>CM072819.1:46237543-46897137 GCA_036937905.1 Salvia rosmarinus
GCCCAGCGCCGGATGCAAGCCAGCTTCGGAGCATGGACTCTCTGGACAAATCAGCTTGGCGCCCAATACGGACGACATTCTGGACGCTGGGCGCCTGCTCTTTGGAGACAACACGGTCTGGGACACACGGCGCGCGCACGCGGCCGCTCTCTGGACTCTCCTAAGCGACGCGAAAGTGCACCCAGCGCCGGCTCCGCTGAGTCCGATGCTGGGGTGCGCTTTTATGCCCAAAATGCTTTAAACACGATCATACCCTACACAAATCGAAAACTAACATGATTCCAACAAAAGATATTCAAAAATAAACGAATAGGAATCAAATTATCTAAAATAACCAACGAAAAACATAACAAAAACATGCAAAACAGAAAACTATCATAGGATTAAATATCAATGAGTAGTGATTGAATTTCACTCTATATGATTAACTCTTGAATGGACCCTAATGATCTAGGATTAATCTATAAACTAACTTTAGCCTCCTCCTGGATGATTAAAATGGTGGATTACGGGCTAAAATTGTCGTCTCCGATCAACTGCTAGTCTATAACTCCAAAAGGTACCTAAGATCACCAAGAATCACATGCAAACTCTCAACCTTCCGGTTTATTAAGATGAAGTGTCTTATGTTCTCATCCAAGTGTCGACTCTTTTCTCCCGAGTTCGAGACAACACAAAGGATAGATGCATAAATGATGGTCAATCATTTAACATACAAAATAAACCAAGAACATAAGAAAATATAAGCATTCAATCAAGAGTTCTTCAAAATAAAAATTATTACATCACAAACCCAATTAGTTTAATCCATAGACCATAGGAATTTATCTAATAATTATCATGCTTAACAATATACCAAAATCAATAGAAAACATGATCAGAGATGAAAGAGTTTGAAGGAACAAATCCTAAAAACTTTGGTCTTCAAACTTGCTTCTTTGATTGCTTCTTCTCCACTAGCTCCAATGGAAGATATCTTCTCTCAAGATGGATGATGAATGAGAGAAGAGTGTGTGTTTAAGTTATGTAGAGGTTGGGGTTTTCAATAATGGATCCTTAATTAAATGTTAGGAGGTTGTATATATAGTCTAGTGTGTTGAGGAAGATAAGATGAGGTAAAAAATAGGGAAAAAATAGCCAAAAATGGGGAAAAACGTATTTTTCTGAAATAGGGCAAGATGCTAGTGACCACTGGTCACTGACTCGGTCGCTGGTCCCGGGCACCGAAAATGCCCACCGCAGTGGGTAGGCCCGCTATCGCTGGCAGCCCGCGTGTCTTGCCCATTTAGCCTCTTTCTCACTTGTTCGAGTTTCGAATTGCTCTCCACTTTCATTTATGTCTTTATATCGAACTCATCTTCGATATTCTATTATCCTTTCATCCCAAATTGGTCCACGTTTTCCTACAAATTTTCAGAAAGAACCATAGAGTATCAAACTTTCACAAAACACTAAATTTGTCAATATAAATTATAACAAACATGATATTCCTTAGTAAAATGGCTTCAAAAGCATCCTAAAAGATATGCAAAGATCATGTTTATCAATGACTGGCTAATCAACCTTTACGAAAAATGATAGGAAATATTAAATTAAACACATAATTTTTAAGTAAAGCCTAGTCTGTTATTGTTCAATTTAAATGTTAAAATATTATATATTTGACATGTGTCGAGTGAGTATTTTGTACTCAGTCCTACATACTCATTTTTTATGTACAAGTTGAGTAGATGATATGGAATGAAAAAATGTTGAGCAGAGTACCCTTTGCTGTTAAATAGAATGTAACCTTTAGTGTATCTCACACGTATTTATGCTACAAACGATCCCGATTAAGTCTAAGTATATTGTGCAATTTGGAACAATCTCGTTGTTCACAAGCTAAACTCTTTTGTAATGGATCATGCTAATCCGATCCACATATGTATATTATCTTACTGATCATTGAGATCCTAAGTTATAGATGATTGCAAGCCCTTCCATAGGAATATATGAAACGACATCCTAACCCCCTCTTTCTACTATGCTTCTTAATTCTCATCATATAGGTCGTAGCTCCGGCTAAGCTATCCTTAGGAATAGCAGACCATGACAGAAAACTTGAGCAAGTTTATTTATAAAAGAAAATGAAAATTTAAGAAATGTTTACTAATGTTTAAAAAATTTGGACAAAAGTTTGTAATTTAAATAATAATTAAAGGACTTAATAATTAAACGCCTGGTCTAATAATTGTTAAGGGCTAAGCAAAATAAAGAATTTAATTACATAACTAGTTTAGGTTGTAACCATGCATTGGTTCAGCACATAATTTTCTATTTCAAAATTATATTCGTCCACTGTTTCAATATATCGTCAAATTGTCATCACTTGTATTTTATAAATATTTGTTGATTTGACTAGCGAGAAAAAAAAAGATTTGTCAAATATGTATATGTTTGTGGAATTACTAGAATTCATATAATTAAGAAATAAAACTTAGTTCGAAACAACAATTAACGATAGATCCTATGGCGGCACTAATCCACTTTAAATAATAAATACAGTATATATTGCTATAGTTAATACACTATATAGCTATAATTAATATTTTCATCAATTTATTTAAGTTTCTAATAAACATACTTTTTAATTTGTTTGAGAGCATCTAAAAGAGAAAGCAATGGCCTCTCACATGCTACTACATCTCTTATTTTTTCTACCAATCTTACTTGGATTTTGCATGGCACAAGAAGAAAATTTTGCTCGATATATGTCGAGCCAATCTTCTTTTTCAATCGATAATAAACCCTCCGAATACGTCTATTCCCATCGTATTTCAATCTCCTACGGTCTGCAATGCACAACCCGAGATGGTTAAATATAACCTCTTGAAGACAGTACATATAAATGCATCGAAACATGTGTTAGAGCCAGGGTCGTCCCTGATGGCGGGCGAGCATGGGCGACTGCCTAGGATCCATTATTTTAGGGGACCCAAAATTTTATATATCCTCTTATATTAATATAAATATTTCTTCAAAAAATAAAATATTCAATTTCCCAAAATTTTGTTATAAACTTTTGGGGGCCCAGATTTTGTAAAAAAAAATAATTCTTTTATAAATGATATATTGTTCATCTTTTTAGATATATTCAATTGTATTTCCATAGTGAAAAAATGACCCATTTTTATTGTTTCGTCCAGGGTCCATTATTTTTCAGGACGACCCTGGTTAGAGCTAAACAACATATATTTTCATCCCATGAAGAGGAAATCAGTTAAAACTAAAACAACATCGACATTTTTTATCCCTCATTGTGTAACCCACTATATATTTAAGTAAAAAAATACTCCCTCCCTTCACGAAAAATGTATTACAATTGTTTTATTCGACGATCATGAAAAGTGTATCACTTTCCTTTTTGAATACTGCTCCTTATTATTCAAACTCCACAACCACTCATTATTTACCAAAAAATCATTCTTATCACTCACAACGTAACACATGATGAGATCCTTTCTTCACTCAAACAACACTCATCAACAATTTTAATAAAACATGCACGGTTCGCATGTGATACACTTCTTGTGGACTGAGGGCGTAAATAATTATTAACCGCAGATGTTGTCAATCGATTGATGTATATTAATTAGTTCTTTTTTATATACGAGGGATGATATTTATTTGATCACCGTTATTGTTTGTGTAAAGAAATAGTGAAAAATACGGAAAATAATATAATACATATATAGAAAAAATAAAGAATCAAAAGAATTCAAGTTATGGCAATTGAGTTGAAGATGTGTTACAGCCCGACTACTTAATCAAATAATTAGGCCGTGACGTGAGTTAAGAAACAAATCTGCTTAATGTGACCTCAACTTTCATCATGAAGTAATTAAACATTTATGGTTCAAAGAAGTGAAATGAAATTTGACAAGGGTTGATTAAGTCCTCAATCCATAATAAAGGATCAAATGTAGAAAAACAACGGTGAGGACAAATAATCACAATGGAATAACCAATACCAAGGATTTACTTATTCAAGTATGCGTTGACAATAATAAAGATTTATCAACGGTTTAAAGCATAATTTGACAATGACTACAAGGTATTATATAAAGTGTTGGATTCATCAAAACCAATTCTGGACATTCCCGTAAATCCTTGTTTATATAGAATTTCAATAATTCATGTTCTCATAATCAAGTCAACATCATATCAACAATGCCGAGATCATAGCAACAAAACAATGACCGTTATCAAGATTAGGTCGGTCGATTCGGCAAAACATAATGGTAGGTGAAAGCCAAAGATCGGCAACAAGAAGTGTGGTTGAGAATTATGTATGATGACATAACTCACTGGGCAACGAAACATATAACCTTAAATGAACAACATTGACAATTGAATATTATCTTTATAAGTCGGGACATTTAGAGAAGCTCCTTTGCATAGCATTCGATTCCAGCATCATCTCGAGCTCAACCTGCACGTTTAGAAATACATGCAGGGCGTGAGTACAAAAATGCACCAGTGGGTATACGCCAAAAACATTAAAACATTGCCCTTAGGTCTATATGATTGACTTGCCATAACATTAGCAATACACAGGGATTTTAGTGAAATAACTTGTGCATGCATCATAATAAACATAAACATTTACTTACTTGCTTTCATTTCTTAGCATCATCATAAAATGTGCATATGCATGTTCTCATGTCGGCCGATAACTTTTCCTTCCCATATCCATGTACTTTCTTTGTGTTGAGAAGTAGGCCTCCTTCTCAAACATCTTAACATTACATACACGTATTGGACCCGAAGGGTACCAACTACGGTCATACCCGACGTCGGTAACATTTTTTCATTCATACTTTCTTTCTTTCTTTCTTTTCGTGGATAGGTAAATGCATTATGCTCATGCTCATGCTCAAAACAGGCAAGTCATTTAGCTTTAAAACTTTGTTCATAATGCAATTCATTTCATTTTGAAAACATAAAAACATAAGCATATCATATTAGAAAATATTTATACCCACCTGGCGACAGTCACTCGATGACTGTACTTTTATCTTTGATTCATTTCTTCTTCTTTTTCTTCTTAGTCCTTCAATCAATATAGATCGGCGTTAAAGCCTACCAAGAATCAAACAAGAACATAACTTATTTTAGTCTTCGATACGACTATATCTTCTCGATATCAAGACACTATGATCGATAATACTTGGGTCATTGCATCATCTAACATCTTATACAAACAAATTCTAACTAAATTTCGACAGAATAACGTTTATAAAACGCATCGCCATTTCAATACCAAATCAACCAAACTTATCCCAAACTTCACCAAATCATTTCCATATGTCTAAATGAGTATATTAAACTCAACAAAAAGCTCAAACTATCAAATCTTATCCAAAAACTTAACGACCCCTTAAAACGTAGCTTATGTTCGACGACAAAAATCACGCAAGACGTCGTCTATCTTAGACGAACCTCTATACATGCTCAACTATCATCAAATATCACTAATCAACCATCAAAATCCAAAGATCAAAGCTTTAGCATTGAAAACTCAAACTTGACGTCAAACTAAAATTTTTCAACTTTTGAATACGTCGGCTGAAAAATCCGAATAAATCATTTTAATCTTTATTCATATCATAGAATCTAAATATGAACTCAAAATGATCAAATAAAATCAAAAATCCAACATCATGAGGACTTAGGGTTTCGGCCAAATGGGATTTTTGCATAGGTTCGATTTCAAACTTTTTTCTTGCTCGTAACATGTTTATATTTATCTAATAACACATATATGAAGGAAATTTAAACATATCAACATCAAAAATTCAAGATCAAAGCCTCCCCTTTTTCGAAAATTATCAAAGTTCCAAAGAATGGATATAAGCTCAAAATTTCAACGTTAAACAACTTATCGGCAACGAATCGAACATAACATCAAGAAATCATCAAACAACAACATGTCCTTCATAATTTCTCCAACATGACTGAAAATTAAGCATGCTCATAAGTTCATATTTTTAAAATTTTCAAACCATAGATGTGTTCTAAGGATTGAATTATACCTCGATTCGAAGACGGATCGAAAATTTAACGGTTGGATCCTTCAAAAATTTGCTTGAAGATTTCGAAAATTTGAGTGTGTGAAAGTGTGTGTGAAACGAAAATTTGGGAAGAAAAATGGTGATGAATAGTGTTCTCCAAAAATTTATGAGTATTTAATAGCAAAAATTCTATTTATTTTTCATTTTCTTAAATAAATGATTAATCATCATTATTCTAGAGAATTCTATAAATTTCTCCATTTTTCATTTTCTTTATACATGATGAATAATCATGTCTCTAATAAAGGCACATTTTTCTAGGAATACACGTTTTTCGAGGAATAATATTGATGTTATGAATACATGCTATTAATCCATATTGTTCCGATTTCAAAACTCAATTTCAAATAAAATGCTCCTTGCTTGAAATTCTCTTTTAAACTCAAATAACATATTATAAACATCAAACTTTGATTGTAAAAACATTTTTGGCTTCAAAAACCATTTTAGACATTCAACCGACGATTATGGTTTAATCGGCAAATGCTGATATCACAAAAACAAAGATTTGAAATTTCTCTGTTTTATAAAGTCAAGACTTCGTTGAGCATGTATCTATCATCTCAAGACCCTTGGAATCTAGGTCTTCTTATTCTAAACAAGACCTAAGAATCTTATCTTAGGTTCTATCTCGAATCGATCTCAAATTCTATCTTCTCGACTCGAAGCTTAACATAAAAGCTTCTAGCTTAAACAACTCATTCTTGAGGATGCAATGCCCTTCTCATAAGCTCTTAATCAAGAGTAATCTCTGCTACAGGAATGCGGGGTATTACAAGATGTCTATAACAACAACCAACCAAATATTAGCAAATTTTTTGCATATAACATGCTAGCTAGTTGCACTTTTATCCTTTTGATCATTCATTTGAAATCAAGACAGATTAATTTTGCCATTTTTGGCCATCTAAAATAGAAGAAAACCATGATGTCATCAACATTAGTTTATCTTCTTACACTATAAAATCACCTCTTTGTTCAAACCCAATCAAGAAATAGGAGGAATACTTTGTTCATCTCCAAAGAAATCATCGGGATCAACCATTTTCTTCACCTCGCCAATCTCTGAAAATTCCCCTTAAAATACTTCTCCCCCCAAACAGCAGCTTCCGAGTAGCTCGACTTCGACTTCTCCCGCTCCTTAAACCCTAGATCAAGATCCCTATAGTTCAAGTAAGCCCCTCGCGGTGAAGACGAAACGTACGGCTCCATGAACTCATACATATCCTTACTCCAATCCAAATGCTTCTCCGCCTCATCACCCTCACCCCATAGATTCAAATACTGCAAATTGAACAAATTCCCCTTTCTGTGAGGAAAAGGAGTCTCATCTTCTCCAATCTCGTTCATTTTCCCGCCTAAAGGATCCATGATCACGAAGGCCGATGTCTCCTGCATAAGCCGCAGGTTGATCCCTTGGTACGCGGATTTGGGGAAAGGTGCCTGGGCAAAGTCCGATTTCCCCTTCTTGCCGCCGCCTGTGGCCTTCACTGTCCGATTCAATAGAACCTCGAAGGGCTGGTCTCTCTTAGAAGAAAAGTAAAGAGTTGTGTTGATCCAGCTCATCTCCTTGCAGTCTGTTTCTTGCAACCCCAGTTCCGGGAAATTCGTAGTCATCAATGGTAGTAACTCCTTTGCAGTTCCGAGAAACAATGAGTTGAAAATGGCGAGTGCAAATTTAGGTTTTTCCGTGGTGTTTTCAACGACGTTTTTGAGGAGAACTCGGATGAATAGATCTTCAGGGAGCTTGCTTGCTATCTGTTGCCATTTTTCGACAAGCTCTATCCCTTGGTCGTCTAGGTCTTTCGTGACGGTGAATACCGTTGTCACTAAAGGAACTCGAACGAGTTTGACGCGCCACGCGAGTATGACTCAAAGCTGGCCCCGCCCCCGCCTCGGATGGCCCAGAAAAGATCCTCCCCCATTGATTCTCTGTCAAGGATGTTTCCGTTGGAAGTCATGATTTGTGCGTCGAGGATGTTGTCCGCGGCAAGGCCATATTTCCGAACCAACGTGCCAATCCCGCCTCCGCTGATGTGGCCCCCAACACCCACGCTAGGGTATAGCCCCGCGGGGAAGGCGTGGGTGTTGCTCTTTTGAGCAATGCTGTAGTAGAGTTCACCAAGTGTAGCACCGGCTTGGACCCATGCCGTTTCATCATCCATGTTGATAGTGATGGAATGGAGGTTGATTAGGTCGAGGAGCACGAAAGGGCTTTCTGATCTAAAGGATAGGCCCTCGTAGTCATGCCCCCCGCTCAGTACCCTTATTTGGAACACGTGCGCCATGCGGCTTTGATCTGGTCGTTGTTGTTTGGGGTGACAATGAATTTTGGTCTTAGATGAACGGAGTTTATCCACCTTGCGTTGTGCACTGTAGAGTGAAGGAGAGTGAAAAACGATGGAGAATCGGGAGAATAGATGTATTCTGAAGAAGATTGGTTGGACATGCATTGAACAAAATCTTCTCGATGTGCACAGCAAAATCCAATTAAAATCGCTACAAACAATAGGAGACGTACAAATATATGAGAGGCCATTGATCTCTCTTTGGGATAAAAAAAACGATGGATTATATTTAATTTTGTGGATCCTAAGTTTGCATAATTTAGTTACCACAAGATATGATGCTCCAGAAACTTAAACACTTCGACTTTTGTAGCACTGTCTTTGTCTACATTTATAAACGCCAGTTCCTGATATATTTAAAACCGCACCCAAACGCCTAAAATTGGATAATTATTGTGGATTGCGGTTCTTCTTCATTCGTAACATTTGATTTATTATTCAGCCATCCTTTCCTCTTGTAACCGAAGTCTACTTGTTCCAAGTTGGGCGAATGTAAGAGTTATGGATTTTCATAATATATATGTATCAAATTTAGATAAGTCATCACAATTTTGAAGAAATTTTAGATACAAAAGATTCTTTTCTCATATCAAATAAATAGTTAAAATTATTTAAAAATATCATAAGTAAGTATATCAAAGAATTTAAGATTCTGTGTTTTTATAATAGTATTATGTTTGATTAAAATATACTCTGTTCTGTATAAAGTATCAAATTAGTTTTATTTTTTATTCCACGTAAATATCTAGTTTAATAAGTTGTTCGTCTAAATATAATTATATGCGTTAATATCACTTCCGAAATCAAAATTGTCTCTTTCGTAGTTTTGATAATGATATAATAATTGCCTAATATTTTGATTTTATTTTCAAATCTAGACCGAAACCGTTTCGTTAATTGTGCATCGAGTAGTTGTGTTCGTGATTGAAAATCATCGCGGGATTAAGCCAAATGATGTTGTTTCTATTTAACACATAAAATTATTCGATTCTTAATTCTCAAAGAAAAAAAAATTGGTTGGTAACGTGGTCATAATCCTGCCGATAAAGTAGCTTGGTCTAGATTTTAAGATGAAACCAATTTATTAGGTACCATTCCATCAGTATCGAAAATATGGTCTATTTCCTTTTAATAATTTAATTTAATATATATATATATATATATATATATATATATATATTAATTTAATAGGGTTATATATATATATATAATTTAATTTAATAGGGTTTAATATTTAAATAATTTAGCAAAGATTAGCAAAATTTAGTCAAGAATGTGATATTAATCCGCCCTAATATTATTCATGATATTACAATTGCTGAAACGTCTTTAATTAAAATTTTTGTTCTAGAGCAGCAACTGTTTTGAATACAATATCTCTCCAGATTTTACAATTTCTTGAGAAACAAACACACATTTCTTAGGTTGATCAATTAAAAGATGCTACACAAGTAATTACAATTAATTGCCTTACCTTAACATCTATAACACATCTTACCAAATTTATTCCATGCACTAAAACATTTTATTTAGCCACAACAAAAGGCTCATTGATTATGATAGGATTCGGCCCAACTACCAGGCCCAAGCATCAGGCCCAATATAAATGGGCCTCGACATTAAGCTCGGCCTAGGTGAGTTCGGCCCAAGAAGACTCCTAAACCAGTTACAACTCGAATCACAAGTGGAGACGCAGAAGATTTGGATATATCTAAAAGAATCATATTTAGAGAACATCTCGGATTAGAGTCAATCTCGGTATAATTGTGTATAAATAGAGGCTAGATTAGACGGAAAATGATCATCTACACTCTTTGTAATCACTTTCATACTCTCAATACACATATACTCTCTTGCTCCGTGGACGTAGATCTAATTCAAAGATCGAACCACGTAAATCCCTCGTGTTCATTGCGTATTTATTTCCCTAACGAAATTAAGATCGATCACTGGCGCCGTCTGTGGGAACCGAAATTCTGTGTTTTCGATCAACCTTTGTTTACAGGGAATCAATCACGACGATGAATACAAGAAGTCTTACATCCAGAGCGGCTGCCGGCAACAACAACAACAATGGCGACAGAACGCGCCGAGGTCGGCTTGGGAAAAGCCCAGTCAGAGATATGACCCCCGAAGGGCATGTCCAAAGTCTTGACGAGCAAGGCCATCCCATCCTGCATGAAGAGGAGTACCGTAGCGAGGGAGGTCGCAATAGCAACCGAGAGGAACCCCTAGCACCACAGTTAAAACTTGACGAGGCAGTCAAAGGGTTCCTCGAAAAGAACAAGGAGAGCTTCCTCCAGTACCTTAGCCAAGAACAAGGCCGGCATCATCACGAAGACAAGAACGCCGAAGCCTCGTCAAAGCACGAAGCGGCACAGCGAGGTGAATCCCCCAAACTCCGAATGATAGGCGCTCATACCTCTACACGGGTTGGGGCCCAAACCGACCGTGCAAGGGATGAGCAGCGCGGAATAGGACGTCGTGGCCATCGCGAGGTCGATCCCCATCACCAAAATGAGTTCGGCCGACGAACTCCGCATGGCTCTCCGGGAGGCGGATTCGAGGGATACTGGAAGATAATCACCCCTTTCTTAAACGAGATACTCAACACTCCCCTCCCGGACAAATGCAGGTGCGGGCATCACCCCCTATGATGGATCGAGGATCCGCAAAATTCCTTTCACGGTTCAAGACAACATGATCAACCGCGCCAACACCATCCACATGTAAACTCTTCCCGGAGTTACTGATCGACAACGCCCGCCGGTGCTTCGATAGTTTACCTTCCGGGAGTGTTGGATCTTACCGCGACCTAATGGAAGCCTTTCATCGAAGGTTCTTCCAAAAAGCGGAGTCCAAGACCACATCGGCTCACCTCCTTACGGTGAGACAAGGCCGAAGCGAGTCCATCAGCGACTTCATGACTCGGTTTAATAAGGAATGCCTCAAGGTCGAAGATATAAACGACCTCCTCATCATCTCGGCCTTCCAGAACGGCATCTCGCCGGGGGCCTTATATAAGGAGATCATCTGGCACGAGCCCGTCATGCGTCGAAGCGTGGCGCATAGCGCATCTGTTCGCCAAAGCACGGTCGACAAAAGAAAGCGCGCGGCGAAAGGTGGAACCCTCTGACAAGGGGAGAAAAGAGGATGGTAGAGGAGATCGGAGCCAAGGCCGACGAAGTGCCTTAGAAAGGATACGTTGCCCGATAGAGTCTAGGCTCGGGCCGCGTAATGACCCGGAGCGATCTCAGTATTTACCCTTGACGAAGTCAAGGGCGGAGATCTACGAGCTCCACATGAACATGTTCGAGAAACCTCGACCAATGACTGGGGGATCGAAATGCCGGTCCAAAGACAAATATTGTTCCTTCCATGAGGATTATGGACACGACACGGAGGAGTGTAGAAATCTCATGGTAGACATCGAAAAGTTGGTACAGGACGGAGTCCTAAAGAAGTACCAAGGGCATGGCCGACGAGCTGGTCAGTACGAAGCCCCCCACCGAGGTCAGAAGAAAATGAAGCAAGAGAAGAGGGGAAACTGTAACCCTCACAAGAAAGCAAGGCGCGATACTGATGAGGAGGGAGATGACGAACCCCAATACGATGGGATCATCTCCACCATCACGGGGCTTCCTCGCGGAGCTACGAAGTCCTCTCTGAAGGCTGAGGCCCGAAATCCCCATACCAGCGAACCTGGAACAAAAGGATTAAAAGGGACGAGGTAATCACCTTCTCCGAGGACGACCCCGTACCAGCCGTAGTACCCCACCAAGATGCGATGGTAATCCAGGCAGTGGTCGCCAACAAGTTGGTAAAGCGCGTGTACATCGACAATGGTGCGTCGGTAAGCATCATCTTCAAGGAATTCTTCGACAAGTTAGGAGTTGAGGAGACGCGCCTCACACCAGCTCTGCTACCATTCCGAAGCTTCGTATAAGAGGAGACGTGCGGAAGGAATCATTGAACTACCCATCACGGTAGGAAGAGCACCGACGAGCTCTACCAAGGTGGTACAGTTCTTCGTGGTAAAGGCCTACTCGCCGTATAACATCATACTAGGGCGGGACTGGTTGAACGCGGTGAAGGCGGTATGCTCAACATACCATTTGACGATGAAGATCCCCACAAGAGGAGGGGTAGCCGTGATCCGGGAAGATCAGAAACAGTCCAAAGAATGCATGCAGATCGCCTTAAGAGGTGCTGGGACTTCGGCCCCGCACCCACAGGCATAGCAATTAAAGAAACCCAAGGAGGTGGAACTGGAAATGACGTCGCCTGCTCCCGATAGTTCGGTAGAGGAGGTCACGCTATATGAAGACGATCCACTCAAGGTCTTCAAAGTAGGTTCTACCGAATTACATCAACTAAGAAAATAAATCATCCAACTCCTAAGGGAATTCAGAGATGTGTTTGCTTGGTCACCCCTCGACATGGCCGGGGTCTCACCAAGTATTATCACTCACCGACTCAATATTGACCCAAGCGTAAAACCAGTTCGGCGAAGCAACGGATCTTTGCAGCTGAACGGAACAAGTCATACATGACGAGGTGAACCAACTATTAAAAGCACGCATATTGTTCGAAGTCAAGTATCCGGCCTGGATTGCCAACCCGGTGAGGGTCAAGAAAGGAGAAGGGGGATGGCGAATGTGTATCGATTACACCGATCTGAATAAACACTGCCCTAAGGACTGTTACCCCCTTCCAAATATCGACAAAAAGGTTGACGCTTTGGTCGGATACGAAGTCTTCAGCCTTTTGGATTTATACAAGGGATATCACCAAGTGTTGATGAGTGACGAGGACGCATCCAAAACAGCCTTCATAACGGACTTCAGAGTCTTTGCATATAAGAAGATGCCATTCGGACTCAAGAATGCAGGGGCCACTTATCAAAGAATTGTGGACAAGATATTTCAGCCCTACATAGGTCAGAATGTGGAATTATATGTAGATGACATCGTCGTCAAGAGTAAAGAGGAAGCTACATGTGTTGCCAACCTCAGGATCTTCCTCGGCTTACTTCGAAAGGTAAACCTAAAGCTAAATCCCCAGAAGTGTACATTCGCAGTTCGATCTGGAAAATTTTTGGGGTGCTGGGTCTCTCAAGAAGGATTAAAAGCCAATCCATCCAAGGTTCAAACCATTTTGGAGATGAAGATGCCAAAGACCATCCACGACGTACATAAGTTGACAGGCTGTATAGCTGCACTAAGCCGCTTTCTTTCAAAAGCCGCGGATAAGCAACTCCCATTTTTCAAAATACTCAAAAAAGCTCCGGAGTTCTCCTGGGATGATAAACACAAGTCAGCTTTTGAAGATCTCAAGAACTACCTCGCCAAACTTCCCACTTTATCCGTCCCGAAAGAAGGAGAGGTCCTTTCCCTATACCTCGCCACTTCGGACGAAACCATAAGTGCAGTTTTGGTACGAGAGGACGGATGTCGACCCACGTGTATTTTATCACCGAGCACTAAAAGGGCGTAAACGAGGTATCGACCTTTGGAGAAGCTCGTCTTCGCATTAGTAAATGTTGCAAGGAGACTACGCCCCTACTTCCACGCACATCCCATACAAGTTCTCACCGATCATCCACTTCGGCAAGTGTTGACGAAGCCAGAAGCTTCAGGGAGAATTGCGAAATGGGCAATCGAACTAGGAGAACACGCTATATCTTTTAGCCCTCGTCAAGCCATCAAGGGCCAGGCCTTAGCTGACTTCCTTGTCAAGGCTAACTTCGTAGAAAAGCCGAAACCCACCGAGACGACCCCGGACAACGCCGAAGCTGAACCCATCAAAGAAGCATCCGAGAATTGCTGGCAAATCTATGTGGATGGAGCTTCAGGGAAAACGGGTAGCGGGGCAGGCATCTTACTTCTTGGACCAGATGGCCAAGAGATCACCTACGCACTTCGGTTCACGTTCAAAAATACGAATAACGAAGTGGAATACGAGGCCTTAATTGAGGGACTTAGCCTAGCTCAAAGTCTTCAGATACGAGCCGTACAAGTTCACAGCGACTCCCAAGTCATAGTAAGCCACATGTTGGGAAAGTACGAGGCAAAAGGCAACAGGATGAAGAAATACCTTGAAAAGCCAAGTCTCGCAACAATCTTTCTCATACTTCCAGTTGGTTCGAATCCCAAGGGAGCAAAATAGCCGAGCTGACATCTTAAGCAAATTGGCCTCGTCGTCAACAAGCCCGCCAGTAGAAGAAGTCCAAAATGAAGATAAGCGATGCCGATGCCGATGCCGATGCCGAAGCCGAGATCAACATAGTATCGGATGAAGAGCCCAATTGGATGACTCCCATTCAACAATACTTGGAGAAGGGCGAACTACCCCATGACAAACTCGAGGCCAGGAAAATCTTGAGCAAATCTTTGCGATATATACTAGAGCAGAGAATTCTCTACAGAAAATCATACCTCCAGCCTCTCCTAAGATGTTTGGGTCCGAACCGAGCTATAATGTACTACGAGAAGTACATGAGGGATCATGTGGAAGTCACATCGGACCTCGCGCCTTATCGAAGAAAGTCATGCGATGGGGATACTATTGGCCAACGATGTTCCAAGACTAAATTGACCTCGTGAAGAAGTG
Organism: Salvia rosmarinus; assembly: GCA_036937905.1. Lineage (NCBI taxonomy): Eukaryota > Viridiplantae > Streptophyta > Magnoliopsida > Lamiales > Lamiaceae > Salvia > Salvia rosmarinus. The sequence continues at coordinate 46,252,617 of CM072819.1, forward strand.
TCCGAAGTGCCAAATTCATGGAAATATGCCGAGGCTACCTCAAACCGACCTCGTCAGCATGCAAAGCCCTTGGCCATTTATGCAATGGGGGATTGATATTGTAGGACCTTTTTGCAAAGCTCCAGGGCAGTTTCAATTCCTGATTATCGCGATCGACTACTTCACAAAGTGGGTGGAAGCCGAACCCTTGGTAAAAATCACAAGCAAAAACGCCCTCAACTTCGTCTAGAAGAACATGGTGTGTCACTTCGGCATCCCTCATATCCTCGTTTCGGATAACGGGACACAGTTCACAGATAAGGTCTTCAAAGAGTGGTGTCAAGAGCTTCAGATCTGATCGCTCACTTTTCTAACACGAAAACGCGCAAGTATAATGTAAGCAGAGTATCGTATCCACAGGGATTGTAATGCGAAAACACAGAATCTAACTCAACAGTAATTCATCATTATCCAAGCACAGATTTGGTTTTAAAGGTTTTAAGGCTTCGGATATTAAATCCAAAGCAAAGGTAACAACTAGAAAATAAACTAAAGCAATAAAGACTCAAAGAGATAACCCTAGGGATGCATTAATCTTATCCACAACGTATGTTTATCTTGCTTATTATTAACCATTTTAATCCAGACACGATGGAAGATCACATATGTAACCAACAATTTCCATTACGACAATTGTGGCGATTGACTACTAATTTTTCCTATTATTTACGCCTCTAGAGGAAAATAAGCAACCCAAAAGGATCACAAAGAATATGCTTCCTACGAATGTTCCTATCTCGCCATTCGACTCAAGGCTTATCCGTATCATGCATTCAAGATCGATCGACAATTAAAACGGTTAAGTAATTAATCGGCAACTATGATATGCATCAAGATTGATCGTAAATCAACACATATAAATAAGCACCAAGAATCATGAATCAATGCCGGAAGGTAAATAACGATAGCAGAATCACAACATATAGGATAGAATCATGCAAACCCTGGATTAGAACGAAATTAGCTAGACATAAATAACGAAATTAAATACGAGATAATCATAAAAACAGAAATTAAATTGATAAACCCGTAGGGAAGCATCTGAAGAACAATGGTTGGGTTTGTATCCAAACCCAACGAAAAACGGGAAAACGATGGAATTCGTTCGGACGAAAACGTTCCAAATCGATAACAAACCGTAGAACTAATGTAGAATGATTGAAAACTAATACTAGAATGAATCTAAATCAAAGCTAAAGTGAAAATCTATGGAAAATAATGAAAAACTGAGGAAAAACGTTTAAAATCGCGCTGGGGAAGGTTGGGGGCGCGAGGGGGATGATGCCCTATTTATAGAATTAGGGCGAAACCCTAATTTTTCCTTCTGCCGCCACGCCACGCGGCCGAGCTTGCGGTCGCGAGGGATCTCCCTCGCTTGGCTGCCTCTCGTTTTCTTGGTAGGAACGCGTGCGCTCGTCGGCCTCGCGCCCTGGCTCACGATCGCTAGGCATGGTTACGAGAAATCGGGCAGTAGCTCTTTTCGCACGTTGGGAAGCTCACGGGCACGCTCATGTTCTTGCCGCCGCGCCGCCAGTATTTCTCGCGGCCGACCTAGCGGGCGCTAGTCCGGTCGCGAGCCATTAGTTGTGCACATATATTTCGCTCGCGCCCGCCTTAGCGGCCGTGAAGGTGGTCGCTAGGTATGGTTTCTGCCCTTCGTCTGCTCGTTCTTCGCTCCATGCTTGGTTTTCAACTTATAAGCCTATAAAACACCAAAAGGAACCCAAGAGTCAGATCTTCCAAAATATGTAAAAGCATTGAGATCCAAGACATAAACGCACTTTATTGATCTAAAATCATCTTTAAATATCAACAATAAACGTGTAAAATGCGCGTTTATCAAACCCCCCAAACTTAAAGCATTGTTTGTCCACATACAAAAACAAAACCAAAAAGAAAGAGAGACACAATAAAAGATCAACGAGCGTCAGTAAAGGTGATTAACACAATAACGCCTCAGAAATATCTCAAAGCTCAAAATCATTAGCGCACACGATGACATTAGTCAACTTGACAATGTACAACCATTGACAGCAAAAATCTCATTCAATTCCACCCTCACAATGGCATGTGCGTAATATATAAAGTACGCTCAACTCATAAAGAAATAAAGGACGTGTATACACTCAATAATCAATGAAATATGCAAAAATCTCACCATAGGCTTGCCATTTCTCTAATATCTCCACCACATCAAATGCGTTCAAATTAGGATCAAAAAGGACTTTTCATAGGTTGTAATGTAGGCACATTGGTCAAGGTAGGATAATATATGGCTAATTGACTCAAATTTACCCCAAGCACTTCTATTTATATAATCAACTCATATGGACTTTGTCCATTTCCCCTTTTCTTTCCAACATGCTAATTCAACGTTTTATACACATCAAGGTACCATATACTATGATAATTGACTTCCTTTATGCTCACATTTTTTTCACAAAATTTTTCTTTTCTTGGCTTTGTAATAGAGCTTATAGGGTCTATTCTTTTTCACACAGGTACCGTCCTTTATCTTTTATCCCAACTTAGAATATCAAAATAATTTTCCTCCCATTTGATTACCATATCCATCCTCACCTCCTATCATCCGGTTAATCGAAAGAATAAAGTCTAATAAAGGCTCAAAGAATGCGACAAACGGTATATATCATGGGCTAGTGTTTGGGTAAATATGTGGTTTAGCAAAGATGGCCTTTTATCCTTTCCATATTCAAAACACATATTTCAAACCTCGATACGGATAAACAAAGAAGTTCTAAAAGATAATTGCATGCACGATATCACACAATTTAAAAGCGTAATAAGATGTATATACAAGAAAGCTCAAGTCTCACGGTTTAAGCAAATGGTGAAAACAACAAGCTAAGCAATCTCAAGTCATTCATGCTTCGCTTCCTAACACATCATGTGCACTATAAACAACATTTTGAGAAAATTTCTATCATCATTGGCAACATGCATTAGCACATTTCACTTAACTCGTTGATCGCAGACACAACAAAACAAAGACACGACAAAGCCCCAAAGCATAACAACTTTACAAGAAAACATAAAACATAAACAGACTCTCAACCAACCAAACTCGCCCACTCCCTAAACTTATTGTAAACATGTGGAAATGGAGGCAATATGGTTTGCAGAAAAGAGTAGTTGGTAGAGAGACCTTACCTCATATGCCGTGCTACTCCGGTGGTGGATAGAATCCTTGCCATGGATGATGTACTTTGGGACTGAGAAACGAACAAACAAGAAACGACAAGACAAAACAAAGAAAAACAAAACGAAAAACGATAAGAACATAAAGCATGTAAAATGTTGGGTTACCTCCCAACCAGTGCTAGATTTATCGTCGCTAGCTCGACGTTACCTCTCATCAATCGGGCGATTCGCCAACTGTGGTCTTTCCAAACTTTATCTTGCCCTTGTACTTAGCATTGACAACAGACCACCATTTAGTGTAAGAGTGGTTTCCTCCAAACGTAAACGAATCACTCGGAGTTCCATCCCGAGTCCATCTCTTCTTTCTATCTTCATCGAGTGGTCGGTTGCCCTTCTTCGCGCGAGACTTGACTAGCGAGCGATAGTGATCGAATAGCAATTTTCGTGCTCGAACTATCGTGTTGCTTGATGGCGTCATATATTGAAATCTTTAGCTCCTCATCATTGACACGAAACATGAGGTCACCTTCCTGTACATCAATCAAAGCACGACCAGTTGCTATAAAAGGTCTACCCAAGATTAGTGGTTGATGCTTGAATTCGGGTATGTCTAATATAACAAAATCAGCAAGAAAGACAAAGTCCCGAATTCTTACCAACACATCTTCAACAATTCCTTTAGGGTATGTGACTGACCTGTCAGACATCATCAATGATATCTTTGTTGGCTTCATCTTCCCTAGCTCCAGGCGGTTGAATACATTCAGCGACATCAGATTGATGCTTGCTCCCAAATCGCACAACACATTGGGGAATGTGTGCTCAGCAATCTCACACTCCAGTGTGAAGCTCCCCAGATCTTTCTGCTTCAGAGGTAACTTTCGTTGTAAGATGGCACTGCATTCTTCAGATAGGTTAATTTTTTCAAATTTACCTAATTTCTTTTGCTTGCTAATGCATCTTCGTAAACTTCACATATCCCGGCATGTTTGGAGCGCTTCAAAGAGAGGTAGATTGATATTCACTTTTTGAAATATCTCTTTGAATCTGTCGAACTCCTCGTCATATTTCATCTTAGCTAGCCGACTTGGAAACGGAACCGGAGTAGTATACGTCGGAAATTTTGGCACTGGGTGTCCCTCGCGGCCGCCCTCGCAATCGCGAGCGCGGTCGCTAGGGACCTGCTCTACTTCGGCCGTCTTCCTAGCGGTTGGGCACGCGGTCGCGGGCTCTCTTCTAGCGCTCTCTGCCTGGTCTTTCGTGGCCGGGCTCGCGGTCGCGAGCTCGGTCGTGAGGTACTTTTCTTTCTTCTTTGCGATCAGCGGGTCGCCGCGGCGCTCGGAATGACCGGACGCGTGATGTCTCGCGGCGGGCTCATGGGCTCAAGCTCGGTCGCGAGGTACTCATTCTTTGCTCCTTCTTCGTGCGGGTGGTTACGATACGCTTTTCCACTCCGTCTGCGGATGGCGAAGCACCGATTCTTTGGGTTCACTTCAGACACTCGGAAATTGGCCCGTCTTTGTTGTGCATTCTCACGAGCAAACTATCTCGTCCGATTTGATTCTCCATCATCTTCATGTGTTTGCCCATGGCTGCTACTGAAGGATTCCAACCGTGTTATCCTCCGCCGATAGTCTCGATGAATGAATTACGTTGAGTCGCTAGTTGTTGGTTGCTCACAACCAACCACGCATCATATCCTCTAGCTCGCTTCTTCCTCTCGAATTACTCCATTATGTACGGCGAAGCTTCACGGAGGTTGTTGGAAATTATTGGGGTTGGCATACGATAGATTTGGATGATTCCTATTGTTCGGATTGTATGCGGATTTTCCCGTGACGGTTCCTTTGATTTTTATAGTTCACATCCTCCGTCTTGATCTGACTCTTCAAAAGAGTAAACTTTTTCATGAGCTCGTCATATTTTGAGTCACTCTCACAGCACCGCCGCCACGGTGTTCTCTCCGTTCACACTGGTAGCCATGGCGACCATCTCTTCCAAAATTCGGCTAGCCTCGTCCACTCGGCGATTCAATAAGCACCCCCTGCCGAAGCATCTACAATACTTCTCATGTGCTGTGTCAGCCCACTGTAGAACTGCGTGATATGCTGCTCTTGGAGAATCCGTGTTGGGGGCATCTTCTCAGTAAGCCTCTGAATCTCTCCCATGTATCGAATAGTGACTCGTCTCCTTGTTGGCAGAAATGTGAGATCTCGGCTATGATCTTCTGCGCTTTTGCCGGCGGAAAATATTTCGAGAGAAACTTCTCACAAAGTTTCCCCCAATTGTCTATCCCGGTTCGATCCAAGCTCTTGAACCAATCCTTCGCCTGGCTGCGCAGAGAGAATCTGAACATGCGCATCCGGATTGTGTCTTGTGGCACCCCATTCTGCTTGATGGTATCATAAATGTCGAGATAAGTCTCGAGATGGGCATTCGGGTCTTCTGTAACTCCTTCCCCAAACTGCTCTCCTTGCACCATACTGATCAGGGCCGGCTTTAATTCGAAATTGTTCGCGTTCACTTCCGGGCCACATCCTCCTCCTTGGAATTGTTCAATATGAGGTCGGTACATGTAATTCAGAGGTCTCGTCTCTGGAACAGGGACAAGGAGTCCCATATTCTCCATCCGGTGCTGCATCTCTCAGAACTTTGCTAGCAGACGCGTGCAGCACTGCGGGAGGTATACCCCATTGGGAGGAACACCCCCGTTGTTCGGAATTGCTGCCATTTCTTGCTCTCTCCTTTCTCGTCTCCTTCTCCTTTGGGAATTTTCGATTTCTGGATCAAGAGTTTGCTCAGGAGGTCCCTGGGACATTGTGATCATAAACTACCTGGAGAAAAAGAGAGAGCTTAACTCTAACAAGAATAAATAAATATAATAATATATAACTTGAATTAATAACTCCAAATCGTCAAATTATTCCTATGTGATCTTAACAATCCCCGGCAACGGCGCCAAAATTTGATCGCTCACTTTTCTAACATGAAAACGCGCAAGTACAATGTAAGCAGAGTATCATATCCACATATATTTTAATGTGAAATACAGAATCTAACTCAACAATAATTCATCATTATCCAAGCACATATTTGGTTTTAAAGGTTTTAAGGCTTCGGATATTAAATCCAAAGCAAAGGTAACAACTAGAAAATAAACTAAAGCAATAAAGACTCAAAGAGATAACTATTAAGAAAGACTAACCCTAGGGATGCATTAATCCCATCCACAACGTATGTTTATCCTCCTTATTATTAACCATTTTAATCCAAACAAGATGGAAGATCACATATGTAACCAACAATTTCTGTTACGACAATTGTGGCAGTTGATTACTAATTTTCCCTATTACTGTTATGTCTCTAGAGGAAAATAAGCAACTCCAAAAGGATCACAAAGAATATGCTTCCTACGAATGTTCCTATCTCATTTACGACTCAAGGCTTATCCGTATCATGCATTCAAGATCGATTGACAATTAAAACGGTTAAGTAATTAACTGGCAACTATGATATGCATCAAGATTGATCAGAAATCAACACATATAAATAAGCACCAAGAATCATGAATCAATGCCAGGAAGGTAAATAACGATAGCAGGAATCACAACATATAGGATAGAATCATGTAAACCCTAGGATTAGAACGAAAATTAGCTAGACATAAATAACGAAATTAAATACGAGATAATCATAAAAACAGAAATTAAATTGATAAAACCCGTAGGGAAGCGTCTGAAGAACAATGGTTGGGTTCGTATCCAAACCCAACGAAAAACGGGAAAACGATGGAATTCGTTCGGACGAAAACGTTCCAAATCGATAACAAACCGTAGAACTAATGTAGAATGATTGAAAACTAATACTAGAATGAATCTAAATCAAAGCTAAAGTGAAAATCTATGGAAAATAATGAAAAACTGAGGAAAAACGTCTAAAATCGCGCTGGGGAAGGTTGGGGGCGCGAGGGGGATGATGCCCTATTTATAGAATTAGGGCGAAACCCTAATTTTTCCTTCTGCCGCCACGCCTCGCGGCCGAGCTCGTGGTCGCGAGCTCGGTCGCGAGGATCTCCTCGCTGGTCGCTCTCTCTTTCTCGGCAGAGCGCCGCTCGTCGGCCTCGCGCCCTGGTTCGCGACCGCTAGGCATGGTCGCGAGAAATCGGGCAGTAGCTCTTTTCGCATGTTGGGAAGCTCGCGGGCACGTCTCGCGGTTGCTGCTCGCGGCCGCGTCGCCAAGTATTTCCTCGTGGCCGACCTAGCGGGCTCTAGTCCGGTCGCGAGCCATCAGTTGTGCGCATATATTTTGCTCGCGCCCGCCTTAGCGGCCGCGAAGGTGGTCGCTAGATATGGTTTCTGCCCTTCGTCTGCTCGTTCTTCGTTCCATGCTTCGGTTTTCAACTTATAAGCCTATAAAACACCAAAAAGGAACCTAAGAGCAGTATCTTCCAAAAATATGTAAAAGCATTGAGATCCAAGACATAAACGCACTTTATTGATCTAAAATCATCTTTAAATATCAACAATAAACGTGTAAAATGCGCGTTTATCAAGATCCAACAAAAATTCACCTCGGTGGTCCATCCTCAAGCAAATGGTCAAACCGAAGTCACCAATAGGACAATCGTGAAAGGACTAAAAATCGCCTCGATCGAGTGAAGGGCAACTGGGTGGAAAATTTACCGTAAGTCTTATGGTCGTATCGTACAACACCTCGGACATCGAACGGAGAAACACCCTACAGTTTGGTGTATGGAACCGAAACAGTAATCCCTGCAGAGATCGGCATGATGAGCCCCTGCACTATCCACTTCTCAGCTAAAGTAAATGGGGAGAATCTACGAACTCACCTAGATCTGTTTGAAGAAAAGAGAGAGCTCGCCTACATTAGAGATGCTCGGTACAAGCAACAAGTAGCTCGGTATTACAACCAGCGTGTCAAATCCCGACAGTTCCAAGTAGGCGACCTCGTACTTCGAAATAATGAGGTCAGTAAAGCCACAAAGCTCGACAAGCTGGAAGTCACATGGGAAGGACCATACCAGGTCGAAGAAGTCCTCGGAAAAGGGTCATATAAGCTCGCCCATATATCCGATGAGCAAATACCCAATACGTGGCACATCATTCATCTCAAGAGATATTTTGCATAAGTGCCAAAGGTTGAGTCTGTACGGTTGTGTCTTCCGGTCTTTTTTTTGAGTCTGTACGTAACATTTTGAGTCTGTACGGTCGTATCTTTCAGTTTTTTTTCTGTTGTTCGTAATATTTTATTAATAAAATATTTTTATTGCATATTTTATTTGTCACTTATGCGTACTACCTCTTCCCCATGATACAACTACCCTATTCGGAGGACGAAATCTACCCTCTTCGGAGGACGAACTATACCCTCTTCGGAGGACGAAATAACCTCTAAGGAGGAGAATTAAACGCGCGTAAGGGGACCACCCCTAGCGATATTTCTTGCCAAATAAGGAACCCATACCTTCTTATTACGAGGATGACCTACCTTCGTTTGATTACGAGGACGAAATGTATACAGCTTTTTTAACACAAGGCAAAGAAAAATTCATTCTTATACAACGCATACATTACGAGGACGATGAAGGTCCAGGAGGCTGGGAAAAGCTAAGCCAATCCCTACCCTACCTCTGCCTCATCCTCGATCGACGCCAGGAGTTCGCCACTCGACCTCTTTGCCTCGCCGAACGACCTCGGCCGCTCGATGATACACGACCCCGGCTGCTCGATGGACGACGTCTCTCTTGCATGAAAAATTCTCGAGAAATATTGACATCCCACGTCGTCAGAGACAAGAAGAAGCCTCGGCAGGAGGAGGAGCTTCAGCAGACGAAGAAGCCTCGGTTGTCGAACGAAGCACCCGCTCGAGGAAAGGATGACGAGCTACAACGGTCTTGTACAAGCCACCAATTTTCTTCAGGTCGGCATATTGCTCCTGAAATTGCCAGGAGTCCCGACCTTACTCTTCCCTATACCTCCAACAATGGGCTGCGAGATATGAAACTTTAGCTTCGGCCTCGGAAATAGTCATTCCACCACCTCGGCGGATGATCGCTTCGTATTCAGCATGCTCCTCGGCGACCGATTTAGCCTTATCCTCTGCGATCTCGAACTTCTCCTCCAACTCCAAAAATCGAGCTTGAAGCTCGTCAAACTTCTCTTGAGAAGCCCTGAATTGGACGTCGGCCTCCTCCCACACATGGACAAATTTACCCTCTAAGTGAAGGACTTCGACCTCTTTAGATTCGAGAGCCCGAGTCAACATTTTGATTTGATCCAACCAAGGCGACACATCAAAAAGTTCGAGAGAAGACTGGAGACAAAAACAAAAGACAAGATTTCTTCTATAAAAATTGGGAGTTTTATTAAAGCCTTTAAGGCGGGAATGTGTCAAGGTACAGATGCATTTACAAAAGAAAAAGAAAAGAAAAGAGGATCAATGACCCTCCAGTAGCCTTCTCTCCCCAGTTCGGTAAGCTCGGCCCCCTCCTGGATTCGGGAAACCTCGGCCTCCTCACGGACTCGAGAAGCCTCGGCCTCCTCCCGGACTCGAGAAGCCTCGGCCTCCTCCCCAGCTCCCGAAGCCTCGGCCTCCTCCGCAGTATCCACAGCCTCGGTAGCCACCGCCACCCTCGATCCCTTTGTCGGATCAGCCATTATAGCATCGATCAGGACATCCCGGTCCACCGAGCATGCACGAACTGACCCCGCAGTCAGCAAGGTCGAAGAGGAGGCCAAGCTCTCCAACACGGGCAGGCTCCTTAGGCCGTTGGCAAGGACCTCGGCATACTCCTGAAGCAGGGCTTCGTTCTCCATCACCTCATACCCGTACTTGGACTTATCCAACTGCGGGTAATCCTCGGCAACTTCATTGAGAGTATCCATGACCACACGCTTATTCAGGACCTCGGTCAAATCGGCCAACCCGGAGAATCTCCTTGACAGGAACAACTTCTCCGCAAAGGCGCGGAGCATCTCTCCTTGCGAGGTCGCCACCTCAGCCTCCCGACGTCTTGCCACCTCCACTTCGGCCTTCAATAGGCCAACTTCGACCTCCGCCGCCCTGGCCTTCGCCGCCTCAGCTGCCTTCTCTGCCTCGGTCGCGATCTCCCTCCTGGACGCGTCCCGAGCTTTCGCCTCGGCCTCGGCAACCTCTAGAACGAGGAGAGACTTCTCATCCTCCATCTCCCTGGCATAGTGAGCAACCCTGTCAAACTGAACGACAGCGCCCTTCAAGTAGTCAGTCAATTGGGTGGACGTTGCCGCCGGTTGACGGACACCTTAGCCAGCTCGGCAGACATGTCCTCGACCCCCTATGCATTAGCCAAGCATGTCAAACGAATACAACAAATACTTAACTTTTTGACAAGTACATCAATAGCGTTACCTCGGGGAAAGACCGGTGAGTGGCTTGAGAACCGATGATCTCGCAGTCTGGGTCGTCGGCAGCCATGGCATCAGGAATCGCACGCCTTATCCTTTTCAAGCGTTGGAGGGGCACGGGCGAAGGAGACTTCGGGACATCTTCAGTCCTCTCAGAAGAGGCCTCGGCTACCTCTTTCAATGCCAAGGTGGAGGGCTCAAGACCAGAACTCGACCTCTTCCTCTTCTTCTTCTCTTTGAAGAAGTCCACTGCGAAGAAAATAAAGCAGAATCAGAACATCAACACAAGATGATGATGAGACGAAGTAAAAGGAGGTGGGCCTCACCCTTCACCAGCTCCACCGCGGTAGCAGGATCATAAGGGCTCAGCTCCGCAGCACGGAGCTCGCCTCGGCAAAAACATCATCGACTTGGCCGACCCTTTTCAATGCCTCCTTGAAGTCACCGAAGCTGTCGTCGACGGCCACATCCACCAGCTTCTCGGTGTTCCAGATAAACTCGAGGAACCCCTCCGACCGGCAGAAGAAGAACTTCTTCTGCCAATTCGAGACCTTTGACTTCGTTTTCAATTTGAAGCCACGACGAGGTGATATATAATACCACCCCGAGCTAGATTTGAGTAGGAAGAACCTAAGGATCAGCCCTAGGGTGAAAGGATGATTATGCCGATGGGCATAGATGCCAAGGCCCGTCAACTGCCGAAATGAGTTTGGCGTTATTGAAGGGAAAACTAGGTTTAGCCCTCGCCCCGAGGATCTATCTTGGATATTTAATTCACCATACATTGATTATATTCCTAGCATGCGTCTATATAATAAATTGCAACACGTTGGGGTTTTTCTCGTGTTTACCTTTGGATCTGTCGAGGTGAATCAAACGGGATGAACGGATCGGTCGGAACAGAACGATCGACTCGTGCTGACCTTTACGGGTCGTATCCCGGTTGCCCAATCTCCAACGCTGAGTGAGGACGATCTATGGAGAATGCTTGAAAAAATCACCCAATACACTCTATGAAAATTTCGAGAATCCTCACAAGAGCTATGTGATGCTCGAAAATTATGCTCTCAATTATGAAGCATTAACTAGACTTTATCTCATACCTTATATTTATAATGCACTACCTTAATCCCATATGGAAATTACCATAATCCTATATGGAAATTACCATAATCCCATATGGAAATTACCATAAGCCTTTATGGAAATTACCATACTTCCAGGATTATTACCATACACTAGGTTTATTACCATAATCTTATATGGAAAGGATCTATGCATATACCATAAATATAATAACATCCTTGTAGGATAAAGAGAATAAAATCTTGTCATAGAGAGTATATGGGCGCCGATTTTCTTCTTGCTACGGGCCTGGATGGGCAAACCCGAGGATCAAATGCAAGGAATAAAGATGGGCCTCAAATAAATTAATTATCTTATGTTCACCCGAACATAAATTAATTTATAAACATTTATTCATGCCACTAGAGAATAAATCTCGACTTACCCTTTATTACCGAAGTTGAGTCGGGCTTGCACTTAGACATTCTGAATCCCGTATTTAAGATATCGAACGTCCATTAATTATTTATAGCAACTGATCGCTTAAAATAATTAATATCTTTAATTCCATAAGCGGTACCACTCAACCTTATTATTGTACTTGAGCTAACTCAACTGCGGGGTTTAGTACAATAAACCTTTGAGCTCCTTAAGGGGCGTCATCATCCTAAACGGATACGGTGACTCGACTGAGATAACTAGCGTGACATATAAGATCGCCACCACCCAAGATGCGGAGAATCTTGGGTTAGAACATATAACCTCACCCATAACAAGTCAAAGTGATGGTCAAGAACTCATACTCACCTAATACCTTATCGAGGTTTAGATCATCGTAAGTCACCGAGATCTTGGTTCTTCACGACGGTCGATAGAAGAACACATCTCACGTGATCCTTCAATACGTCGAGACGTATCCGGCATAGATAAGTAACTAAGACAAGTCACTTCTTATCTATACACAGCCTATACCGACAACTCGTCCTCAAGTTGTCTCGGTGTGAAACTTTTATATCTCATTAAGCTCGACCAATCATACGGACTTACGTGATCTTCTACACACCGTATGATCTAACTTATATATGAGATAAGGGGACACAGATATACGCAATCAAGTATTCAATTCAGATAGGAGATTGTAATAGTGGTAACAGGAAACATTGTATACAAGCTCAACCAAACTGCTTTCAGTATACAAATCCAACAGTTATTTGGGCTAGAGGAATGTCGAACATTCGTTGAAGTTCGACATAAACGGGAGGAAAAGAAACACGAAGATCGGACCGAGACCTGTCTTCAGAATCAGAATAAACCCACGGAGGGCACAGGCCACATCCTCCGGTCGGGGAACGACCAGCCCCATAGATGGTGGAACAAAAAAAACTTGTAGCAAGTTCTACTATGTCAGAAGATTCTAGACACGAAGGAAAGGTGGAAACTTTACCAAAATCCCTCAAAGGGGGGAAAATTAAATCACAGACATACGGAACAAGGGAATCAACTGTATAAACTTCTAAAGCCACCGGGGCACCCGGTGGCGACACAGACACAACGCGGCCATCATGGCCGTGAGACTCCTTAGAGGAAGAAGATGATGCCATTAAAAATAACTTACTTGTTTTTGTGCATGAAATCGAAGAAGATGCGCTGAACTCTGACGAAGAACGACAATGGCGGATGAACTCTGCGTTTTTCAGAAAGCAAAGAACTTTTTTGAAGTTTAAAAGTTGGACGTAGAAAAGTGATATGAGAAAAGGCGTATCATGGAAGTTATTCCCCATATGCACTTTATCGGGAACCCAACCGCTATATGCATTAAATACGCATTAAATGCAGATGACAGATCCCGTGTTCGACATCGGCAGTACATCCCGTGTTCAACCTCGTCACGACGCTATGCATTCAACCACAACGTCGTTTATCCGACCTCGGCGATATGAAGAGCATTCAACTTCGGCCAATTGAGTCCAAACAGAAAGCAGCTTTGGCATAACGCCTCGATAAGGTGAAGCCAAGCAACATGCGACTTCGGCATAACGCCTCGATAAGGTGAAGCCAAGCGACATGCGACTTCGGCATAACGCCTCGGCAAGGTGAAGCCAAGCAACATGCGACTTCGGCATAACGCCTCGGTAAGGTGAAGCCAAGAAACATGCGACTTCGGCATAACACCTCGGCTAGGTGATGCCAAGCGACATGTGACTTCGGCATAACGCCTCGACAAACGAAGCAAGCGAAATACAATTTCGGGAGACCTCTACAGGATCACGCAGGCCCCACTTCGTCAGATAACGAACACCGACGAACCATGGTCCCCCATCATTCATGACCTCACTTCTACATCTTTTTTTTTTGGGGGGGGGATGTGATAGTATACGGCCCAACTACCAGGCCCAAGCATCAGACCCAATATAAATGGGCCTCGACGTTAAGCTCGGCCTAGGTGAGTTCGTCCCAAGAAGACTCCTAAACCAGTTACAACTCGAATCACAAGTGGAGACGCAGAAGATTTGGATATATCTAAAAAAATCCTATTTAGAGAAGATCTTGGATTAGAGTCAATCTCGGTATAATTGTGTATAAATAGAGGCTAAATTAGACGGAAAAGGATCATCTACACTCTTTGTAATCACTTTTCATACTCTCAATACACATATACTCTCTTGCTCCGTGGACGTAGATCTAATTCAAAGACCGAACCACGTAAATCCCTCGTGTTCATTGCGTATTTATTTCCTTAAAGAAATTAAGATCGATCAGATTCTCTCCTTATTTCTTCGTAAATGGCTGATTTTGTAGGCACGGTTCCAAACACCCTAGCTATCCTATAAACTTGATTTCACTCGAAATCCTCTGCCGTGAACTTTGAAGTGGTGGACAACATCAAGAGTTGCAATATCGTCACAATTTTTAACACGGCACACAGAACTGATGATCTAAAATGACAAGGAAAACTGTCGCAACATCAAGAGCTTCAAATGATCTTCCCTCTGCAAGTAGCATTGTAGGCACTCATACAACACAGATTGCAATAATTCGCCACCAAACAAGGCAAAGAATACGGTGCAGGAATCATCCGTGGGTGTGATTCCAAAACTGACACAAGAATAAAACCAGAAAGATTAGAAACAATGAATAAAAAAGAACATATAAATTCAAAAATTTGCTTGATTTATATGGAGATTTTGTTACAGCAGGAGAGAGAAGGAGTCGGAGACTGTCCATGGGATGGGGTGCTTGTTATGGAAGCCATGAAACATGTAGTGTGATGTGATTCCCCTACATTTAAAAAAAATTCAAGATTCTTAGCTTTGTTAATGATAGAATTTTTTTATTTTAATGGACTAGTAAATGGTATGTGAAACACATATAAGAACTATGAAATTAAAAAATAAATAACTATACATATCAAAGATAGATGTTTTTTTATCACAGTTTTGAAAAAAAAAACATAGATACAAAAATATTCTTATTTTATATCAAATAAATAAAATCTATATAATCACTAAATTAGTAAATTGTCCTTAAAAATTATAATAAGTATGAATATGGGTGGGAAATGGTTCGGGTTCGATTAACCATAATGATTTTTTCAGTTAATTGAACCGAAATTTCTATAAATTTTAAAATCGAAACCGAACCATTTATTAATTTCGATTAACCGAAAACCGCATCGGTTATTGCGGTTCGGTTAACAAAAAAAACTCAAAAAGAGCCTATAACTTTTTTATTTTAATCAGATAATTACATTAAATAGTCGAAATCTTATATAGTTACTATTAACAGATAATTGAAAACTGTTTCCCCATCCCTAAGTATGAATATATATTACATATATGTGTATCAAGATTTGTAAGAATACATACTTTTATAATAATAATAATATATATTAAATTAGGGAAGGGAGATCAATCAAATCTAATGATCGATTATTATTGAAGACAGAGGGGGCACAAGAGAGATTATGAGGCCATATATATTCATTTTGTATTTATTTGTTATTTTTAGTCCATCAATAAAATTTCAAAATTAGTCCCAAAAAAGTAAAAATATATATATAATAGATATCTATCTATCTATCTATATATCTATCTATATTTTATTTTTTAAAAATTATTACTAGAAAAGAAAAACACAATTACACATTAATTCTCTTGATGACTCAAACCTTAAATTTCTTTGATTGGAGACAAACATCTTAGCAATAGGCTATGCCCGTACACATTCATGTTGCGGGAACTTTGATCTAAAAGTTTACAACTCAAATCAAGCGCAAACTACAACAAAACGGATGACAGCAATTTCAAAATGAAAAAAAAAATGATATGATACGAATTATGATCGATAATTTTTGACACGATAAGAGAACACGACACACACGAAATTAACGGGTTAATGTTTTACTTTATCTTGTTCGTGTCATTACCGTGTCGACGCGATAAGGACACGATAATTTCATGTCGGATCCGTATCGTGTTCGTGTAATCCGATAATTTTCGTGTTGCATTCGTTTTTGTGTCAGATCGTGTCGTTTTCGTATAATTCAATAATATTTATATATTTGTATTTCTTTTATTAATTTATTTTCTAATTTTGATTTGAATTTATCGTTTCGTATCGTGTCGTGTCGTGTCAATATGAAAAAAACCATGCCGATTCATGTTCGTGTCGTGCTCGTGTTGTGTCTGTACATTTCGTGTCGTGTTCGTGTCAGACAGATCCTTAACGGGTCGTGTTCGTGTTTGGCCTTATTGTGTTGGGTTGTTATCGTGTCGACACGATAACGACCCGATACGCACGAATTGTCAACCCTAACACGATTGCAACTTTTCGGAAAATATGATTCTAGAAAAAGGCGTTAGTTTCCATCACATCTCTTGACTCACAAGAAACTCTTCATCAATGACTCAATTTTGTGACAATTTTAGCCTGTACGTGATTTTGCTCTTAAAATTACAAATCCCTTACTTCTTAGCCTCACACTTCGTTCGTATGTCATTAATGACATGATCAATTTCCAAAATAGTCATTAATTGTATGGATCATAAAAGCAACAAGGAAATATAATCCTTGGAAGTTTAAATAATGAAGGGAAAGAGAAACCGTGATGAATTAATGTGCTAAATCCTTGGAAGTTAAAAACATATATTAAAATTTGGGCTTATGTAGAATTAAAAAAATCCATTTTTGCAAATGTATTTCCATTCAAATTTGATCCAACCTCGTTCTCAACGTATCCTCACATAGTTATGTTAGTATACTTAATGTTAAATTGGCGTGATTGCGACATGAAGTCTTTGCTTCCCACGTTACATATTATGCTGATCAATTCTCTCAAACAACATTTTCATATTCTCGTGTGACAAAATTGTCAATGGGTACGATATTAATTATGTGGTTTTTTCAACCTTATTCACTTGTCCAAATTCATCCATCTCCAAGACAATTCTTGTCATCAAATGTTTTTCTTTTGGCCAGTTGTTTTACAGACAAATGGCTCGGGACACATATTCTTGTTCATCTTAATTAATCAAGAAACTAATCACCAATTGAGTAAATTGTCATGATTATTGTTTAATAGTTAATTTGATTTAACGAGTTTTTAATTCTTTTCTTGTCGAAATCCGAGAAAAAAATGCAAAAGCATATTGAGCTCATATAATTAAGAATGTGCATAATTGAACTGACACTAAGAAATCAAAATATTGTTTTGGTCATTTTCGTTTTGAACTAGATGAATTCAATTTCTAACGATCGACCGAAGTCAATATATTTATTATTTGTGAAATCATTTTAGATTATCAAAACTTAAAAATATTTTATTTGTTGGTATTGAATCCTCAAATTGTGTTCTAAGTTTTTGTTATTTAATTTTATATTTTTTCATTGGACAGTTCACACATGATCTTGTAATATGCATTTTTTTAATAATATATACAAATGTACAATGTGAGACGGCAAAGGTCCCTCATCTTGTGACTTTGTCTTCTGTAGTTATCAATAGCCTCACTAGCTGTCTCCATGTCTATATATATACACACACAAATACACATTTTCATTTTTCATATTCTCTTTTCCCCCTTTTATCCATAGTACTGTATTCTCCTCTTTCTCATATTAGTAATATATATATACATATATATATATATAGATCATATAGGAATGCTAAATATTGTGAGAAATAGGAATAAATCCTGTCCATTTATCACCATAAATCAATGATCCAGATTTAATATACGTGTGCTGAAAGTTAGTATTGAAAATGCTAAGAATCAGTAATCCGAAATTCATGCTAATGACAGTTTTGTAAATTTCTTTTTATGTAAACCGTTATATTCCTAAAAATGTGGGATTACATGTCTTCTTTTTATGGATAGGTTTATATTTGATATATTTCTATCGACGCACAGAAAAATATACACTGTAAGAAAATATACATCTGTTATAGTTTCATAATTTTCGTGGTGTTTTATGCTTCATGGAACATCAGGGTAATTTTTTGTTTATATTGTAATTTATCTTTTGTTCCGTTTGTTTTTTGTTGCACTTGTAATACATATTTGTTGCATTTACAACATATTACCTTTGCAATAAATTTGTAACTTGTCATTTTTTTAATGTGTGTCGTTTTTTTCTTTGTATTGGTAATATTTTTGTTTTTTTTTACTTTTGTTTTATATTGGGTGTTTTCGTTATTAATTTATTAATAATGCTTAGTTTATATTTCTTGAAGTTGCCGTGTTTTAATCAATCTGGTAAGCTTTTTTTCATTGTTTTTTCTACTTCATCGAAAATCAGTATAATTTATTTTTATATTCTAATGTATATTTTGTTTCGCTTAATTTATGTTGCACTATTAATGTATATATGTTGCATTTACACCATATTAAATTTGCAAAATATTTGTAATTTGACATTTTCTTTAATGTGCTTAGTTATTTTTTTATGTATTGGGAATTTTTTGTTTGTTGTTGACTTTTGTTTTATATTCGTTGATTTCGTTGTTAATTTATTAGCAATGCTTAGTTTATATTTTTTTAAGTTGTTCAATATTTTTTGAAGTTGTTGTATTCAGCTTTATGTTTTTTTTAGTTTTGTTTTAGTGCTTACTTTATTACTCTATATTGCATTGGTGTATAACACTATAGCACGCCCTATATTTTATTGCCGCACATAATTAAATGAAAGGGTATAATTTTTGTGTATTTAGTGCGTTTGTATTTACACCATAAAGAATAAACACAATGCATGATAATTATCCCTATTTTTGTGGGATTCCATATCTTATTTTTATGGATATGTTTATATTTGATAGATTTTTATTGCCTCACAACAAAATATACACTGCATGATAATTAATCTCTCATTCAATTTAATATGTTTTCATAATTTTCGTTGTTTTTTCTTGTTTATGGAACACTATGTTAAATTATTTTTATCTTGTAATGTATCTTTGTTTCAATTTAATTTTATTGCACTTTTAATGTATATATGTTGCATTCACAACATATTACCTTTGCTTTAAACTTGTTTCCTTTGATTTTTCAGCAGATGTGGGATGTACGCAAGAAAATTCCAATGATCTTATTTATCTGAATTATCCAACAGAGATGAAACCTGTCACAGCCCCTCAATCCTATGTACGGATTAACAGGGACTATAACTCTAAACAGGGATAAAAATACAAGGAGACCTTTTTAACAATAAACTGTAAAACATATGTCAAGTATGTTCTTGGATTTTAGTACATAAATTTTAGGTTCTTGCAGCGGAAGACATGTGATAAGTACATATGACGATGCACTATCAAGGTATAAACTTTTCAGCGACAATAATCCTATTGCTCAACACTGCTCCATCCATCATCCGCTCAACCCGCACATTTAAAACAAACATGCGGTGAGTACAAGAATGCACTCGGTGGACTCATGCCAAAAATATTTATCATTTGAAAATTACACTGCCACATCATGGTAAGACACAAGGGTTTTAGTTGAAAATGCCTTGTGCTTACTAAAGCATTTTATCAGTTCATAAAAATCATCGCTGGCGGGCATTTTTCTTGGTGTGTATGATCCATATCCCTTAACATCCTTTCATCATATCATCATAGTCGAACGTCGTGAAGGAGGCCTCCCTCTAAGACACCGTGACCGGCCGTGAATTGTCCTTACAGCACACAGTCACCTTAGGTGTACACGTTAATCCTAGCCAGGTATTGTCCTTCCGGCACAGGATCCGATATCGATTTCATACATAAGTTGGGAGCGACCCAACACATTCATATCATTCATGTCATTCATATCAATCTCATGGATAGGATACATACACAAAACATAAACATTTTTGGCAGGTAATCTTGTAAACATTTTATCAACAGTTAAAATAAGCATCGTAAATAAATATTTCAAAAGCATTTCATTTTTTTTGAGTAGAGTAAAGCCCACCTGGACTGTAGATTGCCTTAATCCCATTTCTTGGACTGTAAGTCCTAGCTTTAGCCTATCTATTCTTGGCCTTGAGGTTTTGGAGCTGGAAAAATCCATTGGGTCTTAGAACCCATATTTCTATTTTAGTGTATATCATGGTATGATATACATCCAATTGACCATGTGGTAAGACTTAGTCAAATATTTCACGTTAAGGTGCGCTTTCGTGAAAATATCGTATCATGATGTTTTATCATAATTGTACATCTTATAATGCTCTATCGCACCTTGCGACATAACATAATGAATGCATCGATTTATAGCATGTTAGTCACATAAGGCATACTTACATAGGGGTTTCCAACACTTAGTCAAATTTCAAGTGTTTAATTTCAGCAAAACAGCTTGAAACAACCCAAGTGATGTACTTTGACGATCCATAACTCTCGATTCAGAATACGTATGGTCGCACAAAGATACATTCTGGAAACCTCTAAACATGTACTACAAGTTCTAAGAAGGAATTAAATCCAAAAGAGTCTTGGTTCGGGAGATATAGGGTCTCAAAGTGGGCGACTCAAACTGACTTCTATACTTAGAAAAATGTTCAAAATTTTCAGTTTTAGCTTAGCGACGAGGGGTTTTGCGAGGCTCGTAACTTTTGACTCACAATACCAAAATGGCTGCAGGCTACCAATTTCGAAACCTTGTAACAAGTAATACATATTTCATGAAGACCATACTGGAAAATATCTGATACATCGAGAAATACATAAGCTCGAAGTTGACTAGTTGGAAATGGACAGTTTCCAGTAGGTGACTTTGGGTCAGTGAAAGGTATACCTATAAGAGTTGGTTTGGGATGAAACTTTCCAGATCACAACTAGACATGGTGGGGAACATTTCTTATGAAGAAACCCAAGTCCAAATCGGACTACAAATGGCTTGAACATCTCACGTAAAAGTCATACTCGAACAGCCTATTATATGAAAAATTCACTAAGGCAGTTTGTCCCAAACAATATACTGTAATGTATCAACTTCAAAAATTCACCGTGAGTTCATTATAAGGAATCTGGGAATGAAACCAATCATAATGAAAAGCCACTTAAGTCTAGTTTAATTCAGAAAAATCCTCACTCAATGATTCACAATAGATTGGGAGCTAAAAATATTTTACCACAAGCTATCACTCCCGTGACAGTTTTGTGCAGTTAAATTGTAAAATCTGGAATAAATAGTAAAAAGTTTTATAAAATTCTGAAAATTTACATACATCTTTTAGACATGCTGAATTATGTTTCTGCCAAATTTCAGAGTTTTATCATTAGCCAAACTTAAAACGAAAGCCACGTACTATGGGTGATGAACACGGCGATTTAACAGATTTGCGTGATGCTTTCGAAAAATACGATTAAAATAGCAAATCATGTTGGATGGACTTGAAATTTTACAGAGGAATATTAGACACATATATTTTCAACATATTAAAAATTCATAATCATCGGACCACTGTAACTTAGTCTAATAATTTCGTGAAGTTGCTGTTCGTCCAGGTAAATCAACATGCAATCACCTATACTTATAAATCTAGCACATTCAAGCATATATGTGTACATGCATGTATGTAGCTCCAACACTATTGAGTCCAAGGTTTAGATTCTTCACCTTGGACAGGATGTATGAAGCTATAAAATCCAAGTGGAGTGGATTGAATTTGGTGGCCATCGGCCACCTTGATTTGGCCGTGAAATCGGCGATGAGCATCCCGTCGGGAGAGGTGGCTTGAGCTATCCTTGGAGCTGTTCTTGGAGCTGTTCTTGGAGGAAGGAGAGAAGAGGAGGGAAGGTTGAGTGTAGGAGAGGGAATGGCTGAAGTGGGGGGGTGTGTGGTGGTAGAGAGGTGGGGTGGTTGCATGGGGTGACAATTGTTGCCTCAAGTGACAATTGTCAAGCATAACTCATGCACAAACAACACCACACACCTCATGCACGAAATTATACAAGTATATATACATATATATCTGATTTTAATGTTTAGTTAGGCTTTTTAATTAATCCAATGTCACTTAGATACATGTAATAGGAAAAATCAACAAGATAAACTTGTTAACATAAGTGTATAGTTTTCGGCTATTACATTATGCCAATGAGTCCAATTTTATTTTCCATGCCAACCATTGATATATGTTGTAACATATAGTTTAGATGATAGATAATATCATAGGATAAATTAGTGGCATCATTTTATGCGATAAAAACCGAGTTCGACAATTAGGGTTTTCGAACGTTTGAAAAATTGGTCACTACCAAATCTTAATGATCTAGCATTGATTTAATGCTAAATAATACTGTAATTACATATACTAATCATAGTAAATTAATTCCTATAATTTCTTGATCGATTAAAACGCTTTTCGTTTCATCTCAAAACGTTAACGTTTGAAAACGTTGCGAAACGTTCATTATCGACTCATCTCGAGATGGTCGTCATCACTTTATTACATTATTCCATTAACAATGAAATTTAATTCTAAGCTTAATTGCTTAGAAAATATCATGAATTTTAACTATCGATACGCGATCGACGTTAAAATAATACTGCCGATATACTTCATATACTTTTATTCCTTAATTCACGATTCTCAGTGAATATAAAATAGGAATTCATTCCTTCGTAAACAATCGAAATTATTATTCGATATCTTACTGGTTGAATAACTCAGCGAAACTCTAATTTACGGGTTTTAAGTACCGTAATTAGGCATTTAATTCTGCGGGGTATTACATCCTACCCCTCTTAAAAGAAATTTCGTCCCGAAATTTGCATACCTCATAAAGTATGGGTATCTTAACATCATAACATCATAACTTTCCATGTGCTTTTCTTTCGTCCATGGTTCTTCCATTGGACTTTCATTAAGAACCCGAGCCTGATTCTTTAATCGTTGCATCGTATGATTAAATCTTGTCGTAGACTTTCATTATAACTCATCTGAGTAAGAGGTCACATCATCATGATGGTTAACGTGAATTGGGTCACTTTCGTATTTCCTTAACTGCGACACGAGGAAGACATTTCGTACTTTCCCCCAAATGTGGTGGAAGTACCAAGCTATAGGCTACTAGGCCTACCATTATTAGGATCTCGTGAGGTTCTATAAAACATGATCTAATCATTCTTTGTATCAGAATTCTTATAATCTCTCTAGACGGGGAAATCTTAAGAGATTTTGATTCCGCATTTAAAAATGCAGTTCAAATTTACGCGTATCAGCGTAAGACTTTTGTCTGTCCTGAGCTTTTCTTATTCTTTGCCTTATTGAGGAGATATCTCAGTTGTTTCGCTTATGCCGTCAGGACTTTATACCTTTTCTCTCACCTACTTTATTACAATAAAGTGGTGATCGATAACTCTTTTCTGCATAATGCCTCATAAGGCTATATTGATCGTTGTTTGTGCCACGATCCTATGTAAACTTAACGGTGGTGCTATCGTTCCCACTTACATCTTGGTTTAACACTTATGTTCTATCATATCCTTTAGCGTTCATCGTCTTTCTGATTGTCTATCTGTCTGTGAGTGGACATCTATGTTAAGGCTTAACCTCGTATCTAACTCCTTTTTATGAGTTAGTTCAAAATCTAGGGGTACTCTTGGTGTCTCTATCTGAAGCGATAGGTTCTGGAACTCCTTGTAAATATACGATTTCCTTTATGTATAACTGAGTTAACTTACTGGATCTACGAGTCATCTGAATAGGCAGAGAGTCAAACATAATTGGTGAGTCATTTCACTATTACTCATATATCAGTGTTGCTTCTTTATGACTTTGGTGAAATCTGTCACAAGATCTATTTCTATATCATTCTATTTCCATTCTTGTAGTTCTAGAGATTATACTTTCTTATAAGGCCTTTGATACAATGCCTTTACTTATTGGTAACCGAGACACTGCTCGACAATATGGTTATATCTTATCTCATTCCTTCCTATCTAACCTTTCTCATAATTCATAATGTCACTTAAATATGCCTGGTTGAGCGGTATGAGAAGGATCGTGAAATTCATTCTTGGTTTCATTTCTAAGCTTATTATTGCTTGAAAATATATGTATATATATCTCTCTCTTTTAGACAATAACATTGTTCAACGCTCCTTAAAATCCTTCAGCTCTTCATTTCTTATCTTAATTCGTATTCTATTCCCATTTTCATTCTCTCTTTTTAGTCATATTTCACCCTGGGTTGTGGGAATACTACTTACATTCGTCCCTGATTGCCCGACTATTACTGTTTTCGTTTTCTTAATCTTTCCAATGAGTTTTCCTTTTCTATAAGGACATACCATAATTTAGACTTAATTTTATAACTTAGGCATTAGATTCTACATTAACCTTCCTTAGGTGATTATTTATCACAATTATAACCTTTTACTGATTTGAGCCATCTTTTCTATCCTGTATCCAAGTTTCTTTGCTCGACGAATAACTTCAACTTTTGTGAATTGTGAAGGGTTCTTCACTTATTGTTATAGGAGTGATGTCCTCGCGACTTTGGTATTTATACTACTGTCACTATCAGAGGTAATAGATTTTGGCACTCCGTGAAGTCGTATAATCTTCTTTACATACAGCTGGGCTAACTTGTCAGATCCATAAGTACTTTGGATTGGTAGGAAGTGAGCACTCTTGGTGAGTCTATCAACAATTACCCATATGGCGGTGTTCACTCTTTTTGATTTGGGTAAGTTCATAACGAAGTCCATCGTTATTTCATCCCATTTCCACTCGGGTATTTCCAACGGCTGTAACTTTCCGTATGGACGTTGGTGTAATGCTTTCATCTGCTGGCAAACAAGACAGTGTTCTACGAAAGAAGCTATGTCTCGTTTCATGCCTTCCCACCAAAACTTTTCTTTCAGGTCTTGGTACATCTTAGTACTATTTGGGTGGGCGGTGTAGGGTGTATCGTGAGCCTCACTCATTATTTCATTTTGAAGTTTTACGTCGTCTGGAACGCATATTCTTCCTTCAGACAATAAGGCGTTGTCCGACGCCTCCCGGAAGTTCTTAAATTCTCCAGTCCTTACCCTTTCTCGGATCTTTTCTAACTTTTCCTCCATCCTTTGTCTCTCGACGATCCTTTTTCTTAAATCAGATTCTGTCACTATTTCAAGTCATGAGTTGGGAAATTCTGTTCATGTAGCCTAAGTCATTGTGACACATAAGTTATTATTTATCTCATATTAATACATAGCCTTACTTTTATTAACCCGTGAGAATTGTGACTCTATTTTGGGGTAACTATCTTATTGGTCTTGTTACCTTAGAGAGTTCTTAATGGATCTCTAACAGAAGTCAATTAATCTATAAAATTTCTGATCTTATTTTAGGTCATTGACGTCTTTCATCTTTAATTGTTTTTCCTTTGTCGATCTACATTGTTTTCTTCTAAAGACACTATGTGCCCGAGAATATTTCTCTTTTAAGCCGAAATTTACAAAACTGTATTTGGCAAAATTCGCCCGGCTCTTAAAAGTCCTAAGACAGCCCTTCGATGTTCTTTATGTTCTTGCTCGTCCTTTGAATCGATAAGAACATCATCCATGAAGATTGAGATAAAAAGTTATCTAAGTACATATGGATCACTCGATTTTTAAGGTTTATGGTCAGGGCTGGTGCATTTGTCAGTCCGAATGGTATAACTATCATCTCATAGTAACCATATCTTGTTTGGAACGATTTGTTTTCGTATTTCGGATATCATTCTATGCAGACCATATAATATTACATCATAATGCCTCAGTGAAGACTTTTCATACATTACTTACGAGGGTCGGTCACCGAATGGCCGATTCATAAGCGTCTAGCTCTTTTTACACTCAAAACTTTGACACTTCTTCACCATATTCATAAACTCTTCCAAACCACGTTTATTTTACATATTATAATCACATCATTTTCATCATAAACCATTATCTACACATAAGTCTCATAGGATCCTAAGATTCTATGTCTTTGAGTGACCTTTGTCGAGTCGCACTCTCCCTCGAAACTTGTCTTTCCAAGCACGCTTTTATTTTCATACTGATGATCATTCTCTTCGAGAGCCGGGTGTCGCTCTGTTTCTTCTTGGTACCGTAAGTGTGTTACTTTATCGTAAAGTAAGGTCGAGTTGGGTAGTGGTAATTCTCCCAATCTTTGAGGCGATAAAATCTCGTCCTTTTGCCATTCTCGCCTCTTTCCGTACAATTGACGGCACAGACGTGGGATGGCATTTGGAATATCATGGTACAACCATTCCTTTATACCATCTTTGTGTAACTTGTCGGGTCCCGGACAAGTACTCGTGAGGTGTCGTTTCCTACGCATTATATGTATACTTGAGCCTATTGACAAATCTGGTAAGTCGCCGGACTTTGAATTTTCTCATGGAGAAATTATTCTTTTGATACTTCTTTTGCAAAATTCTGCCGATCTGTTAGTAAATGACTGATAAGTCGTTGGATACCATCCTCACTTAACACTCTATAGTTACAAGTATCCATCCAGAGGTGCAAAAATTTCTTCAAGACTGTTCTAAATTCATTCCTAGTTCATATTAAAAGAGCCGATACGCTCGTGTGAGTTATAATCTTGTAGGCCTTGGGGTTAACTCCTTCTTTTTCTTTTTCTTTTTCTTTTTACTCGTCAGACCCCTTTTATTGCCATCTGTAACCATATAGTTCTAGATGAGTCCGACTTAACTTAAGCAATGGAGGGAATTTTTAATAAGAAGGATCTTTTAATGAATTATACACTTTAAGACGTATATAACCTGTAGACTACTTGTGACATGACTCATGACACTTATCTTAATACTCATTTACGTTTACATTTTCATCAGTATGTTGCCTTAAAGATATTCGCATAAGCGAACAAGGGTACCGATATTCGTCGTGTGAAACCTCTAACGGAAAGGCTAGGCCGGTCACTAATCACATGAATGACGACCATTTCAAACTTCTTGTCTATAAAATTATATCTACGTTCCACATAGATATAATGATCCAAATCATTGGGTAGCACTTTAGGCGATTCTAGGTTCAATTCTGAGCTTGAGCGACACTTGCGATGGTCAAAATTCTCGTATAGGTAAGGGGATTTTCATTTCTTGATTCGCTTACCCTGAGTTGGGTTCTATCGCTTCTACGCATACTTGTGCGATGTCAAAAAGCGAAGCACCTAAATTGAACAAAATCTTATGGCTATTCTGAGAAATTTTTCCTCATACATATTCTGCCTTTTGGTTCTGTTTGTTCTGTTTTCGATGCAAGGTATAGGCTTTGGTCTACGGTGTTCCCGTTTATTCAAGTAAATGTCTATTTCATATGTCATTGTCCTTTCCATTGGGACATTATGTTCCCTTGCTATGGTCTTCTGTTGCCTCATTCACCCTATACTTCTCGGTATTAGTATCATTATGCTTTTACTAATAGCATTCATGGTTAGGTTTACATCAACTTATCCTTTGATATTGATATATTTCCATAACTAAGTCTCATCTTAGAGATCGTCATGTTTCTATCACTATCATTCATTCCTAATCCAGTATGAATGATTTAATTCCCCTTTTCACTTTATCGATCTTAGGAATATATTTCTCATATGTCCTTACTTTAAACTCCTTTCTACAGAAATCCTTGTCTTGGCATTTAGTGCCATCATTTGTAATATCCTTTTGGATATCGTCATTTCTTCTTAATCTTTTATTGATTCATCATGCAATTTCGCATAAGATAAAATCCTTTGTCCATTGGGATGTATTATATTTTGCTTTGACGTCAAATATCTTTACCATTTTCTCGACATTCAATGATTTCTTCATTTCCATGTCGAGATACTTAATACCTCACTTTATTGATCGTCACAAAATATGGGGTAAGATTTACAATTAGGTCCACCTTAAGATCCTTCCATGTGAATCTTTTCCTGTGTTCTCTTGGACTTATTTCCTTTGCAAGATCTATAGAAGCTATCTTGCTTGTTAACTATTAAGTTACACAAGACAAGCGTTTCGTGTCATTATAACTTAGAGTATTAAGATTTATTTCAAAATAATGAATCTATTTCTTAATCCGTTTCTTTACTTCCAAGGAATTACCTTACTTATCGAAGTCATAACATCTTTGAAGCTTATATCATATCATGAACTATCTAATTGTATAGCTCATAATTTCTTCTGCTATTTTTGACTTTTGTTCATTTTCTTGAGCATGGTATCTGAAATTAATCTTACTTTCGTTATACTTCGGTTCCCACTTTCAGGACTAGAATCGTTATCATTGTCATATGGCTTGGTAGGGTAGTACATTCGTACTCCATAACTTAAATTCTAAGCATCTTATTTCCATGTCTTGGCTTTGGAGTTATTTCCTCCATACTTAGTTCACATACTAGGGCTATCCTCGTCGTTCACACAATCTTGAGGATTACGATTCCTCAATCTCATTACCTTTTGTTTAACTAAGTTTTAATTACTCGGAATCGATTATGCTCAAACATAATCTCATTGACTGAGGTATAAGGCGGGAGATTTATTGTCTGAGACGCTATCATTTCCTTATATATATATATATATATATTCTTTGAAAAGAATATCTTTCATGCATCTTCATTCTTTTTTTCTTTTTTTTTTAAAAAAAAAAAAATGTCCAACCTACTAACGAGGTTTCAAGGACATCCAACTATCTTAAAGATAAGTTGTAATCTCTCTCGTCATGACATAATAAGGGAAATTCATATCCCGGATATCATATACTTTTCTTTACTTTTACTCTTTGCATTTAATGTTATAGAGTATCTTATTCTTAACTTCATTATCATATGATATATGAAGGCATAACTTCACCGTCATCAATCTTGGTAAAGCCCATCAAGGTCATCACATCATGTGCCATAGGAAGAATTTCTCGTCTCATCGAGATTTTCTTTACATCATAATTTCTTGATGTCTATCGCTTTCTCGATCCGAAACTTTTAGGTGATCGAGATAAGTCAACCTATTTCATGCCCGACATTTATCGCTTTACTAATTCGCTCTTAGGTGACAAGGTAAGTCAACTTTCATCTTACTTGATGGTTTCAAGAATCAAGGAGAAATTATCACGACTACCTACAAAGGTACTATCTCATCCATCAAGATAACATCTTTCAATGATTGAATCGATATGTTCCTTGGATGAATAAATGGGACTCTAGGGTCCAAGACCGAATTATGACTCTCGAGATTTCTTTGGTCATATGGGTGGCTGGACCGTCACAATCATATTCTCATCACACAAGGCTTTGGGTTCAAAAGGACACTTTGTAAATTTTGAGTTGGAAGTTTTCTTGTAAGAGTGAGAAACTCGAATGATTTCTCAATGGAACTAGGTCATGTAGTTAAATTCAATGGCGTAAATTGGGTAATGGATATAATTTGAAAGCTTATATACCCGTAATAGGTCATCAACAAAGTTCTCATGTATGTCAAGGTTCTACTTGTATTCTTGAAGATCTTACTTTCTTAGTAACATTCTAGGATTCAGATCATACTATATATGATCTTACTCTTTTCAAATCGTAGAACTAACTTCAACTGATTCTCATGAATTCTGGAGTAGGAATCAGGAATTTGGTCCTTCATAAGAAATGAAGTACAGTGCATTAGGAGCACGTAGGTGAAAACCATACGTAAATCGGAGTTCACACGATCAAGAACTAGTCAAAACAAAATCACTGCACAGTGCAGGGAAATTGACATGCGTTCGCGCCGAGGTCATAAGCGATGCCGACACCAAGGTCGTGCATGCTGTTACCGATGCCGAGGTAGTACAGAATATTGCCGACACCGAGGTCGTACAGGCTACCAAAGTCGACATGTCAAATTCGATGTTACAGATTCCCGAAGTCAAAGTCGACGGTCGCACAGGCCGAGGTCGAACAATTTCGTATAGATCTTTTGCTTTTCTACACTCAAGATGGAATAAAATTCTCAAATCCATCGGTACTCTTGTTCTTGTAATTGAAGGAGTTCTTGCTTCTATGTTCTTTCGTAAAAGGGATCATCGTCTTATAAAGTCTACGTTCATTGAACTAGCATGCTCATCATCATAATCAACTTTGAGATTGAAGTAAAACTTGAATATTCCTACGTAGCTCATTTTATCAGACGTATTTCGTTGAATTTAAAGAATTCAACATATCATATTGACAATTCAATGTCCAATCTCAATCATATTAAACATGAATAATCATAACTTTGTTCATAATAATGAACCCTTATTAAATTCGTGAATTGAACATTTCATCTTTGGCATATCGTGCAAAACTTTCTCATATCATTGTCATCATCTTTCTTATATCCTCCTTCTTTTCATAACTTTCTTGACAAATCATTTGTCACAACATTCATTCTCAACCTTTCTCATAGCTTTCATTTCTTTTGAAAGATTATTTCCATTATCATTCACTTCACGACATAATATTTCATTTTAATAAATTTCACTTTAAATAAATTCACATAACATTCATTTTACTTAAAATTTATTTCACTTTCAACTTTTCGTTTCAAAACCGAGAAAAATAATTTCATAAACATTCTGTCTTGACCAAGCTAATTTTCAAAACTTTGAGAAAGAGTCGTTTACCTCATTTCGGTTGAGCTTGATGTGATGGAGTGTTGAGCATTGTCGGTGATCTCTAGAAGTCTAATGACTCAATCTAGACTTAACCTAAAGGAGATTTTAGGTTCAAGAGCTAACTGCTACGATACCACTCATCACTGACCCTCAATCCTATGCGGATTAACGAGGACTATAACTCTAAGCAGGGATAAAAATCTGAGACCTTTTTAACAATAAAGCTGTAAAACATATGTCAGTATGTTCTTGGATTTTAGTACATAAATTTTAGGTTCTTGCAGCGGAAGACATGTGATAAGTACATATGACGATGTACTATCAAGGTATAAACTTTTCAACGACAATAATCCTATTGCTCAACACCGCCCATCCATCAATCGCTCAACTCGCACGTTTAAAACAAACATGCGGTCGAGTACAAGAATGCACTCGGTGGACTCATGCCAAAATATTTATCATTTGAAAATTACATCGCCACATCATGGTAAGACACAAGGGTTTTAGTTGAAAATGCCTTGTGCTTACTAAAGCATTTATCGATTCATAAAATCATCGCTTTGGCGGGCATTTTCTTAGTGTGTATGATCCATATCCTTAACATCCTTTCATCATATCATCATAGTCGAACATCGTGAAGGAGGCCTCCCTCTGACGCCGTGACCGCCGTGGTGTCCTTACAAAGACACACGGTCACCTTAGGTGTACACGTTAATCTAGCGGTGTTGTCCTTCCGGCGAGGATCCGATATCGATTTCA
This sequence comes from Salvia rosmarinus, assembly GCA_036937905.1. Classification (NCBI taxonomy): domain Eukaryota; kingdom Viridiplantae; phylum Streptophyta; class Magnoliopsida; order Lamiales; family Lamiaceae; genus Salvia; species Salvia rosmarinus. The sequence continues at coordinate 46,284,136 of CM072819.1, forward strand.
TACATAAGTTGGGGCGACCCAACACATTCATATCATTCATGTCATTCATATCAATCTCATGGATAAGATACATACACAAAACATAAACATTTTGGCGGTAATCTTGTAAACATTTTATCAACAGTTGAAATAAGCATCGTAAATAAATATTTCAAAAGCATTTCATTTTTTTGAGTAGAGTAAAGCCCACCTGGACTGTAGATTGCCTTAATCCCATTTCTTGGACTGTAAGTCCTAGCTTTAGCCTATCTATTCTTGGCCTTGAGGTTTTGGAGCTGGAAAAATCCATTGGGTCTTAGAACCCATATTTCTATTTTAGTGTATATCATGGTATGATATTGTAATAACCCGAAAAATTTAAAACTTTTATTAGTGATGTTTGAATCACTTAGTTGTGGTTCTTAGACCTTAATTATGTTTAAGGAAACCAATGAAGCAATTAGAATCGATTCGGTGATCGAATAATAAAGAAATCAAAAAGCGATAACTAGTCCCACCGGATTAGGGTTTTCGAGTAGCTTTGAACATAGAATGAAAGATCGAGAATGAATCTCCACGAGCGGATTTCATTTTAGAATCCTCACACGAAAACATGTGAGAATGCAAATGATGAGAATTTTAGGCATACTTTCCGGTCGATCTTAAAATACTATTCTGAGCGGAACAACTTCCATCCGTGCTAATCATAATAAATAGTGATAAAACCAAAATCATGAAGGAATAATTTATTATGAATTTAGAAATTATAAGAATCAATTTCGACGGAATTCTGAAGAACTTAACCGAACTATTTGGGTAAAATATCTGGAAAACCTAATTTGATCCGAACGACCGAAACTCGAACCGAGGGTCTAAATCAATAAAATATGCTTTATAAGACTCAAATTATTTATGAAAGCTCAAAATTTCAAGAGAATTTTGAATGAACATATTTTTAATCATGGGACGTCGTTTTCGCGATAACTCGGAATTGACTTATCGAGCGGCGTCCGAACGTCGTGAAATTTTATGAACATTAAAATAAGTCTTTTAAAGGCTATTTAATAAGATAGAACCTTAAGGTTCAGAAATCGATCGAAAGTGCGTTAAAACTTAAAGAGTCGGTATTAACATACCAAAACGGGTAATTTGACCAATCCACCTCCCAACTACCACCAAGACCACCCCAAAATGGGAAATGACAGCCATTAGGTCTTCCATAACAAGGAAAAAAACGTCCAAGAGCAGCCCATTTCACCCTTTCACATTTTGCTCTCATTTTCAAATTCTCTCTACACTTTTCAAACCCCAACTCTAAATCCTCCTTTCCAACCTCTCCCACACTCAAATAATCCTTCTAAGACCATAGGAAGGTATTATTCATCATCCTCTTCCATCCTAATGGAGTGGAATATTTATTTTAATTTTTGGGTTTAAAAACCTAGTTTGCTCCCATTTATTTTCGTGACTTTAAAGCCTCCAAATGCTCTTGAGTCGTGAATGCAAAATTCTTAGAATGATGTTCTAAGGCTACTGTAAAAATTTCATAATTTTGGAGCATGTTTATTTTTTCGATTTATGCTTTATTTATTTTAAATATGTTAAAGCATGATTTTGTGAATGTTATTTGATATTGTTACTTGCTAATGTGTTATAAGCATGTATAATAAATATCATAATTTTCTGTAATTTTGGATTTTTTTTTAAAAGGGCGAGAGTTATTGGCTTATTTTAAGCTTTGATTTTAATTTTTTGTGGAAAATAGTTGAGATATGGTGTTTAATATATGATGTGAACATCATATATAAATCTTGGGATTTTGAAACACATCTCCTATTTATTATTAAAATGGCGAATACTATATATATATATATATATATATATATATTTGTTGTTTGATTTTTGGTTGAGGAAAATAGTTGAGATATGATGTTTAGGGTATGATATGAACATCATACATTAACCTTGAATTTATTCAAACACCTCTCCTATTTTTTTTAAAAAGAACCGTGGCTTATATATATATATATGTAGTCATTTATTTGATTTTTATTATTGAAAATAATAGGATGTGTAATATTATGAATATTGGTAAATATTTGGTATTAATATTACATGCTATTACATATACAACCATATTGTGAAAGATTGGAGATTTTGAATATGTATATATATATATACATGTGAATACCGAAAATAAATAAGGATGAAAAGCATTTGTTTAAATTTTAACGCATGATATGAAGTGATATTTCATGTTTAGTACATAGTATAAGCATGAAATAATTTTTGTGGAATTTATTGAACACCAAAGCTTGTTGATTTGAAATTGCCGAAAATTATAAAAATTTTAACCTATGGTTTAAAATTTTATATGATGATATTGAGTTGATAATTAAATTCTATAGTATGATAGGAGTACAACATGATTTTATTGGAATTTATTGGATACGTATACTAATTGTTGCTAATTATCGAAAACGTAACAAAATGGCTAAGTATGAGTTCGTTTCTAATGTTAAATGATGCTATGGTAGTTAATTATAAACTTAGAGCAGTGGTTGTGATTAGGGTGGATGAATGAAACACTTATGCACACTTACACAATGATTGTGTATTGCATTAGAAATTAGGGTTTTCTAATGCTTAGCATAGTTTATGTTGTGTATGGTTTTGTCGATGTTGAATGTTTATGTTTATGTTGAACCGACAAACCAAAAACCAAACGAGAATCCGAAAGAAATCGACCAATTTCGATAACTTAAGATGGAATAAACAAGAATCGAAGTTAGATACAATTAGGGTTTTATTAATGAAAGGATACCCAAACGTGAGTTCCTACGTTAGAAAAACCAAGAGGCGAGCTACAACGTTAATATTGATAACGACAACTCAATCGACATTAGTCGGGTAAACACAACTCGATAATGAATAACGATTATCGACATATGTAACCTCCGTGAGTTAAGTTAAATAGACAATGTCGTAATGTGTAAGCAACGATTCGAACACATGATGTCGATCCTTATGTCTCAAAAGCGAGTTAATATTCTCAAGTACTCCATTTATTCTTAAGTACTAATTACTTACATGATGGCATATGTCCACTTGATTTGTAAGTCGATATCCTCTTTAATTATCGTGCTGTCGACAAGTCGTCAAGCATAACCTACTAGGGCGTAACTATAATTGTTAAGTCTAGTTGGTGGCTTGAGAATATCCTAATTTACCAATCATAATTTGATTACCGATAACCTTTAACGTAATAAAGTTATAATAAAACTAAGGTTAAGAGTCACGGATAGACTCGGATTATGTAATTCATAATTGAAGTTCACTATGGATGATGAGGTAATATAGCACGAGGTGGGAATGTAAGATAATAGAAATTATCTTAAAACAATCACATAAAATCATAAAGAAACCCTAATTGGGAACTTTAAAGTCGTAATTTATAAGCGACCATCGATCGATAGAAAGAACCTAAAACGGCTATTTTCTTATGAAGGGTTCGATCGGGCGTGATTCTTGAGGAAGGATACTCACCCCTACTCATTTAGAACCACTAAGCTTTGGATTAGCGGTGGGCTTTCTTGAAGCGAAAATGCTATGCATATCTCAAAGCATGTTTTACAAAGCATTATGAAATATTATCACATGAAATGTTATTGACCGCCAAATGTTTATGTTTTGTTGTTATCTATCGAGATTGGTATATCGATGTGGTATGTGAATGAGTTGGTCCACCAACGTTAAAAAGGTAGCGATAGGATCCGACTTAGTTAAGGACTAACTTTCGGATTGTGTACACGTGTGATTGTGTGTTAGGTTAGCTACCTCGACCGGTCACGGCGACTATGTGTAGGTGGCCACCCATAGTCTTGTGAATGGAATGAATGAATGAATGATCAGATATGGAAACAACGTGAATGAAATAGTCAGGCCTGACGCTTTTGGAAAACGATAAAATATTTGATAGGCATGAGTCTTTTAACTAAAATCCTCATGCGCTATTGTGGGCAGTTAATAACTTTTGACAAAGAAAATGTTTTCGGCAACGAGTCCACTGAGTACTTTTGTACTTAGCCCTGCATCTCGTTTTTGATGTGCAGGTTGAGCAAGGATCGATGATGGGTGCGAGGTGGTGCAGAGTAGCAGCTATTTTTGATGCTTAATTAGAAAGGTTTCTAGAACCTTGGGCATGCATCGTCATATGCATGTCCACATGCTTATTTGCTGCCTAACTCTGATATTATTAACGTTTTGATTATAACTGCTTTTCCGTATTGAATTGGAGGTCGTACCTCGTACTTTAAATTCTGCCCTGATTGGGCTATGTGGACCCTGAACCCCCTTTTGACAAGTCCTTCTAGGACTTGAGTTGGTATTGGACTGTTTATTCCTTTTTACTTATGCATTATTAAGTAGTTGATTGGTTGATTGCCTTGATTAGTTATGTTTATTTCCGCTGCTTTATCATACCGGTGACGATCCATATGATCCGTACTTCATTGGAAAGTCGGGTCGTCACAAAGTGGTATCAGAGCACTTGTTCGCTCTGAACCCTAGAAACCCTTTCCTTGAATCCTGAGTTGAAAGTTGAGTCTAGAAATTGTTTAGGTTTGACTGCACCGCACTGCACTCCATCGTCGTCTGCTTTCAGCGAGGAAGAAGGTAGCTGTTTCAACTAAAGGTTGTTTTGAAATGATTGAAGTATATGAAATGTGAGTTGGAATTTCAATCGCCTTGTTGGGAAATTGAAAAATATTTGGAAAATGGAAATTTTAAAATTGAAAGGTTGTTTCAATTGACTAGTCATTAGCTTGAATGAAAGTTACAAGCTTTAAGAACTTGGTAAATGAGAATGCGTGATTATCGCACAAGGTGTCGCGATTTGTGTTTCTTGTTGTCATGCGAAGCATGATAGAAGCATGATATAAATGAGTATGTTTCCCCATGAGAACATAGACTCTTAAGGCGCATGATCCTCTGCGCGAACTTAGTATGAGAACATAGTACCCATTTGAACAAAATACTAAGAAAGAGCGAGAACATAGAAATCTTAAGAATCACAATCCGAGCGGATTCGATGATGAAGCGATGAATCTACAATAGCGAGCGGCGCTTAGCGGAAATTCGTCTTGTTATGAGTCCCAACTACTCTGAGAAGGTTTGAAAGTCATACGTGTCGCCTCTATCGTAACAATAAGGAAATGAATCAAGTATAACTATAGGGAAGCATAAAAGGAAATAATGATTTGTGGCGCATAATGAGAGCGGATATGATATGATCCTATAACGTGAATAGAAGTAAGAAATCAAGACCCGATCACGATAAGGTGACCACTTAGCCATTACAGAAGGCTAGGCCTCGATCACGATATACCCTAAGAAACCATACCGTCTCTTCCCGGAGACCAAACCAAGAAAGTAATGCCATAAGGATTTGAGCATGTAGGTCATAGAAGAATGCAGATTGCTATAACCTTCCTTGTATAGATGTTTATTGTGTACGTACCTTCTTCTAGATGCACCGTTATGTTACCGTGTCTGACCATAGTGATACTTTCCTTTTCAGATGGCTCGGACTGTGTTCACGACTAGACGCCCTCTGTCCTCTAGGGCCACCCCCGAGGAGGTTATACGATCGTACTGCTCCTACCAGATGTGCCACGGAGACGACCTTGGCGAGTTTCTAGCACACTTCACCGTCGCTGGGCTGCGGCACATGCGGGGTACATCGCATTATGACGGTGTGCTACCGATCATGAGGCGCCATCCGATGGCGTGGTTACGCCCGTGAAATATCGGCGGACTACATTTACCGGGTCGAGAGCTTTGACACAGGCGGATCGCCTCGCTTTGCTAGCCACTGAGCTATGTGTTCACCGTGTGCGGAGCTGCACCACGCGGACCGTATCTCCCGCGGAATATACTTGGCGTGGCGAGATTCGGAGTGGCTCCATCAGAGGTGCCTCGCTTAGCGGTGATGGACGGTGTTCTTACTGGCGGCGGCAGGAGCATGTTCGGCGGGACCTTCCGCCCCCGACAGCTCACCTTCCAGTCCTACCACCGGTGGATTCCATCCTCACCATTGCCCGCCTGAGCCATCGCCGCCGGTCATGCCATATCCGTCTCCACCTCCATCTGCCGGCTCTCCACCGGTCCGCCGCCGCCGCCACGACCAGCTGCTGGAGGAGGTCGTGGCGGTCGCCGAGACCTGGCGGCTATGGAAGATGCTAGGGTCATTAGGATCCGAGGGCCGTTGTCCCGTGCCCGATCTTTGAAGAGGAAGACCGGAGGAGGATCCGGAGGAGGACCCGAGGAAGACCGGAGGAGGACCCGAGGAAGACCCGGAGGAAGACCCAGGGTGATATATCGGTGATGACGAGATGGAGGGGTGGGCGGCTCCCATGCTTCGATCCGACTCCGTGCATGGGCCGATCTACACCCCGGCGACCATAGATCTAGTTCTTAGGACTAGATTATCTTTTGTCTATATACTCTGTATATCTTTTGATGCATGCGGAGACGACAGTCGTTCCGACATGAACCCTATTTTGATGATCACGGTGGCGTGTTGATTTTTGTGCGCACCATGACGCGGTACGAGAATGATGCGGTATGTGTTTTGGGCATCATACTACGTGCACAGTACTTTGTAAAGTTTAAAAGCGCGATGAAAGTCCTCGTGAAGCAATTGATATGACATGATGATAGCTCTTGAGAGCCTTTTGTTTTAATATGGTGTTATGTGGTTTCCGGCGTTGTGTTTAAAATTTTTCTCGTATATGAATACCGGTTGATATATATATAGATGCTTTAACCACGATGGATGGTATAAGGCGAGATCTAATTTCGTGTGTTTATGAAGGATAGGATGCCGCCGAGAAGGAGGAACCGTGCGATAACCCGGAAAGAGGTCACACCACCACCACCACCACCACCACATGCGAGGCGGATCGAGGCTGTTCCTCGGAAAAACCGCCCACCTTCAGCGGGACCGGAATCCGTGGACGCCGAGCGTGGATTCGCGCCCGGAGCGAATCTTGATTTCCTCCTTGCACATCACAGGGCGCTTGTCATGCGTTGCCTTCCGGATATTGGCGCCGCCGACTTTTGGTGGGAGGCGAAGAAAAACCTGACGGAGGAAGCGGAAGGTTTCTCAGGAGGAATTTGATAAGCAGCGCATTTACGTTTATTGTTGATATTTAAAGATGAGTTTAGATCATTTAATGTGCGTTTATGTATCGATTCTTAATGTTTTATCTATTTCTAGAAGATATTGCTCTTGGGGTTTCTCTTTGGTGTTTTGTAGGCTTTTCAGGTGATAATCGATGCATAAGGCAAAGATGTAACCAAAGATGATTAAATGGATATGAAAAATATGGATATGAAAAGTTTACAATGTTAAAGAGCATCTCGATAGGAGTCCATAGGCGCAAGCGGATCGCAATTCGAGTTGGACGCGAGAAGCGGGCGAAAGCGGTGAAGTCGCGAGAGAGCCGCGGCGAGCTCGCGACCGCGAGCGCGCGGCCGCGAAATCGCCTGAACGCCCAAAACCTCGCGACCGCTGCTCGCGGCCGGGCTCAGCGGACCCAAAGTGGGGTTTCAGCACTAATCTATAAATAGGGCTTCACCCCTCGCCCCAAAAGGTACCCAGCGATTTTGCACGTTTTCCTCGGTTTTTATCATTTTCATTTATTTTCGCTTTAGCTTTGATTTAGATTAGTTATAGCAATAGTTATCCATCGTTTACATTAGTTCTTCGCATTGGTAGCGATTTATGCGATTCGTCGAAGGAATTCCATCTTTTCCGTTTTCCGTTGGATTTGGATACGAACCCAACCATTGTTCTTGAGCGCTTCCCTACGGGTTTTATCAATTTAATTTCCGTTTTATGATTATTGCGTACTTTATGTCGTTAATTATGTCTAGCTAATTTTGTTCTAATCTAGGGTTTGCATGATTCTATCTATATGTTGTGATTCTGCTATTGTTATTTACCTTCGGGCATTGATTCATGATTCATGGTGCTTATTAATATGTGTTGATTTACGATCAATCTTGATACATATCTAGTTGCCGATTAATGGCGTAATTGTATTAATTGTCAATCGATCTTGAATGCATGATCTGAATAAGCGCTTGAGTCGTGGCGAGATAGGACATTCGTAGGAAGCATATTCTTAGTGATCCTTTTGGGTTGCTTATTTTCCTCTAGAGGCGTAAGCGTGATAGGGAAAATTAGTAATCAAGCTACCCATAATTATAAATGGCTTGAAGTTGTTGGTTATATATGTGATCTTAGTCTTATGCGGATTAAAGCGGTTAGTAATAAGCGGGATAAACATCGTTGCATCCCTAGGGTTAGTCTTTCTTCATAGTTATCTTCGTGATTTTTATTGCTTTATTTTATATTTATGCTTGGTTACCTTTGCTTTGGATTAATTTCCGAGCCTTAAACTATCCTTGATTTACATTCTTGAATAATGATGAATTATCGTTGAGCTAGCCTCTATGTTTCGTGATACAATCCACAATGGATACGATACTTTGCTTACCTATACTTGCGCATTTCTCGTGCGAGAAAAGTGGCGATCAAATTTTAGGCGCCGTTCTTGAGTTATTAAGATCACATAGGAATAATTTGTGATTTGGATTTATTAATTCAAGTTATATATATTATATTATATTTATTTATTTTTGTCGGTGCTAACTTCTCTCTTTTCTCGGGTAGTTTATGCGTACAAGATCTCGGGGACCTCACGAAATATTATTAGATCCGAGATAGAAAGTTCTCAAAGAGAAGAGGGCGAGAGAGAAGGCAGGGTGCAATGGCGGCCAATCCATGAGCAGGGGCATTCTCCCGAGCAAGTTGCACGCATGCTAGGCGACTTTGCGAGAGATGCGGCGTCGGATGGCAAATATAGAATCGTTGTCCCTGCTCCGGAGGAAAGACCTCTCAACCACATGTATCGACATCCGCGAGCAGTTCAAGGAGGCGGTTGGGGCCCGCGTGAGATGCAAACAATTTCGAGCTCAAACCGTACGATCGGTATGGTCGAGGAGAGCGGTTTGGAGGAGGAGTCACGGAAGACCGAATGCGCATCTCGAGGCGTTTCCAAGTGTCGATGCCACCGGTCGAACTCTTGAACCGATCTTTTCGCTGGTCTGGCGAGAAACCGAACATCTTGTCGGATTGTGTCTTGTGGCACCCCATTACATTTGATGGTGTCACAAATGTCGAAACGTCTCGAGATGCGCGTTCGGTCTTCCGTGACTCGCTCCTCCAAAGCGCTCTCCTTGGACCCGTCTTGATCGGGGCGGTTTGAGCTCGAAATTGTTTGCATCTACGTGCGGGCCCCAACCGCCTCCTTGGAACTGCTCGGTGGGATGTCGATACATGTGGTTGAGAGGTCTTCTCCTGGAGCGGGACAACGATTCCATATTTGCCATCCGACGCTGCATCTGCAAAGTCGCCAGCAGCGTGCAACTTGCTCGGGAGAATGCCCTGCTCGCTGGATTGGCCGCCATTGCGCCGCGTCTCTCTCTCGCCCTCTCTCCTTGAGAACTTTCTATCTCGGGATCTAATAATATTTCGGAGGTCCCCGAGATCTTGACGATAAACTACCCGAGAAAAGAGAAGGTTGTGACAAAAATAAATAAATATAATATAATATATATAACTTGAATTAATAAATCAAATCGTCAAATTATTCCTATGTGATCTTAACAATCCCGGCAGCGGCTAAAATTTGATCGCCACTTTTCTCGCACGCGAAATGCGCAAGCATAGGGTAAGCAAAGTATCGTATCCGCGGATTGTATCACGAAACATAGAGGCTAGCTCAACGATAATTCATCATTATTCAAGAAGCGGTGGGTGATAGTTTAAGGGAAATTAATCCAAAGCAAAGGTAACCAAGCATAAATATAAAATAAAGCAATAAAATCACGAAGATAACTATCAAGAAAGACTAACCCGGGGATGCAACGATGTTTATCCCGCTTATTACTAACCGCTTTAATCCGATAAGACGGAAGATCACATATATAACCAACAACTTCGCCATTTATTAATTGCGGTGATTGATTACTAATTTTCCTATCACATTCGCCTCTAGAGGAAAATAAGCAACTCGAGGATCACTAAGAATATGCTTCCTACGAATGTCTATCTCGTGCGACTCTGCTTATTCGTGATCATGCATTCAAGATCGATTGACAATTAATACAATTACGTCGATTAATCGGCAACTAGATATGTATCAAGATTGATCGTAAATCAACACATATTAATAAGCACCATGAATCATGAATCAATGCGGAAGGTAAATAACAATGGCGATGAATCACAACATATAGGATAGAATCATGCAAACCCTGGGATTAGAACAAAATTAGCTAGACATAATTAACGACATAAAGTACGCAATAATCATAAAACGGAAATTAAATTGATAAACCCGTAGGAAGCGTCAAGAACAATGGTTGGGTTCGTATCCAAATCCAACGGAAAACGGGAAAGATGGAATTCTTCGGACGAAATCGTGCTAAATCGTTACCAATGCGAAGAACTAATGTAAACGATGGATAACTATTGCTATAACTAATCTAAATCAAAGCTAAAGCGAAAATAAATGAAAAATGATAAAAGCGAGGGCGTGCAAAATCGTGACTGGGTACCTTAGGCGAGGGTGGTTCTGTTATAGATTGGGGCTGAAAACCCTAATTTGGGGTCTGCCGAGTCCGGCCGCGAGCAGCGGTCGCGAGGTTTTGGGTTCGGCGATTCTCGCGGTCGCATCGGTCGCGAGCTCGCTCGCGGCCTCGCGACTTCATCGCTCGCGCGTTCCTCTCGCGTCCGAACTCGGCTGCGATCCGCGTTCGCGCCTATGGACTCTATCGAGATGCTCTTTAACATTGTAAACTTTTCATATCCATATTTTCATATCCATTTAATCATCTTTGGTTACATCTTTGCCTTATCGTCGATTATCACTGGCTACAAAACACCAAAAGAGAAACCCCAAGAGCAATATCTTCTGAAATAGATAAAACGTGAAATCGATACATAAACGCACATTAAATGATCTAAACTCATCTTTAAATATCAACAATAAGCGTGTAAAATGCGCTTATCGTAATTCAAAGAGAAGTGTCACGGTAAGTACATTACTAAGAGTTCTGGGAAGAAAAGAGCACGGTTTTACAACTTGCGCGAGGAAGACCACGGTCGCGATTACGACCGTGCGTTACGTGAAATGTCACGGTATGCACCTCGGTGGTCGACACAGGTGAGAAGAGGCCGAGAAATTTGGTAGGGACTCGCCATGAGATCGGTGTCGTTGGTGGTCACGGAGATCGACTTATCGTAAGGCCCTCGGTCGGGCATTGGACATCGGTGCACTTTGCTGAAGATAGAGTCGTCACTATACATCCCCGACTCACCAAGGAGATCGCGGGAAGAGGAAGTGGGAAGGACCACCAAGGCAAGGATCCAACATTGGCCAGCCGGCGGAGACCATGGCGAGGAAATAACGTGCCATCAGGCGCACGGCGGGGAATGGACGCCCATGGTACCCGCGTCGGCGGAAACCAAAAATCGTGAAGCTCCCATGTGCCCCGGTGCCATAGGAGTCGTAAGGGGCATGCGCGTTCACGAATGACGGATGCTTCAGTGTGGCGGAAGGGCTACTACTCTAGGGACCCGCCGACAGGACACGCCGAGGAGGAAATGGCCGTCCGAATGTGCCCAACCAAGTCCAACCGGTCCGGGCTATCCAAGCTCAACCGATCCAACAACAGCCCCGGTTCAAGACTATCACCGAATCGGCGACCATATCAACCACGGCACGGCGACAACAATGGCGACAACCGCGGCGGCGTGCGACAAATTTCAACAGCGGACGCAACCACGGCAACAACAACGGCAACAGCAGCCGCGGCAACCACAACAACTTTATCAAGAACAACAACAACCACCCCGATGGCGAGGCCTCGCCTCGACCGGAAAAGAGTTCAAGAGCCGCCAGGAACGAGGAAACTTGGCGGTATGGGAATACTCCTCCAATTACTGTTATCCCTCTTGTTTGATCTTGGCGCCGCACTCTTTTATTTCGAAGCATGCGTAGAGAACTTAGGATTAGATCTAAACTTGTTGAACAAATCATGAGAATTTCTTCTCGGTGGGAGGCATAAAACGGTAACCCACATATGCTCGAACAGAGCTTGGACTAGGCTCACTTAAGGTCACGTGACAGATAACCTTCACGTCATACCTATGAGCGGATGTGGACATAATCCTAGGAATGGATTGGTTAACGAACATAGTGCGACCATATTGTGTAATGAAAGAAAATTTCTTTCCAACACCCCGAGAGAAATCTACCGACTTTCACGGGATCAACATGGGAGGAGAGTTCCAATTATATCCTTTTACAAGCAAGGCGTTCTTGAACAAGACCGAGAACCATGCCTACCTCGCTCACCTCCAAGAAGAAGATCGAGAATGAGAGGAGGATAGAAGGCGTCCGATCGTGAAGGTATCGATGTGTTTCAGACGAACTATCGGGATTACCGCCAAACCGACGATCGAGTTCACGATCGACCTCGAACCGTGTTACGCTTGATGTCAGCTCCATCTGGGATGGCACAAAGGAGCTTGAGGAATTAAAGATCAGCTGCAAGAACTCTTAGAGTTAGGATTTATTAGACCCAAGTGTGTCTCCATGGGAGCACTGTCCTTTTCGTGAAAAGAAGGATGGTACTTCGAGGATGTGCATAGACTATCGAGAGTTAAACAAAATAACTCTTAAGAATAAGTACCCTTGCCCGAATCGACGATCTGTTTGATCAACTTAAAGGAGCGGAGTCTTTTCAAAGATAGATCTAAAGTCGGGATATCACCAATTGAGGATTAGACCAGAGGATGTACCTAAAAACGGCTTTCCGTACAAGGTATGGTCATTTCGAATTCATCGTGATGCCCTTTGGACTTACAAATGCCCCGGCAGTATTTATGGATATTATGAACAGGGTGTTCCACCCATACCTAGACAAATTCGTCTTAGTATTCATAGACGATATCCTAATATACTCTAGGAATAACCAAGAACACAAAGAGCACTGAGAGCTGTACTACAAACATTGAGGCGAAGCGACTCTTGCCAAGTTTAGCAAGTGTGAGTTTTGGTTAGGCGGTAACATTTTGGGTCACATTGTGTCCGCCGGGAATCAAAGTAGACCCTCAAGATCGACATGAGTTCGAGAATGGGAGTCACCAAGAACCCGAATGAAATTCGAAGTTTCTTAGGGCTGCCGGCTACTATCGAAGGTTTATCGAAGGTTTATCGAAGGATTCTCAACGATAGCCGACCCATGACCCAGCTGCTGAGGAAAGGAATCAAGTACACAGGACCGCCGAGTGTGAGGCTAGTTCGTAGGTGAAGGAGTTCTTCGACGACAAAGACTGTACTAGCGATTACACTGAGGCGGATAAAGAGTACACAATCTACACGGATGCTTCAAAGAATGGACTAGGTTGTGTACTAATGCAAGAAAAGGTTATTGCTTACGCTTCAAGGCAATTACGCCTACATGAGTTGAACTATCCCACGCACGACACAATTATTAGCGGTCGTACATGCCTTAAAGATATGGAGCATCACCTTTATGGAGTTAGATGTGAGATCTATCTTGACCATAAGAGCACGAAATATTTCTTTGAGCAGTAAAGATCTTAACATGAGGCGGTAGATGGTTAGAGCTAGTGAAAGATTACGATTGTGGTATCAATTACCACCCGTGCAAGGCTAATGTTGTGGCCGATGCCTTGAGTCGTAAATCCCATCCTAGTTTGGGATGTCTCTCATCATGAGGAAATACTTATAAAAGAATTTCGGAGGATGAACATCAAGTCGTGAGGCCCGTCTCACGGCGATGAGAGGCTGTATTGCAACATTGATTGCAATCCCGACTTAAGAGTCCGAATCTTAGAAGCTCGGAGGAAGAGCAAAAGCTAGAGGAAATGCGAGCTAAGATCAAGGACGATAAACACAAGAATTTTACTGAAGCAGCGAGATAATGTTTTGTTGTATGGCGGGAGAGTGTGCGTTCGGAAGATGAAGAACTTGAGCGAAATCTTGAAGGAAGCCCATGAGACTTCTTATACCGCACACCCGTGACACCAAAATGTACCAAGATCTCAAGGAGAAATTTTGGTGGGATGGAATGAAGTGAGATGTGGCTTCATTTGTGGAGCGTTGTTTGGACGTGCCAACAAGTGAAAGCACTCCACCAACTAATCGTAGGGGACCTTACAACCGCTAGATATCTTGGAATGGAAATGGGATGATATAGCCATGGACTTTGTTCTGGGCTACCCAAATCCACAGGGGAATACCGCTATTTGGGTCATCATCGATCGACCGACCAAGGCGCGATTTCCTACCCATTCAATAACACATGGATCGACAGACTAGCACGGTTATGCGTCAGAAGTTATCCATCTACATGGGTTCAAAGACTATCACGTCGATAGAGATTCAAAATTCGTCCGATTCGGATGAGTTTACAAAAGGCGGGGACACGACTACATTTCAAGACCGCGTTCCATCCATGAGCGGACGGACGGTCCGAGAGGACCATTCAAACGTTGGAAGACATGCCGAGGACCGTTGTCCTCGATAGAGGAAAGTTGGGAACAAGTGTTACCACTTGTGGAATTCGCCACAATAACAACTACCAAGCGACTATTGGAATGGCCCCGTCTAAGCGCTTTATGGAAGGAAATGTCGGTCACCACTTTCTTGGGATGAAGTGGGAGAAACAAGAGTGTTAGGACGACGACGTGGGAGAAATGATTGAGATCGTGCGACGGATCCGCCAGCGGATCAAAGAGGCCCAGACCGACAGAAGTCGACGCCGCAGACAAGCGTCGCACGAGCTACATTTCAAGAGAGAATAAGGTCTTCTTGAAAATTTCTCCATCTAAAGGGATCGTGAGATTCGAATCAAAGGAAGTTGCACCACGTTTCATAGACCCTATGAAATTACGGAGAGAATAGGACCGTGACTTCTGAGACTTGCATTGCGCCAAGTTTTGAAGCGTGCACAATGTGTTCCATGTTTCACAACTACGGAAGTACATACATGACCCCAGCCATGTGATACCACCGACCGATATTGTCCTCGATGACAATATGAGTTCGATAGAACTACCTACGAAATCTTGGACCAACGTATCAAAGGCTAAGGAACAAAGAAATACCGCTAGTGAAAGTTCTATGGAGACACCATGGTCAAGAAGAAGCAACACAGGAGCTGGAATCACTATGAAGGAGAAATATCCGGATCTTTTCCAAATTAGCAAATTTAGGACTGAAATTTCTTTTAAGGGGATGGTATGTAATAACCGAAAAATTTAAAACTTTTATTAGTGATGTTTGAATCACTTAGTTGTGGTTCTTAGACCTTAATTATGTTTAAGGAAACCAATGAAACAATTAGAATCGATTCGGAGATCGAATAATAAAGAAATCAAAAGCGATAACTAGTCCCTAGGATTAGGGTTTTCGAGTAGCTGAACATAGAATGAAAGATCGAGAATGAATCTCCACGAGAACGGTTTAATTTTAGAATCCTCACACGAAAACATGTGAGAATGCAAATGATGAGAATTTTCGGCATACTTGCCTGTTAGTCCGAAAACACTATTTACGAGATGGAACAACTTGTTGGATTTGTATCTTGAAAGCGTTTGGTTGAGCTTGTATACAATGTTTCTGTTACCACTATTACAATCTCCTATCCGATTTGAATACTTGATTGCATATATCATGTCCCCTTATCTCGTATATAAGTTAGATCATACGATTGTGTGAAGATCACGAAGTCCGTATGATTGGTCGAGCTTAATGAGATATAAAAGTTTCACGGTGAGACGACTTAAGGACGAGTTGTCGGTTTAGGCTGCAGTATAGATAAGAAGTGACTTGACTTAGTTGCTTGTCTATCTTGATGCGTCTACGATGTATTGAAGGATCACGGTGAGATGAGTTCTTCTTTCGACCGTCGTGAAGAACCAAGATCTCGGTGACTTACGATGATCTAAACCTCGATAAGGTATTAGGTGAGTATGAGTTCTTGACCATCACTTTGACTTGTTATGAGTGAGGGTTATATGTTCTAACCCAAGATTCTCCGCATCTTGGGTGGTGGCGGTCTTGTATGTCACGCTAGTTATCTCATGTCGAGTCACCGTATCCGTTTAGGATGATGGCGTCCCTTAAGGAGCTCAAAGGTTTATTGTACTAAACCTGCGCAGTTGAGTTAGCTCAAGTACAATAATAAGGTTGAGTGGTACTACTTAAGAAATAAAGTTATTAATCGTTTTAAGTTGTCGATTGCTAGAAATGATTAATGGACGTTCGATATCTTAAATACGGGATTCAGAATGTCTAAGTGCAAGCCCGACTCAACCCGGTAATAAAGGGTAAGTCGACATTCTTTCTCTAGTGGCATGATCGAATGTTTATAAATTAATTTATGTTAAATTTGAACATAAGATAATTAATTTATTTGAGGCCCATCTTTATTCCTTGCATTTGATCCACTTTGGCCCGTCCGAGCCCATAGACTTTGTGGAGATCGGGCCCCTATAGCTCTCGAAGGCAAGATTTTATTCTCTTTATCCCACAAGGATATAATTATATTTATGGAATATGCATAGATCCTTTCCATATAAGATTATGGTAATAATCTTGAGAGTATGGAAATAATCTGAGTATGGAAATAATCCTAAGAGTATGGAAATAATCTAAGTGTATGGTAATATTCCATATAGGATTATGGTAATATTCCATATAGGATTATGGTAACATTCCATATAGGATTAAGGTAGTGCATTATAAATATAAGGTATGAGATAATGTCTATGACTCACTCACAATTACAAGCAAGAATTTTCGGCCACCTCATAGTCTTGAGAGAGTTTTGAAAATTGTGAGAGCTCGGTGATTTTCGGTGTATTCTCCATAGCTCGTCCTCACTCGGCGTTGGAGTTTGGGTATCAGGGATCTGATCCGGAAGGTCAAAGCACGCAGTCTCGACCGTTCAATCGTTCATCCCGTTCGTTCCATTCGGCGGATCAAAGGTAAACACGTGTAAACCCCAGCGTGTTGCGATTTAATTATATAGACGCATGCTAGGTTTATAATCAATGTATGGTGAATTAAACACCCAAGATGGATCCTTGGGGCGAGGTTAACATCGTTTTCCTACATTGGTATCGAGCACGGATCGAATCTTGGCTCATTGGATTAATTCACGTTTGATTATTACGTGCGTTTTTATAATTGTGGATTTGTCGTTCATCGTGGCTCGTTTGTTGTTGTTGTTGGTTTTTGTTTTTACACCACGAGAAAATCCGTGGTTAGATTAGATTTTATTATGTAAATCTTATACGTAAAGAAGAACGAGCGAGCGAGCGAAGAGCTAAGCGACGGGAAAAACAGGTTCTCGGTACGTGTTGCTGGTGGTTTCATGAAGCGAGTCTCGCGATCGCTAGGGCGATCGCGAGGGCTGCGGCGACGGGCGCGTTCGCGCGGGATCCCCGGCGCTTAGCGAGCGAACTTCATGATCGCGAGGATTACCCGCGAGGCTGCGCGCCGCGAGCTAGCGGGCGGCGGGCGCGCGCGCGCGAAACCCGCGCTTACGAGCGTACTCGCGTCGCGGTATGGCCGGGCGGCGATGTCTCGGCAGACGCTCGGCGCTTGGGCGTGGCGCGACGCAGCGTGCTCGATGGGTCGCGGTCGCGTTAGCGACCGCGAGACAGCCCGCGAGGAGCGGGCGGCGTGGCGTGGGTCGGGCGCGGCGGGCTTAGCCTCAGCGCCGCCCAAAGACTTATGGGCCGACCGGCGCACCGTTTTAAATTCGCCCGTGCCGCGCACGCGAGGCCCAGTGTAGAATCGGTCCGTGCCCGTGCATGCGAGCCCGTTTTCAAGTTTAAATATTGTATTTTGTAAATCTATGTAATAGATTAGATTTAATTGTGCGGGTTTCACGATTGGGCCGCGATGAACGTTTTATTTTATTTTTATCGCTCATATGCATGTCGTGGATGTTTAAATTATGCAGTAGCATGTTATGTATGTTTATATTACGTTGACAAACCTTTAAGTGTTTTACGAATTAGATGCGCATAGTAAGCATGCTAGGTTTATCGCGCTTATCAAGCATATTTTAGAATTTCATGAGCATGTTTTACATGTTGAGTTCTATAGAAAAGCATGCTAGGATTACGTGATCTGCATGGACAAACCTTTTGAATAAAAAGACTAAGCAAGCAACCCGACAAATTAATTTTTCAAATTAAAATGTCGAGACCTCCACCTTTTGATCTCTAAACAAAGTGAGACGACTTGTGAGTAAACGCCCACACGCGCGTGGCTTGCTTGCTTTGCTTATCATAAGTTTGTTAGATGAGATTTCTAAATAAAACATTTTAAATCTATTGAGAAGTGGGAGTTTCATGTAAACGCCCACGCGTGCTGGCTTGCATGTGCGATTTTCATAAGTTCTCTAGAGATAGATATAAAATGAGATAACAAAAGAATTTGAATTGGAAGCGGTATGGTCCGAGTGAGTATACCAATTCTAAGAATTCATCTTCTGCTGTTAAAAATTGTGGTCATTGCTTAGACATCACCTCAAGTACAACTTCCCGCGAAGTCCCTTCTTGTGATAGTGATGTGGTCTAGTAAGGTCCAATCATTAATTTCATTTGTCATAAGGATAAGTTGACATGGATTGAAATTAAACGACTAAAAGGTATATTTTAGTCCGGTCGGGGTTCATGTAAACGCCCACACGCGTGGCTTGCATGTGGAATTCCTTGGGCGATTGGAGGTTTCAATTAATATTGTTTTATCAAAGGTTACAATATTATTGTTACGTAATTATTTGCGATCGTATGCTTATGTGTTTTACATTATCGCTTCGTATATGTCTCTTACGCCGATTATCAATATGCTCGCACAAAACCGCTATCCGTCCAAATTTTATCGAGTGGAAACGAAACATGGAATATGTTCTTATATTTGAAGAACACATGTTTGTTCTCACTACTCCTAAACCCGACGCCCTCATCGACGATCGACTAATGAGCAATGAGAGTCAAGCGTACTTTGGAATAAGTCAAACAATATGGCTAAATGCTATATGATGACTACGATGTCCAAAGGCTTGCAATTGCAGATCGATGGCGCACGCGACCGATATTTGGTCAAGTCTCGAGAGTAAGTTTGGGCGATCGGATCGACGATCCGCCCACACAATGAGAAAAATTGGCGTGTAAGATGGAAGAAGGAAGTTCGGTCCATGAACATGTCTCCACATGACTCATCTCATGGATAGTCTTGATCGGTTGGGAGGAGGTATTGACGGCGGGCCAAGGTCGATATCATCCTCAATACACCGCCCAAGTCTTTTGAGAACTTTCGGCGTGAATGCAATCATGAGCAAGACCGAGTTTACACTTAGTCGGTTGCTCAATGATCTCGTTCTGCGGAAGGAGTTATGGGAAAGGAGCACATGCTCTTGCTAGCACATCTAAGGGCCCAAAATTTTCGTTGCAAAATGGAAATAGAAAAGGGGTGCCAAAGGTGGTAAGGCAAGGAAATAGTGGGAGTAATGGGAGCAAGAACATGGTTGCCACCGGAGGCTTGAAGAAGCCAAAGGAGAAAGGCAAGTGCTTCAAGTGCGGCAAGACGGGCATTGGAAGGCCAGTGCCCTATGCTCAGGCTCAAGGTATGCCATTTGCTTTAGTAACGGAAACATGTTTAGCGACTTGTTCTACCCATTCTTGGGTAGTAGATACGGTATAATCGATCATGTTTGTTACACCTGCGGGGGTTCCCGCGACAAGGAGCTGTTTGATGGCGAGATAACATCTCCATGGGCAACGCGAAAGTCGGTCGCTGCGCTTGGAGATGTTCTTTATGTTTTGGGACAACAGTTTTAGTTTTGAAAGACGTTTTGTATGTGCGGTTTTTCATGGAACCTTGTTCTGTTTCAAATTATTTACACATGGATATTCGTTATTTTTGATAGTGGTGTTTCTATCATAAGAAATGACGGTTATCTCGTGTAGCACTTTATATAATTCGCTTTATACTATTTCGCAAAACATAATACCTATAACTATGTCAGATCTTCATCAAACCCTAAAAGAGAAAGTTTTCACGAAGATGACTCTACTTTTCTCTCGGCATCTTAGATTAGGTCACATCAATCTAAATAGGATCCAAAGACCGGCTAAGAATGGAGCGTTGGGTGATCTCATGGTTACCCGCTCTCGGCCTCATGAATCTCAGATGTATGTAAGATGTCGACTGCACCCTTCAAAGCGGCGGTTATAGAGCCAAAGAAATGTTGGAGTTAGTCCATTTCGACTGTGTGGACCTATGTCCACACAAGCTCGTGGAGGGTACGGTATTTTGTCACTTTCATTGGACGATTACTCAAGGTACGGATACATATACCGCTCACCGCAAGTCAGAATGCTTTGAGAAATTCAAAGAGTTTAAGGCGGAAGTGGAGACGAAGCTAGGTAAGAGTATCAAGTCATCATGGTCCGATCGCGGTGGCGAATACCTCAAGAACGAGTTTATGGACTATCTAGTGAAATGTGGGATTACATCCCAAATAAGATTTCACCGGGCACACCACAAAAAATGGTGTGTCGAGGCAAGAAATAGACTCTTTTGAAATGGTTAGATCGATGATGAGTTATGTCGCATTGCCTATTTCGTTCGGGATATGCCTTAGAGACGGCGACATACTTGCTAAATCTAGTACCGTCAAGTCATCGAAAAGACCCTTCGAAGTTGTGGTTTGGCGCAAGCCCGCTTTAAGCCACATAAGGATATGGGCCCCGGCACATGTCTTTGAACAAGAAGGTCGACAAGTTGGAGGCTAGATCCGACGCAAGGTCGTTTATTGGCTATCCTAGAGGAACGAAGGTGGTTTATTCTATAGTCCTAAGGATCGGGAAGGTCATTATTAGCACTAATGCTCGATTCTTAGAAGAGGACTACATGAAAATCATAAACCAAAGTTGAAATCATTCTTCAAGAATTAGAAGATGATCGATTCCACCACCGATTAGGCCAAAGGTGCGAGATGTCGAGTCTAGTGGGAGGATCGACACCGATACTTCAAGAAATTGAAGTGGGTCGAGTTCCACCGGAGATACCGACCGCATAAGTGGTACCTACACACAAGTTGTGCAAGTTAGAGAACCACAAGTATCTGCACCCACCGCTGCCATTGTGCTGTAGAGAACTCGTCAGAAGTGGGAGGGTTGTTCGTCAACCCGAGCGATTTATGTTCGTGGGTGAATCTTGGATTTAGTCACAGATTTAACATGCAATAATCGACCCATGGACATACAAGGAGGCGATACAAGATATTGATGCAAGATCATGGCACACCGCTATGGACTTAGAAATGGAGTCCATAACGGCTATGGATGTATATGAAAGACACTCTACCGGATGGCAAGGAAGCCGTAGGTAGTAAGTGGATATACAAGAGGAGAGAGATTCCGATGGAGAGGTTTCGCTTTTAAAGCCGTGCTTGTGGCGAAGGGTACACTCAAATTGAGGGCATCGATTTCGATGAGACCTTTCACCGTAGCAATGCTCAAGTCCATCGTAATTCTTCTAGCCATAGCGACCCACTGAACCTAGAGGTTTGGCAAATGGATGTTAAAACCGCTTTTCTAAACGGTTACCTTGAGGAAGGTAGAGACATCTATATGCGACAACACGAAGGTTATGTGGTAAAGGTGAAGAGCATCTAGTATGGAAGCTTAAGAAGTCCATTTATGGACTTAAGCGAGCCTCCCGATCATGGAACTTACGCTGACGAGGTGGTAAAGTCTATGGATTTACCCACTGCCTAGCGAGAGTTGTGTGTATCGGTTAGATGTCAACGGTGATGTGGTATTTCTTGCACTTTATGTAGATGACATCCTTCTAGTTGGCAACAACTTTGAAGTCGTTATCGACGAAAGAGTTGGCTATCCGATCGGTTTCAAATGAAAGACTTAGGAGATGCGTACATTCTTGGGATCAAGGTTTACCGAGATCGCAAGAAGAAAATATTGAGCTTATCTCAGCGCCTTACATTGATATTTGTGATTACTCGTTTTAGTATGCGCACCGCCAAGAAAGGATTGCTACCTTTCGGACATGGCGTTCCTTTATTCAAAACGCATCACCCATGACCGCAAAGGAGATAGAGGAAATGAGACAAGTTCCTTACGCTTCCGCCGTGAGGAAGTCTCATGTACGCAATGCTATGCACGAGGCCGATATCTCGCTATGCGGTAGGCATAGTAGCTAGATATCGCCTCAACCTCGACAAGCTCATTGATTGCAAGAAGCATATACTCAAGTACCGAAAAGGACTCGAGATTATAGGCTAGTTTACCATGCGAGATAGTCTAATGCCTTTGGGTTATCTGCACTGGATTTCCAAGTCGACCGTGATGAGAAAAAGTCAACCTCGGCTATGTGTTTACCTTGGGAGGTGGAGCCGATCTGGCGGAGTGCAAAGCGGCGATGCATTGCGGACTCTACCATGGAAGCCGAATATGTAGCCGCCTTGAGGCTTCTAAGGAGGTCAGATGGTTCAAGAACTACTCATGGATCTAGGTGTGGTACCGGTTTGCCCAAGAGTATCATAGTTTCTCGTGATAACTCGTGCGCAGGCAAACTCGAAGGAACCACGACCCACAAGGCGACTAAACACATAGAGAGAAAGTACCATGTCATACGAGAAATCGTTAGACGAGGTGACGTGCTGATTGAAAAGATTGATACGACGGAAAATCTAGCGATCCATTCACGAAGAGCACGCCAAAAAGTCTACGATGGACACGTTAGAGGACTCGATTTGCTGATGGCACCCACTTAGAAAGGACTTTTGTATAAGTGGGAGAAGCAAAGTGATGGTTGTTTGTAATAGCTAGTAGAAAGACACATTGTATACTAAAAGTTTGCTTTAGTATAAGTGGGAGATTGTTGGATTTGTATACGAAAGCGGTTTGGTTGAGCTTGTATACAATGTTTCTGTTACCACTATTACAATCTCCTATCCGATTGAATACTTGATTGCATATATCGTGTCCCCTTATCTCATATATAGTTAGATCATACGAAGGTGTAGAAGATCACGTAAGTCCGTATGATTGGTCAAGCTTAATGAGATATAAAAGTTTCACACCGAGACGACTTAAGGACGAGTTGTCGGTTTGGCCGCAGATAGATAAGAAGTGACTTGACTTAGTTGCTTGTCTATCTTGGCACGTCTCGACGTATTGAAGGATCACAATGAGATGAGTTCTTCTTTTCGACCGTCGTGAAGAACCAAGATCTCGGTGACTTACGATGATCTAAACCTCGATAAGGTATTAGGTGAGTATGAGTTCGACCATCACTTTGACTTGTTATGAGCGAGGTTATATGTTCTAACCCAAGATTCTCCATCTTGGGTGGTGGCGATCTTGTATGTCACGCTAGTTATCTCATGTCGAGTCACCGTATCCGTTTAGGATGATGACGCCCCTTAAGGAGCTCAAAGGTTTATTGTACTAAACCCCGCAGTTGAGTTAGCTCAAGTACAATAATAAGGTTGAGTGGTACTACTTAAGGAAATAAAGTTATTAATCGCTTTAAGTCGTCGATTGCTAGAAATGATTAATGGACGCTCGATATCTTAAATACGGGATTCAGAATGTCTAAGTGCAAGCCCGACTCAACCCGGTAATAAAGGGTAAGTCAACATTCTTTCTAGTGGCATGATCGAATGTTTATAAATTAATTTATGTTCGGGCCGAACATAAGATAATTAATTTATTTGAGGCCCATCTTTATTCCTTGCATTTGATCCTGGCCGCCCATCCAGCCCATAAGACTGTGGAGATCGGCGCCTATAGCTCTGAAGGCAAGATTTTATTCTCTTTATCCCACAAGGATATAATTATATTTATGGAATATGCATAGATCCTTTCCATATAAGATTATGGTAATAATCTTGAGAGTATGGAAATAATCCTAAGAGTATGGAAATAATCCTAAGTGTATGGTAATATTCCATATAGGATTATGGTAATATTCCATATAGGATTATGGTAACATTCCATATAGGATTAAGGTAGTGCATTATAAATATAAGGTGTGAGATAATGTCATGACTCACTCACAAATTACAAGCAAGAATTTTCGCCACCCTCATAGTCTTGAGAGAGTTTTGAAAATTGAGAGCTCGGGTGATTTTCGGTGTATTCTCCATAGCTCGTCCTCGCTCGACGTTGGGTTTGGGTATCCGGATACGATCAAGGTCAAAGCACGAGTCTCGACCGCTCAATCGCTCATCCCGCTCGCTCCACCTCGACGGATCCAAAGGTAAACACGTGTAAACCCCAACGTGTTGCGATTTAATTATATAGACGCATGCTAGGTTTATAATCAATGTATGGTGAATTAAACACCCAAGATGGATCCCGGCGAGGTTAACATATCGTTTTCCCTACACAACTTCCATCCGTGCTAATCATAATAAATAGTGATAACAACCAAAATCATGAAGGAATAATTTATTATGAATTTAGAAATTATAAGAATCAATTTCAAGGAATTCTCAAGAACTTAACCGAACATAGGGTAAAATATACCGAAAACCCTAACTTGATCCGAGCGACCGAAACTCGAACCGAGGGTCTAAATCGATAAAATATGCTTTATAAGACTCAAATTATTTATGAAAGCTCAAAAATTCAAGAGAATTTTGAATGAACATATTTTTAATCACGGACGTGCTTTTTCGCGATAACTGGAATTGACTTATCGAACGATCGTCCGAACGTCGTGAAATTTTATGAACATTAAAATAAGTCTTTTAAAGGCTATTTAATAAGATAGAACCTTAAGGTTCCGAGAAATCGATCGAAGTGCGTTAAAACTTAAAAGTCGGTATTAACATACCAAAACGGGTAATTTGACCAATCCACCTCCCAACTACCACCAAGACCACCCCAAAATGGGAAATGACAGCCATTAGGTCTTCCATAACAAGGAAAAACGTCCAAGAGCAGCCCATTTCACCCTTTCACATTTTGCTCTCATTTTCAAATTTACTCTCTACACTTTTCAAACCCCCAACTCTAAATCCTCCTTCCAACCTCTCCCACACTCAAATAATCCTTCTAAGACCATAGGAAGGTATTATTCATCATCCTCTTCCATCCTAATGGAGTGGAATATTTATTTGAATTTTGGGTTTAAAAACCTAGTTTGCTCCCATTTATTTTCGTGACTTTAAATCCTCCAAATGCTCTTGAGTCGTGAATGCAAAATTTTAGAATGATGTTCTAAGGCTACTGTAAAAATTTCATAATTTTTGGAGCATGTTTATTTTTTTTCGATTTATGCTTTATTTATTTTTAAATATGTTAAAGCATGATTTTGTGAATGTTATTTGATATTGTTACTTGCTAATGTGTTATAAGCATGTATAATAAATATCATAATTTTTCTGTAATTTTTGGATTTTTTTTTAAAGGGCCGAGAGTTATTGGCTTATTTTAAGCTTTGATTTTAATTTTTTTTGTGGAAAATAGTTGAGATATGGTGTTTAATATATGATGTGAACATCATATATAAATCTTGGGATTTTTGAAACACATCTCCTATTTATTATTAAAATGGCCGAATACTATATATATATATATATATATTTGTTGTTTGATTTTTGGTTGAGGAAAATAGTTGAGATATGATGTTTAGGGTATGATATGAACATCATACATTAACCTTAATTTATTCAAACACCTCTCCTATTTTTTTAAAAAGAACCGTGGCTTATATATATATATGTAGTCATTTATTTGATTTTATTATTGAAAATAATAGGATGTGTAATATTATGAATATTGGTAAATATTTGGTATTAATATTACATGCTATTACATATACAACCATATTGTGAAAGATTGAGATTTTGAATATGTATATATATATATACATGTGAATACCGAAAATAAATAAGGATGAAAAGCATGTGTTTAAATTTTAACGCATGATATGAAATGATATTTCATGTTTAGTACATAGTATAAGCATGAAATAATTTTTGGAATTTATTGAACACCAAAGCTTGTTGATTTGAAATTGTCGAAATTATAAAAATTTTAACCTATGGTTTAAAATTTTATATGATGATATTGAGTTGATAATTAAATTTATAGTATGATAGGAGTACAACATGATTTTATTGGAATTTATTGGATACGATACTAATTGTTGCTAATTATCTAAAACGTAACAAAATGGCTAAGTATGAGTTCGTTTCTAATGTTAAATGATGCTATGGTAGTTAATTATAAACTTAGAACGAGTGGTTGTGATTAGGGTGGATGAATGAAACACTTATGCACACTTACACAATGATTGTGTATCGCATTAGAAATTAGGGTTTTCTAATGCTTAGCATAGTTTATGTTGTGTATGGTTTTGTCGATGTTGAATGTTTATGTTTATGTTGAACCGACAAACCAAAAACCAAACGAGAATCCGAAAGAAATCGACCAATTTCGATAACTTAAGATGGAATAAACAAGAATCGAAGTTAGATACGAATTAGGGTTTTTATTAATGAAAGGATACCCAAACGTGAGTTCCTACGTTAGAAAAACCAAGAGGCGAGCTACAACGTTAATATTCAATAACGACAACTCAATACGACATTAGTCGGGCGTAAACACAACTCGATAATGAATAACGATTATCGACATATGTAACCTCCGTGAGTTAAGTTAAATAGACAATGTCGTAATGTGTAAGCAACGATTCGAACACATGATGTCGATCCTTATGTCTCAAAAGCCGAGTTAATATTCTCAAGTACTCCATTTATTCTTAAGTACTAATTACTTACATGATGGCATATGTCCACTGATTTGTAAGTCAATATTCTCTTTAATTATCGTTAATACGACAAGTCGTCAGCATAACCTACTAGACGTAACTATAATTGTTAAGTCTAGTTAGTGGCTTGAGAATATCCTAATTTACCAATCATAATTTGATTACCGATAACCTTTAACGTAATAACGTTATAATAAAACTAAGGTTAAGAGTCACGGATAGACTCGGATTATGTAATTCATAATTGAAGTTCACCTATGGACGATGAGGTAATATAGCCTGAGAATTGGGAATGTAAGATAATAGAAATTATCTTAAAACAATCACATAAAATCATAAAGAAACCCTAATTGGGAACTTTAAAGTCGTAATTTATAAACGACCATCGATCGATAGAAAGAACCTAAGAACGGCTATTTTCTTATGAAGGGTTCGATCGGGCGAAGTTCTTGAGGAAGGATACTCACCCTACTCATTTAGAACCACTAAGCTTTGATTAGCGGTGGGCTTTCTTGAAACGAAAATGCTATGCATATCTCAAAGCATGTTTTACAAAGCATTATGAAATATTATCACATGAAATGTTATTGACTGCCAAATGTTTATGTTTTGTTGTTATCCTATCTGAGATTGGTATATCAATGTGGTATGTGAATGAGTTGGTCCACCAACGTTAAAAAAGGTAACGATAGGATCCGACTTAGTTAACGACTAACTCGGATTGTGTACGATGTGATTGTGTGTTAAGGTTAGCTACCTCGATCGTCGCGGCGACTATGTGTAGGTGGCCACCCATAGTGCGCGAATGGAATGAATGAATGAATGATCGATATGGAAACAACGTGAATGAAATAGTCGCCCGACGCTTTTGAAAACGATAAAATATTTGATAGGCATGAGTCTTTTAACCAAAATCCTCATGCGCTTATTGTGGGCGATTAATAACTTTTGACAAAGAAAATGTTTTGCAACGAGTCCACCGAGTACTTTTGTACTTAGCCTGCGCATCTTTTGATGTGCAAAGTTGAGCAAGGATCGATGATGGGTGCGAGGTGCGAGTAGCGACTATTTTTGATGCTTAATTAGAAAGGTTTCTAGAAACTTGGGCATGCATCGTCATATGCATGTCCACATGCTTATTTGCCGCCTAACTCGATATTATTAACGTTTTGATTATAATCGCTCAGTATTGAATTGAGGTCGACTCGTACTTTAAATTCTGCCCGATTGGGCTATGTGGACCTGAACCCCTTTTCGACAAGTCCTTCTAGACTCGAGTGGTATTGGACCTGCTTATTCCTTTTACTTATGCATTATTAAGTAGTTGATTGGTTGATTGCCTTGATTAGTTATGTTTATTTCACGCTTATCATACGGTGACGATCCATATGATCCGTGATTTCATTGGAAAGTCGGGTCGTCACAGATATACACTCAATTGACCATGGTAGACCTAGTCAAATATTTCACGTTAAGGTCTGCGCTTTGTGAAAATATCGTATCATGATGTTTTATCATAATTACGTACATCTTATAATGCTCTATCGCATCTTGCGACATAACATAATGAATGCATCGATTTATAGCATGTTAGTCACATAAGGCATACTACATGTGAGTTTCCAACACTTAGTCAAATTTCAAGTGTTTAATTTCAGCAAAACAGCTTGAAACAACCCAAGTGACGTGCTTTGACGATCCATAACTCTCGATTCAGAATACGTATGTTCGCACAAAGATACATTCTGGAAACCTCTAAACATGTACTACAAGTTCTAAGAAGGAATTAAATCCAAAAGAGTCTTGGTTCGGGAGATATAGGGTCTCAAAGTGGGCGACTCAAACTGACTTGTACTTAGAAAAATTTCAAAATTTTCAGTTTTAGCTTAGCGACGAGGGTTTTATGAGGCTCGTAACTTTGACTCACAATACCAAAATGGCTGCAGGCTACCAATTTCGAAACCTTGTAACAAGTACTACATATTTCATGAAGACCATACTGAAAATGTCTGACACATCGAGAAATACATAAGCTCGAAGTTGACTAGCTGAAATGGACAGTTTCAGTAGGTGACTTTGGGTCAGTGAAAGGTATACCTATAAGAGTTGGTTTGGGATGAAACTTTCCAGATCACAACTAGACATGGTGGGGAACATTTCTTATGAAGAAACCCAAGTCCAAATCGGACTACAAATGGCTTGAACATCTCACGTAAAGTCATACTCGAACAGCCTATTATATGAAAAATTCACTAAAGCAGTTTGTCCAAAACAACATCTTGTAATGTATCAACTTCAAAAATTCACCGTGAGTTCATTATAAGGAATCTGGGAATGAAACCAATCATACTGAAAAGCCACTTAAGTCTAGTTTAATCCAGAAAAGCCTCACTCAATGATTCACAATAGATTGGGAGCTAAAATATTTTACCACAAGCTATCACTCCGTGACAGTTTTATGCGATTAACTTGTAAATTCTGGAATAAATAGTAAACATTTTTATAAAATTCTGAAAATTTACATACATCTTTAGACATGCTGAATTATGTTAACATGCTGAAGTGGGGGGGGTGGTAGAGAGGTGGGTGGTTGCATGGGGTGACAATTGTTGCCTCAGTGACAATTGTCAAGCATAACTCATGCACAAACAACACCACACACCTCATGCACGAAATTATACAAGTATATATACATATATATCTGATTTTAATGTTTAGTTAGGCTTTTTAATTAATCCAATGTCACTTAGATACATGTAATAGGAAAATCAACAAGATAAACTTGTTAACATAAGTGTATAGTTTTGGCTATTACATTATGCCAATGAGTCCAATTTTATTTTCCATGCCAACCATTGATATATGTTGTAACATATAGTTTAGATGATAGATAATATCATAGGATAAATTAGTGGCATCATTTTATGCGATAAAACCGAGTTCGACAATTAGGGTTTCGAACGTTTGAAAAATTGGTCACTACCAAATCTTAATGATCTAGCATTGATTTAATGCTAAATAATACTGTAATTACATATACTAATCATAGGAAATTAATTCCTATAATTTCTTGATCGATTAAAACGCTGCTTCATCTCAAAACGTTGACGTTGCGAAACGTTCATTATCGACTCATCTCGAGATGGTCGTCATCACTTTATTACATTATTCCATTAATAATGAAATTTAATTCTAAGCTTAATTACTTAGAAAATATCATGAATTTTAACTATCGACACGCCGATCGACGTTAAAATAATCTTGCCGATATACTTCATATACTTTTATTCCTTAATTCACGATTCTCGGTGAATATAAAATAGAATTCATTCCTTCGTAAACAATCGAAATTATTATTCGATATCTTATTGGTTGAATAACTCAGCGAAACTCTAATTTACGGGTTTTAAGTACCGTAATTAGGCATTTAATTCTGCGGGGTATTACAAAACCGTACGTGGGAAAGGTTTTTAATATCTTAAATGAGGGTGAAAAGTTTTATCGTGAGTATGGTGTTTCATGCGGGTTTGGAACATGTATGGCAACTTTAGTCAAGTACGATGATGATACTATAGTTTGGCGTTATATAGTTTGTAATAAAGATGGTGTTAAAAAATAGTTTCCAATTCTCCAAGCATATCACAATCTATTATTACAAAACACAAGTGGATGTCGACAAGGTCAGGATGTAGGGCGCGTGTTGAATTCCGTTTAAATGCTGGGGTTGGTTATGTTGTATCAATGTTTGTAGAGGGGCACAATCATCCAATGGTTTCAGATGGTTACAAACATATCATGAAGTGTAATCGAAAGATTAGTGCTGCACATCAGATGATGATTGCTAAATGCCGTAGGGCGAATATAGGACCTATGTGTTCATTTTGACTTTTTAAAGAGCTTGTTGGAACTTTTGAGGATGTTGCTTGTACTGCTGTTGAATTTAAGAATTATGCGCGTGATATGAGGGCATTCTCTAATGGCGTTGATGCGGAGATTTTGCTGCAGAAGTTGGAACGGAAACGTGAGTTTTGTAGTGGATTTAAGTTTAAGTATCAACAGGATGAATGAAATCAAGTTAAGAGCCTTTTTTGGGCAGACTCTCTGTATATTGTAAATTACCATATTTTTGGTGAAGTTGTGTCTTTTGATGCCACTTATTCGACTAACATGTATGTTCGTTTCAAAAATAAATAAAAATTTATTGACACATTATATGTATAATCATTTTTTGGAAGGACATGTTTTTTTTTATTCCATTGA
Organism: Salvia rosmarinus; assembly: GCA_036937905.1. Classification (NCBI taxonomy): domain Eukaryota; kingdom Viridiplantae; phylum Streptophyta; class Magnoliopsida; order Lamiales; family Lamiaceae; genus Salvia; species Salvia rosmarinus. Next base: position 46,315,368 of record CM072819.1, read on the forward strand.
TTAGTGTTTTTGTGCAACATATTGTACAACGTTTTGCTACGATTTTGAAACGGCATGATATGTTTTTTTGATGACAATGATTAATGTTTTGATGATACTGATTTTTTTTATGCATCTGATTATATGCGAAAGAGTGTTTTTTGTTCAGTGCAATTTTTTGTAAGTATGTGTTATAAGCCTCTGCAAATATCTCTTCAAATTATTCTGTTCAACAATTATTTAAAGAGTGTTATATGAATTTAGCAATATATGCAATATTTTTATAAACATTTTATTTACAAATGAACAACTTAATTTAGCAATATACTTGTCAGCCTTCTTGTTCAGCACATGTGCTGGACTTTCCCATATCTTTATGTGGTTTAAACTAGGCTTGCGCCCAAACCATAACTCGAAGCGGTCTTTCGATCGACTGACTTGGATGGTACTAGATTGAGCAAATATGTCATTGCTTCTAAGGCATACCCCGTAACGAAATACGCAAGGTTGCATAACTCATCATTGATCTAACCATTTCTAAGAGAGTCCTATTTCTTCGCCCGACACACCATTTTGTCAGGTTGTGCCTTGTAGTGAACCGAGGTAATCCCACACCGCACCAAATAGTCCATGAACTCGTTATCGAGGTATTCGCCACCGCGATCGCATCATGATGACTTGATACTTTTACCCGACTTAGTCTCCACTTCCGCCTTTAAATTCTTTGAATTTTTCAAAGCATTCGTGACTTCATGTGAAGGTATATGTATCCGCACTCGAGTAATCGTTAATGAAAGTGACAAAATACTTGTACCTCCACGAGCTTGTGTGGACATTGGTCCACACGTGTCGAATGGACTAGCTACAATACTTCTTTGGCTCTATAACCCTTCGCTTTGAAAGGTCCGGTCGACATCTTTCCTTCTATACAAGATTCGCAGACGGGAACGAGTAAATCGTGATATCACCCAACGCCCATTCTTAGCCGCTTTGGAGATCGCTATCTCGCCATCATGCAGCCCTCGTCTGCAGAACCCCGCAAGGTGTAACAACATGATCACGACCCGTATCTACTACCTATGAATGAGTAGAACAAGTCGCTAAACATGTTTCCACATTAAAGCAAATGGCACTCTGAGCCTCGAGCATAGGGCATTTAGCCTTCAATGCCCAATCTTGCCGCACTTGAAGCACTTGCCCCTTTCCTTCGCTTTTAAAGCTCCCGGTGGCCCATGTTCTGCTCCCACCGCTCCCACGGGTTCCTTTGCCTCGCTACCTTTGGTGCCTTTTGTCTTCTTCCATTTTCAATGTAAAATTGAACCCTTAGACGTGCTAGCAAAGAGCATGTGCTTTTCCCATGACACCTTCCGCGCCACGAGATCATTTAGCAATCGACTAAGTGTATACTCTGTGTTGCTCATGATCGCTCACGCCGAAAGTTATCAAAAGACTTGGGCAAAGGTGTTGAGGATGATATCGACCTTGGCTTCACCGCCAATACCTACCCCAACTAATCAAGACCTGCCTATGAGACGAGTCATGTGGAGACATGTTCATGGACCGAACTTCCTATTTCCATCCTACACGCCAAGATTTCTCTCATTGTGGAAGCGACCGTCCAACCGATCGCCCAAACTTACTCTCGAGACTTGACCATATTTCGATCGCTCACCATTGATCGATGTTATACACTAAAGCCTTTGGACATAGTAGTCATCATATAGCATTTGGCCATATTGTTTCGACTTATGCCAAAGTCATGACTGACTCACCGCTTTCATTAGTCGATGCGCCAAGAAGGCATCGTGTTTGGGAGAGTGAGAACAAACATGTGTTCTTCAATGATAAGAACATATTCCATGTTTCGCTTCTACCAATAAAATTTGACCGGATAGAGGATTTTGTGCGAGCATATTGATAATCGGTAAAGAGACATATCCGAAAAATAATGTAAACACATAAGCATACGATCGCACATAATTCGTAACAATAATATTGTAACCTTTGATAAAACAATATTAATTGAAACCTCCAATCGCCCAAGGAATTCCACATACAAGCCACGTGTGGACGCTTTATACGAACCCCCACTGCATTAAAATATATCTTTAGTCATTTAATTTCAATCCATGTCAACTTATCCTTATGACAAATGAAATTAATGATTCGACCTTACTAGACCACATCACTATCACAAGAAGGAACTTGGCGTGAAGTTGTACTTGAGTGATGTCTAAGCAATGACCACAATTTTAACAAAAAAAATGAATTCTTAGAATTGGCATACCACCTGACCATGCCGCCCAATCCAAATTTTTTGTCTTCTCATTTTAAATCTATCTCTAGAGAACTTATGAAAATCGCATATGCAAGCCACGCTGTGCGTTTACATGAAACTCCCACTTCTCAATAGATTAAAATGTTTTATTTAGAAACCTCATCTAACAAACTTAGGATAAACAAAGCAAGCCACGCTGCGGACGCCACTCACAATGCGTATCACTTTGTTTAGAGATTAAAAGGTGGAGGTCTTGACATTTTAATTTTAGACATTAATATGTCGGGTTTCTTGCTTAGCCTTTTTGTTTCAAAAGGTTTGTCCATGCAGATCACGTAATCCTAGCATGCTTTTCTATAGAACTCAACATGTAAAACATGCTCGCAAAATTCTAAAATATGCTTGAACAACGCGATAAACCTAGCATGCTTACTATGCTCATCCAATCACTAAAACATATAATATGTTTATCTACGTAATTAAACATACATAGCATGTCAAGATAATTTAAACATCCACGACATGCTTTCAACGATAAAAATAAAATAAATTGCTCATCGCGCTCCACCCACGGATCCTCAGATCAAAAATCTCGAAAACGGGCCTCGCGTGCATGGGCACGGACCGGATTCGTCAAAACTTGATTTGGACCGAAAATTTGAAAACGGGCTGAAATAGTAGATCGGGCCGGATCGGTCAAAACCGAACCGGTTAAAATTGGTCCGGGCCGAAAAACGGGTTTAACAAAACGGGCCGGTCGGCCTAAGACGGGTCGGGCCGGGCCAGGACACAAGACATGCGACGCCAGACATACCCGCGCCCATATGCCGCTGGCTGCCGCCCACGCCGCGAGACCGCCGGAAGTCTTCGTGTCGCCGCCGCCGCGGGCTAGGTCCTCGAGAATCACCGCCACGCCGAGTCGCTGCCGAGTCGTTTGCGCGCAGTGCCGCATCTGCCGAGAAACCCCGCCGCAACTCGCCGCTATCGCCCAAAGTGTCGCCGGGGTATCATCGAGCTACCGCCGAGGCTTCGATGCGAATCGCGCCCTGTCACCCAAAGGTCGCCGAGGCTACCAAGTTCGCCAAGCCACTGCCGAGCGCTGCCGGGCGTGACCTACCGAGGCGTGCCGAGGCTTCCGCACGGAAAACGCACGCCTCGCATGTCCCGGCCGCCAAGATCGCTGCGCGTGATCTGCCGAGGCACCGAGGCGCCGTCGCCCGATGCCGCCAGGCTCGCCGAGCTCGCCGAGCGCACGCCGCCGAGGCGTGCCGAAGTTTCGCGACGGAAACCGCGAACCCGCACGCCAACCGCCGAGACCGCCACCAACACCACCTAGCTCGCCCGAGCCCGCTACCGTCCGCCTGATGCCTTCGAGAAAACGCGCAGCTTACCTAAGCGGATGTCGCGAAGCGCCGTGGCACGCCAGCGTGCCGCCCGCACGCCCTCGTGCGCGCGCCGCCTCCATGAGCCTCCCATCACACCGCACGACGGGACTCCGCTCTCCTCATTCTTATGTTCTTCGCTGCCTCTTTTACGATTTGATTAAAAGAAAATCCTAATCTAACCAAGGATTTCTCTGTAGAAAACGAACCGACAAAATAAAACGAGCCACGATGAATGATGTATCCATAATTAATTAATTGTGCACGTAATAATCAAATGTGAATTAATCCAACAGAGCCAAGATTCTGATCCCAGGCTCTGATACCAATTGAAGGGAAAACTGATTTTAACCCTCTCCCGAGAATCTATCTTGGATGTTTAATTCACCATACTTTGATTATATACCTAGCATGCACCTATATAATTAATTGCAACACGTTGGTGTTTTCTCGTGTTTACTTGCCAATTTGTCGGGAAAGAATTGGATCAAGACTCGTGCTTTGATCTTCTGGACTGTGTCTCGATTGCCTAAACTCCAATGTCGTGTGAGGACAATCTATGGAGAGAGCTATCAAAATTCGTCTTTCTTTCTTTTCACAACTTTCAAAAATTTCGAGAATTATGAATTGATTAACCCCTTGATTTTCTCTCACCTTATATTTATAATGCAACCCTAAATCCTATCATAATAGGATTTATGCATATATAATAAATATAATAATATCTCTTAAGATAGAGAGGATCAAAACAGAATCCCTATGGGACTCCTTTCACAACTTTCAAAATTTTTGAGAATTACGAACCATCCGTCACCGACTTTGCTAATGACCCCTAAAAAGAGGACGCCTGATCGCTCAATTTTCTAATTCAACAATAATTCATCATTATCCAAGCAACGTAAAAGGGTGAAAGGTTTAAGGCTTTTAATTTAATCCAAAGCAAAGGTAACCAAGCGTAAATATAAAATAAAGCAATAAAATCTCAAAAGATAACCATGAAGAAAGATCAACCTGTGGATGCATCAATCCTATCCACAACGATGTTTATCCCGCTTATTATTAACCGCTTTAATCCGCATAAGACGGAAGATCACATATATAACCAACAACTTCAATTACGACAATTGCGGTAGCTGATTACTAATTTTCTCTATCACGCTTACGCCTCTAGAGGAAAATAAGAACTCCAAACGGATCACTAAGAATATGCTTCCTCACGAATGTCCTATCTCGCCATTTACTTAAGGCTTATTCAGATCATGCATTCAAGATCGATTGACAATTAATACGATTACGTCATTAATCGGCAACTAGATATGCATCAAGATTGATCGAAATCAACACATATAAATAAGCACCATGAATCATGAATCAATGCCCTCGAAGGTAAATAGCAATAGTGAATCACAACATATAGGATCGAATCATGCAAACCCTAGGATTAGAATGTAAATTTAGCTAGACATAATTAACGGATAAAAATACGATAAAACATAAACGGAAAATAAATATATAAACCCGAGGAAGACGCCTCAAGAACAATCGCGGTCAAATCCCACAATAAAACTCGAAAAGATGGAATTCTTCTGACGAAAACGCTCCAAAGCGTAAACAATGCTAAGAACTAAACTAGAACAACGGAAAATCAATACTAGAATTAAACTAAATGAAGACTAAAAGATGTAAACACCGAGGAAAACTGAATAAAGAGGTCCGGGGGCGCAGGGCTCTCCTCGAGGCGCAAGGGCTTCGCCCTATTTATAGATAAGGTGAAACCCTAATTGCGCGCTGCCGCCTCTCTCGCGATCATCGCCGCTGTCGCTAGCTCGACCACAGGCATCTCCCCGCCGTGCTCTTCTTCGCCTCGTCTCCTCCTGCGCCGCATGGTACTCGCGACCAGGCTAGCGGTCGCTAGCAATTTGAAACGGTCACGAAATCGCCCGCGATTTCTCGTGGCTTCGCCGCCAGCACGCAGGTCGCGGTCGCCGCCCGGGCGCCGCTATGATGAACCTCACGACAGCCTTAGCGACCGCCAGGCTGGTCGCAGAAACCGGCGTAATGCGACGGCTCGTGCTTCGCCTCGCTTCGATTTTCAACCCAAAGACCTACAAAACACCAAAATAACACCCAAGAGCAGCATCTTCTAAAATAGATAAAATCATTACGATCCAAGACATAAACGCACTTTTATCGATCTAAAACATCTTTAAATATCATGAATAAACGCGTGAAATATGCGCTTATCAAACCCCAAACTTAAATCATTGTTTGTCCTCAAACAAAAATGTAAAAGAAAGACACAACGAAGGACACAACAAAAGATCAACGAGCATAGCAAGGTGATAAACACACTCAAGCCTCGAAATATACTCAACTCTCGAAATACTTGCACACATGACCTACATTAGTCACTTCAACACAAACAACGATTGAAAGCAAAACTCATTTATTTCAACCTCACAAAGGCATGTGTGTAGAATATGTAGGATACACCAAACTCATAAAGAAATTAAGGACGGTATACACTTATAGATCAATGCAATGCAACATCTTACCATAGGCTTCGCCATTTCTCTAACATTCCACCACACAAATGTGTTCAAATAAGGATCAAAGAGGTCTTTTGATAGGTTATGATGTAGGCACATTGGTTAAGGTAGATAATATATGACTAAGTGACTCAAGTAAACCCAAGCACTTCCATCTATACAATCAACTCATATGGACTTTGTCCATTTCCTTTTCCTTTCCAACATGCTATTTCATATTTATGCAACTCAAGGTACCATATACTATGACAATCGACTTCCTTTATGCTCATACTATACACAAAATTTTTCTTTTCACTTTTACTTTTCTTGGTTTTGTAATAGAGCTTATAGGATCTATTCATTTTCACAGGTACCATCCTTTATCTTGTATCACCACTTAGCATATCAAAACAAATGTTTCTCCCATTTGATTCCCATATCCATCCTCACCTCCTATCATCCGTTAATCGAAAGAATAAAGTCTAATAAAAGGCTCAAAGAAGGCGATAAACGGATATATCATCACAAGTGTTTGGGAAAATATGTGGTTAACAAAGACGGCCTTTTATCCTTTCCAAATTGAAAACACATATTGCGGCCTCGATACGTAAAACGGCAAGTTCTAGAAGATAATCACATGCACTATATCACAATTAAAAGACATCAGATCAAGATGTTTATACAGTTGAAGCTCAAGTCTCACCAAGTTAAGTAATTGGTGAAAACAACAAGTTTAAGCAATCTCAAGTCGTTCATGCGTCATTTCTCAACATATCATGTGCACTATCATTAAATTTCACAAAAATTTCTATCGCCATCACACATGGATTAAAACACTTAAGCTTAAACTCGCTTGATCGAATCGACACAACAACGAAAAAAAGTAAAACACGACAAAAAGCAACACAAACAAAGACACGACAAAACACGAAAACCAAAAGAAAAACGCTGTTACCTCCCAACAAGTGCTTAATTTAACGCCTTTAGCTAGACCATTACTAACCTTTTCAATCCGTGTTTTTGTGGCAATAGACATCTTTCCCAACTTGTGGACCCTCCTAAACTTATCATTCACTGATGACCACCACCGACTATGGAAGCGTCCCTCCAAACTTGAATGATACACTCGGAGTTCCATGCCGAGTCCACTTCTTCCTTCTCGCAAGATCCTCGATTGGTCGAAAACCCTAAGCGCCGAGGGCGTGCGGCAGTAATGTGATCGAGTAGCACTCTTTCATTTTCCAGCCGTGTTGCTTGATGGCGCCATATATGAAATCTTGAGCTCCTCATCGCTAACACGAAATGTGAGATTGCCTTCCTCGCACATCAATCAACGCACCACCAGTTGCTAGAAAAGGTCTACCTAAGATTAGTGGTTGTTGTTTCAATTCGAATATCTAAAATAACAAAGTCGGCAGAAAACAAAATCCTCAATTTTACCAACACGCCTTCGACGATACCTTTTGATATGTGACTGACCGATCAGCCATCATTAGTGAAATCTTGCCGGCTTCATCTTTCCTAGGTGGCGGTTGAACATGCTCAACGGCATCGATTGATGCTCGCCTCAAGTCGCACAAACATTTAGAAAAGTGCGTCACGATCTCAAGCACTTCTAATGTAAACCGCCGGGATCCTTCGCTTCAGAGGAGCTTCCTTTGCAAGACGACTTTGCGTTCTTCTGATAGGTAATTTTTCAAATTTCCCAGCTTTCTTGCTTGCAAGACGTGCCTTTTAAGAATTTCATGTATCCCAAGATGTTTGCAGCCGCCCAGCAGAGGCAAATTTATCTCAACTTTTTGAAAATCTCTTTGAACGATCAAACTCCTCGTCATATTTTGACTTGACAAGTCGACTTAAACGGGACCGGAGGAGTGTATGTGCGACGATTTGCTTCGGGGCACTCATGGTCGACCTCGCGACCGGCCGGAAGGTCATGAGGTATCACCGGGCGCCGGACTCCTTCTGGGCGTGAAGCACAGGCGCTGGCCAGCAGACCGGTGTCTCGACAAAGATGCTCGCTCGATTTCGCGGTCGGGATGCGGGCCGGGCTTCGTGGAAAAATTTCTGGATCCTCGCGATCGGCTCGCATCACGAGCTCGATCGTGAATTTCGCCTCGTATCGCTTTCTGCTCTTCCCGGTAGGGCTCTGCAAGCTTGTCCATGTAGGAAAACGAATGTTAACCCTCACTCGAGGATCCATCTTGGTGTTTAATTCACCATACATTGATTATAAACCAGCATGCCTATATAATTAAATCTCAACACGTAGGGTTTTCACGTGTTTACTCGATCCGTCGAGGTGGATCGAACGGGATGAACGGATTGAACGGCTCGAGACTCGTGCTTTGACCTTCCGATCGTATCCCCATTGCCCAATCTCCAACGCCGAGGAGGACGATCTATGGAGAATGCTCGAAAATCACCCATGCTCTCAAAACTCACGAAATTTCTCTCTCAAAATCAGAGATGATCAAAATTTTGTAATTTTAGTGAGTCATGACATTATCTCATACCTTATATTTATAATGCCTACCTTAATCTATATGAATGTTACCATAATCCTATATGGAATATTACCATAATCCATATGGAATATTACCATACACTTAGATTATTTCCATACTCGATTATTTCCATACCTGATTATTTCATACTCAAGATTATTACCATAATCTTATATGGAAAGGATCTATGCTATTCCATAAATATAATTATATCCTTGGGATAAAGAGAATAAAATTCCATTGGGAGCAAATAGGTGCCGATTTTCTTCGCTATAGGTTCGACGGCCAGCCGGATCAAATGCAAGGAATAAAGATGGCCTCAAATAAATTAATTATCTTATGTTCATGAACATAAATTAATTTATAAACATTCGATCATGCCACCAGAAAGAATGTCACTTTATTACCGAAGTTGAGTCGCTTGCACTTAGACATTACGAATCCCAGATTAAGATATCGAACGTCCATTAATCATTTCTAGCAACTGATCGCTAAACGAATATCCTTATTTCCTAAGTAGTACCACTCAACCTTATTATTGTACTTGAGCTAACTCAACCCGCAGGGTTTAGTACAATAAACCTTTGAGCTCCTTAGGGACGCCATCATCCTAAACGGATACGTGACTGACATGATAACTAGCGTGACATACAAGATCGCCACCACCCAAGATGCGGAGAATCGTTAGAACATATAACCTCACTCATAACAAGTCAGTGATGAACTCATACTCACCTAATACCTTATCGAGGTTTAGATCATCGAAGTCACCGAGATCTGTTCTTCACGACGGTCGAAGAAGAACTCATCTCATCGTGATCCTTCAATACGCAGACGCATCAGATAGACAAGCAACCAAGTCAAGTCACTTCTTATCTTATCGCAGCTAAACCGACAACTCGCCTCCAAGTGTCCTCACCAAACTTTTATATCTCATTGTCGACCAATCATACGACTCGCTGATCTTCTACACACGTATGATCTAACTTATATAGAGATAAGGGGACACGATATATGCAATCAAGTATTCAAATCAGGAGATTGTAATAGTGGTAGGAAACATTGTATACAAGCTCAACCAAACCGCTTTCGTGATACAAATCCAACAATCTCCCACTTATACTAAAGCAAACTTTAGTATACAATGTGTCTTTCACTAGCATTACAAACAACCATCACTTTGCTTCTCCCACTTATACAAAAGTTTTTCTAAGGGTGCCATCAAGCGCAACTAAGTCCTCTAACGTGTCCATCGTAGACTTTTTGCAGTCTTTGTGAATGGATCCGCTAGGTTTCCGTCGATCAATCTTTCAATCAGACGCCCCTCGCTAACGATTGTCATGACATGGTACTTTCTCTATGTTAGGGTTTGGGTCCGAGGGTTCCTTCGAGTTTGCCATTGCACCGATTATCACAGAAACTATGATACTCTTGGCAAACCGTACCACGTCTAGATCCTCGAGGTAGTTCTCAACCACTCGCCTCCTTAGAGCCTCGCGGCTACATGTTGCTTCCATGGTAGAGTCCGCAATGCATCACGCTTTGCACCGCCAGATACGCCCACCTCCAAGGTAAACACATAGCCGAGGTGACTTTTCTTATCACGCATGGAACCGAAACAGTATAACCCAGGCATTAGACTATCTGCAGGTAAACTAGCCTATAATCTCGAGTCCTTTCGTGTACTTGAGTATATGCTTATCGCATCCAATGGCTTGTCCAGGTTAGACGATATCAGCTACTATGCTATCGCAGCGATATCGGGTCGGCAGTAGACTGCTACATGAGACTTTCTACTGAACGTAGGAACTTGTCTCATTTCTTATCTCCTTTGCCATAGGTGATCGCCTTAGATAAAGGAACGCCATGTCCAAGGTAGCAATCCTTTCGGCGGTCGACACTAAACGAGTAATCACAAGATTGGGAAGACGCCGAGATAAGCTCAAATTTTCTCTGCGATCTCGTGAAACCTTGATCCCAAGAATGCACGCTTCATCTCCCAAGTCTTTCATTTGAAACGATCGGATAGCCAACTCTTTACGCCCGAAGCAAGCTTCACATTGTTGCCAACTAGAAGAATGTCATCACGTAGGCAAGAAATACACATTACCGTGACATCTAACCGATACACACAACTCGCTAAAGCAACTGGTAAATCCATGAGACTTTACCACCTCGCCCAAACGTAAGTTTCATGATCTTGCATCATTGTCTTGTATCACTCGTCCATGGGTCGATTACGTTCTGCCTCTCGACTAAACCACCATTCACCCATCGAACATAAATCGCCGTCGACGAACAACCCTCCCACTACGACGAGGTGCTATGACATAATGACAACGGTGGGGCAGAACTTGTGGTTCTCATCTGCACAACTTGTGTAGGTACCACTTGTACTTCGTATCTCCAATGGAACCCGACCCACTTCAATTTCAAGTATCCGTGTCGATCCTCCCACTAGACTCGACATCTCGCACTTTGCCTAATCGGAAACATCATCTTCTAATTCTCAAGAATGATTTCAACTTTGACTTTGATTTTCATATAATCCTCTTCTAAGAATCGGGCATTAGTTCTAATAACGACCTTCTCCATCCTAGACTATAGAATAAACCACCTTCGCCCTCTAGGATAGCCAATAAACATTTGCCGATCTAGCTCCAACTTGTCGCCTTTTCATTCAAAGACGCAGCCGGATCGCCCATATCCTTATGTGGTTTAAACGGCTTGCGTCAACCGAACCAACCTCGAAGGGGTCTTATCGATCGACTCGACGGTACTAGATTTAGCAAGATGCCGTCCCCAAGCATACCCCTGAACGAATAGCAATGTAGCATAACTCATCATAGATCTAACCATTTCAAAAGAGTCCTATTTTTCGCTTGACACACCATTTTGCTCGTAGGTGTCTGGTGAAGGCCGGATGTAATCCCACACTTCACTAGATAGTCCATAAACTCATATCGAGTATTCGCCACCGCGATCACCGCAGATTGATCACTTTACCTAGCTTCGCTCCACTCCGCCTTAAACTCTTTGAATTTCAAAGCATCTGACTTGTGAAGGTGTATATGTATCCGCACTGAGTAATCGCCAAGAAAGTGACAAATACTGCACCTCCACGAGCTTGTGTGACATAGGTCCACACAGTCGAATGGACTAACTCCAACATTTCTTCGCTCTATAACCTTCGCTTTGAAGGGTCCGTCGATCTTACTTCTATATTGATTTCAGACCGGAACCGAGTAACCGTGAGATTACCCAACGCCCATTCTTAGTCTGATCCTATTTAGATTGATGTGACCTAATCTAAGACGCCAGAAAAGTGAGTCATCTTGCTAAGAAAACTTTTCTTTAGTGGTTTGATGAAGATGCAACATAGTTATAGGTATTATGTTTTGTAAATAGTATAAAGCTAATTATATAAAGTGCCAACACGATAACTTCGTCATTTCATGATAGAAACACCACTATCAAAATAAGTAATATCCATGAGTAAATATCAAACAGAACAAGGTTCCACCAAATCCCACACATAAAACGTTTTCAAAACTAAAACCGTTGTCCCAAAACATAAAGAACATTCCAACCGCAATGCCCGACCGCTGCCTATGGAGATCGTTATCTCGCCATCAATAGCTCCTGTCCGCAGGAACTCCAAGGTGTAACAAACATGATCGCTACCAGATCTACTACCCAAGAATGGGTAGAACAAGTCGCTAAACATGTTTCATTAAAGCAAATGGCGACCTGAGCCTCGAGCATAGGGCACTGGCCTTCCAATGCCCCGCTCACCGCACTAAGCACTCGCCTTCTCCTTGCTTCTTCTTCAAGCCTCCGTGGCAACCATGTTCTGCTCCCATTACTCCCACTATTTCCTGCTTTACCACCTTTGGCACCCTTTTCTATTTCCATTTTGCAACGAAAATTTTGGGCCCTTAGATGTGCTAGCAAGAATGTCCTTTTCCCATAACTCCTTCCGCAGAACGAGATCATCGAGCAACCGACTAAGTAAACTCGGTCTTGCTCATGATCGCATTCACGCCAAAGTTCTCAAAAGACTTGGGCAGATTGAGGATGATATCGACCCTTCGCCAGTCAATACCTCCTCCCAACCGATCAAGACTATCCATGAGATGAGTCATGTGGGAGACATGTTCATGGACCGAACTTCCTTCTTCCATCTTACACGCCAAGATTTCTCTCATGTGTGGAAGCGGATCGTCCGATCCGATCGCCCAAACTTACCTCGAGACCGACCAAATATCGTCGCCGCCATCGATCGATGTCGTACTGCAAGCCTTTGGACATCGTAGTCATCATATAGCATTTAGCCATATTGTTCGACTTATTCCAAAGTCTCGCCGACTCTCGCTCATTAGTCGCGCCAAGGGCATCGGGTTTAGAGTAGTGAGAACAAACATGTGTTCTTCAAATGATAAGAACATATTCCATGTTTCGCTTCCACTCGAGCAAAATTTGGACCGGATAACGGATTTTGCAGCATATTGATAATCGCGTGAAGAGACATATCTGAAACGATAATGTAAAACACATAAGCATACGATCGCAAATAATTCGAAAATAATATTGTAACCTTGATAAAACAATATTAATTGAAACCTCCAATCGCCAAGGAATTTTACATCAAGCCACGCTGGACGCCACACATGAACCCCCGACCACTAAAATATACCTTTTAGTCGCTTAATTTCAATCCATGTCAACTTATCCTTACGACAAATGAAATTAATGATTGACTTTCACTCACATCACTATCGCAAGAAGGAACTTCATGGAAGTTGTACTTGGGTGATGTTCAAGCATGACCACAATTTTAACAAATAAAATGAATTTTAGAATTGGTATACTCACCGGACCATACGCCCAATTCAAATTCTTTTGTTATCTCATTTTATATCATCTCTAGAGAACTTATGAAAATCGCATCATAAACGCATGTGATCGCTCACATGAAACTCCCACTCTCAATAGATTTAAAATGTTTTATTTAGAAATCTCATCTAACAAACTTATGATAAAAAAGGCAAGCAAGCCACGCTGTGGACGCCACTCACAAAGCGCCTCACTTTGTTTAGAGATCGAAAAGGTCTTGATTTTAATTTGAAAATTAATTTGTCGGGTTGCTTGCTTAGTCTTTTTATTCAAAAGGTTTGTCCATGCAGATCACGTAATCCTAGCATGCTTTCATAGAACTCAACATGTAAAACATGCTCGTAATTCTAAAATATGCTTGATAAAGCGATAAACCAGTATGCTTACTATGCGCATCTAATTACGTGAAACACTTAAAGGTTTGTCAACGTAATATACATACATACATGCTATCGTGCATAATTTAAACATCCACGATCGATATGAACGATAAAAATAAAATAAAACGCTCATCGCGCCAATCGTGAAACCCGAATTAAATCTAATCTATTACATAGATTTACAAAGCACAAGATTTAAATCAAAACGGCCTCGCATGCACGCACGGACCGGATTCTCAATGGGCCTCGCGCACCCCACGCCGGAATGAAAACGGGTTCGCTGTGGTCGGCCCATAAGAGTGCGCCGGGCGCGCTGGGCTAGCGCCGCCCACCGCGCCGCCGCGCCGCTTCCTCAAGGCTCGCGTCGCCACGCGACGCGACCCGCGAGCACGCTGGCGGCACGCCACGCCAAGCGCCCAACTCGAGACATCGCCGCCGCCAAACCTCGCGTCGCGAGTCCGCCGCGCGCTCGGGTTTCGCGCCGAACGCCGCTCGCCGCCCGCTAGCTCGACGCCGCCCGCTGGTAACCTCGCGATCGCGAAGTTCGCCGCAGCGCCAGGATCCGCCGACGCTGCCCTGTCCGCAGCGCCCCTCGCGACGCTTTAGCGACCGCGACTCGCCGCGAAACCACCCGTAGAGTACCGAGAACCGTTTTCCCGCTGCTTCGTCTTCGCTCGCTCGCTCGCTTCTTCTTACGTGATAAGATTTACATAATAAAATCTAATCTAACCACGGATTTTCACGCGTGTAAAACAAAATCAAAACAACAAACGACACGATGAACGACAACCACAATTATAAAACGCACGATTAATAAACGGATAATCCAACAGAGCCAAGATTCCCATCCGTGCTCGATACCAATTGTAGGGAAAACGATTTAACCTCGCCCGAGGATCCATCTGGTGTTTAATTCACCATACTTGATTATAAACCTCAGATGCTCTATATAATTAAATCGCAACACGAGGGGTTTTCACGTGTTTACTTTGATCCGCCGAATGGATCGAACGGATGAACGGATGAACGGCGAGACTCGGGCCTTCCTCTCGGATCGTATCCCGATCGCCCAATCTCCAACGCCGAGTGAGGACGATCTATGGAGAATGCTCGAAAATCACCCAATGCTCTCTCAAAACTCACAAATTTTCTCAAAAATTTGAGATGACAAAATCTTGCTTGTCAAGTAGTGAACATGACATTATCTCATACCTTATATTTATAATGCACTACCTTAATCGTATATGGAATGTTACCATAATCCTATATGGAATATTACCATAATCCTATATGGAATATTACCATACACTTAGGATTATTTCCATACTTAGGATTATTTCCATACTCAGATTATTTTATACTCAAGATTATTACCATAATCTTATATGGAAAGGATCTACGATATTCCATAAATATAATTATATCCTCAGGGATAAAGAGAATAAAATCTACCATTGGGAGCAAAATAGCCGATTTTCTCTCGCTATATCGACGGGCCAGCCTGGATCAAATGTAAGGAATAAAGATGGCCTCAAATAAATTAATTATCTTATGTTCAAATTGTAAATAAATTAATTTATAAACATTCGATCATGCCACTAGAGAAAGAATGTCGACTTACCCTTATTACCGGTTGAGTCGGCTTGCACTTAGACATTACGAATCCTCAGTATAAGATATCGAACGCCCATTAATCATTTCTAGCAATCGACCGCTAAACGATTAATATCCTTATTTCCTCAAGTAGTACCACTCAACCTTATTATTGTACTTGAGCTAACTCAACCCGGGTTTAGTACAATAAACCTTTTGAGCTCCTTAAGGACGCCATCATCCTAAACGGATACGGTGACTGACATGATAACTAGCGTGACATACAAGACGCCACCACCCAAGATCGGAGAATTGGTTAGAAATATAACCCTCACTCATAACAAGTCAAAGTGATGGTCGAACTCATACTCACCTAATACCTTATCGAGGTTTAGATCATCGTAAGTCACCGAGATCTTGGTTCTTCACGACGGTCGAAGAAGAACTCATCTCACCGTGATCCTTCAATACGCCGTAGACGCATCAAAGACAGACAAGCAACCAAGTCAAGTCACTTATCTATACCGCAGCCTCAAACCGACAACCGCCTTAAGTCGCCCTCACCGTGAAACTTTTATATCTCATTGCGACCAATCATACGATTGCGGATCTCACACATCGTATGATCTAACTTATATATGAGATAAGGGACACGATATATGCAATCAAGTATTCAAAATGATGTGAGATTGTATTGGTAAGAAACATTGTATACAAGCTCAACCAAACTGCTCAAGATACAAATCCAATAACCACCTCGTGAGGCGGTTAATCGATTCTTCGGTTAACCTCCAGACACTCGGAAATTGGCCTGCCTTTTGTAGTGCATTCACTGTACGAGCTATTTGACCAATCGATTTTCCAACATCTTCATATGCTCCTATAGCCACAAAGGACTCCAAATGATTTATCTTCGCCTGGTGTTGCTTATAAACGACTCGTTCGTACAATTGTTGTTGCTTACAACCAACTGCCGCATCATGTCTTCGAGACTGCTTCCTTCAATTACACCATTCTCAACGGCCAGCCCGCCTGAGGTTGTTGGAAATTCGAGATTCCTCCGATTGATGTGGTCGACGTCTCTGCGTCTCAACCGACTCTTCAAAGAGTGAACTTTTCAGAGATCGCCATATTTTGAATCACTCCAACAGAAATGCTTAACAACGACGCTCTCCGCTGCTATTGATAGCTGCTGCGCCATCTCTACAATACGGCTTGCCTCGCTCACTTGTCGGTTCAATAAACAGCCCCACCGACGATCCACCATGCTCCTCGCCCCTATGTCACCAACATCAGGTGATTTGTTGCCCTATGAGAACCCATGTTATGGACATCGCCTCAGATAGACCTCTGAATCTCTCCCATGCCCAGATAGCGATAATCGTGGTTTGGCAAAATGAGAGATTTTGGCATGATCTTCAGGCAGCTTTTCGGGCGAGAAAGTATTTAGAAGAAATTTCGCAAGTTTCACCAGTGTCGATGCCGTCGTCCAAATCTTGAACCAATCTTCACTTGGTAGCACAGTGAAACGTTATCTGATCCGGATCGCGTGTCTTGTGGCACCCATTGCTTTGATGGTGTCACAAATATCGAAAAAGTCTCGAGATACGCATCTCGGTCTCTACGCGACCTCCACCGCCTCCTCTGACCATACCGATAGGGCGCTTAGCTCAAAATTGTTTGCATCGTCACGGGCCCCAACGCCTCCTGAGCCGCCATTTGGTGGGATTCGGTCATTGATCAGAGGTCTTCCTCCGAGGCAGGGACAATGATTCCATATTCGCCATCCGGCACATTCATCTGCAAAGTCAGGCTAGCATCGTTGACTTGCTCGGGAGGAATGCCCCGATGCGGATTGGCGCCTTGCAGCCCGCCTCTTCTCTCGTCCTTTTCTCCTTGAGATCTTTCGATCCTGGATCTAATAATACCAGGAGGTCCCCAGATCTTGTATGCGACATAAACTACCTAAAGGAAAGAGAATTTAGCCGATAAAAATAGATAATAATATATATAACTTGAATTAATAAATCCAAAGTCACAATTATTCCTATCAATCTTAACAACCTCAACGCGCCTCAAATTGATCGTCAATTTTCTAACACGAAAAGGTTAAGTATAGGTGTTTAAGGCAGTATCGTATCCACGTGATTGTCCGAACCCGTAAGCTAATTCAACAATAATTCTCATTATCGCAGCACGAAAAAAGGGTGAAAGGTTTAGGCGTTGTAATTCTAATCAAGCAAAGGTACCAAGCGAAATATAAAATAAACAATAAACTCAAAAGATAACTATGAAGAAAGACTAACTCTAGTGGAGATCAATCTATCACTAGCGATGTTTATCCCTGCACTTATTATTAACCGTTTTAATGCCGAACAGACTGAAGATCACAATATAACCAACAACTTCGATTCGACAATCATGGGCGCTTGATTACTAATTTTCCCTATCACAGATTGCCGTCTGACAGGGAAAATACAACTCAAAATGGATCACTAAGAATATGCTTCCTACAAACTGTCTATCTCCCGATCGACTCGACTATTAGTATATTGCATTCGAGATCGATGACAGTTAATACGCTACGCTGTTAATGCGCAAGCTAGATATGCATCAGATTGATCAATCAACACATATAAATAAGCACCATGAACAGCTGAATCAGATGCCGGAAGGTAAATAGCAATAGCGAGAATCACAACATATAGATCGAATCATGAAACCACTAGTTATAACAAAATTTAGCTAGACATAATTAACGGATAAAATACGATAAACATGAAACGGAAAATAAATATATAAAACCCGTGGGAAGCGCCGTCGAAGAACAATCGTAGTAAATCCAGCGACGGAAAATCTGGAAAGATGGAATTCTTCGGATCTCGAAAACGTTCGCGTAAACAATGCGAAGAACTAAACTAGAAAACGAAAATCATACTAGAATTAAACTAAATGGACTAAAGACTAAAAGCTGTAAATACTTGAGGAAAACTGAATAAAGAGGTCGCAGGGGCGGGGGCTCTCCTCGGGCGCAAGGGCTCTTCGCGTTATAGATAAGGGAAACCCTAATTTCTGCTGTCATGCCTCTCCTCGATCGCGTCATCGCGGTCGCTAGCTCGACGCGAGGCATCTCCCGCACCCTTCTTCGCATGCGTCTCTGCTGCTTCGATGGTACCTCGCCTGCTAGCAGGTCACTAGCAGCATACAAGCGGTCGCGAAATCGCCGTGGCTTTCTGGTGCGTCGCTGTGCACGAGATCACGGTCATCGCTACGGCGCTCGCTTATGATGAACCTCGCGACAAATTGCATAGGACCGCCTAGCGGTCGCTAAACGCGGGCAGGTATGCGATTGGCTCGGTGCTTGCTCCTTGCTCGATTTTCAACCTAAAGACCTACGAAACACCAAAATAACACCCAAGAGCAAGTAATCAAAAATAGATAAAATCATTACGATCCACAGAATACGCACTTTATTGATCTAAAAACATCTTTAAATATCATGAATAAGCTGAAATATCTTTATCACGCCGCACAAAGTGCTCAAGAAGCATGCGAATAGATAGAAGGAGCGTGGACTACAAGCTCAGCCGTCTGCGAGCTTGAGAAGCCGTTTCGACGGCACGCCAAAGAGCTAAGTGTAAGGCGGGACCTTAGAACAACAGCGGGCTCAAGGCGCACCTGCAGCGCCATCGCGAATACAAGAAACCTTAGTGAGATCCGCCCACATTTCATTTTTGCCCACCAAGCGATTTCTGGCACCCACGCGCATCCCCAGCTTTTCGCTTCCTTTTGTTCGTGGTTTTTGTTTTGTGTTTTGTTTTTTCTTTTCTACATTTTTCGTGTTTGCTTTGTTTTGCTTTGTGTGTTTATGTTTTCTGGGGACCATACTACACTAACACTTTGCCACAAGCAAAGTCTGCGTAGTGTGAGGCCTGCATTTTGTCTGGTGTGTGTTGACCAGATTTTGAGACGAGCATGATAATTATGATCTCGCATCTGACTTTAGAATACATGTTTAGCTTGTTCATAAGGTTAGTATACGGAAAAGGGCATAGCATGCACACCGTGAGAAATCTGAGCCTTTATGCTTTATCATTGAAGCATGATTTTATTACGTGTGATATCTCGGATGCTCTGACTTGGTTGTATAAGCTAGAACTGTCTTGCTCTTGATCAAAGCCCACCTGTGGGCTAAGGTCTCAGGATTTCAGATTTCTTTTAAGAGCCATGGTCAACAATGAAAATAAACCCGATATCGTATCCTTTCAAGCCTCATTCATGTCGTTTCGTTTCTTTAAAATACCTTGTGCTCTTCCCGACCGGATTGAGAGATGAAGAATAGGGGGGGATATATGTATGTTGCTAATTTTGGGCAAAACACATTAGATGCCTTGCCTGGCGGCATAATGAGACAAATTGAATGTGTGAAAAAGAAAAGGTGGGGAATAAGTTTAAAATATAAAAAGAAAAGAAAGAATTTTGCCCAAATATAAAGTGTGCTCAGACTGTAAAGTATCTCGCCAGGAGACGGGAAAACATTATGCAAGACCTAAGTCGAGACAACTCTTACCCAAAAGCTAACTACTCCAACTTGCAAAAAGTTACACAAATACAACCCTAAAAGACCTAAGGATAGATAACTTTGACCAAGCTGATAGAGACAATGAGCGGCAGCAGCTTCCGACCTTCGTTATCATCATCCTGGCGTGAAAACCCCAAACAGAGAGTTTGAGTGCTTGCAGAGGAACTCTCACAAACTTTTTTGCCCCGATCTTGATTAACCTTGATGCATAGTTATTATGTGTATGCCGGGATTATCTTTGTTATGTTTTCATTTTATCCTGCTGGTCTTCATCGCTGTTGTGTTGGTGTTCTGCTTTTCTTGGGCAAGGAATGCTTGCGCTTGAGGACAACCGCTGGGTTCAAGTGTGAGTGTGACCCTGCTTTTTGCTCTTGGGGTAGTCCTTGCCTAGAAAGTGCATTTTGTGTGTGTTCTTGTGTGTGTTTCGTGTTCGGGAGGACACGCTGGACATGGGTTGCAGGGCGGACCTGCTGGCAGATCAGCCACTCACGTGAGAGAGGTAAAACTCAACGACTATCTTAGTAAGGCATTTACGATATCTTGCCAAGACAGCAGATACTGCATGGGAGCTGGCTACGATCACGAAATGACGTGAAGCAGAAGATAATCGGACATGCGAAGAGAGGAAAAATGAGCGGTGACTCAGTGGAAGAGGGTAAGTCGGGCACGGGAGAGCGAGCGAACCAGATTCTGGACTTGCACAAATGGGAGCGATTAGCAAGATCACTCTCACGCCGCTTGATTTTTGCCGAAAGGTCGACCTCATCGTTCCCAGATGAGACAAACCGCCAGATGTAGCGGAGGAGCCCGCATGATGTCTGAGGCCGAGACACGTGCTGCCTCACCCACGCCTACTTCAGAGATGCGGTGTTGACCAAGACAGGAGTGCACTTGCTCCAACACAACAACAATTCCGGATCATTATTCAAACTGACACGGAAACACATCTTAGGGTGCGAGTACATCGGTCTAAATTCTCTCTAACCTATCCTTTTTATTTTCTCGCTTTCATGAAATAAGGGAGGAAGAAACAAGTCTACGGCGAACACTTATTTTATGTATTTATGACCTACCTTTGAGCAAACGTCAAGTAGACCGCTTTAATTTCAGTTTGATTTTGATTCGTATGGTTCATTTATGCTCTTAGTTGTTGCATTTATGTTCTCATATGGACGTGAGTAGTCGGTTTGGTTGGGCTCGGGGTGAAGACGCTGAGTCAGTCACACGGTCTTGGTCTACGCCTGCTCTTAGAAGTAGGTGTTCCACGAGCTTCTGTAGCCTTTATACACATGTTAGTCCTTTCCTCGAGTGTTAACTCGCGCGTAGCTGGAGGGAGTATCAACAATAGCCGAGTAAGACATCGGTGTCTCCATCTATCGGAAAGTGCGGGTGGTGGAGATTGTGGCCGCTGCCTTTGGCAGAGGCTCGAGCTTTCCTTGGCACCATCTGCTGGCCTGCATTGCATGTCTGCCTAGTCCAAGCTCGAGGCATGGATAACCTATTTTGGGAACCGTCTGGCAAGGGGCAGCGGGCCTCAGATTGGCCTAAAATCTATGGCAATCATAATGGTGGGCGTGTCACGTGTCCCGGCGCCACCCTCTGTACCTTTAACAACACATACACTCTTAGTGAAAACCTGAACCCATGACCGAACCACTGACAATATCTCACGCGGATAACCCGGCCCAACTATGTATTTAATCTTCTATCTTGTGCTTTAATTTTCGTTTTACATTACGCTCAAGATCTATCTCTCATACATCTCTGATCGGGACCGCACCTGCGTGACAGCCTTGCCCTCGGGTATCCTCCTACTCAAATGTGCCGGATAGGACAAGACAACCTAGCTCTTGGGTCTCGAACCCTTAACTTGCACATATCGTGAGACTATGTGTTCAGAGTTGTAGGAGATTATAAATGTATCTGCGCTTCTAGACCTCTAAGACGGGTTCCTGGAGGGTACAATAGCGCCTGTTCTTTGAGACTACGCTATTCTAAGGTTGTGACTCACTTTTTATTTTTTGTTTGAGTTCTGCTCTCCGACCTAACCTTGCGGGAGGACTGGAGGCCTCTGCTTGACCCGTAGTTGAGAGAACCATTCGGAGGAAGTAGAACAAGCGAGGAGACGCCCTCTTGAGGAGGCACCGACCAAGGCAAAGACAACACTGGAGAGATGAATCCAAACCCACCACCTCCTGAGAGGCAGATGCTCTGAGGAGATGATGTTCGAACAACACGTCAGCCTTGGGCATACCTTGCCCGAGATCGAGACAAGCCGGGAGTCGAGGCACTCTTCATGCAGATCTCAGCTTTAGTTCGATATCCTGGAGAGGACCCCGGTCATCTCCAGTGACTTCAAATGGTGTAGTAACATAAGGCTGCTGATGAAGTTAAGAAGGAGTACATCCGACTATATCCTTTCCATTCACTCTCCACGCGGATGCTCGAGAGTGGTGCACTTCGCATCAGCTTCACTACTTGGCGGCGGCAACTAAGCCTTGAGAGATACTATCCATCTCAGCGATACAAGCGTGAGGAAAAGGATGAGTTCCCTCCGGATGGGGAATGGCGGGGCGGTTCGACTATTGGTGTCAAGCTTTAATCCATCTTGGCAAAGTGTCCCAATCCAAATCTCGATCAAGATTCGATTCAGATACTACGTGAATGGTTGAGGACAACTCGTAGGCGGCTCAGTGAAAGTGCATACTGAAGGTTCCATCCTCAACAAACAACCACGAGCATTTAAACTACTTTCAGAGACTGGTGAAGAGTTCGACGATGCATGCAAGATGGTCAGACGATGCCCACCGAAGCATTGCTAATTGAGCGATCGACGATATGAAGCGAATGGGCCATGATGAAACAAATGATGGACCCGATGAGGCCCACTCATGCGAAGAATGTCAAAGCTGTCGCTTGCTTGCCACCACCCACAACACGACATAGTGTTTACAAGTAGCAAGAAGAAGAGGTGAATGCGCTTTGGGCATGTCACAAGCGAGGTGGGGAACGCTCAACGCGTCAGAAGCCCGCTCTACCCTACAACCCACCGCGGAAAAATCACAGAACTTGAGGTAGCGGAGGCACACCTTTGTCAGCACCTCCTGGGTCAAATCCACCTCAGCTCGGGCCATCTTTAGGCGAGATAGTGCCAATCAGGAGCTACCCGAGGAAGGATAAGATCACCTCGACAAGTTCAAACGAGACAAGAGGTCCCCAACTGTCTGACCAATGAACACCTTGGCCAAGAGATGTCAAGCTCAGACCAAAAGAAGGACACTTCCTACTCAGTGCAACCAAATTGTAACATACGCTCAACGCTAATCAACTTGAGGAAAGGCGGCAAGAACTTTCCGAGACGGTGAAGCCCTTACGGTCAGGAGCTAGTCGATCTAAGACATAACCGAAGTCGAGCCTTGGTCAAGGAACTGAACCCGAGGTGGGCCTCCTCGACCCAAGGTAGCGATAAGACAGAGATCAAGATCGATCCTCCTTTCCGAGGTTGGTCGCAAAAAGCAAGAGATGAATGAAATGATTAAGATTTAAAAGGTGAGATAACATACCGATCCTTTGCGACCTCGATCAGGTGTGCAAGTTCCTAAAGAGTCAGGTACCAAGAGAGATCAAGACGATGCAAGTTCCAAAGGGGTAAATGTCTCGTACCGTGCAGTCCAGGAGACACTCCAATCAGTGTACCGATCCGGATGTTCTATATACCTTGATGGATCGGACAACGAGGATAGACCAAGTTTGCTCGATCTCGGGCATCAATCAAGTGTGATGCCCCTATCTATATCAAGAGTTGAACTCGGACTCCGACCATCTTGTGTTGAGATTCAACCTGCGCGAACGTCAGTGTCTATCTCGGAGGGATCGTTGAGGATCGCTCGCAGAGGTCAGGACCTTATTTTCCACCGATTTTACATCTAAATATGGGTAGTAATTGTCACGAGACAAGAGCTGCTCAATGTAAGTCGGCCGCTTCGCAGGCGGCCCAAACTTTTCGAATGTCGATCGGAAGCTGCACAGTGTAAATTCCGTTGGAGAGCGATCACGCTTCGACATCTACAAAAGCCGAGTAATTTCGACTCTACCGATGGTGGACTTCGCATTCATGCGAGAATGATGTTGAGAGTACTACCCCAACGAGTGATCAAGGAGCCTCTGACCGAGAATCATCCGGAACACTAAAACACTAGAATATCGGACGAAGGAGGTCGGGCAACCAGATGCTGAGGTAGAAGTTCCGACCAAAGCGGGGATGATCAACAAGCTATCAATCACCGCTGTGCATGACAAGGAGAGATGCAACCTTTAAGAAAGCCCCCAAGCTACAACTCAGCCTGCACAAGGCATGTGTACACCGGCGACGTTCGGTAATCATAAGCCCGAATGACATCGAAAGAAGAAGAAGAGTGAAACCATCTTGAGCAGAGTAGCGAAGCATGTCTGGACCTTAGCCGATCTCGAGGAATCAGCCTTTCTGTTGCCAACGAATCTTGCTCGGAGGCGATGCCATACAGTCAGACCCCTGAGTGAAGCTCAATCCGAATGAAAGAAGGTCAAGGTGGAGTTACCAAACTCCTGAGTTGGGCCTCATTTACCCCGACTTCGAACAAGCGTGGGTACCTGATCACGTCGTCAAAGAAATCCGGCACGATCATGGTGAGTCGGGAATGAAAGGCAGCGAACGGTCGAATGAACTCCGACGTGGTAGGTTTATATACGACTACGTAAAGATCAACAAGCGTGAGCCGGGAGGACCACTTCCCTCGCCGTCATTGACGGATGTCTTGAGAGACTACCGGAATAAGTATTTATTTCCTTGACTCGCTACTCCGGTTATATGACAAATTTTGTGCATTGAAGACATCAAGATAAGACTACGTCTCATTGCGGTTTGGCACATTTGCATATCATCGTTACGCATTCTGGTTTATCATATGCCCGGAGGACATTCAAAGATGCGTGATGAGTATATTTTCTGATTTGCTTGAGCAATGCATTGAGGTGTTCATGGATGATTTTCCTTGTTATGGCAAGAGCTTTAACCACAGGCTAGAGCATCTTGAGTTAGTTCTGCGAGGGAGTGGCATGAGATCTTGTCGAATTATGAAAACGCCTTTTATGGTCGAAAGAGAATTGTCTGGGCATGTTACTCTCAGAATGGCATTGAGGTAAAAGCCAGAGGTGGAGATCATAGCGTGCTTTATCCACTAACATCAACGCTCGCAGGATTCTAGTCTCACGTGGATTCTATAGGCGGTTGTTAAGGACTTCTGCAAGATAGCACAACCGATGAACCGCTCCCCGTATGCGATGTCCCGTGGAGTTCGACGACGATGTAAAGAAGCGCTTCCGAGATATTGAAGGATGCCTTGTCATGCGCCCAGTCATTAAGGCCACCAAGCGTGGCATCCTTTGGTAGATGTGCGGCGCTAGGGATACAGTGCCGGTGCTTAAAATTTAGCAAGGAAAGCTTCTCTTACTATGCTAGTCGAAGACCACTGGCGCTGAGATCACTCGACCATGGAGAAGGAGCTTCTTGTCGCTGGTGTTTACGAAATTTGGCTCCTACCTCTTTTGGAGACAGAGCGTTGGTTTACACGCGACCACGCCTCAAAATATCTCAGGCAAAGAAGCGGCATAAGCCAAGCGACAGTCGGTGGATACTCCTCCTGAGTTCGACGCTGAGATCAGAACAGAGTGGATTCAAAACAAGCGGCCGACCACTTGAGCAAAATTTCGAAAAGCACGGCGATCCAACTGAGCCACGCCTGCATTTGTGAGCCTACTCGAGATCTACACCAAGGAACCGTGTACCGACTCTGGTGAACTACATCGCGACCGTAGTGTTGCCCGTGGGAATGCCAACACCAGAGGAACAAACTCAAGAAGGAGAAGTCGACACGTACGGACGGATCATACTGGGCTAAGCAATGCTCGACTTGATCTTGGTGATGCATTCCTAAGCGAGCAAACAGCATCCTTGAGCACCGCCATGAGAAGGAGCGCGGGGACATTTTGGGCACAAGAGAACGCAAGGAAAATCCTTGATTGCGGGTTCTACCGCCCACTATCTTCAAGCGATAGCTACGGTAAGGCCGGTGCCGCGAGCAAGTGTCAACGCTGAGGTACGTCTCAAGGAAGAATGAGATTCCCTTGCACCTATCTTGCCGCGGAAGTATTCGGCGCGGGGCATGGATTTCACGGGCCCCTCACTAAACTCTAATGGAAATCAATACATACCCTAGCAAAGGACCACGGTCAAACGGTAGATATTTACACACAGCCTGCCGACGCAAGGATCAGAATGGGTTCTAAAGTCAAACATCTAGTCGGTCTGGTAAAGCCAAGAGCCATAATCATGATCGGGCACCCACTTCAAAATGCCACCATTGGCGTACCACTCAAGAAGTACGTACGCATCATTAGATGTCCACCACACCATCCTCAAGCCAACGGCTGCCGAGCCTCAAATCGCATTGTGAAGACTATCTTGATAAGGCCTTGGAGAGCAAGAAGGAGTTGGGAGCACTCATCTCGACGATGCACTATGGGCATACCCAAATTCTCTCAAAACGCCATTCGAATGTCCTCACCCCACGGTGGTTTCGCAAGACGGTCACCGCCCGCTGAAACAACAAGCGCGCATGGGCAATCCGCAAGCTCAACTTTGACCGAATGAGGCAGAGAGAAGGCAAGGCTACAAGAGCTCGAGGATCTGCCCGAAGCTTACGACAATGCCGCTATACAAGGATAGGCTCAAGAGAGCCCATGATCTGATCACAAAGGTTCAAATGGCGTGAGTTACTCTATCAAAATAGGTTCCGCTTATGCCTCCTCGCAAGTCGACCACTAAGTGGGTGGGACCCATGGTGCACGCCCAACATCCAATGGAGTCGAGAGAGATGTCGATATGGACGGCAAGAAAGTGTCTAAGGCGAACGAAAGGTGCTCAAGCACCTACCATGGGCACGACCAAGGCTCTAAGAATTGGAATTCAAAAGATGAGCTTCACGAGGTTCCTCAAGAGGACCCTCAAGACCGAAAGCCAAGGACACGCCGAGCTAACGACGCAACAACAAATACTGCTCGAGCAAGAATCCGTGGGTACATTTTAATCGCTACATTTTAATCTCTTTTGTCAAGGGTGGTCTTGACCACTTTAACACTTTGCCTAAAGCAAAGTGTGTGGAGTGGGAAGCTTCACCGTTATTTTGACCGCTCCTTGAGAGGGTTGTTTCTTCCTCGAGGCGTATTTTCTTAAACCGCAGTGCAGGAGGAACTCAAGGCAAGGCGGTGAGGTGATGCATTGAAATGCGACAACCTTGGCGAGGAAGCGGGACACGAGGCGACGTCCCAATTTACGGCCGTGGCAGAGACGCCCCGTCGAGTTAGCCCACTACCATATAACCGCCCAAACCCATCGTTCTAATTATCCCCCCTCATTTCTCCTACCCATCTCCCCACATTCAAACCTCACCCAAAAACTTCCCCAAACCACAGCACAAAAACCCTAACCTTCCATCCATGGTGCACACATGTCCAAAGAAAAACTCCGGAACCAACCCAGAAGAAGATGCGCCGTCGCCCGATCAAAATGGAGAGCGCGCACCGAGCCCACAGCCGAGGAGCCCTCATCACTGAGTTCGCCGAAGGAGCAGAGGAAGAGCCCACCCTCCATGACATCCACTTGGAGGTGGACAGCAGAGGAGGAGCACCCAGCGCGGGAGAAGGCGAGAAGACAGGTGGAGAGAAGAAAGAAGAGGCCCTCATAGGAAAAAAAAGATGAAGGAGACTACTGCCACCTCCACCTCAAAGAAGATACCGCCGACACCCTCTCACACTAGGTCCGCCGGCACAAAACCAGGTGGTGGAGGAGAAGGAGGTCTTTGAGGAAGGAAGCTCAAGACGACTCGAGAAGATAAAGATAAAGAAGACCCCACTGAAGAGATCGAGGAAGAAGGCGTCCTCACCCAAGAGCGGCCACGAAGAAGGCAAAAAATGGCAACACGCTCGTCGAGCGATGGAAGGCTTACACATCTTGTCGGTGCGAGCTCGCCAAGAACAACGAGATGGTGGTGCCCAAACAGCTGAGCTACCGCACCCTCCGAGCAACTACATGTCGAGGAGGGCGTCGAGCGGTTGTTTAAAGGAATCGGGTGGGGAAGTTTCTTGAATGGGATACCACAGGTCTCACGCGTATTTGGTGAAGGAGTTTTACGGAGATCTTGACATCGACCCCACGATGAAAGTGCCGGTGGGCATACAACATTCTCCCCTCGCCGGGGGCGGAGAGTTCACGGTTGTGAGCTCAACCAAGCTTTAAACATGGTAGCGTTGATGGAAGCGAGGAGCAAGCTACAAGGGAAGCGGTCAAGGTGTTGCCCAACCTACGACGGAAATGGTGGGGGATCTGGCAGAGTTAACCAAGGACGGGCGACAATTTAAGTCCTGCGACGCCAGGACCACCCTCGAGGACCTGCCATGCGGGTGTGCCACAGATCCTCTCTACAACCTGTGTTTGGCAAGAAGGACAGCGGGCACACGATGTCAAAGGCGAGTTGTACGTCCTGCAGGCGATGCGATGCGAAAGATAAAGCTCAACATTGCAGCCGCTGCGATCTCGCATATGAAAGAGCATAATGGCAGCGGCGAGGCTCTGCGTGCCACTTGCCGACCAATTTCGAGGAGAACGATCCGCCGGCCCGGACTTTACCATGACCACCGAGAGAGAGGACGCCTTTGACCAGAAAGTGCTCAAGAAGATGCTCAGAATAGTGGAAGACGAGGACAGCAAGCTCACCATCTTGCAGGAGCTTGAGAAGCCAGTTGCCAAGCCAGCACACTCAAAGACAAAGGCAAGGTCGTGACCTTGGCAACACCGAGCTCGCCCAAGACGACCACCAAGCCGCTCTCGCGAGTAATACAAGAAACCTTGGCCCGAGATCCGGACCGTCCGGCTCGTATTTTTTCGCCACCAAGGAGTTGTGTACCCACCGCATCCCCTAAGCTTTTCCTCCCTTTTTGTTTGTGTTTTTTATTTTTTTTTTTTCTGTTTTTCGTGTTTGTTTGTTGTGAGTTTGTGTGTTTATGTTTTTCGGGGACCATACTCAGTCTAACACTTTGCCACAAGCAAAGTGTGTGAGTGGGGAGGGCCCCCTGTTTTTTGTTGTGTGTGTGTTTACCAGCACGTTTGAGATGAGCATGATAATTATGATCTCGGCATAGGCTTTGTAATACATGTTTAGCTTGTTTCAATAAGGTTAGTATGACGGAAAAGGGGCATAGCATGCACACCTATGAGAAATTGAGCCTTTATGCTTTATCATTGCAAGCATGATTTTTATTCTGTGTGATATTCGGATGCTTCGACTTGGTTGTGCTAGAACTTTTCTTGTCTTGATCAAAGCTCAACTGTAGGTCTAAGTGCTCTAGGCGATTTAGGCTTTCTTTTCAGAGCCATGGACAACAATGAAAATAAATGCAGATATATGTATCCTTTCTGAGCCCCTTCGAATCGCTCGTTTTCTTTTTAAAATTACCTTGTGCTCTTCCGACACAGGGAGTGAGAGAGGAAGAATAGGGAGGATATATGTATGTCTTGGAGGCATAATTTTGGGCAAACACAAACATTAGATGCCTTGGCCTTGATCGGGCATAATGAGCTTAAATTACTGAATGTAGAAAAAGAAAGGGTGGGGAACAACGTTTAAAAATATAAAAAGAAAAAGAAAGAGTTCCCCAAAATATAAAGTGTGCTCAGGGCATGTAAAGTATCTTGCCAAAGGAGATGGAAAACATTATGTCCAAGACCTAAGTCGAAGAACAACCTTACCCAAAGCTTAACTACTTCCGACTTTGCAAAGAAGCTACTAAATACAACCCTAAAAGACCTAAGGATAGAGAACTTTGACCAAGCTTATAGGCGAGAGACAATGGGCAGCGGTGTGGCTGTATGACACTTCCTTTATCAAGTCATCAATGCGTGAAAACCCTAAACACAGTAGAGTTTGAGTGCTTGAGAGGAACTCCCACAAACTTGCTTTGCCCCGATCTTGATTAACCTTGATTCATAGTTGTATTAATCCTTTATGCCGGATTATCTTTGTTAAGTTTTCATTTTATCCTTCTTTGGTCTTTTCTGTGTTGTTTGTGTGTTTGCTTTTCGGGCGAGGAATGCTTGCACGCTTGAGGACAACCGTGGTTCAGTGTGGATCCGTGTGTGAGCCGTTTTTACAGGCTCTTTTGGGGTAGTCCTTGCCCAGAAAGAGTGCATTTTGTGTGTGTTCTTTGTGTGTGTTTGTATGCGGGAGGACACGCTTGGGATGTTGCGGGTTGGGACGAACCTTGGGCGAGATCAGCCACCTCACTGTGAGAGGTAAAAATCTCGAAGACTATCTTGGCAAGGCATTCTCGACATCTTGCCAAGACACTGTACCGCATGGAGGCGAGCACGATCAGCGAGTGATGTGAAGCCAAGAAGATAATCGAGATAAGGAAGAGAGAAAAAAGGACAAGTGGCGATTGGACGGAGGGTAAAGTCGGGGCCTTGGACTGGAGATGCAGACAAGATCTACTGGCGAGACTTGCACGCAAATGGGAGGATTACAGGGCAAGATCACTCGCCTTTGCTGATTTTTGCGAAAAGAGAAAGGTCGACTGCAGCGCCCGGGATGAGACAAACACCGCGAGACAGAAGCCGGAGGAGCGGCTGTCCGGTGTCGAGCCCGAGGCAACCGCCTCTCACCACCGTTATCTCGAGATGCGACCGCCAAGACAAAGGGGGGCACCGAGGCTCCAACACAACAACAACTCCACATTATTCAAAAGACACGGAGACACACATTCGGGATGGAGAGCATCATGCGAAATTCCCTCTACAACCTATCTCTTTATTTTTCTCGCTTTCATGAGTGATTGGTGATAAGTAACAAGTCCTACGGTAAACACTTATTTTATGATATGACATCCGCCGAGCAACCGCTGGTAGAGACGCGCTTTAATTTCAGTTTGATTTTCGATTCAAGTATGGTTTCTTTTATGCTCTTGGTTGTTGCATTTATGTTTTTGTCGATTATGCATGAGTAGTCGGTTTGGTTGGGCTCACGGTGAAGCACGTTGAGTCGAGGTCATACGAGTCGTGAGGTCTAAATGTCCTTAGAACCTTGAGTGGGTGTTCCCGAAGCTCTGGGCCTTTATACACGTTAGTCCTTTCCTTGAGCGTTAACTCGCCGGTAGCCAGGGGAGGGATAGCTACTGATACGAGTAAGACATCGAGTGTCTTCGTCCCGAAGGCGGCCGAATGGGTGATTGTAACCGCCGGCCTTGGGCAATGAGAGCCACTCCCTCGACCGGCCGTGGCTAGTCAGGCTGTCTAGTGAGTCAAGTCGCTAGGCGGATAACTTTATTTTGGGACCGTCCTGGCGAGGGCAAGGCAAGGGCCTCTGCATTGGCCCTAAAATCTATGGGCAAGTGGGTGCAGGGGCCCCGTGTATACGATAACCGAAGGGTGCCTACCCTGGTACCTTTAACCAACGACATACACTTGGTGAAAACCTGAACCCATCACCGACACCTCGACTAATATCTCAACGCGTGTGGAACCTTGGCCCAACTACTTGTCATTTAATCTTCTATCTTGTGTGTAATTTTAAGTTTTACATGTAGGGATGATATGTCTAGCCCTCACCCCGAGGATCTATCTTGGATATTTAATTCACCATACATTGATTATAAACCTATCATGCGCCTATATAATTAATTGCAACACGTAGGGTTTTCACGTGTTTACCGATCCGTCGGGGTCGATCGAACGGGATGAACGGATCAAACGGTCGAGACTCGTGCTTTGATCTTCCTGATCGTATCCCTTGTTGCCCAATCTCCAACGCCGAGTGAGGACGATCTATGGAGAATGCTTCGAAAATCACCCAATGCTCTCACTTCACAATTTTCAAAACTCTCAATAATGCTATGAGGTGGATTTAAATTTTGCTTCAATTAAAATGAGGATTAACCTCGAATCTATCTCTTACCTTATATTTATAATGCACTTCCTTAATCCCATAAGGAAAGATCTATGCATATCCCATAAATATAATTATATCCTTGTGGATAAAGAGAATCAAATCCTTTCCATGTGAGCTTATGGCGCCGATTTTCTTGTGCTAAAGGGCACGGACGGGCCACCTGTGGATCACATGAAAGGAATAAAGATGGGCCTCAAATAAATTAATTATCTTATGTTCACCCCTAACATAATTAATTTATAAACATTTATTCATGCCACTAGAGAATAAATGCCGACTTACCCTTTATTACCAAGTTGAGCTCTGTCATTTGCACTTAGACATTACGAATCCTCAGATTTAAGATATCGAACGTCCATTAATTATTTATAGCAACTCATTTAAAACAATTAATATCTTTAATTCCTTAATCGCACCACTCAACCTTATTATTGTACTTGAGCTAACTCAACCTCGCAGGTTTAGTACAATAAACCTTTGAGCTCCTTAAGGGGATCGCCATCATCCTAAACGGATACGGTGACTGACATGATAACTAGCGTGACATACAAGATCGCCACCACCCAAGATGCGGAGAATCTTGGGTTAGAACATATAACCTCACCCATAACAAGTCAAAGTGATGGTCAAGAACTCATACTCACCTAATACCTTATCGAGGTTTAGATCATCGAAGTCACCGAGATCTTGGTTCTTCACGACGGTCGAGAAGAACACATCTCACCGTGATCCTTCAATACGCCGTAGACGCATCAAGATAGACAAGCAACTAAGTCAAGTCACTTCTTATCTATATCGCAGCCTTATACCGACAACTCGTCCTCAAGTTGTCTCACCAGAAACTTTTTATATCTCATTAAGCTCGACCAATCATATGACTCGTGATCTTCTACACAATCGTATGATCTAACTTATATACGAGATAAGGGACATGATATATGCAATCAAGTATTCAATTCAGATAGAGATTGTAATAGTGGTAACAGGAAACATTGTATACAAGCTCAACCAAACTGCCAAGATACAAATCCAACAATCTCCCACTTATACTAAAGCAAACTTTTAGTATACAATGTGTCTCTACTAGCTATTACAAACAACCATCACTTTGCTTCTCCCACTTATACAAAAGTTTCCTTTCTAAGTGGGTGCCATCAAGCGCAATCCAAGTCCTCTAACGTGTCCATCGTAGAATTTTTGCGGCAGTGCTCTTCGTGAATGGATCCGCTAGATTTTCCGTCGATCAATCTTTTCAATCAGCACGCCACCCGCCTAACGATTTCTCGTGATGACATGGTACTTTCTCTATGTGTTTGGTCGCTTCAGGGTCCGTGGTTCCTTTCGAGTTTGCCATCGCACCGAGTTATCACAAGAACTATGATACTCTGGGCAAACCAGTACCACACCTAGATCCACGAGGTAGTTCTCGAACCATACAGCCTCCTTAGAAGCCTCCGGCGGCCACATATTCGCTTCCATGGTAGAGTCCGCAATGCATCGCCGCTTTGCACCGCCAGATACGCTCCACCTCCCAAGGCAAACACATAGCCCGAGGTTGACTTTTTCTCATCACGGTCACTTGAACCGAGTCTCAGATAACCCAAAGGCATTAGACTATCTCGCATGGTAAACTAGCCTATAATCTCGAGTCCTTTCGTACTTGAGTATATGCCATCGCAATTCAATGAGGTTGTCCGTGGTTAGATCGATATCTAGCTACTATGCTCACCGTGATAGCGTATATCGGGCCTCGTGCATAGCATTGCAGACATGAGACTTCCCACGGCGAAGCGCAGTGAACTTGTCTTATTTTCTATCTCCTTTGCAATCATGGGTGATCAAGCGTCTTAGATAAAGGAACGCCATGTCCTAAAGGTAGCAATCCTTTCTTGGCGGTCCGCATACTAAACGAGTAATCACAAGATCAATGTAAGACGCCCGAGATAAGCTCACATTTTCTTCTTCGCGATCTCTGTAAACCTCGATCCCAAGAATGTATCACGATCTCCTAAGTCTTTCATTTGAAACCGATCGGATAGCCAACTCTTTACGCCTAATAACGACTTCACGTTGTTGCCAACTAGAAGGATGTCATCTACATAAAGTGCAAGAAATACCACATCACCGCTGACATCTAACCGATACACACAACTCTCGCTAGTAACCGGGTAAATCCATAGGACTTGACCACCTTGTCAAAGCGTAAATTCCATGACCGAGGTTCGCTTAAGTCCATAAATGGACTCTTAAGCTTCCATACTAGATGCTCTTCACCCTTCACCACATAACCTTCTGTTGTTGCACATAGATGTCTACCTTCCTCAAGGTAACCGCTTAGAAAAGCGGTTTTAACATCCATTTGCCAAACCTCTAGTTCAAGTGGGTGCTATGGCCGTAAGAATTCGATGGACTCGAGCATTGCTACGGCGAAAAGGTCTCATCGAAATCGATGCCCTCAATCGAGAGTACCCTTTCGCCACAAGCCTCGGCTTTAAAAGTCTAAACCTCTCCATCGAATCTCTTCCTTGTATATCCACTTACTACCTATGGCTTCCTTGCCATCCGGAAGAGGTGTCTTTCATATACATCCATAGCCGTTATGGACTCCATTTCTAAGTCCATAGCGGTGTTCCATGATCTTGCATCAATATCATGTATCGCCTCCTTGTATGTCCATGGGTCGATTATTGCCTGCTCGCTTCGGGACTAAACCAAGATTCACCCACGAACATAAATCGCCGGGCCGACGAACAACCTCCCACTCACGACGGCGCCACAGCACAATGGCAACAGTGGGTGCAGAACTTGTGGTTCTCTCAACTGCACAACTTGTCGTGTAGGTACCACTTGTACGGTCGGTATCTCCAAAGGGAATTAGACCCACTTCAATTTCTTGAAGTATCCGTGTCGATCCTCCCACTAGACTCGACATCTCGCACCTTCGCCTAATCGGTGGTGGAATACGATCCTCTTCTAATTCTTAAAGAATGATTTCAACTTTGATTTATAATTTTCATGTAGTCCTCTTCTAAGAATCGAGCATTAGTGCTAATAATGACCTTCTAATCCTTAGACTATAGAATAAACCACATTTCGCTCCTCTAGATAGCCAATAAACGACCTCAAGGCTTGATCTAGCCTCCAACTTGTCGACCTTCTTGTTCAAAGACGTGTTGGATCGCCCATATCCTTATGTGGTTTAAACCGGCTTCGCGCCAAACCACAACTCGAAGGGGTCTTTTCGATCGACTTGATGGTACTAGATTTAGCAAGTATGCTGCTTTCTAATGCATACCCCGTAACTAAATAGCAATGTTGCATAACTCATCATCGATCTAACCATTTTCAAAAGAGTCCTATTTCTTCGCTCCCGACACACCATTTTGTCAGGTGCCCGGTGAAGGCTGGGATATAATCCCACACTTCACTAGATAGTCCATAAACTCACATCGAGGTATTCGCCACCGCGATCGAACGCAAAGGACTTGATACTTTTACCTAGCTTCGTCTCCACTTCCGCCTTAAACTCTTTCAATTTCAAAGCATTCATACTTATGCGGTGAAGCGGTATACGTATCCGCACTCGAGTAATCGCCAATGAAAGTGACAAACACTGCATTCTCCACGAGCTTGTGGACATCGGTCCACACAGTCGAATGGACTAACTCCAACATTTCTTTCGCTCTATAACCCTTCGCTTTGAATGGTCCGTAATCTTACCTTCTATACGAGATTCGCAGACCGAGAATGGAGTAATCATAGATTACCCAACGCCCATTCTTAGCCGCCTTTGGATCCTATTTAGATTGATGTGACCTAATCTAAGATGCCGAGAGATAAGTGGTGTCATCTTGCAAAGAAAACTTCTCTTTTAGGGTTTGATGAAGACGCAACATAGTTATATGTATTATGTTTGGTAAATAATATAAAGTTAATTATATAACGTACAACACGTATAATCTCGTCATTTCTTATGATAGAAACACCACTATCAAAAATAATGAATATCCATGAGTAAATAATTTCAAACAGAAACAAGGGTCCACCTAAAATCCGCACATATAAAACGCCTTTAAAACTAAAACTGCTTTCAAACATAAAGTAACATCTCCAACCGCAACGGCCTCGACTTTTGCCGTTGCCCATGGAGATCGTTATCTCGCCATCAAATAGCTCCCTTGTCCGCAGAACCCTCGCAGGTGTAACAAACATGATCATCATACCAGATCTACTACCCAAGAATGGGTAGAACAAGTCGCTAAACATGTTTCACATTAAAGCAAACGGCGACCTTGAGCCTCGAGCCTTGAGCATAGGGCACTGGCCTTCCAATGCCGGCCCTTCCGCACTCAAGCACTTCGCCTTCTCTTGGCTTCTTCAGCCTCCGTGGCAACCACGCTCTGTTCCCATTACTCCCACTATTTGCCTTCGCTTCTTCCACCTTGGTACCCCTTTTCTTTTCCATTTTGCAACGAAAATTTTGGGCCCTTAGATGTGGTAGCAAGAGCATGTGCTCCTTTCCCATAACTCCTTCCGCAAAGAACGAGATCATTAAGCAACCGACTAAGTGTAAACTCGGTCTTGCTCATGATCGCATTCACGCGAAAGTTCTCAAAAGACTTGGGCAAGGTATTGAGGATGATATCG
Source organism: Salvia rosmarinus (assembly GCA_036937905.1). Classification (NCBI taxonomy): domain Eukaryota; kingdom Viridiplantae; phylum Streptophyta; class Magnoliopsida; order Lamiales; family Lamiaceae; genus Salvia; species Salvia rosmarinus. Next base: position 46,352,178 of record CM072819.1, read on the forward strand.
ACTCGCTTCGCCGCCAATACCTCCTCCCAACCGATCAAGACTATCCATGAGACGAGTCATGTGGGAGACATGTTCATGGAGCGAACTTCCTTCTTCCATCTTACACGCCAAGATTTCTCATTGTGTGGAAACGGATTGTCCGATCCGATCGCCCAAACTTACCTCGAGACTCGACCAAATATCGTCGCGTCACCATCGATCGATGTCAGTACCGCAAGCCTTGGACATAGTAGTCATCATATAGCATTTAGCCATATTGTTTCGACTTATTCCAAAGTCTCGCTGACTATCGCTGCTCATTAGTCGACGCGCGCAAGGGCATCGGGTTTAGGAGTAGTGAGAACAAACATGTGTTCTTCAAATGATAAGAACATATTCCATATTTCGCTTCCACTCGAGCAAAATTTGGACCGGATAACGGATTTTGTGCGAGCATATTGATAATCGATGTAAGAGACATATCCGAAACGATAATGAAAACACATAAGCATACGATCGCATATAATTCGTAATAATAATATTGTAACCTTTTGATAAAACAATATTAATCAAACCTCCAATCGCCCAAGGAATCCCACATGCAAGCCACGCTGTGGACGCTACACTGAACCCCCGACCTGCACTAAAATATACCTTTAGTCGCTTAATTTCAATCTATGTCAACTTATCCTTATGACAAATGAAATTAACGATCGACCTTACTAGACCACATCACTATCGCGAAGCGGACTTCGGGAAGTTGTACTCGAGGTGATGTCAAGCAATGACCACATTTTTAACAAAGCAGAAATGAAATTTAGAATTGGCATACTCACTCAGACCATACCGCTTCCAATTCAAATTCTTTTGTTATCTTATTTTATATCTATCTCTAGAGAACTTATGAAAATCGCACATGCAAGCCACAGCGTGTGGACGCCATACATGAAACTCCCACTTCTCAATAGATTTAAAAATTTATTTAGAAATCTCATCTAACAAACTTATGATAAAGTGCAAGCAAGCAAGCCACGGGTGGACCTTTACTCAGCAAGGCCTCACTTTGTTTAGAGATCAAAAGGTGGAGGTCTTGACATTTTAATTTGAAAAATTAATTTGTCGGGTTGCTTTTAGTCTTTTATTCAAAACGTTTGTCCATGCAGATCACGTAATCCTAGCATGCTTGTTCATAGAACTCAACATGTAAAACATGCTCGCAGTAATTCTAAAATATGCTTGAAAACGCGATAAACCTAGCATGCTTACTATGCGCACTTAAACACGTGAAACACTTAAAGGTTTGTCAACGTAATTTAAACATACATAGCATGCCATCGCATAATTTAAACATCCACGACATGCAATGAACGATAAAAATAAAATAAAACGCTCATCGTGGCCCACTCGTGGAACCTCGCACTTTCGCCTAATCTATTACATAGAAATGCAAAGTGCAATTAAACTTCAACAGGCCTCGCGTGCACGGGCACGGACCGATTCGTAAAGCGGATTTGGGCCAGATCGTGGAACGGGCCGGATCGGGCCTAAAACCGGAACGGGCCTGGAAAAGCGGTGCGGCCTCGAAGTGGGTCCGGGCCGGGTTGGCCTAAAATGGGCTGGGCTGGGCAGCGCGCCAGGCGTGCGCCAAAGACACGCCGCCGCCTTTTTTCACGCTGCATGGCGTGCTCGCCTCGCTGGCCTCAGCGGTCGGCGTGGACGACCGCGACCCGCCGAGTTCACTCGCGCTACCGCCGAACGTCGCCGAGCCGCATCGCCGAAGGCCGCCGGGGCATCCGCGAAAATCGTGATGCCCCGCATCGCCTGGCGCCGCCGAGACCTCGCCGAGGTTTCCCTCGCCAGCAGCATCGCTGCGGCGCTTGCGTGGCGAGCTGCAGCGCACATCGCCGGGTGACGCCGCTCGCATGCGCTGCGCAAGGTTTGCGCCAGCGCTGCGCTAGCGCGCTCGAGGTTTCCCGCGACGATTCGCGCCGAGCCCGCCGAGCGCCGGCAGTCTTACCGAGGTTGCCCAATCTCCAACGTCGAGTGAGGACGATCTATGGAGAATGCTTCGGAAAATCACCCAATGCTCTCACTTCACAATTTTTGAAAACTCTCAATAATGCTATGAGGTGGACGAAATTCTTGCTTCAATTAAAATGAGGATTAACCTTGAATCTATCTCTTACCTTATATTTATAATGCACTACCTTAATCCCATAAGGAAAAGATCTATGCATATCCCATAAATATAATTATATCCTATGGGATAAAGAGAATCAAATCCTTTCCATGTGAGCTTATGGGCGCCGATTTTCTTGTGCTAAAGGGCCTGGATGGGCCAGCCCAGGGATCAAATGCAATGAATAAAGATGGGCCTCAAATAAATTAATTATCTTATGTTCACCCTGTAACATAAATTAATTTATAAACATTTATTCATGCCACTAGAGAATAAATGCCGACTTACCCCTTTATTACGAAGTTGAGTCGGGCTTGCACTTAGACATTACGAATCCCCGTATTTAAGATATCGAACGTCCATTAATTATTTATAGCAATGATCGCTTAAAACAATTAATATCTTTAATTCCTTAAGCACCACTCAACCTTATTATTGTACTTGAGCTAACTCAACCGCGGGGTTTAGTACAATAAACCTTTTGAGCTCCTTAAGGGGCGCCATCATCCTAAACGGATACGGTGACTGACAGATAACTAGCGTGACATACAAGATCGCCACCACCCAAGATGCGAGAATTGGTTAGAACATATAACCCTCACCCATAACAAGTCAAAGTGATGGTCAAGAACTCATACTCACCTAATACCTTATCGAGGTTTAGATCATCGTAAATCACCGAGATCTTGGTTCTTCACGACGGTCGATAGAAGAACACATCTCACCGTGATCCTTCAATACGTCAGAGGCGTGCCGGATAGACAAGCAACTAAGTCAAGTCACTTCTTATCTATCTGCGGCTATACCGACAACTCGTCCTCAAGCTCGACCAATCATCTGAGACTTCGTGATCTTCACACAATCGTATGATCTAACTTATATATGAGATAAGGGGACACGGATATATGCAATCAAGTATTCAATTCAGATAGGAGATTGTAATAGTGGTAACAGGAAACATTGTATACAAGCTCAACCAAAGCGCCAAGATATCAAATCCAACATTACATTCTCGCTCAAGTTCTATCTCTCAAGACATCTCATCGAGACCGTCGACCGGCCGACACCTTGCTTGCTCTCGGGCATCCTCCTACTCTTGGGTTCGACCCCTTAACTTGCCATATACGGAACTATGTGTCCAAGTTGGAGGAGATTATGAATGTATATTGACTCGTTCTAGGACTTCTAACGACGGGTTCTGGTGGGTCGTCAATGATCTAACTTATATATGAGATAAGGGGACATACAAATGCAATCAAGTAAACAATTCAGATAGGAGATTGTAATAGTGGTAACATGAATCATTGTATACAAGCTCAACCAAAACTGCTTCCAGTATTCAAATCCAACATTGGTTGCTCTCCGGTTCGGCTTTAATATTTTTAAAAAATGTATCCCTTCGAACATCGTGAGAAATATCTCTTTTCACCAGTGCATCCGTCTATGTAACAAACAAAATCATATTTTTGTAATAACAGTAAATAGTACTTGAGCATGAGATAGTGTGTAGTACTCAATCTCATCCACTCATCTCATAGATCCTATGATTGAGATTTTTTCGGACTTTTTAAACTTAATTTTGCTGATTTCGCTACAGTAAGGGTAGATTAGTAATTTGATTTGTTATGTGATTGCAAAAACAAACCATGCATTTAGTTTACCTGACTTATGCATTCAAATGAACACAAAAATACATGCAATTGAACACAATTGCAGTTTTGTTAGCTTCTTGTTATTTTGTAGTTTTTCTGTTACATCTAGAAAAGTTGTTTGTTAGAAGCTTCGATTTTCTTCTTATGTTTTCCTCTCGTATAAATGCACGCATGCATGCTCTTGTAATTATTATTCTACTAAAATGAGAAATCTTTCAAAACTCATGCTCTCTCAATCCTTTTCTTCTTCTTCTTCTTCTTCTTCTTCTTCTTCTTAAATCTCTCCAAAATCTTCAGGTTTCTTCTTCACTTTAACATGGTATCAGAGCTATTATCGTGACAAAGCTCAAGATCAATCTATTTTTTTCTCACCTTTTGAGCACTCTTTCGCTGCTACTCTTCTACATTTTCCACAGATCATCAAACTTGATCGATCCAATTATGATTTCTGGCGCGCTCAAGCGATATCTACGATCCATGCTCATGGTTTTTTTTATTTCATCTCCACCGGTGCGGCAGTGCCGCCGCCTCTCCTTCCTGTCCCCTCCACTGGTACTCCTCTTTCGAATCCAGATCACGCCGTATGGATTCATCGTGATCAATTTCTCCTTAGTTGGCTTCTATCGTCAGTGACTGAATCTATGCTCGGTCATGTTGTTCGATGCTCTTCATCCTATGATTTTTGGTCAGTTCTCGAAAGGCTCTTTCTGTCTCAATCCAAGGCGAGAATTATGCAGTTACGCCTTCTCCTTCAAACCATGAAGAAAGAAACTCTATCTGTTGAAGAATTTTTTCTCAAAATAAGAGGATTTGTAGATCAACTCTCTGATGTCGGACAAATCATCAATGATGATGAACTTGTGATGTATATACTTCTCCTCAAGCTTTTGTGTCTAATGTTACCACTGTTAATTCTATTGCTTCACATGAGAAGCCTCATACTGATCCATCTTGGTATGTGGATAGTGGTGCCACAACTCACATCACAAATGACATGAAGAATTTGTCTATCAACAACGAATACTCCGGCAACGATGCGCTCATGGTTGGAAATGGTAGCACCCTATCCATATCTTCTATTGGCTCCAATTCTATTACCCTATCCCCTCACCATTCTTTGCTCCTTAATAAAATTCTTTATGTACCTCAGATTACTAAAAATCTCCTTAGCACATCTCAGTTTACAAAAGATAACCACGTTTCTATTGAATTCACGTCAGATTCCTGTTTTGTGAAGGACACCAAGACTCACTAGACATTGCTGAAAGGAGCCCTTATTCAAGGTCTGTATCAGCTTGATTTGTCATCACTATAATCCAAGTCCTTGATAACTTCATCTACATCACGCTCATCTCCTCGAAGTTTTTCATGTAATCAAGTTTCTCGTTCAGTTCTTAGTTGTCATATAGTTGCTACTTCCAAAATTGATGGTATCTGTACAACGTTAGATACTCTTCATAGAACCCTTGGTCATCCTGCACCAGCTGTATTAGCTCAAGTTTGTACTCATCTTATATTCCTTTTCAATCCCATATGTTGCAATTCTGTGAAGCGTGTAAACTATGAAAAATGCATCAGCATGCTCATGTTTCTCAACCAGTTAAAACGTCTTCTGCTTTTGAACTTGTGCACTCAGATCTTTGGGGTCCTGCACACACTTCCTCTGTTATTGGTTACAAGTATTACATTCTTTTTGTTGATGACTTCACTCGATACACTTGGATTTATCCTCTAACTATGAAAGCTCAAACCACAGCAGCTGTCAAAACCTTTATTAAAATGATAAAATGTCAATTTTCTTGCTCCATTAAAGCCTTTCAATTTGACTGAGGGGTGAGTATCGACCTCTTACTGAGTTTCCTCAAACTCAAGGGATTCATTTTCAACACCCATGCCCTTATATTCATTCTCAAAATGGATGTATAGAAAGAAAGCATCAGCATGTAGTTGATATAGGGTTAACTCTTCTTGCTCAGTCTTCTCTCCGTTTTCTTATTGGTGGGATGCTTTTCAATCTGTCGTCTATCTCATTAACAGATTGTCAACTCCTTCTCTACATCATATCTCTCCATTTCAAGCCCTTTTTCACATTACTCCTAACTATAAGTGGCTCAAGGTGTTTGGATGTGCATGTTTTCCATCTCTCAAGTCATATAATTGTTGGATTTGTATACTGGAAGCAGTTTTGGTTGAGCTTGTATACAATGTTTCCTGTTACCACTATTACAATCTCATATCTGAATTGTTTACTTGATTCATATGTATGTCCCTTTATCTCATATATAAGCTAGATCATAAAGAAGTAACTTGACTTGGTTGCTTGTCTATGCTGGTACGTCTCTTACGTATTGATGGATCACAGTGAGATGAGTTCTTCTATCTGACCGTCGTGAAGAACCTAGATCTCGATGACTTTACGTTGATCTAAGCCTCGATAAGGTATTAGGTGAGTATGAGTTGTTGACCATCACTTTGACTTGTTATGGGTGAGGGTTACATGAGATAACCCAAGATTCTCTGCATCTTGGGTGGTGGCAGTGCTTGTATGTCATGCTAGTTACCTGTGTCGATTCACCGTATCCGTTTAGGATGATGATGTCCCCTTAAGGAGCTCAAAAGGTTTATTGTACAAGTTGAGTTATCTCAAGTACAATAATAAGGTTGAGATGTACTACTTAAGGAATTAAAGTAATTAATTATTTTAACCAGTCAGATCGCTGTAAATAATTAATGGACGTACGATATCTTAAATACGGGGATTCGTTATGTCTAAATGCGAGCCCGACTCAACTTCGAAAATAAAGGGGTAAGTCAGCATTTATTCTCTAGTGACATGAATAAATGTTTATGAACTAATTTATGTTCTGGGCTGAACATAAGATAATTAATTTATTTGAGGCCCATCTTTATTCCTTGCATTTGATCCCTGGCCGCCCATCAAGGCCTTTAAGCTTGAGATTTTCGCCCCCTCCTTATAGAGTCCCTCTGGGACTCTACTTGATCCTCTCTATCTTAAGTGATATTATTATATTTATTAGATATGCATAAATTCTATCTTGATAGGATTTATGATTGCATTATAAATATAAGGTGAGAGAAAATCAAACCCTAATCCTAAGAGAAGAATTACGAAAATTACTATTCCATATAGAGAGATTTTCGAAAACTTTAGGAGAGGGAAGAAGTCGAATTTCTATGGCACTCTCCATAGATTGTCCTCACTCGGCATTGAAGTTTAGGCAATCGGGATACAGTCCAGAAGATCAAAGCACGAGTCTTGATCCCTTTTTCCCTGACAGATTCGCAGGTAAACACGAGAAAACACCTACGTGTTGCAATTAATTATAGAGGTGCATGCTAGGCATATAATCAATGTATGGTGAATTAAACGTCCAAGATAGATCCTCGGGAGAGGGTTAAAATCAGATTTCCCTACAATAATCAACACAAACTCCAATATCGATCAGCAAAATGTGTGTTTCTTGGTTATAGTGAAAATCACAAAGGGTATAGGTGCCTTAGTTCCTCAAATCGTATATATATTGTAGACACTGTACACTTTAATGAGCAAGAGTTTCCATACACTTCCATGTTTCGATTGAAAATTTCTCTAAACACGTTACACCCTCCACTCTTCACCCTTTGCCTATTCTTTCTTTCCCATATCAGGCTGTTCATTCACCACCTCAATCACCACCATCTCAATGACCACCACCATCATCACCTCAGTCACTGTCATCTTCTTCAGCTCGGGTATTATCATCATCATCCTCCACGATGTCTCATTCTTCTACTTCTCATTCCTTGTCCATTCCTTCTGGTTCAGAACAGGTCCTCTATCCTACATCACCTTCTCCACCACCAGTCAATACTCATTCTATGATTACCAGATCCAAGCATAGCATCTTTAAGCCTAAGAGCTACGTTGTTGAGCCTGTTTCTCGTGTCACTTGTGCGGGGTCTGGATATTTTGCTCTACAACAGCATGAAGTCTATATTATTAAGAAAACTGGTCATGTTACTGACTCTCTTGTTACTACATCTTCTCTGCCATCTCTTCTTTCATCTGTTGACGATGCTTTATCACATCCTGGTTGGTGCTCAGCCATGGAAAAAGAAATTCAAGCTCTCAATATCAAAGGCACTTGGATTCTCATTCCCCCTTCTCCTCAGTACAAAGTTCTCAGTAACAAGTGGGTGTTTCGTGTCAAAACTTTGTCTAATGGGGAGTTAGATAAGCTAAAAGCCAGGCTTATAGCTCACGGTTTTGAACAGCTTGCTGGAGTTGATTTCCTTGAAATATTCAGTCCTGTTGTCAAAGCGTCTACAATCAAATTGACGTTTGCTTTGGTTACTTCTAAAGGTTGGGGAATTCAGCAAATTGATGTCAATAATGCTTTCTTAAATAGTGATCTTGAAGACAACATCTAAATGTCGCAGCCAAAAGGGTTTGAAGATAAACAACATCCTGAGTATGTTTGTAAATTGCAAAAATCTCTTTATGGTTCGACAGGCTCCTCGAGCTTGGCATAATAAGCTCGAGCCTGCCTATATGATCTTGGATTCAAGAGATCAGATTCTGATTTCTCCCTTTTTCACAAAGAAGACAATGGTGATTTGCTTCTCATCTTGATATATGTTGATATTTTGATAACTGGTGATAGTGAAGCTGTTGTTTTTGATATTATTGATCTCCTAAAAAGTTTGCTCGTACGTCTGCTGGAGAAGTGCATTACTTTTTAGGGATAGAAGTTGTCAAGGATCAGGCTACCTATTCTCTTTGTCAGTCCAAATATTTGAATGAACTTCTTTAGAAAACTCAAATAAGTGATTGTCATCCTTGTTCTACTCCCATGACACCTGCTATGAAGTTTTCTAAAGAAGGTGGGGTGCCTTTTACGAATCCATCTCTCTACCGCAGCACCATTGGAGCTTTACAATATCTTACACATACCAGACCCGACATTGCATTTGCTGTCAACAAACTAAGTTAGTTTCTGCATCTTCCAACCTCTTTGCATTGGGCTGCCTGCAAAAGAGTTCTGCGTTATCTTAAAGGATCTGCTTCTCTGGCTTTGCATTTTAAGCCTTCGTCTTCTACATGTTTGGTAAGCTTTGTTGATGCAGACTATGCTAGTTGTATTGATGACAGGCGCTCAACTGGAGGACATTGTGTCTATTTTGGAGATAACTTGATTACTTGGAGTGCCAAGAAGCAGCAGGTTGTCTCTCGGAGTAGCACCGAGTTTGAGTATCGATCCATTGCTAACGCCACAACGGAAGTGATCTGGCTTGACTCTTTATGTCATGAGCTTGGACTTTCCATTTCTTCTCCACACAAAATCTGGTGTGACAACTCCAGTGCGGTCACGTTATCTTCTAATCCCGTCTTTCATGCTATAACAAAACACATCGAGGTAGATGTGCATTTCGTTCTTGACAAAGTTCAAGATAAATTTGTTGAAATTGGACATGTTCCTGCTGAAGATCAGGTGGCTGATTTGTTTACCAAACCCCTTGCCGAACCTCGCTTTTGTCATCTACGTAGCAAGTTGCTTCTGGCACTGATGCATGATCATGGATAGCATTCATAATTTTCTTTGGAGCATATTAAAGTATTTTGTTAGTCTGTCTGTTAGTTTGTTTTGTTTGTTAGTGTAGTTTGTTAGCTTCTTGTTATTTGGTAGTTTTTCTGTTACATCTAGAAAAGCTGTTTGTTAGAAGCTTCGATTTCCTTCTTCTATTTTCCTCTCGTATAAATGCATGCATGCATGCTCTTGTAATTATTATTCTACTGAAATGAGAAATCTTCCAAAACTCATGCTCTCTCAATCCTTTTCTTCTTCTTCTTAAATCTCTCCAAAATCTTCAGGTTTCTTCTTTACTTTAACACCACATGTTCAAAATGTGTGGTCTAGTGAGTACTACATATTATCTGGGACCGGGTACTACGGGAACCCAACCCTATATATATATATATATATATATATAAAGAAAGCATGAAATTAGAATTAAATTATCTAAACACTACAAAAAAACAGGCGAATAGCGACGGAAAATTTTGTCGCTAATCATGTCGGATCCGTCGTTAGCGATGGACGGATTAGCTTAATAAAGGGTCATTGAAACCGGTTGGCAATCTTTAACGACGGATATACGTCCGTCGCTAATAATTAGCGACGATTAGCAACGGAAGTTTGCCGCTAATCGACAACCTCCGAATGGTCGTCTGATATACAATCCGTCGTTAATACGACTCTAAGTCATCGTTAATATCGACGGATTAACAACGAACGACGTCGTAGTTAAAAAATCACCGCAAACCGTCGTTAATTCGACGATAATCCCGATCCGTCGTTATATAGCGGTTATATAGCGACGATCGTTAAAATTATGATTTTTTTATTTCACGTAACCAATCCGTCGTAGAAATGTCTCCAGTCCGTCGCTAAATGTGTAAATCCGTCGTTGAAACGTCGCAAGTCCGTCGCTAAATGTACAAACTGTATAGAGATTCAATTTTTATTTCGGACGGCCGTTTACAACAAACAACAATCAACAAACCTGTTTTCAAACAAACACAATCCAAACAAACCAATTCTAAATGATAAACATTATCATTCTAAATCAGGCGACACAATTAAAATAAAATAATTTCACGTCATAATATCAAACAAACCAAATAATTCTAAATCATACGATAAGTTTACAAACAAAATGTTTTGTTTCTTCATAAATTCATAATACAACCCAAATATGGCGATGGTGGGGAAACGGAGGCGATATCACGGGGTGGGGAAGCGGAGGCGGCCATGAAGCGCTCCGAAGCCTCCTGCCGAGCCAAGAATCGAGCTCGAACGTGCTTGAACGTCATCTCGCCTCGGCTCAACTTGCAATCTGGACTCAGATTGCTCGCGCCGCCTTGCAATCGACTCGTATGCTCGTCGCTGCTGCTGCCGCCGACTATCAATCGGCCTCGTATGCCTCGCTGCCGCCGCCGCTTTCGACTATCAATCGCCTCAGATTGCTCGCGCTCACTTGCAATCTGGCCTCGATGCCTCCGCTGCTGCTGCTTTGCTTTCACTATCAATCTGCCTCAGATTGCTCGCGCTCGACTTGCAATCGCCTCCATCTCCAATAAGCATTGATGATAAGCTATCGATAGTCAATCGCTCGGATGAACTCCTTTCGTGCAACCTTTTGCAATCAAAATAACGATAAAATGAAAATTTTGACATTATTTTACTATAAAATCAAGAATGGGTCTAGTCTACGCACGAGGCATCGATACGAAAGTCCATCCTTTTGTTTCTCGTTTTTCTCTAGATTCTTGACTACACTGTATTCGAACTCAAAGCTCCTTCATTGAATGACAACACTTAAACCATCTTCCTCGTATTCATTACATGCGAGGTTGTCATGTTCCTTCAATTTTGCTAAGATAAACATATAATGTGGATCATCCCTCCTCTTTGGAAGCGAAATTGTAATGATAGCCTTCATTATTGTATCTTAGCTTTTCATTCGACCGTCCTCTTACGCTCATCACATATTCTTCGCATATGACACGTGTATTGCTTGTCCATGCCGTGAACAAGCGAGATTCTTTTGATATTACCCGATTCATCGCGGGATAATGATTGTGATTATGAGCAAGATCAAACTCATCCTTCACCGCTTGAACAAGAAGTAAGGATGCCCGACCGCTTGAAAAGAAGTGAGGATGCTCTTAATGCTGCTCATAATCACAATCATTATCCTGCGCGAATCGATAATATAAAAAAATCTTTGCTGACAACAAAGATGGACAAGGAGTACACGTGCCATCTGCCAAGAATATGTGATGAGCAGAAGAGGACGAAGTCGAATGAAAAGCTAAGATACAATAATGAAGACTATCATTACAATTTCTATTTCCAGTGAGGAGGAGGATGATCCTCATTATATGCTTATCTTAGCAAAATTGAAGGAACATGACAACTCGTACAGAATTGAATACGAGGAAGATGGTTTGAGTGTTGTCATTCAATACGAAGGAGCTTTGAGTTCAGACACAGAGTGTAGTCAAGAATCTAGAGAAAAAACGAGGAAACAAAAGGATGGACCTTCGTATCAGATGCCTCGTGCAGAGACTAGACCCATTCTTGATTTTATAGTAAAATAATGTCAAAATTTTCATTTTATCCTTATTTTGATTGCTATTTGATTTTTCTACGCAACAATTAGAAATGAAAATGATCAAGATCAAGATCATGACATTTTTATCAAACACCACATATGCCTAATTATACACTTAATAACTCAAAACATCTTAATTCACGAAATGATGAATTTATCATCCCAATTCACATCCAAGCTAAACATATTCACACCAAGCTTATCAATTTCTCGCAAACATTTTTATCAAACACCACATATGCGTACAGTTAACTCACGAAACGATGAATTTATCATCCCAATTCACATCCAAGCTTATCAATTTCACAAGCCCAAATCACAAGACTAACATTCAATGCATCATTTTCACTATCAATTCGGTAAACTCAATTCAATTTTCACTATCAATTTTCACTATCAATTCAATGCATCATATACAATATTTTCACTATCAATTCAATACATCATATAACAATTTTCACTATCAATTCAATGCATCTTATACAATATATATTTTCAACAAAATCAACAAATATATAACAAAAAAAAATGAAATATTTTGATCCCAACACGACCGGACGACGGCGGGGAGGGGGCGGCCACGGCCAGGAGGCGAGGCAGTGAGGAGGCGGGCGGCGGGATCACGGCGGCATGGGCGGTAGGTGGGGTGGGGTGGGGTTGGGCTGGGGTGGGGCTAGGGGCGGGGCTAGGGGGCGGGCGGGGGGTGGGCGGGGCGGCGAGGAGGAGCGGCGCGGGGGCCAGCTGTGGGGTGGGGTGGGGGGCGGGTGAGGGTGGTGGGGTGGGTGTCGAGGGCGGCGGTACAAGCGCGGTCGGTCACGGCGGGCGACGGCGGGTTGGGGTGGGGAGGAGGGTGAAGGGAGGGGAGGTTTTAGGTTCGATATGAAATTGGGAAGAAAGTCCGTCATTATTAAACTTTTTAGCGGCGGATTAGCGACGGAAATATCCGTCGTTAAATTTAAAACCCTATAACAACGGATTAACGATGGAATCAAGGTCTTAACGACGGAATGACTTTAACGACGGACACATATCCGTCGTTAATTTACGTACAGAATATAAAAAAATAAAAACATTTTAATATAACGATGGACTATAGTCCGTCGTTAAACTTAGCGACTACTTTACGACGGAAATTTCGTCTCTAAATTTAACGACGGATGTTGTCCGTCGTTAAAATAAATAAAAAAAAGTAAAAATAATCCGATTATTTAACGACGTATTAGCGACGGACTATGGTTAATCCAATAAAAAAATAACAAAAAAAATTAATTTTAACGACGGATAGTGTCCGTCGTTTAATATAACGACGGAATAGCGACGGGTATGCCGTCGTTACCAGTTCACGCGAGAAATTCCCACCATGTTACGTCGCTGATCCGTCACAAAAAAAATTCATTTTTATTCCGTCGCTAATCCGTCGCTGATTCACGACCCGTATTTTGGCCGTCGTTAATCCGTCGCTGATCGGCTGTATTTTTGTAGTGAAATAAAATTAACATTATATATAATATATATAATATTTGATTTTCGGTTATGTTCGATCGAAAATACCAAATCTAACCGAATCGAAATGACCAATTGAACTAATCAAATTTCGAAGAAAAAAATCCGAACCTAAAACGAAACAACCAATTCACCTCGTTGAGAACGCCGATGAGTGTATGGTTCTCGACAACGAGGCTCTCTATGATATTTGCCTTCGTACCCTCAAGCTCTCAACTCCTACATGTAAGCTTAACTTTGCAATTGCTAAAAACATCACTAACTTTAACCTAGCTAATTTGGTTTTCAAACACTTTCTTGCAACAAACTTTAAATTATATATTGTTGCAATAATATATACCACCACTAGGTCCACTACCAAAATTTCTCCAACAATCAAAATGATGACACTACGTGATTCTTTTGCACATTGGTGGTGTGTACTCGTTACATATCACCAAAGAAACATCATGAGTGTTGAGGTCAATTGATCTCATCTAAATGCATTGAATGTGTTTGTTTCGCTACAAATCAAACTGCGGTGTTATTATTATAATAATTTATAAAACGTATCGAAAACAAAACTAGGGTCAAATTCGAGAATTTTTTTAGGTGTTAACTCCTTTAAATTCAAGAGTACTGATGCAATTGATTCTTGTTGTTGTATTTCAGTTGGTGATCTCAACCACTTGATCTCCACCACCATGAGTGGTGTCACATGTTGCCTCCGTTTCCCCGGCCAGCTCAACTCCGACCTCAGGAATCTGGTGGTCAATCTTATCCCGTTTCCACGGCTGCATTTCTTCATAGTCGGGTTCGCACCCTTTGACCTCGATGTGATCTCAGCAGTACCGGGATCTCTGAGTGTCGGAGTTGACTCAGAAGATGTGGGATTTCAAGAACATGATGTGCGCCGTGGATCCACACCACAGCAGCTACCTGATGGCCTTGGCCATGTTCCGTGGCAAGATGAGCACCAAAGAAGTCGACGAACAGATGATCAATGTCCAGAACAAGAACTCTTCCTACTTCGTGGAATAGATCCCCTAACAACGTGAAGTCTAGCGTTTGCGACATTCCTCCGAAGGGTCTAAAAATGGCGTCGACTTTCATTGGGAACTCGACTTCGATCCATGAGATGTTCAAGCGCGTGAGTGAGCAGTTCACGGCCATGTTCAGGCACAAAGCTTTCCTGCATTGGTACACCGGTGAAGGAATGGACGAGATGGAGTTCACCGAGGTCGAGAGCAACATGAACGACCTCGTGGCCGAGTATCAGCAGTACCAAGATGCTACAGCCGAGGAGGAATACGAAGAAGATGAAAACGAATCTTGATTCTCTCTATTAAAGCTTAGCTAAATTGTAAAATGGAATTTAGGAAAGTAATTTCTCATTACTGTAAACGTAGAGATCAGCTACATATATATAAGAGTTTAAACAAACTATTAACTAACTTCCTAACAAACATAACCAACTAACTAATAAGCATAACGACTAACTACTGTTAACTAACTTCTAACAAACTTTGATAACAGATCCAATACATGCATGCATAATCCAATACACCCCCAACGCAACTAGCCCGGTTCAGTATTTCTCATATTTAAACGATTCTCAAGATGCGTAACCGAGGCTCGAAGAGGCTTTGTAAACAAGTCTCGCAATTTGATCGATGAGGAACCAAAACCAACATCAACTGTTCCATCCATGACTTTTTCTCACACATAATGAACATCAACTTCAATGTGCTTTGTCCGAGCATGAAAAATGGGATTCCCAGCGATTGCAATAGCACTAGTATTGTCACTCCATAGCTTATGAGGAGATGAGAGGATAACGCCAAGCTCCGCACAAAGCGATTTCAACCAAACAATGTCAGTGGTAGCGGTGGCTAAGCTACGATATTCAGATTCGGCGCTGCTGTGAGACACCACGTCTTGCTTCTTGGCAGACCAAGATATAAGATTGTTGCCAAAGAAAATGCAATGTCCCCCTGTAGACCGTCTATCATCAACACAACTAGCCCAATCTGCATCGGCATTGCTCTCTAACTGTGAAGAAGTGGAAGGATGAAAGTATAGTTTCATTGAAGCAGATCCTTGAAGATACCTTAACAACCGTTTGCAGGCTGCCCAATGATGATCAGTCGGTGATGAGAGGAATTGACTCAACTTGTTGACAGTAAAAGCAATGTCGGGCCTTGTGAGAGTAAGATATTGCAAAGCACCCATTGTGCTTCTATAAAGCGTCGGATCAGCAAATGTAGTACCAACACTTTTAGATAGTTTAGTCGCATGAGTCATAGGAGTCGAACACGACTTGGAATCCATCATTTTAGTTTTAGCAAGAAGATCATGGATATACTTATGCTGACCAAGGCGAAGCTATCACCAGCTTTGTGAACTTCCACGCCAAGAAAATAGTTCACATTCCCAAGAATTTTGACAGAAAACTTAGCATGAAGATGTTCCACAATAGTAGAAACCAAACTCAAGTCACTACCAGTTACCAATATGTCATCAACATAAACAAGAATGAGAGTTAAAGATGAACCATCCCTCTTAAAAAAGAGAGAAAAATCAGAAGCTGGTCTCTAAAAATCCAACGTATATATTTCAGTTATAAGAGTGTCATACCAAGCTCGAGGAGCTTGCTTGAGGCCATAGATTGCCTTCTTTAACTGACAAATGTATTCAGGATGAATAGGGTCTTCAAAACCTACAGGCTGCTTCATAAAAATGCTATCAGTTAATTCTCCATTTAAAAGGCATTATTTACATCAATCTGCTGAATCGACCATCCTTTTGTTACTGCGAGAGAGAATACTAAACGAATAGTAGAAGGCTTAACAACCGGGCTGAATGTTTCAAGAAAGTCTACGCCAACCAATTGTTCAAACCCACGAGCAACAAGCCTTGCCTTTAGCTTATCTAGAGTATCATCCGGATTAAGCTTAACCACGAATACCCATTTATTATCGATAACCTTGTGATCGTAATTAGGAGAATCAACTTCCAAGTTCCTTTCCCCGGTGATAGCATCAATCTCTTTTTCATGGCAAACAAACCATCCGGATTACGAATAGCATCTTCCAGAGACAATGGTAAAGAAGGAATCATTTGGAAGCAGAGTATTTGAGGTTAGAGCAGTAGGTGAATTTATGACAGCGTAGTAAACTTTGGGTTTCTTGATGCCAAGCTTAGAACGAGTTACCATTGAGTGAGCATTTGAGGTATGCGATAGAGTGGCAGGAGGAGGAGAAGAAGAAGAGGGAGAAGAAGAGAAGGACGAGGGAGAAGAAGCAGGTTCAATATCTGACTGTAAAGGTGCAGGTTCATGATACAATGGCTCAGGACTAGGCTGTACCAAAGAAATGGGTAAAACATGAAGAGTTGGAGGAGATACATAGGGAGAAGGTTGTTCACTTGATGCAGGAAAAAGTGAGGGATAAGGAAATTCTTTCTCATTGATCCGCTATATCTGCAATATAAATTTGGCCTGAAGCACTTAAACACTTATAACCCTTATGATGATTGCTATAACCTAAGAAGACACATTTAGCAAATTTGAACTCAAGCTTATGAGCATTGTATGGTCTGAGAAAATGATAACATGTGCAACCAAAAACTTTGAGATGGGAATAAAGAGGCTATTTTGAAAAAGGATATTATATGGTGATTTCAGTTGCAATTGTGATGAGGGTAGTCTATTGATGAGATAAGTGACTGTTTCAAAAGCATGCCACCAATACGTAAGAGGTAGAGAAGCTTGACTGTGAAGGGTAAGACCGAGATCAACAATATGTTGATGCTTTCTTTCTGCTTTTCCATTTTGGGCATGAATATGAGGACATGGATGTTGAAAATGTACACCTAAGTTTTGAAAAAATGAAACAAGAGGACAATACTCACCACCCCAATCTGACTGAAACGCTTGAATAGAGGAAGAAAACTGACACTTGACCATTTGGAAAAAACTGTTGAACTAATTGTCCAGCTTCATATTTAAGAGTTATAGGATAAACCCATGTAAATCTACTGAAATCATCAACAAAGTGTATGTAATACCTATAGCCTTGAGGTGTAGGAATATGAGAAGGACCCCAAAGGTTTGAGTGAATGAGTTGAAAAGGGCGAGTGGTTTTCATAGGCTGTGTGGTATGAAGTCGTTGATGCAACTTACCTATGTTACAAGCATCACAGAAATCATCAGTCGAACTTTTTGCAGATATATTAAGCAATTTAAGAACATGAGAAAGAATTGGAACACTTGGATGACCTAGTTTCTGATGCCAAAGTTTTATTTCATTAGAGGTCAAGTCGCAAATTACAGATCGAGAATCATCAAAGAGAGGCTCGCTTGTTGTTCAATTTTTATCATTGATACAAATCAGTCTAGAAGCTCCATTGATGGATTCATAAGGAGGAACAGAAATAGAAAAACAATTGTGAGATGGCTGAGAAGAAAATGAACTTGTTGGAGCAGTTGATGAAGTTGTAGCTGAGGGCCTTCATGCAGAGCTTTGAGAGATCAAGTTGATAAAGATCCATGTGAAGTTTGCCCTTCAGGAGGATTTTGTTGGTTTTCTTGTCCTTCACAAGACACCAAGAGTCATGAAACTCAAACACAACTTGATTATCTTTAGTAAATTGAGATATACTGATTAGATTCTTTGTAATTTGAGGAACAAACAAAATGTTATTTAGCAGAAGTGAAGTTTTGGAGGAAGAATGAATGAGATTGGACCCTATAGATTGAATGGGAATAGTCTTACCATTACCTACTGTAAGAGCCTAAGAACCAGAGTATGGTGCGTTGAGATGAAGATTATCCATGTTTTTGGTGATGTGATTGGTAGCCCCACTGTCAACATACCAAACACATTCTTCTTCATCAAACTCATGCTTAGAAGAAGGCTGAAAATCTGTCAAATATGCCTAAGGGTTTGATTTGTGTGACTGAGAATCACTACCAGTAAAATGCACATCAAAGCGTTTATAACACTTGAGTGCCACATGATTTGCACGACCACAAAGCTGGCAGATAACTGGAGATTTCCCAGAATAGTTGAAATGAGAGAAACGACCACTGATGGCACCAGCACGACCACGAAAACCACGACCTCCACGTTGAACAAAATGAGCTGTTGGAGATGAAGGCAGAGAGTAAACACTGTGCTATAGACAAACTTCATGACACGGAAGAGCATATTGCATCTCTTGAAGATTCATAGGCTCAGATCGATGTAGAAGATTAACAATAACAGACTCATATTCAGTTCCAAAACCTGCAAGAGTGAAACCACCAAGATCTTCATCATCAATAACATGACCAATGGCACTAAGTTGATCAGCATAGCTACGCATGCAAAGAAAATATTCATCCACAGATAGCTCCCCTTTCTTATGAGAATGTAGCATTTTCTTTAGTTGAAGAACACGAGCACGCGACTGTGAATAGAAGAGTTGTTCCAGAATGCGCCAGATCATACTGGCTAAAGTACAATGAACAACATGTCCTAGCATTGATTCTCTAATAGATGAGAGCATCCAGCTCATAAGAATTGGTCCTTTCGGATCCATTCCAAATACTCAGGATTGGAAGTAGCAACACCATTTGCAGATGTAGACGGAAGCCATTGCAGAGGCGGTGCAACAGTGGAGGAGAGAAAATCTTCAAAGCCATGAGCTCGAATGGTAGTAAGGATTTGGATTCTCCAAAACGCATAGTTGTTGCGATCTAGACGTAAAATCATCAGATGTAAATTCGGAAGAGACGAATTAGTAGTAGCGGAAGACGAAACCATGATGAAGGATCGAAAAAAAAAACTGAGATCACGAATAATCGCAGATCAAAGTTGAGAGAAAAAGTATGGCTCTGATACCATATTAAAACTTAGCTAAATTGTAAAATGGAATTTAGGAAAGTAATTTCTCATTACTGTAAACGTAGAGATCAGCTACATATATATAAGAGTTTAAACGAACTGTTAACTAACTTCCTAACAAACATAACCAACTAACTAATAAGCATAACAGACTAACTACTGTTAACTAACTTCTAACAAACTTTGATAATAGATCCAATACATGCATGCATAATCCAATACTCTCCATGATTTTGTCTGAATCTCACGGTGTCTGTTAATTATTTTGCTTTGGGTGATTTTTCTGTCTCTTATAATTGAGTTAGTTAGAGATTAGTGTAGTTAATGTTTATGGTGTGATTATTGTGGTTTGTTTTGTCCTAAACAAGTTCATTATGTTATATGTAGGGTGTAGAAAATGGACAGAATAATAATATGCTATATAAAATCGAGGCGAGAGTTAGACTCTCTTTCCGTAAGACGAAATTGCCCCGCACAGTACACGCGGTTCAACGGCAAACGTCCCTAAGATACAACGGTTTTCTATGAATACGAGACCTTATACTAGGAATTCAGTATTAAAGGCTAACTATTCAATACTCGTGATGTAGAGGCTTTTGAAAAAATGAATGAGATAGATTGATTATCTTCGTTTTGGTGTGTTGAATGTCTAAGCAAATGAGTCTATTTATAGAGAGGAATGTGTCTTTTTGCAAAGAGGTACATGCTCTTTCATGTGAAAAGGTACGTCTTTTCATATGGAAAAGGTACGTCTTTTCATATGAAAAGGTACCTCTAACCGCTTTTAACCACCTCTAACCAACTCTATTAAATAAATTCATATGGAAAATAATAATTTTCCAACAATCCCCCACATGAATGACATTTAATGCAAATGTAGGTTTTTCAAAGTCCCGACGACCTATTATTGCATCAGGATAGGTAGTAGTTAGCTTTGAACCTTCCTTAGTGTAATGCTATCGGATTTACTCATTGCTTGGTGAACGCGATGTCTTGAACCAGTCAACTTTAGTGTAAACCAAGACAACAACATACACACAATAATAGATCTAATATCTTTCGTTCTCACGTTGTGTCCATTTTGGCCTTGGACCATTTCTTGGATTCATAAGTGTTATCGTAATCTTGAAGCGGCCTCACTTCTTCATTTATATAGGTGATCTCCCATAAAGAGTATCCTACCATACTCCACATATAAAAGGCTATAGGAATCATTAAAAACCTTAAAGGCTTACCATTTTACCACAAGCTACAGGTTTGCACTTGAGCAGCTATGAGAATGGATTTTTTAAAATTTTCAAGTGCTTAACTTGAACTCCTACAACTTAGTTGTCTCATTGAACCACGTTTTTGGGATCTCCAATCATCATGGTTGAGTTACCATTGTAAGTGTTCTTAACGTGTGGATTTTAATCCCATTCCCCTTACTGCGTCATATAATTGATCACGATTGATACCTTTAGTAAACGGATCCGCTATATTGTCTTTTAACTTTACATAGTCAATACACATTATTCCTGTAGTGATCAATTGTCTAACGGTATTATGTCTTCGACGAATATGTCGAGACTTACCATTATACATACTATTCTTTGCTTTCCCTATGGCTGCCATGCTATCACAATGTATCATAATCGGAGGTAAAGGTTTTTCCCAACAGGGGATATCTTCTAAGAAGTTTCTTAGCCATTCGGCTTCTTCGCCGGCTTTGTGTAAATCAATAAACTCCGATTCCATTGTAGATCGGGCTATGCAAGTTTCCTTAGAAGATTTCCATGAAATTTCTCCTCCACCAATTGTAAATACAAAACCACTTGTGGATTTGGAGTCTTTAGTATCGGATATCCAATTGGCATCACAATATCCTTCCAAAACAGCGGGATATCTCGAATAATGTATACCATGAGTGCTAGTATGTTTCAAGTATCTCAACACTCTTGTCAGTGCGGTCCAGTGATCATTTCCAGGATTACTTGTAAACCGACTTAACTTGCTAATAGAGTATGATATGTCTGACCTTGTACAATTTCCTAAGTACATTAGGCTTCCAATGATCTAGCATAGATACATTTGTGATACGGGTTCTCCTCGATTTTTGGCTAAGTGTATACTTAAGTCAACAGGTATCTTAGCTGGAGGTAGATCGTAAGCTTTGAATTTCTTAAGCACATTCTCAACATAATGAGACTGTGATAAGACTATTTCATCGGGTGTTCTAAAAATCTTGATTCCTAGAATCACATCGGCTAATCCCATATCTTTCATATCAAAGTTCTTCTTTAACATTTCTATAGTGCCTATGATGATTTTATTGTTGCTACCCATAATTAGCATATCATCAACGTAGAGACACACAATGATAAAATTTTCTGATGTACCTTTGATGTATACACACTTGTCATATTCGTTGATTTTGAATCCATTTGATATCATTATTTGGTCAAATTTCCCGTGCCATTGCTTAGGTGCTTGTTTAAGTCCATATAAAGACTTGACAAGTTTACAAACTTTCTTTTCTTGGCCGGGAACTACGAACCATTCGGGTTGTTTCATATATATTTCATCTTCTAAATCTTCATTTAGAAATGCTGTTTTTACATCCATTTGATGTATCTCAAGATTGTATAATGCTGCTATCGCAAGTAGCATTCTAATGGATGTAATTCGAGTAACCGGTGAGTATGTATTGAAATAGTCATACCCTTCCTTTTGTTTGTAGCCTTTGACTACCAAACGTGCTTTATATTTGTCAATAGATCCATCGGCTTTGTATTTCTTTTTAAGAATCCACTTGCAACCTAAAGGTTTATTTCCCGGAGGAAGATCAACAATATGCCAAGTGTGATTGTTTAAGATTGACTCGATTTCACTATTGATCGCTTCACGCCATAAACCGGCATCGGGACCAGACAATGCTTCCTTGATTGTCTTTGGCTCATCTTCTAAAGAGTATACTACAAAATCCGGACCAAAGGTTTTTGTAGTTTTTGTACACTTTCCTCGCCTTGGTTCCGGTGTTGGTTCATATGTTGATTCATTACTTTTTGGCGAGATTTCATCATAAGTTCTCTTTTTCAAACTTATGTCATTCTTTTCTTTCTTAGGGAATATCGTCTCAAAAAATACGGCGTTTCTTGATTCTATGATCATTCCTTCATTCATATCGGGAACTTTCGATTTATGAATCAAAAATCGGTACGCACTACTATTGTTAGCATATCCTATGAAAATGCAATCAACAGTTTTAGGTCCTATTTTTACTTACTTTGGTTTTGGTACTTCAACTTTTGCTAAGCACCTCCACACTTTTGTGTATTTATAGGACGGCTTCCTTCCTTTCCATAATTCATATGGAGTTTTATCTTGCTTCTTTTGGGGTAATTTGTTCAAAATTTTATTTGCCGAAAGAATAGCTTCCCCCCACATGTTATGTGATAGGCCTGAACTTATCAACATAGCATTCATCATTTCTTTCAATGTTCTGTTCTTTCGTTCCGCAACACCATTTGATTGGGATGAATAAGGTGCAGTCGTTTGATGAATAATGCCATTTTCACGACAAAATTCTTCAAAAGGTGCAACATATTCGCCACCTCGATCGTTTTGAATCATTTTGATTTTGGTGTTAAGTTAATTTTCAACTTCATTTTTGTAAGTTTTGAAAGCTTCAAATGTTTCGTCTTTACTTCTTAAAAGATACACATAACAAAATCTTGTGCAATCGTCTATAAAAGTTATAAAATAATTCTTTCCACCTCTTGTTTGCACAAGTTTTAAATCGCATAGATCGATATGAATCAATTCAAGAGGATTTGTTGATCTCTCCAACGAGTGAAAAGGAGATTTTGCCATTTTTGCTTCAACACAAATTTCACACCTTTTGTGTTGATCGAAAGTCATTTTTGGTAATAAATCTAAATTTACTAAACGTCGTAGTGTATTTAGATTTGCATTTCCTAATCTATCTGCCATAAATTAGGAGACTCAACCAAGTAAGCAACTTTGTGGTTTATTTCATTATCACAAAGTACATTGATAGCATTAAGCTTGAAAAGGCCGTTATCTATATAGCATTTTCCTATAAAGTGACCATTCTTGGTCATTACAACTTTATCCGCTTCAAACACTAGTCTAAATCCCGCCTTGCTCAAAACTGAGCTAGACACAAGATTCTTGCGGATGTCCGGAACATGCAACACATTCTTGAGCATCACCTTCAATCCCGATGTCATCTTTAGTACAACGTTTTCAGTTCCGACGATTTTGGAGGCAGCGGAGTTGCCCATATATAACTTTCTCTTTTCGGTGACGGGCTCGTAAGAGGAGAACATGGCTTTATCCGTGCAAATGTGTTCGGTAACGCCGGTGTCAACCCACCATTCGACTGGGCTACCAATCATATTGACTTCATCTACAACTGCGAATAGATCAAGGTTGGATAAATCAACGGGCACGTACTTCTCTTCGGTTATATTGGCTTGGTGGCGCTCGCTCTTCTTATCCTTCTTTGGTTTACGACAATCTTTCATCATATGTTCAGCTTTGCCGCAGTTGTAACAGTCTCCTTTGATTTCTTTTGCTTATGCTAGTCTTGCTTCTTTTGAATGAATTTTCGCTTCTTGTTGTTTGACTCGGCAAGATTTGCTTTTGCCTCCATGGATGACTTGTTCGTCTTGACATCGATCTTTCGATTATCTTCTTCGATTCTCAATCGTACGATGAGGTCTTCAAGACCCATCTCCTTGCGCTTATGCTTGAGGTAATTCTTGAAATCCCTCCACATTGGGGGCAACTTCTCAATTATGGCGGCAACTTGAAAGGATTCTGATAAACTCATTCCTTCCGCCATAATGTCATGCAGGATCAACTGAATTTCCTGAACTTGTTCAAGAACGGTTTTGTTATCCACCATCTTAAAGTCGAGAAAACGACCAACGATGAACTTCTTCAAACCGGCATCTTCAGTTTTATATTGTCTCCAACGAGTCCCACAACTCTTTGGACGTTTTGGCTGTGGAGTAAACACTGTAAAGTGTGTCGTCCAGCCCATTCAAAATATAGTTGCGACATAAGAAGTCGCTATGATGCCATGCATCCAACGCCGCGCGTTTTTGGGTGTCGGTTTCATCATCCCCCACAGAGGGAGGAGATTCGGACAGAAAACAAGATAGGTTCAAAGTAGTAAGGTAAAACAATATTTTAGACTGCCAACGTTTGAAATCAGAACCTGAAAATTTCTCGGGTTTTTCGGCATGGGCAGGAGCATGAACATTGTTGCTTGACGACGCCATCTTCTACAGTATTTCGTCTTACGATTGTTATATGTAGGGTGTAGAAAATGGACAGAATAATAATATGCTATATAAAACCGAGGTGAGAGTTAGACTCTCTTTCCGTAAGATGAAATTGCCCCGCACAGTACACGCGGTTCAACGGCAAACGTCCCCAAGATACAACGGTTTTCTATGAATACGAGACCTTGTACTAGGAAATCGTATTCCGGGCGAACTACTCAATACTCAGGACAGATAGGCTTTTGAAAAAAATGAATGAGATAGATTGATTATCTTCGTTTTGGTGTGTTGAATGTCTAAGCAAATGGGTCTATTTATAGAGAGGAAGGTGTCTTTTTGCGAAGAGGTACGTGCCCTTTCATGTGAAAATGTACGTCTTTTCATATGGAAAATGTACGTCTTTTCATATGAAAAGGTACCTCTAACCGCTTTTAACCACCTATAACCAACTCTATTAAATAAATTCATATGGAAAATAATAATTTTCCAACACATTACACATGCATCAATAATAATTTTGGAGAACTGTGTATATACTTCGAGCAATAATGCTTTTGGAAAATAAATTTTTCATCGTCAACTTTTTCGAAAAACAAATTTCTGTGTGGAGGAATAATTTATTGAAAAACAATGAGAATGAAAATATTTTCGCATAAACAAGTCCAATTTTATCGTAGGAAAAAACATTTTCAGCATTTTTGTGCAAGATTTTACAAATATGTAATAAAATTTCTTTTTTTGATCAGGATTGTTGTATATTCCTATCCCACATTACATATCAATCATCTAGTTTATTGAATACTGATAAAATTATAATATATTAATAAGGTGTGGTACTATTGATGACAAAACTAAATATGTAATACAATATAGGATTTCAAAACTGCATATTCCTATATTCCAATTGATCGATCTAAATTTAGCAGGGTAATAAATGCAGTAAGAACACGAGGATTTACGTGGTTCGATCTATGAATAAGATCTACGTCCACGGGGAGAGAGAGAGTATTCGTGTATTGATAATATGAGGAGTGATTACAAGAATTGTAGATGATCCTTTTCCCTTTGATCTAGCCTCTATTTATACACAACTATAATGACCTAGATCTCGAATCCCAGATCTATTCTAAGATAGGATTTGAATCCTATCTCTTCTCTACTTAGGATTCTCTTAGATATGGCCGAATCTTCTGCGTTCCCACTGGCTTTAGGAGTGCTCTTGGGCCGAACTCGTTTGGGCCGAGCTTGATGTCAGGTTTATTTATATTGGGCCTGATGCTTGGGCCTGGGAGTTGGGCCGTATCCTATCACATCCCCCAAAAAGACGCAGAAGCGAGGTCGTGATGGGTTCGGGGGCTGTAATTCACCAGAGATTTGCTTAAGACGAAGGGGAGCGCATCATCCTGTTTCTGGCCTTTTATATTGGCTTCGTGTGTTGCTGGTTTCACCTGTAGAGGCGTTCGCCGAGGTCATTTGTTGCTTGGCTTCGCGTTCCGAGGTGTGTCCGAAGTCAGTTTGCCTGGTTTCAGCTGACGAGGCCTTATGCCGAGGTCTTTCGATTGGATTCACCTGACGAGGTGTTATACCGAGGTCTTTTGTTAAGCTCTCTTGACGAGGCGTTATGCCGAAGTCTTCTGATCGGCTTCACCTGACGAGGCGTTATGCCGAAGTCTTCTGATCGGCTTCACCTGACGAGGCGTTATGCCGAAGTCTTCTGATCGGCTTCACCTGACGAGGCGTTATGCCGAAGTCTTCTGATCGGCTTCACCTGACGAGGCGTTATGCCGAAGTTGCACACGGGACGCCTTGTTAGCATTTAATGCGCATTTAATGCGGCAGCGGTTGGATTCCCGATAAAGTGCATATTGGGGGAATAACTTCCCTGATACGCCTTTTCGCCTATCACTTTGCACATTTCTAATTTCAAATTCTCTGAAACTTTTTGTCGTCTAAAAAGTTCCTTTCCGCCATTACCGTTTGCGCGAGGTTCAACGCTATCATCCTCGATCTTTAAACCAGTAAGTTATGGCTTCCTCTTCTTCTTCTTCTGAATCTCACGGCGAGGGTAACCGTGCTTTAATCGAGTATTCATCGCACGATTCTGTGGATAGGGATGTTTATACTTTTGCTGGCCTCCCTCCCTTCATACGTAAAGTGTGTTTTCCATTTTTGGTAGATGCTGGTAGAGTTTCTTTGATTTCTTCAATTTTAGATGCCTTCGTTAGACTAGAACTCGCATCTACTTTTCATATCCCAAAATCCTTCGATTTTATTGCTCCCCGGCCGGAGGATAGGGCTTGTGCTCCTCCGGACGGTTACGTCACGGTATATGAGGATAGCCTAAAAAATGGCCTTCGTCTTCCTTATCCTCCTATATATGTTGAGTTACAGCAACTGTTCGCCATTCCTTTAGCTCAGTTGACGCCGAACTCCTTTCGTCATTTGACTGGCCTAGGCGTCTTTGCTCACCGCCATCATTTCCCTTTGACCTTAGGACTCGTCCTTAGGTTTTTTCAGTTGAAGTTCAGCAGGGGTGGTATTACCTGACACCTCGTCGTACTTTTAAATTAAAAACGAAGTCCAAAATTTCCAACTGGCACCAGAAGTTTTTCTTTTATCGTTTTCCTGGGTCGCTCCAGTTTGCCTGGAACCGCGATAAACTGTCAGATATGGCTACGGACTATGACTTCGGCAGCTTTGAGCAATCCTTAGACAGGATTGGCCTTGTGGATGAAGTCTTTTCCGAGGCCGAGCTTGCGGATGCGGGGCTGAGCCCTTATGACCCTACTGCTGCAGTGGAGTCGGCGAGGGGTGAGGCGACGGAGGCTGAAGCCAGTTGTTTGAGGGCCGAAGTAGAGGAAGCCCGGCGACGGGAGGTCGAGCTGGCGACCTCACAAGGACGGATGCTCCGCGCCTTTGCGGAGAGGTTATTCTTCTCGGGGGGCTTCTCTGGGATGGTCGCCGATGTGGGCTGCTGATCTTGAGCAGTAGCGATGGCGGATGTCATCGATGAAGTCATCGAGGATTACCTAGAGTTGGACAAGTCCAAGTATGGTGATCGCTCACTTTTCTAACACGAAAACGCGCAAGTATAAGGTAAGCAGAGTATCGTATCCACAGGGATTGTATCACGAAAACATAGAAGCTAGCTCAACGATAATTCATCATTATTCAAGCACAGAAATTGGGTGAGAGATTTAAGGGCTTCAGAATTTAATCCAAAGCAAAGGTAACCATGCAGAAATATAAAATAAAGCAATAAAAATCATGGAAGATAAAACAGATAAGAAAGATTAACCCTAGGGATACATTAATCCTATCCACAACGTATGTTTATCATGTTTCCTATTAGCCAATTTTAATCCAGACAAGATGGAAGATCACATATATAACCAACAACTTCAGTTACGACAATTGCGGCTGTAGATTACTAGTTTTCCCTATTACTGTTACGTCTCTAGGTGAAAACAAGCAACTCCAAACAGATCACAAAGAATAAGCTTCCTACGGATGTTCCTATCTCAGCTACGACTCAAGGTTTATCCATATCATGCATTCAAGATCGATTAACAATTAATACAGTTACGTAATTAACTGGCAACTAGATATGCATCAAGATTGATCAGAAATTAACACATATAAATAAGCACCAAGAATCATGAATCAATGCCTAGAAGGTAAATAGAGATAACAGGAATCACAACATATAGGATCGGATCATGCAAACCCTAGGATTAGAACAGGAAATTACCTAGACATAATAAACGAAATAAAATACGAATTAATCATAAAAAAGGAAATTAAATGCATAAAACCCGGATAATAGCGTTGGATGAACAATGGTTGGTCTTGAATCCAATCCCAAGCGAAAAACGGAAAACAACGGAAAACGATCGGACAAAACGTTCCGAATGATAACAAAGCGATAAACTAAACTAGAACAATGCAAGAATTAAATCTAGAATTAAACGGAAGCTAAAGAAAAGCAAAACTCGAGAAAAAACTGAATAAAACTGTTCTGGGGCATGTCTGGGTCCAAGGAGGCGCAAGGGAGGCTTGCCCTATTTATAGATAAGGGTGGAAACCCTAATTTGCACGCCTGCCGCTACGTCTCGCGACCGCTCCTCGCGGTCGCTAGCTCGACCGCGAGGTATCTCCCGCACGCGCTCTCTTCGCTCGCGGTCGCCTCTTGCGCTCGCATGGTTGGCTCGCGGCCTGGCTAGCGGTCGCTATCCATGGCCGCGAGAAATCGTACAGTGACTTCTCGGTCTGGGGCTTGCTCGCGTGCACGAGGTCGCGGTCGCGTCTGATCTTGGTGCTCGCTGGTTTGCCTAGCGGCCAGCCTAGCGACCGCTAGGTTGGTCGCTAGAAACTGGGCAGATGTGCATTTTGGCTCGTGCTTCGTTCCTTGCTTCGATTTTCAACATATAGACCTACACAACACCAAAAGAACACCCAAGAGCAGTATCTTCTAGAAATAGATATAAACATTAAGATCCGATACATAAACGCACATTAAATGATCTAAACTCATCTTTAAATATCAACAATAAACGTGTAAAATACGCGTTTATCATATGGGTATGAGGCGACAGAGGATGACGCCCTGGTTCAAGCGTATGCCGAGGTCCTGGGTCGCGGCCTGAAGGATTTGCCCGTGCTGCAGAGCTTCACCTCGTCCTCCGTTTTGCTGACCGTGGAGTCCGTCCGTGCTTGTCCGGTGGATCGCGATCCCATGATCGAAGCCTTGATGGCCGACCTTACGAAGGGTTCTGGGAAGGCGGCGGCCATGGCGGCGGGCACCGGGGCTCGTGGAATCCGGAGGAGGAAGCCGAGGCGAGCGTGTCTGGGCGGCCACCGCAGCCGAGGAGACTCTGAGAAATCCCCCTCGCCTCAGCCTTTGAGGCGTTTGAAGAGGCTCAAGCGCAAGATTACCGATGTCCTGAGTGCTTCCGATCCCAAGGTCGAGATCATTGGTTCTCAACCTGCACCCCGCTCTTTCCTTGAGGTGACGTATTTGTTCGTATGCATATTTAGATAGTATAATCATGGTATCTTCTGATTCGGTTGGTCATTATCTGCGGGTCGAGGCCGTATCGAGCGAGCTAAGGCGCCCGCCTTAGCGATTTGGAGCGTCTACTCGTGATGGAGTATTTGAAAGCGCCGTTGCCGGTTCGGAAGTGGCTCGTTCAGAGGAGATGGAGGAAGAGAAGACTCTTCTCGTCAAGGAGGTTTCTGAGGCCGAGGCCCGGGCTCGGGATGCAGTCCGGAGGGAAGCGGCGGCCATGGCGGAGGAGGGCGTCGGGGCTCAGGGAATCACGGAGGAGGGGGAGGCTGAGGCGAGCGTGTCTGAGGCGGCCACCACAGCCGAGGTAGATGCTCCCCAAGATGCGGCCGAGTTAGCTGGAGCTTCTGGAGGGGTCAGTTGATCCCCCTTTTTTTTGTAGATCAAACTTGTAAATACGTCATCATTAGGATGTCGCTTTTGATTTGCCTTAAAGGCTTTAATAAAATCCGTCGTTCAGTTGAATGATTTTGTCTTTGTGTTCAGTCTTCTCCTGATATGCCTGATGCTTTCCCCTGGCTGGGTCAAATCGAAGTCTTGACGCGGGCTCTCGAAGATAAGGAGGCCGAAGTCCTTCGTTTGGAAGACAAGCTCGGTCATGTGCGGGAGGAGGCCGAAGTCAGGCTTAGGGCATCACAAGAGAAATTGGACGAGCTTCATGCTCGGATTTTGGAAAGTGAGGAGAAGCTCGAGATTGCGGAGGATAAGGCCAAACCGATCTTAGAGGAGCACGAGTACGAGGCATTTATTCACCGACAAGGTGGAATGACCATCTCCGAGGCCGAGGCTAGGGTCTTAGACCTCAAAGTGCGGTGCCCGGAGTATAAGAGAAGGTATGGCCGGGACTCCTGGCAATTTCGAGAGCAATATGACGATTTGAAGAAGATCGGCGGCTTATACAAGATTGTAGCGGCACGTCATCCCTTCCTTGGACGCGTGCTTCATTCGGCTACTGAGCCTTCTTCTGCTTCTGAGCCTTCTTCTGCTGCCGAAGCTTCTCCATCTGCTAGGACTTCTTCTTTTTTCCCGGATATGTCTTCTCCGGAGTGGCTAGCTCAAGAGAGACGTTTCATTCTTTGAGGAGGCGAAGCCCTCGAGGAGCCGAGGTCAGGCGTCATCGAGCGGCCGAGGTCGATCTAGCAGGGCTGCGTCGTCGAGTGGCCGAGGTCGATCTGGCAGGGCTCTTAGCGTAGATCGAGGACGAGGTAGAGGTAGGATTAGTATAGATGCTCTGTTGAATCCCGATTTTTCTAGGGATTGGCTCAGCTTTTCCCGGCCTCCTGGGCCCTCTTCGTCCTCGTAATGTATAAACTGTATACTTTGAAATAAGAATTATTTTTATTTGCTTCGTGTTAACTCCTCGAGAACACTGTCTTTTCTTACCGTAACCAATAAGAAGATAGGTCGTCCTCGTTTAGACGAAGGTAGCTCGTCCTCGTACAAAGGTAGTTCGTCCTCAAATGAACTAAGGTAGTTCGTCCTTGTACGAAGGTAGTTCGTCCTCGTAATAAACGAAGGTATTCATCCTCGAAATAAATGAAGGTATTCATCCTCGAAATAAATGAAGGTATTCATCCTCGAAATATATGAAGGTATTTCGTCCTCGTACGAAGGTATGGATTCCTGTTTTGGCAAGAAATATTGCTCGGGGTGGTCCCCGCTTCCCCGAAATAAATGAAGGTATTGGTTCCTGTTTTGGCAAGTTTTATCGCTCGGGGTGGTCCCCTCTTCCCCAAAATAAACGTAGGTATTGGTTCCTTATTTGGAAAGTTTTATCGCTAGGGGTGGTCCCCTCACGCGCGTTTGAGTTCTGTCCTCCGTCGAGGGTATAGTTCGTCCTCCGAAGAGGGTATAGAGAAGAGATAGTATGCATAAGTGACAAACAAATCATGCAAAAAAAAGATTTTATTGATAGAGAACGATGTAATAATAAAACAAGACTCAAAGACACAACTGAACAGACTCGATGATACGACCGAACGGACTCGATGACACAACAGACTCAACTTTTGACACTTATGCAAAATATTTCTTCAGATGAATGATGTGCCACGTACTGGGTATTTGCTGCCCGGATATATGAGCGAACTTGTATGACCCTTTTCTGAGGACTTCAGTAACCTGGTATGGTCCTTCCCATGTAGCTTCTAGTTTACCGAGCTTTGCGGCTTTACTGATTTCGTTGTTTCGAAGCACGAGGTCGCCTACTTGGAATTGTCGGGACTTGACACGCTGGTTGTAGTACCGAGCTACTTGTTGCTTATACCAACCTTCCTTGATGTAGGTGAGGTCTCTCTTTTCTTCGAGCAGATCTAGATCAGTTCATAGATTTTCCTCGTTTGCTTCCGCCGAGAAGTGAATGGTACGGGGGCTCGGCATACCGATCTCTGCAGGGATCACTGCTTCGGTTCCGTACGTCAAGCTATAGGGTGTTTCTCCGTTCGACGTCCGAGGTGTAGTTCGATACGACCATAGGACTTGCGGTAAATTTTCACCCAATTCCCCTTTACTCGATCGAGGCGACTCTTGAGTCCTTTCACGATTGTTTTGTTGGTGACTTCAGTTTGACCATTTGCTTGAGGATGAGCCACCGAGGTGAATTTTTGCTGGATCCGAAGCTCTTGGCACCATTCTTTGAACATTTTATCCGTGAATTGTGTCCCATTATCCGAAATAAGGATATGAGGGATGCCGAAGCGACACACGATGTTTTTCCAGACGAAGTTGAGGGCGTTTTTGCTCATGATTTTCACCAAGGGTTCGGCTTCCACCCACTTCGTAAAATAGTCGATTGAGACAATTAGGAATTGAAACTGTCCTGGAGCTTTGTAGAAAGGACCTACGATGTCGATCCCCCATTGCATAAATGGCCAAGGGCTTTGCATGCTGGCGAGGTCGGTTTGAGGTAACCTCGGCACGTTTCCATGGATTTGGCACTTCGGACATTTCTTCACGAGATCGATTGAGTCCTGGAACATTGTCGGCCAATAGTACCCCCATCGCATGACTTTCTTCGATAGGGCGCGGGGTCCGATGTGACTTCCACATGATCCTTCATGTACTTCTCGTAGTACGTAGTTAGCTCGGTTCGGACCTAGGCACCTTAGGAGAGGCTGGAGATATGATTTTCTATAGAGAATTCCCTGTTCAAGCGTATATCGCAGAGATTTGCTCAAGATCTTCCTGGCCTCGAGCTTGTCATGGGGTAGCTCGCCCTTTCCGGTATTCTTGAATGGGAGTCATCCAATTAGGTTCGTCGTCAGATACTATGTTGACCTCGGTCGTGCAATCGTCGTCATCGCTTATACTCCTGCTCCGTACTTATTCGACTGGCGAGTTCATCGACGCCGAGGCTAGTTTGCTTAGTACGTCAGCTCGGTTGTTTTGCTCCCTTGGGACGCGAACTAACTGGAAGTATGAGAAAGCTTGTTGTAGGCTTTTGGCTTTTTCAAGGTATTTCTTCATCCTATTGCCTTTTGCCTCGTACCATCCCAACATGTGACTTACTATGACTTGAGAGTCACTGTGAACTTGCACGGCTCGTACTTGGAGGCTTTGAGCCAGGCGAAGTCCCGCAATTAAAGCTTCGTACACCGCTTCGTTGTTTGTATTTTTGAACGCGAACCGAAGTGCATAGGTGATCTCCTGTCCATCTGGTCCTAAGAGTAGGATACCCGCTCCGCTACCTGTCTTCCCCGAAGCCCCATCGACGTAGACTTGCCAGCAATCCTCTAGAGTTTTATCTATTGGTTCGGCTTCGGCATTGTCTGATACGGACTCGTTGGGCTTCGGTATCTCGATGAAGTTAGCCTCGATAAGGAAGTCTGCTAGAGCTTGACCCTTGATGGCTTGACGAGGGCAAAAAGATATGTCGTGTTCACCTAATTCAATTGCCCACTTCGCGATTCTCCCTGAGGCTTCTGGCTTCGTCAATACTTGCCGAAGTGGGTGATCAGTGAGGACTTGTATGGGATGTGCATGGAAGTATGGCCGTAATCTTCTTGCAGCATTTATTAATGCCAGCGCGAGCTTCTCCAAAGGTTGATACCTTGTTTCTGGTCCTTTTAATGCTCGGCTGATGAAATACACGGGGAGTTGGCGTCCTTCCTCTCGTACCAAGACTGCACTTATGGTTTCGTCCGAGGCGGCGAGGTATAGGGAAAGGACCTCTCCTTCTTTTGGGACGGATAGTGTGGGCAGTTTGGCGAGGTAGTTCTTGAGGTCTTCAAAGGCGGACTCGTGTATGTCATTCCAGGAGAACTCCGGAGCCTTTTTGAGTATTTTGAAGAAGGGTAGCTGCTTATCTGCGGCTTTCAAAAGAAAACGGCTGAGCGCGGCAATGCAGCCTGTCAATTTGTGTACGTCGTGGATTGTTTTTGGCATCTTCATCTCCACAATGGTTTGAACCTTGGATGGATTGGCTTTCAAACCTTCTTGTGAAACCAAACATCCCAGAAATTTTTCGGACCGAACTGCAAACGTGCATTACTGGGGGTTCAGCTTTAAGTTGACTTTTCTGAGTAGGCCGAGGAAAATCCTGAGGTCGGCAACACATGTGGCCTCCTCAATGCTCTTGACGACGATGTCATCCACGTACACTTCCACATTCCGTCCTATGTAGGGCTGGAATATTTTGTCTACCATCCTTTGATAGGTGGCCCCTGCATTCTTGAGTCCGAACGGCATCTTCTTATATGCGAAGACTCCGAAATCTGTAATGAAGGTTGTTTTGGCCGCATCTTCGTCATCCATCAGGACCTGGTGGTATCCCTTGTACAGGTCTAGGAAGCTGAAGACTTCGTACCCGACCAACGCGTCAACTTTCTTGTCGATGTTGGGAAGGGGTAACAGTCTTTAGGGCAATGTTTGTTGAGATCGGTATAATCGATGCACATTCGCCACCCTCCTCCGCCTTTCTTCACCATTACTGGGTTGGCTATCCAGGTCGGATACTTGACTTGAGCAAGATCGTGCCTTTAGTAATTGCTTCACCTCGTTGTGGATGACTTGATTCCGCTCATTTGCAAAAATCCGTTGCTTTTGCGGCGGTTTCTGTTGTTGTTAATGTTGAGACGGTGTGTGATGATAGATGGTGAAACCCGGTCATATCAAGGCGACCAAGCGAACACGTCTCGAATTCCCTTAGGAGTTGGATGATTTGTTTCCTTAGTTGAGGTACACGGTGAGAGCCAACTTTACGACCTTGGATGGTTCGTTTTCATACAATCGACCTCCTCTCTTGAATTCTCTACGGGGCGGTGACATCCTCTCCGGTTCCAACTCCTCGGGTTTCTTTGATTGCTATGCTTGCGGTTCTTTGGACCGAAGTCCTCGCACCTCTCGAGGAAACTGCATGCATTCTTTAGCACCCGCTCAGTCTCCCCGGATCACGGCTATCCCCCCTTTTGTGGGGATTTTCATTGTCAGGTGGTAGGTTGAGCACACCGCTCTTACTGCGTTTAGCCAGTCTCGCCCAAGTATAACGTTGTATGGCGAATGGGCACTGACCACGAAGAACTGTACCACTTTGGTAGAGCTCGTCGGTGCCTTTCCTACTGTGACGGGCAGGTCGATCACCCCGTCTGGGCGTGTCTCTTCTTGTACGAAGCTGCGGAGTGGTAGCGGGGCCTGTGCGAGGCGCGCTTCCTCTACTCCTAACTTGTCAAAGCATTCTTTGAAGAGGATGCTTACTGACGCGCCACTATCGATATAAACGCGTCTTACCAACTTGTTGGCGATCACTGCCTGGATCACCAGCGCGTCCTGGTGGGGCACCACCGCAGGTACAGGGTCGTCCTCGGAGAAGGTAATTGCCTCGTCCCTCCTGAACCTCTTGTTGACAGGCTCGCTGGTATGGGGACTTCGGGCCTCGGCCTTCAGGGAGGACTTCGTAACTCCGCGGGGGAGACCCGTGATGGTAGAGATGACCCCGTCGTACTGGGGGTCGTCATCTCCTTCCTCGGCTTCGTTGCGCTTCGTCTTCTTGTGAGGGGCACAATTCCCTCTTCTCGCATGTTTCCTCTTTTTCTGGCCTCGATAAGGGGCTTCGTATTGGCCAGCTCGTCGGTCCTGCCCTTTGTATTTTTTCAGGACCCCGTCTTGTACTAGCATCTCGATATCTTCCATGAGATCTCGGCACTCCTATGTATCATGTCCATAATCCTCATGGAAAGAACAGTACTTGTCCTTAGTTAGACGTTTTGACCCCCCTGTCATGGTCGAGGCTTCTCGAACTTATCCATGTGGAGTTCGTAGATTTCTGCCCTTGGCTTCGTCAAAGAAGTGTATTGAGGTCTTTCCGAGGTGCCGCGCGGCCCGAGCCTGGACTCTATGGGGCGGCGTATCCTCTCCAAGGCACTTCGTCGACCTTGGCTTCGGTCTCCTCGTCCTTCGTCTCTTCTCCCTTTTTCAGAGGGCTCGCCTGCCTCGCGTTTCCTTCTATCAGCCTCGTCCGCTTTGGCGAACCGGTCGGCTATGCGCCATAGTTACATCGCGACGGGGTTCGTGCCAGCGATCTCTTTATATAAGGCCCCAGGCAGGATGCCGTTCTGGAAGGCTGAGATGATGAGAAGATCGTTCACGTCTGCGACCTTCAGGCTTTCCTTATTGAACCTGGTCATAAAATCGCTGATGGATTCGTTCCGGTCTTGCCTCAAGGTGAGGAGATGTGCCGAAGTCATTTTTGGCTCGGCCTTCTGGAAGAACCTTCGATGGAAAGCCTTCATCGATCGCGGTAGGAACCAATGCTCCCGGAGGTAGGCGTCGAACCACCGTGGCGTTGTCGACTAGTAACTCCGGAAGATCTTGTACATGTGAATTGTGTCGAGGCGTTGGTTGATCATATTGTACCGAACCGCATGCGGAAGTTCTGCGGGTCCCTTTGTCCGTCATAGGGGGTGATGCTCGGCACCCGATATTTGTCTGGGAGCGGGGTGTCGAGTATTTCATTTGAGAACGGGGTGACTATCCTCCCGTACCCGTCGAAACCGCCCTCTGGAGAGTGGGGCGGAGTTCGTCGACCGAACTCGCTTTGGTAACCCGGACCGGCCTCGCGGCGATCGTAACGTCCTCCTCCGCGCAGTCCGTCCCTTGCGCGATTGGTTTGTGCCCCAACGCGTGCAGAGGTATGAGCGCCCCTGACTTGAATGCTGGGAGATCCACCTCGTTGCGGTGCCTCGTGTTTAGACGAGGCTTCGGCGCTCCTCTCTTCGGGAAACGGCCGACCTTGTGCGTGGCTGAGGTATTGGAGAAAACTCTCCTTGTTTTTCTCGAGAAATCCCTTGACGGCATCATCAAGGTTTATCTGCGGAGCCGGAGGTGCTCCTTGGTTACTATTGCGATCTCCTTCGCTTCGGTATCCGGCTTCTTCGTGCAGGACTAGGTTGCCTTGTTCGTCCATTGTTTGGACATGACCTTCAGGCGTTGATTCTCTGACTGGGTTTTTCCCGAGCTGAGCTCGGCGTGTCCGACCATCCTTGTTGCCGGCGGCGACTCTGGATGCGTGACTTCTGGTATGCATTGTCGTGATTGATTCCCTGTAAACGACAGTTGATCGAAAACACAAAATTTCGTTTCCCACAGACGGGGCCAGTGATTGATCTAAATTTAGCAGGGTAATAAATGCAGTAAGAACACGAGGATTTACGTGGTTCGATCTATGAATAAGATCTACGTCCACGGGGAGAGAGAGTATTCGTGTATTGATAATATGAGGAGTGATTACAAGAATTGTAGATGATCCTTTTCCCTTTGATCTAGCCTCTATTTATACACAACTATAATGACCTAGATCTCGAATCCCAGATCTATTCTAAGATAGAATTTGAATCCTATCTCTTCTCTACTTAGGATTCTCTTAGATATGGCCGAATCTTCTACGTTCCCACTGGCTTTAGGAGTGCTCTTGGGCCGAAATCGTTTGGGCCGAGCTTGATGTCAGGTTTATTTATATTGGGTCTGATGCTTGGACCTGGGAGTTGGGCCGTATCCTATCACCAATGTATGCTATTCCCTCAGATAAAGGGGCGAATTTATGTAGAGGCTGGTCCGGCTCCAGCACAGGGCAAATCTCAAACATTTTCTTATATTTATGTATTATATTAAGCCTATGTTACAACAAAATCAAGCTATTAGAATGCTTATATTCGATCATTGCTCCACAGTACATCCTACTATTGGTTTAATGGGACGTTCATTTAAATTTATAATTATTTTTAGTACGAAAAAAGATAAAAGAAAATTGTCAAAAGGAAAAAAAGAAAAAAGAAGAAGAAGATAGAAATGAAATTTCACTCAAACCCCAAACTCCTAAATTGAAAAAAAGAACTAAACCCTTATTCCCCTGCTGCGGTTCATCTACAACAAAATTCGCTTTTAAGGAACTAAAAAACGTCATTAATAACAATCTGTAATGACATTTGATCTATTACCACACTGATTTTTTGGGTTGGTTATGCTAGTGTAGCTATGTACCCTTTCCAGATATAACCCTTTTCAGATATAAAGACACTGAGATGTATTATTTTAGGTACTGTTTGAAATTCGAAAAATTGGGTTATTGTGCCACCTTTAAACGTCTGCATACAATGATTTGTGAGTTTTTTTCTCATAAATGTGATTTAATATTTACTAATGACACTTTTAATCTATTTAAAAATTATTTTTAAAATTCACATTTTAAGCTTTATAATTTTTAGTTCCAGTTTCCATTTTTGGTAAATTAGAACTAGGGAACAAATACCAAAAGACATTTGATTGAAACGATATAATATTATTTATCAAAATTTGAGAACAAATTTTATTACAATAAGTAAAAAGTGATCAAGATAAAAGAATTAGAAATCTAGACAATGTTATCAGCTCTCCGAGTAGCACTAATCTAAGCAACTATATAATAGCTAAAACTAAAACGCAAAGCATATAAGTATTATGCTAGCTACCAAAAGTACTAAAGAGTTGTCGTGCTATTCTTGTATTCTCCCATAGTGCCTTTCTTCTATTCTTCAAAGTTTTGAGTAGCTAACTTCTTCGATGCCTTCTGCAAAACTCCTTTTAGTGGAAAGAACTAAACAAATTTATGTAGTACAAAAATTCATCAAATTTACAAAATTTATAACAAACTCCTTTAGATCTCTAAGTTGTGTTGATTATCCCAACATATGAAATCAACACTTTGTAAAAAAAGACCATCATCAGCACCTAAAAAATCTCTTAAAAGTAGAACCAACAAAGATACAAGGTATTTCAACTTATTCTACTGCAGCCTCGGCCAAAAGAAGTGGCACATGAAATAACTCGCATCACTGAATATCAAACTTATGCATATTTTTAAGCTTGCATAAAGGAAAAATAGTTCTTAAATTTGCAAAAGGTATAAGTACCAAAAAAAAAGAAAAGAAAAATAACAACAACAAAGAAAGAGATGGATGAAGAAAGAGGGCTAGGGGAACACGGCCTCAATGGTGAAAAGTGTGGGCAATACGAAAAGGAAAAAAATATATTAAAAGGATTACCTGAAAATTCGAAAGATGTTAGTTCATGTAGTTTTTTATCTGAAGCAAATCCTTGTTCTTAGCCAAATCTGTTTCTAATAATACAAAGTTACTAGATATATCCACAAGCCACACCTTCACTGATCCTTCATGGTGCAATGTGAAAGACTTCACACCACCAAGAACAAGATTCTAAGCTAAAAGTGATCAAAAGAACTGAGTTATAATAAGCCCTAGAAGTTTCTCCTATATAGATAAATGATGTGAATCACTAGAAATTATTTCATTGACATCTTCTCCCAATTTATCTCGAAAATGAGATCAGCCACACAGTAAGCTTCTTCAACAATAACTAAAGTAAAAGTTATAAAAACAAAACCTCAAGGCAAAAATTCCAAAAATAAAAATAATAAATGAGTACAAACAGTAATATGTACACAAACTCCACTTCTTGTTTCATTTAGTATAGCTTGAGTTGCACTCATAATTAGTGTTCAATACATTGAGATTGCACAAATACCAACAATGCAAAAAATGTGTCACAGTGTCACTCCATATGCACATACAACATCAAACAATCAAGTATAATAATAGAATTCAAGTAACTCTGAAAGAGTTAAAGAAAAGAATATATCGATGTCAACTTTGAGGCCCTACATTCCAGTCACGAGAACATTAGAAGCAAATAGTCGTTGTCTCGCCCAAGCTGTCGAGTTTGGAGACCCTTATCAATATAGACTAAAGTTCTATCATCAAATACCATATTGGTAAATGCTCCAAAACATAATCTCAAACTTATATTTGGCATACTCATAGGCCGCTAAAGATAGGCGTAATTTCAAGAACCAGACTTAGCAGCTTAAGATTGTTCACATGAGATATTGCAAGTATTTCACTTGTGAAGGACTCGGAAAAGAAAAGGTCAATCAACTTTGGATAAGCATTGATCGAGGGCACGCTGCTAGAAGTTGATATGGAAATCGGCCAAGTTTATCTCCAGAAGATCTGTTGAGGGCAAGACGAGACTGTTAAGGGCATCAGAAGGCCGTCGAGGGCATCGTGAGGCTGTTGGAAAGCAAGATGTCGAGGAACGAATCAACCTTATCAAAGAGAAGATAAGACAAATATATATTTGCCTAATCCAAAAGATATGAGAAGATCAAATCGACTTCAGATAAAGATGAATGTTGGGCACGATCACTACAACAAAAAAGCCTTTTTCAAACACTGAAAAGTGCCCCAATATATTGTCTTTGGGGGCACTTATCGTTTTCGGGGCACTTAACACATGTGTTGCTAAGTATCGTGTCCCAATAGAGTTTGGGGCACTTTTAAGTGTCTCTATACCAATAGCTTTCTAATCATTTTTATTTGCCCCAAGATCAATTCTTGAGACATATATATATGCCTTTAAAAGATTTAAATTTATACTGATAAATTTATAGAGACACTTATTTGTGTCTTTTACATATATATCGAGACACAAAATGTGTAGCATCAAAATCCCTTTTGTGTTTGAAAAATAATTTCTAGGGGCACTTATTTGTGCCCTTAAATCAAATTTTAGTTACATAATGTGTAGTATCAAGTTTATATGTCTCGTAATTGTATATGTTAATTATATATATTATACACAAATACAATCATATCTTTCTAGATGACTTTTCATGTAAAAAAATACATCTGCAATATATTTTGAACGCATTATTTGCAATACTAAACAATCTAAGATTGAAACTATACAAAATCTCATGTCCTATCATTCAAGTCCACCATTTGTAAGAAAAACTAAATGGAGTCATAGAATTGTCCTTACATAACACAAAATACAAAAATATCACCATCTAAAATATGAAGGTGTCATTTGAAGTTGAGTGTGCCACATTCTAGCAAATTCTTGTGTCAACTTTCATTTTCGCCCAAGATAATCTGCATATTAGATAGAGTAGAGGTTACACTAACACAAGAAATAAGTAAATTAAAGCAACAATGTTGTAACAATTAACAACTCAAGGTAAAAAATATAAGAGAACAAATAAATTTCAATCACATAGGTATTCGTGTCGAGGAAACCTTAGTTCTCGCAATGAAGGATTGTCTGCAGTATATTTTGTAATCATAAATAGAAGACATCCCCAGCTAATCCAGATACTTTTTCGCCATCCATGGTTAGTTCATTAAGGTTAATTTAATTTCAATGACTCCAAAATCATCAAATTTTACAGAAACTAAACATAAATGCATTTGTCATAAGATTTCAATCAAATAAGTATTCATGATGACCTCATGACTGAAAGGTACCTGGCCCGAGATTGTAAATGTGGTGTAGACGACTTGAAGTGAACCAGATGTTCCATTCCCAAATCTTGTGAACTAACCGGCATCAAAGAGGCCTCACAGTCCAATAACCAAAGGCGTGCTAGTGAAGCCCTTATAGATTTCTTGCACTTTATTGTCAAGTGTGATTACATCAGTTGCATATTGGTCAGCTGCAATGCCATTGCCACTTAGTCCATTTCCCAACAAATGGAGTTAGCATTTTTATAATTAGATTGTATAAAGAAAAGTATCGGCCATAAATATTGAGAAAATAAGCCATCTAATTTAGGCAAGTGAAGGCCTACTCATAAAAATTGGCATACTCGTTAGTTTTACGGATGATCAAATTACAACTTCTATTTCCTAGTTCATCTACAAATTAATGATCGAGTTGGTAAATAAATCGACCGCATAATGAAAAGATCATGAATACAAATACCGTCAATACCTTTTGAGGTCGAGCTCACTTAACCACATTTGAAGCCTTGTAGCCTGTAGCCTGTAGAATGAACATTAAACTTATGTACAAAATCTTATGTAAATGTCAGAAGCCTTCTGATACTACAGTAGTTGTTTAACAGATGTGCATAAAAACCTCCCAAAAAGCAGAAATATAGCTACTGTGCATGACGATTCTCAGGAAATTAATTCCTGTTTCTTATTACTTGTCCCAGGAAAAGCACTTCATAGTTTTCATATGTTAGATAAGTAGTAACAAATTAGTGACGTGCAGAAATACAGGGATTATCACACAAGGAATCAATTTGACACGTCCTTACATAGAGCCAGAGTCGATGGCTAAAATCTATTGAAAATCATGTTTTGTTATAATTGCATTAAGCAAAAGGTAACACACGTTGATTCCTAATGGGGACAAGATGAGATTCTATTACTCTACTAACTATGATTGGAAAAATGATGTACAAGTATGAGATATTATTACTTATGTACTAAAGTAATCACTCACACAATAAGAATAATAAAAACAGATTTGTCCTCTCTTTTTTTTAGCAACCCCTACTCATTTAAGAACCATGAAACAAAACCTAAAGTGTTCAGATTACTTGCCTTGTTACCATTTGATGTGCAACTTCCATAATTTCTGCACGGAAACAAAGCACATGAAATGCAACTCGGCACCTGAGCCTCTGGTACTCGATCAAGCTTGAGGGAAGGATGGACTGGGA
The DNA here is from genome assembly GCA_036937905.1 of Salvia rosmarinus. Lineage (NCBI taxonomy): Eukaryota > Viridiplantae > Streptophyta > Magnoliopsida > Lamiales > Lamiaceae > Salvia > Salvia rosmarinus. The sequence goes on from CM072819.1 coordinate 46,394,892, forward strand.
AGAAAAACAGAGAGCAAAGATTACAAGACAGCCACTATCAATCATCTAAAGATAGGTGCTACCCTTATCGTAGTTGTGCTGTTAGCTTTCCTGACAACACTTATCCACTTAACTAAGCCTTGCCACAGCGACAAGATCACAGATCTAGCAAAATTAAAAACAATTGAAACTTTACATTAAGCAAGAATGTGAAGCAAAAGAAGAAGAGAAAACTGAGAATACCGAGGTTCTAATCTTCTCAAAGCCGCCATGAATTTTAGCATAAATGAAACCATGGTTCTGTTTATTGGGAACTGGAACAAAGAAGCCATTAAAACTCAGATTTTGAAAAATATAATTAAAACTCAGATTTTTACTTTTTCTTCAAAAACCGAAGAAATACCTCCTTTTCTTGTGGAACCATGCTATCCAATCTTCCCCACCATTCATTATGATCCATTGTGTCTTTCTACATTCATGCAAATAGATTCATAGCATACCAAGTTAGACGAACATAAATTTTATCAGATATACAAATTATATAAGGGTGGTTGAGGAGAGGCTACTAGAACATGAGTGTTGTTCCTCTCGAATAGAAAAGTAAGCCACATATGGCATGCCTTTTCTCAAGAACCATTTCCTGTAGATACCCATCGTCAACAAATGTTACGTCATTCTGATCATCATCTATAGTTACAGACATGCAAAGACACTCATAACATACTAAATTATACAAGCATAAATTTTACAAAATATACAGAATATTCATGTCATCAACAAATGCGGAATGTTCCCATGCTAAAAAAACACTAGTTGTATGAAGCAGTCACCTTAAGAAAAAACAAATTAGTCAGAGCATTGTATTCGACAAGAGGTTTCAAACATCTAATTGCATTTCTAATTAGAGACAGAAGCCAAATACAAAATTTAAGCTCCAAAGCTATCCAATTGCCTGGATAAAATAAAATTAAATATTACTAACTTTTCTACTTGACTAGACTATTTCCTACATAATTTAATAGTTATCTATAAGTAACATAAGTCGTCATCGATTGGCTTCAATTTATTGCAAGAGAAATTGTTTATCTCTATCATGAGTTCTTAGAAAATGCTAAAATGGAATTGACCAAATATTTCTGACTTCTACAATCAAAATCGCAACTAGAAATCCTATCAAATTCGCACATTCATGCAAACACAAAACCGAAAAAAATCTACCTCGGCAGACATTTGGCGCATGTACTCAGCTCTCCAGGAAAGATCTTACCAGCGCTGCTCACCTCTGCCTGCTCCGTCTCTGCCACGAACGACCGCCTTGGGGGTTAGGGCAGTACATGTAACTGCAATTCGAGATCTGAACAAACTTGATTTCTCAATTTCTGACTAACGGACAAGGCGGTGCGAGTGAGAGTGATAGCGAGCGTGAAAATACGGTGGTTATGTCGGAAGGGGTTGGGAAGCAAACGACGTGATATTTAAAATGCAAATGTACAATTGCGGAAGATAGTACTATATTTTGCTGCCGGAACCGACACCCCGCATTTCTCAGACGGACAGCGGCACAGGCGATGGTGTTGTTGGGGAAGATGACGACTTGAGGCGCGGACTGTAGATTAATGAAGTCCTGTCTAGAAAATTGATAGGAGAAAGAAATGATTTTAGGTATTTCAGATTTGGATTTTTTCTGCTCACAGAAGCGTGCGTTAAATTGGAAAAGAGAGAGATGAGAGTGAATTAAAGGAAAAGTGAGACGCCCAAAACATAAGGGCAACACGTTTTTTTAGGTTTTTTTTAAATGTGCCTCTAAATTTAATATATCTAACTAAGTGCCTCAATATATATCTTAGAGGCATTTAAGAAAAAATGACTCTAAATAAGTGTCTCTATATCTATTTTTTGTTGTAGTGGATGCTGAAAGCTGAAAGAGATAAACATGAAGCTGTCAACCTTAGCCACAGTGGGCTGGATGTCTGGCCCATTACTTGTGTTCCCTATATATATGACATGCCCTATACAGAAAAACTTGTTCAGTTGGTTATAGTTTCTTGCATATTTAGACCCCAGCCTTAGAACCATTTACGATTCCTTGTCTTTCATTTCCGTTGTAATTTTCCGATGACGTTGGAGTCGGCTGTTATTTTTCTAGAAGTTTATCTTAAGTTTACCTTTTATGTTTTCATTTATTTTCGTTTTCATTCTTTACTTTATGTCTAGGTAAGTTTACAGTTATGGGTAGGGAAAGATGACGTGAACATAAATACAGAATTCATGAGGTCTAATTGGGTAATACATAACCTACATGCGTGTGTTCTCTAAGTGTTAGGTTTGATTCCAAAAGGTCTAACTTTACTTTGTTAGTTAACAAGCCATTAGTTAATCACGTTGAGCTAGATCACTTATAAATCAAGGTTAAAATACGATGTATGATCTGTATCGTCTTGAGAGTATAACTGACATGGACAAGTTGGTGAAGTCTTAGGGTTGTCGAGTGCCAATACCGGGTCTGTCATGGGCAAAATGTTGCTTGGGTAATACGTTCATTGATGATGTTCCTTGTAGGCGATTAGGTCAAGTAAGGATAACTTGCATAGAGGAGTTCCCTTACTAATTATTAAGACGTAAGGATAGATTGAGTCAAGATGGTTACGTGCGTGATGCGTGACAATGGGGGCACAACCATATTGGGCTTATAACTGGTTGATGCATGATGTGTAGTGAAAAATCTTTACGCTGATGATAGAGTCTAGTTTATGTTCATTGATTCGATGTTTTGATCCAGATTGTCTTTTACTTGATCTTTTCCTTTTAGTATTTTCAATTGTTTTGCCGACCAAGACGAGATATACGTTGACCAAGACAAGTATATTCTTTAGCCTTTTTTCTGTGATACTATGATCAAGAGAGAATTACACAAACTCCTTGTGTGATCGACTCTATACTTATCACTTACCCTTGTAATGGCCAATAGAAAAACTTATAAATTTCTTTTGCACGTGGTGAAACAACAGCCAAATCAAAATTGGCTCCGTTGTATTCTATTAGTTTTCTCTTTTTGTTTATTTGTCTAGTTCTTTTTTTGTTTGTACCTACCTTAGTTCTTTTTTTGTTTGTACCTATCTAACCGTGTAAGTATTCTAGAAGTATTAGCTAAATTAAAGATGAATGTTGAAATAAAGATATAAATTAAAATTTTATTTTATACATCTATCTAAATTAATAGGAGACAAATCAACATATAGAATTAATAGGAGACAAATCAACCATTCAAAATTAAAGATGAATGTTGAAATAAAGATATAATTTAAAATTTTATTTTATACATCTATCTAAATTCATATAATAAAATTAGTGAAGTATTAGCTACAAGACAGAATAAATATAATATATTAATGAGTATAAATTACTATACTATTTAATAAATTAGTATGAGTTTAAAAATTAATTATTTGTTAATAGAATATAACAGTGAAATATAGTAGAGAGTCTCCTAATTAAAATTAAATGAAAAATCTCATTTTGAAGTCTATAAATATAATTTGGATTAAAAAAAATGAAAAACAATTCTCCACCAAAATTTTATAGAATTTATACAAGTACTAACTATGGCTTCATACCCAGACATATATTTTTGTCAGAATACTAAAAATTATACATGCTCGGCACTTCTCACAAACATTTGAGAACATAGGATCACTAAACTACACTATCTTCGACCTCAACATCAGCACTACGATGGCACACGACATAACTAAAATCATACACCAATCGGCACCACGATCTTATCAGGATTGGAATCAATCATGAAACGTGACAACGACGCAAGAAATGTCGTCTTTGCTGCCCCTTGAAAGCGACTCGTTGATCAATTCTTTTGCCGCCTCACCACCCTCCTCTATTCCTCGTATGCACTCCACAGCTTCTTGATTCGACATTACCTACGACGCCACAAAATATTTGAATGAAAAAAAGCACATCGTCGTCTGTTCAAGGGAAAGAAAAGGAAGAGATAGATTTACATGCCACACGCCATCACTGGCTAAAATGATGCATTCTGTGTCTTCATCAATCATCTCGATGGCGATGTCTGGTCTCGACGTGATGTGAGCCTTGACCTTCTCGTCCCCGAACGCCCTCGTCATTGCAAGCTGCCCATCGACTCGTGGGACGTTCCCTGCACAAAATTTGTCAACAGCTTGAGACTCTGAATCCAGTTACTATTGAATTACAGAAACAGATGTACTTAACCAAGCAAATTTTTTCCTTCAAAATACCCGGTTTGTGGGAGACGAAGCCGCCTTTGCTCTCAACCATGTCCTTCTCCTTCATCGGTTCATGGTCCACCGACACCTGCTTCGCCTCACCATTTCTGCACACGACGGCGCGTGAATCGCCGACATTCGCCACCACCACCTTCGCCCGGTCAATCAGTATCGCCGTCACCGCCGTTGAACCTCCTCGAGAACCCACCACATTTTCTAGAATATCTTTATCAGTGTCTTCATAAGCCCTCTTAACTGCCTTTTTTGGGCTACTCCAAAAATCAGGCTGTTCGTAAAAAGATAGTCACACTCACCTCAAAATCTCGATCAATATATATAAGTATTGAACAAAAATTAATTAAAGATCACCTCATTGAGTATATTATCAAACAGGTGATTTTGTAGGTACTCAGCGACCTGACGGCCGGAATGGCCGTCGAAGATGGCATATAGTCCAAGCTCGTGACCGTCGATTTCCTTGCACGTTGCGACCAAGTAGTCCTCCATTCCATGCTTCATTTTTCCTTCAACTAGATGGCAACCATGAGAGATATTCCGCCTCTCACTCTTCCTGTTTTCTCTCTCATCACCTCTCCCATCGTCGTCCAAGTCTTCTCCCTCTGAACCGTTTCCAGCATTCTCAGCTTTTCTCATTTCCTCCTAAATCGGCGAATTATTAGTAACAGACCCATGAATTTATTTGTTAGCAACCCAAATTCACAATAATAATAATAATAAAGCTTAAAAAATAAGGATATTTTTCTGAAAAATCATTCAAATTGTATACGAAAAATGAAATTAGATCAACTAACGAACAAAATTCAACTTTAACTAACGAATTATGCAAAAAACTACAAATGCTTCACATATTGACAGATTAAAATGTTCATTGAAGAAAACATGAAATAGACCAAAATATTTGACAGATTAAAATATCCATTGAAGAAAACATGAAATAGACCAGGTTCTCAAACAAGTGAGTAGCTTAAATAACAATTTTAATACGTAATAACTACATATTTACAACCAATTTATTTTCCTAATGTCCACTACAAATATTTAAATCAAATTATTGAAAAACTATGTTCTGGTTAATAATACATCACATTATGAAAATCAAGTAAGACAAAACACTCCAAAGTAATTTGTAAAAGTTTTGAATGTTAAAAACATAAATATTCCCCTACCTTTAGGATTGCTAACATAATATCGTCAGGTGTCTCGCTCCTCTGCAGAGTAAGAGGATCAAATGGAACAACGAAGTTAAACGAGCTCGTCTATCATTAACATGAAAATGTTAAATGAAGACGTGTGACGCATACCTTAATCTTGACGACGTCTGCATCACTGTCCGAAGCCGATCTGCCCCTCTGCAAACGAAATATACAGAATGCGATCTCAATCCGTATGCTAGGGTACCAGGACTCAACAATCTAATAATGCGCAACATCACAAAATGCATTCTAGCTCGTCGTAAGAAAAAGACGACGAGAGGCTCAGTACGAGATTTTCTTATTACATTTCGACAACCAGAAAAAAGAAAATGAAAGTAACATTATAAAATTTGAGGAATATCTTTTGTCCCAGATTGAAAAAGCCGTACCTTAACCGTGACGATATCTGGGCCGTCCATTTTCGACAATTCCGTTTTTATGATTTTGATCGGACAATAAGAACTGGGATGCTGCGCTTTTGTGTTATTTTATTGCGGTGGATGAACTGACACGTGGCGAAGTATGGGGAGGCGGCGAAGTGGGTGTCTTCCGCCGCCCACCGCCACGTCCGCCGATTGATCTCTAGTCCACAGCGTGGCAGACATTGGAGCTTATTTGCATCTGCTGGCTGCTGCCATGTCCGAGACTCCGAGTAATAGTCATTGTTTTTTGCTCTGTTTTAAGAATGAAAACATCTGGAGAATACGCCACGTCAAAAAATTCACAATTTTTGTGTTTTAATAATCATGGAAAATAGGGTTCATCACAGTTTGGTTTGGTGAGGTCTGATATCAAAATCAAATCAAATTGTAAACTGTGATTTAAAGATTTTTGAAATCAAACTAAATTATATTAATACGATTTGGTGCAATTTGATTTGAAGTTTACAAATATTTTTTATTTTGAACTCCATATTAATTTGGAAATTTTTAACTACTTTATTGAATCTTAAATCTCTAGTTCTTGTTTTATGCTTGCACACACACAAACGCACATAAATAGATATATGTATGTATATATATAAAGTATATATATTGCCTATATAATTACTTAGAAGTTAAATCACAGACTTAAGAATTATATCTGTATATATCAGCATAAACCAATCCAATTTAATTGTATTAAGCGAAATTTTGGTACCGAAATTATTGTTCTCGGAAACCTAAAAAAGAAATTCTTAATAATAAACAAAGATATAGCTAAAAAAAATTATGATATAGTCTAGAGACCGGCGAGGAGTTAATATTATGCAATTTAATATATACTTTAACTAATAATATAATAACAATAGTAAAATTAATAATTTTAATTTAATTATATTTTTTGAAAATCAATTAAATTATAAAAATATTTTTTTTTAAATTATAAATCAAATAATATTTTGCAAACCGTAAACCAAACTAAAGTACACAAAATTATGATTTGATTTACAATTTAAACCAAATTCCGAACCCCCGATCTAAAATGTTCTTGGAAAGTGAAAAGATTTTTTTCCAATATAATAAGCTTGAGATTTTTAATGATATGGCTAAACAATTTATTTCTTGTGTGACGACTTTAAGAATTTAATGGAATTTTATCCAGGGTGGAGATATGATTTTACAAATAGACGGTCAAAATTATAGATTTATATTTAAAATAAATTTGAACAATCATACTTTTACATATAAAAAATAAAAAATACAATTTAAATATAATAACAATACAAAAAGATTGGCCGAACGATGCAGATTCTTCTAACGTATATCAATTCTATTATCGGAGATTGTCTTTGGCGCCAACACCTAGACTTCGAAGGTCAATTATGCCGCCGTCTGGTGTTCAATTTAAAATCCAAATGTAACATTGGAAAGCCCATAACAGGTACCATATTGCTCGATTTTGGATCGGTAATAGAGATAAGTTTCAATAATAGAATTGATACCCATTAATACAAAAGAATAAAATTGATAAGTGGTAAAGTTTGAGATAAATTTAAAAAATGGGTCCAAAATTCTTGTAGATACCATAACTAACCCAAATTCAATTATGATTCCTTAAAAGCTGCATAAAAATATTGCAGTTATTAGGATGCAAAATATAACTAACTAAACTTATATTTTGTATCCATATAAAATTTCAAGTCAATTTTTCCTAATAATTTTATTCCCAATTACAAGCAAAATGTCACAATGACTTTCCCACTTAAAATTAACTCATTAAAATTTTTGCCATGTCAATTTAGGGTAAGTATGTGTAGAAAATTTGAATCTAAAAAAAAGAAAAAAAGATTTACTCGAAAATGGAAATGAAAAAAGTCTTTTTTAAGCAGAGAGAAGCAGAAGATTGACGTTGAGCTAGAGAAAATGAAGAGCATGAGCGCGAAGAAGGCTGCTGCAAGAGCAGTTGCCAAAGCTGAGGCCGTGATTGCAGCAGCTGAAGTGGCAGCGCGGGAAGCTAAGGCTAAGGCAGAAACCACACAGTGTTTTGCTGATGTTGCTCAGAAAGTATTGATTTATCGAGCTATACAAGTGTATTAAAGTTGAAACTAATTAAGTTCTTTTGTGGTTCAACTACTTTGATAAGATGGAGGACCATCTTATGAAGGCTGCACAAACCTCACCTTTTGCTAGTAATATGTTCATGTTTTTACATAAGTTACAGAATTGTGAATCTATGAATTTGGTCAATTTCAACGGCTTGTTGTCTATTATATCCCCAACTGATGCATATCAACTTGAAAGAAGTATTTTTTCTGCAAAACTTCTATCAGATTAACTGAGTTGCATTATGCAGTGGTGATTGACGCTCAGGTTTAAAGTTGAAAAAGAAATAAGATATACAAAGCAATAGTGAATTGTAATTACAGAGCAACATGAGAGGATTACGGCTGTAAACATAAACCATAATTGAATTGAAACCTTAAATATACAAAATATAATTAAGTACAATAATCATTTGAAACAAATTAAATTTAGTAACCAATTTGATACAAGTACCATAGTGTAGTAACATTTGATGAAATTAACCATACATAATTTGAGGTAAACATGTAAATATTAATGCGACGCCAGTATAGTAGTTGATATTTCTGAAGTCGCAGTTAAATTTATAAAAAAATATATAATATATAAAATGAAATATCATCTGTTTAAACTTAAAAATGAAATATATTATGGAGGATCAACATAAAATTCATTTTTATTGTGTGAATGTGTGAGAATAAAAAAAATGATGAATTCGATGTGGATACTAAAGTTACTAAATCCAAAAAATAGAATTTTCGTTCTTCATGGGATTCGAACTCGGGAGAAATTTCTAAAAAAATCCAATTTTTTTGATTCAATAACTCTGGTTATGGATGCATCAACTTCTATATCAAATTCATTTTGTTCATTGCCAATTCTTGTATTTTTCGTTCTCAAGTTAAAAACTAATTGTTCTTATTTGAACCACACTATATATATATATGGTTGAGTTATAATAAAAAGCGATTTTTCGTAAAAACCTAAAAACCAAAGCATTTTACGTATAAAGTTAATGCACTTTATGTATAAAACTAATGTACTATTGAGTTCTGGTAAAAGTCAATACTATTCATCAATATTTCATAGTATTAACTTTGTATTTAAAGTGCATTGGTTTTTAGATTTTTACGAAAAATAAGTTTTATTTGAACTTGCGAAAAATAGGTTTTTATTTGAACTCTTTCATATATATATATATATATATATATATATATATATATATATATATATATATATATATATATATATAGGGGTTGGTTATAGGAGGAACCACCCTATAGATAAGAACTAAGAACTAAATCCTACCATCCATTGTCAATAATTGGATGCACGAGATTGATCGACATCTAAAAATTTGGATGGACTAATAACCCCCATTTTCGTTGTAACTCATAGCTGAAGGCCAATTGAGTAACTTCCACAAATAAATCACCCCACTTTCACGCCCAAATCCCCCAAAATCAGGTTTTTAATTTATGGTATGAAATTAGAAAAAAAAAATTGTTATGCAGCCATCCTCAACGAATAATTGATGGCGATGCCAATTAAGAGAATTGGGTACAACATGCTTAATTTATTTTTAATAATGTTAATAATTTGATTTTCCAGTATCAAGGAGACCACCAAATCCATCAACAAATTGTTTTAGGAGTATTACATCCAAAATTAATATGTTTAAATTTATAGTTAGAATGTTGCACGATAATAAGTTTGGCATGCATAATTGTTAAGAAAATCATGCATAAAACTTTTTATGTTCAAATTATACTGACAAGATTTTTTGCGTTTGATGAAATTGAACAAAGATGCACAACTCGTTAATATTTATACATAGAATTGTATTGGTAGTGCAACGTCATAAACTTGAGCTAATATGGTGTTCTATTATTGCTGCATTTGGAAAATATGGAGTCTGTTATGCATAACTCATAAGTAGTTATGCATAACACATTTATAGCAGCTAGAAAAACATAGTACCTTATGAATGTATATTAATATTCACATAAAATGTATGCATTGATTTCAGTTATTTTATGCATAGACATTAGTTACATTATGCATGAAATATTTCATATTCGAATGCTATTAATATATCACTCTACTCATCTCTTCCAACAAATCACACATCTAAATATTATTATAAAATAATCTATCAATACGAGAATGCACACGAAAACAAAATGATGGAATAATTACACACATAGCTGAAAAAGAATGGAAAGAAACAAAAAGATTAGTTGTCATAAATAGACAAATTTATTCCCTTAATTATAGTCTATATTCGGTTACAAAAATAGTAAAATTTACTTTATTAACTCCAATCTTAAAATCAGTAAATAATATGCCACATTTAGGAATATAAATATGGACCACAAGATAGGTGAAAATCAATGTTCAAGATTAGTTCTCATTTCTCAAAACATTTAGAGTTCTCATTTGATCCATCCCTATATATATATATATATACCTGAATTCATCTTATCAAATTGAGTTCCCTCTATTGCGAAAGGATGTACCTGAATTCTTTATTTTTCAGTAAACAAGAATATATATACCAATTAACAATCCAAAATACAATGCGAATTAGATGAATTGACTCAAATCAAGATTATGATTATAAAGAAATAATAGGACCAAAACGCCCTTAGAATTTGGACATGATCGTGTCAATTGTCTTATTATCAACCTGGAAAGCCTTGGCAAGAAGATCATCCGGAATGATAGGGTTTGATCCAAATACAGAATTCGCAATTGTAATAACACCGGGGCTCTGGCTGCTCAATCCTGCAATAGCGACGGCGTTAGTACTGCTACCCTTGTTGCGTTGGAAGTGGACAAGCCCCTCGGGAAACACGAAAACATCGCCTTGATTTAGTACTTTTGTCATAAGAGTGTTTTCAGGGTTGGAGGTGACGAACCCAACCTCAATTGTGCCTTGGATAACTGTGAGAATCTCAGTAGCACGAGGATGAGTGTGGGGTGGGTTAACCCCACCCGGCAAAAAGTCCAGCCGGACCATAGAGATTCCGAGTGTGTTTAGTCCCGGAATTTGAGAGACCGTCACCGGGGTGACTTTTGATCCTAAGGGATTTGACGCGTTTCCCGAGAGATGAAGCCCGCTGAACGAGAAGTCGTTTGCTTGGATCAATTTAGGGTTTTTGCATGGAAACCCATTCACCAACACTGGCCTTGATAGATGGGTGAAGAGTGGTGCAGCACTACCATGGACTAGCACTACACATCGTTCCATTTTGTGAGCAAATAAGAAATTAATTACGAATGTGATATGAGCAAAAATAATTTATCTATATAATAAAACAAGAATATGAATATTATAAGATGCTCCACAAGTCCTCGAAAAAGTGCCCTATGTGGATATGAACTTTGTCATCGAAATAAATGTCCATTTCAGTTTTTTATGGTAAAAAATAATGATGTTCAATTTTTTATGGTAAAATATAATGATGTTCAACTTCTGATATGATTTTGCCCTTATCATCAATACAAAGTTTACAATTTTTTAGTTTTTTATGCAATAATTAGAAATAAAAAAATTGAAACTACTTAGTTTTTAATATAGAATTTCAATGGTTAAGGTCACTTATTTGAAAATGAGGAGAGTAATATTTACGTCAAAATAAGTGAATTGATTTATAATTATAGCTAAATTAATCGATTAACCCAACCTTTCTTTGGAACAATATATTAAAAACAAAATGAAGAATCTTATTCTATCAATGCTATTTTGACAATTACTTTCTTTGATATATAAAATTACATTTATACAAAAAAACACACACATAAATCAAACTAATTCATGATTGAGATGATAAAAGAGGGGGATAACATAACAAAATTAATTACCAGGGCTACTAGGATCAGCAACACATAAATCTTGGAGAGGACTTGGGTCAGATGCCAAGGCAATCAAATTACAGCTTGCAATAAGCAGCCCTAACAACAGAAAATGGGATGCCATAAAAACCTCGTGTTGTGTGAAATTTAAAAAAATAGTAATAATTATAGGGGATATCAGAGAAATTATCTGATAGTATTTTCAAGATTTAGGGTTGATTTTATAAGCTTGAGAGTGTAGCAATATTTAGAAATTAATATGTGCCGTCCTCACAAGACCAAGGAACACAGTTTATCATATGTATTTCTTGTTGACAAAAAAGTCATTTCGATGTAATCATCGATCTTGTTTAATCAATTGTTTTTTATAGTTTTTGTTTTTTTCTAAGGACTGCACATGTTGTTGGTAGATCCATTGATATATATCGAAGTATGGTACAATTAAGAGATGATTTTTTTGTACGGACATCCATCCTATGGATATTGACACTTTCTTTCAATATAAATGATATTTTTAAATTATAACGTAAAAAATAAAAGACATTTTTCTTCGATATAAATAAAATTTTTCTTTATAACAATTGATATTTTTAGACGTCCACACGGTGCAAGACATTCATACATGATTATTTTTTTTGTGTACAATTAATCTATTTCTTCATACTTTATGATGAGGACGGATTCAAATTTTGATAATGGAATGAGTTGAAATATAAACACTTCCGTGCATTATATTTATAAATACAAAAATAAATCCATATTCAATACAAAAAATTCATCGATAATTGAGTCAATATCTATATCTTTAACAAAATATATTTCAATATAAAGCACTACTAAATCTTCATGTAAATCATCCCACACCTTGTTACTAAGTTTGGTCTCCACATGCTTCATTGTGGAAAATGTCTGTTCAGTTGTAGCAGTGGAAACATGCAACGTCAAAGTTAAGTGAATTAGTCTAGTTAGCATAATGTAGACCTTCGACATTTCACTCTTAGTAAGTAGTTTATTCAACTCAACAAGTGTAGAAACTTGAACACTCTTGCATCATGCACTATCATATCATACTTATAATGTCTTAACTTATAATTTAAAGAAACAATATTTAATTTGGTCAATGAAATATTCAGAATAGAATTTCCTCACAAACTTGTAAATATATTAATATTAAATGATTTGAAATAATTTGTAGGACATAGGGGCATATTGAAAGAAAACAATTCAACAGACAATAGTTTTATTTAATTTATTTTAACTATATATTTTGGTCTGGGTTAATTTTGGATTGACCTCAATACAACCAAATAGCCCTAATAGACGCTCCTAAGAGTCCTATTATGTCACATAATAAGATGCCCCTTCGTATAGGTGCGTTGCAATATGTATAATAGGGCGTTTACAAACGTCCTGTAACAGTCATTTTAATGTATTGCACGAAAGTATGCAGGTCACAATGGATGCACATCCTATAGCTCATTAAATGCAAAACTTTCCTCAACTAGCCACCAGATTAGATACAAGTTATCTATCATGGATTCATCCTCACCCTCTAACAGCAATATAAATATGATTAAGATTACAATTTTCCATTTACACCTCAAAATGAATGTAGACTAAAAAACCATCAGTAGGTGCTTGGGATGAGTTATCTAATTTAAACTAATTGTTGTGTGTGTAATTAATATAGAAACAGGTACATGCATAAACAATCTGATAATACTTTTTCGTGAAATTATACAATAGTTACCTTGAACCCAATAATGAGACATCAGCCCACATAGTTCCTCCTGCTAACTATCCACTCCAAAGGCCCTTCTTTGACTCCACATATTGAAGACTTGTTTCTCCCGACTAAGACGGTGTTTGGCTGAACTTATAAAATCTTTAAAATAGCTCATAAACTGTTTAGAATCTTATAAGTTGTTGCAAAGTGTTTGGCAAAATAAGCTCAAAACAACTTATAAGCTTTGAGAATAAGCTCCAACAGCTTATAAGCCCCCTAAAATTTAAGTTGGTCAACCATAACTTATTTTTTCATAAACTTATAAGCAACTATGAATTTATCAAAATAATCTTATTATAGTTCGTTATTTGCTACACATACACTATCAACTTCACCTCTCGTCAATTTTATCTCTCTAACTATGATTTTCTCTCTCTAACTCACGATTATTTCTCTAGCTTATAAGATCAATTATCCAAACACTTTAACAACTTATAAGCACTTGAGACATTACCTCTTATAAGCTCTTGAAACATCTTATAAGCTCTTGGAGCTTATAAGCTCTCTAAAATAAGCTTATCCAAACACCCCCTAAATGCATGAGTTGGACGAAATGCGAGCAATAAAGCAGCGAGAATTAACCTTGCAGCCACATGATAATCTTTGCATTAGCATAACTTACCCCATAACCAAAACCAGCTTCAAGACTTTGCGATATAATGATTCAGTTTGAAATACATACAAAGATCCCCAACAACAGCAAATTGCGCAGTAAAATACCAATTTGATAAGAACATGATAGTAATCAATATACACGAAGACTTGTCTGCCCAACAATATGACGACTTATATCAAATTCTGCAATATATTTTAGATGACTATGTACGTAAACATGTACAAATAGAAGATATATCTAAAAAAATGCCCCGAAATACTACTAATGGATGAAATTAGAAGCAGAAATCAGGTACCTATTCTCATAGGCATCGCCGGAGGCAAGACTAAGAGGGTGTTTGGCTGAGCTTATAAGCTCTTTAAAACAGCTTATAAGCTGTTTGGAGCTTATAAGCTATTGCAAAGTGTTTGACAAAATAAACTCCTAAACAGCTTATAAGCTGTGAAAATAAACTCCAACAGCTTATAAGCTCCCCTAAAAATAAGTTGGTCAACCCTAACTTATGTTTTCATAAACTTATAAGCAACCATGAATTTACTAAAATAACCTTATTATACTTTGTTATTTTCTACATATACACTGTCAACTTCACATCTCGTCAATTTTATCTCTCTAACTATGATTTTCTCTCTCTAACTCACGATTCTTTCTCTAGCTTATAAGATCAATTATCCAAACACTTTAACAACTTATAAGCACTTGAGACATTACATCTTATAAGTTCTTGAAACATCTTATAATCTCTTGGAGCTTATAAGCTCTCTAAAATAAGCTTAGCCAAACACCCCCTAATATGATCACGTATGGATCTAGTGGACGAGCAACTGCTGTTAATGCTTACAGTAAGCGAACAAGTTCCCACATTTTGCAAACACCCAAGTTATCAAAATAAATTAGAGAAAATGAAATTTTGCCATCAATTGAAAGAGAGCAAGACTTGAAGGTTTAAAGTTACGAAGGAGGCAATGGACAACCAGTAGGAAGCCGATTGTTAGGATCGTGGAGTTAATCAAAGATTGGGTGCAAACAAGCTTCCAACTTGAAAAATACAAAGATATCAGCATAATTATGTATAAATTCTTGATATTTGACTAGGAGAAATATAGTTCACTTCAGTTCTTGCTCAAATTTAATTTAAAACTAAATTTTATTCTTGCTATTGTGAGTGGTGAGTCCAAAAGATAAACTTCAGTTGGCTTTGAGCACAGAAAAACAACAGAAATGAGACAACAAAGCGAGAGATGATGCATCAAAAGAATGGAATGCTCACAACAGAGTATCTTGAGTTTGTGGAGCCTCCATACGATATCCACAGCTTCAAGGGGAGTCCGTTTGTTAAAAATCTACAAGGAAAAATATAATCGTATACAAGCAGTTGGGGATTGACCTGGAACAATAAATTGACTGAGGCTAAGCTCTAACAATTTATAAAATGTTTCAAAAATTTATAAGATGTAATAACCAAATAACTTATAAGTTGTCAAAGTATTTAATTAGTTGAGCTTATAAGTTAATCACGAGTTAGAGAGAGAAAATTAGAAAACGAAGATGTTGATAGAGTATGTGCTAGAAATAATGAGCCATATTAAAGTTAGTTTGGTGAATCTATTGTTGCTTATAAATTTATGAAAAATAAGTAGAGTCATGAACTTATTTTTTGAGAAACTTATAAATTGTTGGAATTTATTTTCTCTAACATATATATGGTTTAGGAAATCGTGAAGTGACCAAACACCCTTTTAAGTCAATGACAAAAATCGTACAAGTTCTAAGTTTTGTTTGGAAAATGATCTAAACATCAGAAAAATAAAAATGGAGCAACAAAAAGTGCAAATGAGAAAATAAAAGTGTGCTTGCTTTACACTAGCTTTGATGCATAATTAACTAAATTCTTAGCAGTCTAGTATGCATATGCTTGATGGTCAAAATGCTCCATTGACCCATGATGGTTTCTTGAGGGTCGTATTAGTGTATGGGAAGAGGGAGAATACACCAGTTAAGGTAAACTAATGTATTTTTTTATTTAAAGAAGACTGGATCTTCTAATAATAAGCAGATGTCGGGTAACTAAAGTCAGTTCAGTACTGGTATCAACATTGTTGATCAATTCAAGTACGTGGAGTTTTGTGCTCAGTAATATCAGTTAGCAATCCTACTGATTGCTGAGGTAGCTGGTCGGTTGAACTGATAACTAATGTACATACGGAATGTGGTGGTTACGTTGTGCCTTAACTGAAAACTGATGCTGATAGAAAATACTAAGTCAAATATTGATTAGTTAGTTTTCAGTTTTTCTCGTCAATATCAAACTGATACTTGTAGATTGTTACAAAAAGTATGTTGTGCTGCGTGTGCTGATGATGTTCAGTTCAATAATATGTAATGTAAAGCGTTACTGAAGGTGAAGAACTAAAAGTAAATAACACTTAGTTTTTACGTGGTTCGGTAAAATCAGCTCTTACATCCATGGACTGATAACATAGTCAATCCACTACTTGAGAATTGAGATTAAGTGTCGAAAATTGTCAATCCTACGTGTATGTGAGTTGTAACTTTATATATATATATATATATATATATATTATATATATATATATAAGATGGATCAGATAGGAAAGGATAATTTGGTAGGAAATAGGAATGAATCTGGGCCTTTGATTTACTATATCAATGGTTGAGATTTAATTTTCGGGTGTGCTACAGTTTTGTGTTTTGTGTGCTACACGAATTATTGTGCAGCATTAGAACTCTTCTTGTGCTACGCTGCAATGAAAGATATGCTAAACTAATATATTTAGCATATGTGCTACGAATGGATGAAATATGTGCTAAACTAACATGTGCAATATAGTTATTCTGATTGTGCTATACAAATATGAAAGATGTGCTACTATTCCTATTTTCGTACGTTAAAGAGCTTTCTCACCATAACCAACCCCTATATATATATGGTGATTTATATAAGGATGTAAAGATTGGTAAGAAATTAGAATATAACATTGAAAGTATAAAATTATTGCACTACATGTATAAATTTGTTGTACCAAATTCGATGCAACTACTTTATATTCGATGCTATACTTTATATGTTGAATTTGGTGCAAGAAATGTATACGTTTAATGCTGCATTCTTATTTTTACTAATATTTGTATTCTTACATGATTCATCTCCTATATATATATATATATATATATATATATATAGGAGTGGGTTATGGTGGGAAAGCTCCTTAATATAGGAAATATGAATAGTAGCACATCTTTCATATTTGTGTAGCACAATTAGAATTATTATATTACATATATTAGTTTAGCACATATTTCATTCATTTGTAGTACATATGTTAAATATATTAGTTTAGCACATATTTAATTACAGCGTAGTATAAGAAGAGTTCTAGTGCTGCACAGTAATCCGCGTAGCACACAAAACATAAAACTGTAGCACAACCGAAATTAAAATCTCAACCATTGATCAAACAAATCAAAGACTCATATTCATTCTCATTTCCTACCAAATTATCATTTTCACGTGAACCATCTCATATATTTATATATATATATATATAGAGTTTGGTTCAAATGAGAACCATTCTTATCCAAAAACTAAAACCAAATATTAGTTATGAAGTTGATGAATTAGTTGAGAAACTTAATGAATTCAACAATTCGAAATTTTCACCCGGTTCGAATCCCATGAGGACGAAAATTTTATTTTTGGATTCAATAACTTTCGTGGATTCATCAACTTTCAATTCATCATCACGTTTCACAATAAAAATGGTTCTCACGTTAACCTTCCTATATATATATATATATATATATATATATATATATATATATATAATTTTAGTTCGAACCAGAATAATATAATAAGCCGCCTAATGTCTGTTGTGTACTATTTAATATATTAATAGTACTTTCTAAATCGAAATTTACTTGTTTTTTCATAAATGTATGATACTTTTGATATCGACATAAAAAATACCCAAAAGAACGGATTTTGCTTTCGAATAGAAAAGATGTGTTAGCAATCGAAAATTTTACGTGAAATTAAAATTCCAATTAAAAGTTACGACTAATTTCTCGTCCATAAGACATGATTTCGTCTAGCTAAATCACATAGCCCAGCCCAAAAATCAGTCGAGATTATTTATAATAAATTTAGGCCTTCGTAAAATGCGGGCTTTTTTGGGCATCGACGGGCCAACAGCTTTTGGGCCGGACCATGTTTGCCGCCTATATTTTTGATGGAAATAAGTCTAGACCCGCTCTTTTGGGCCATCACGGGCCAATTTTTCGGGCCAAGCCACTTAGCCAGCTCTCTGTACTTTAGACGTCTCCAATTCTAAAAAAAACACAGAGATTTCCAGGCAGCCATCACATTTGAACACAAACTTGTCTACAAATCTCACAACTAACGAACTAATTGATTCAAACATCAAGATTCCCACCCAAAAAGGAAAAATAAAAATAAAAAAAATTTAAATCAAAACTAGATTGATGAAATATCCTCATACACAGTCTTGATACCTGGCCTCTCAGAAACACACCTTATACATCTCAGAGCTATACCAACAACCTCCTTCACCCCTTTCTCCACTGAAGGGTTCCCACTCATCTCCAGTGCCAATGCAGCCTCGATGCACTCTGATCCCCGACCCTGAGCCATCCTCAGTCGAACCCAGTCTGTCAAGTCGATCCCTCCATCCTCACCCGAGACCACATCACCAGCACTCTTGCCTGTTAGGAGTTCCAGCAAGATCACCCCAAAGGCGTAGACATCTGATTTGAACGTAGGGACAGGCTTCTTGGACGCTGCCAGCTCCGGTGCCCGGTAACCTAGCACACCGGCATCAAGAATCTGCTCGAGGGTGCCTGATTGAGTCATCAGACGGTGCAGGCAGTAGTCAGCAACACGTGCATTCAGATCAGGCCCATCTAGGAGTATGTTGCTGGCCTTGAGGTTTCCGTGAGGGATGGCCCGGTCAAAATGGAGGTAGTTGAGGCCCCGTGCAACGTCAACGGCTATTTTCAGCCTCTGAGACCAGGTTAACGGTGGAGCTTTTCTTCCGGGGCGATCTGCTAGTAAGAAAACTAGTTAGGAAGATGTCAAATAGCTACATAAACAATGTCACTTTGATTCGAAGGGAAAATGAGGCCGTTCTTTTCCTATATGGACTAATAGCAACCGCAAGAGAGAGAACAGCTTGTTTTTCGTGCTTCAATGCAAGAGCACGTAGCGTCTATACTGACACGAAGCAATCTTGATGCGTATTTAAAGACAAATATCAAGAACTCACAGAGGCCTCTAGGAAAAAGGCCCTTTTTTCTTCCTATATGTATGCACTAGAAAAACAGCTCATTTTTTAGCTTTAAAATTGTTTTAGGACAGTAAAGAGAACGTCGTGTATTTACTAACACAAAGCACTCTTGATCCGTTGCACAATGAGAAATAGAGATGTATACACTTGATAGGTAGACTAATTATACATAGCATGCTTATTTTAGGTACTGCAACAATGAACGGTGATATCACAAGGAGTCATAAAAATGATAAGCAATTTGGAAATTTATCGACTGATAGCATCATTGAGCAAACAACAGACATAAAATTTCATAAGAATCGAGTAAAGCATTACCATATAGGAAGCTTGCAAGATTGCCAGGAGATATGTAGTCCGAAAGAATAAGCTTCTCGTGCTGTGTTGGCCCCCAATAGTAGCCTCTCAAACCAACCACATTTGGATGTCTGATGTTGGCAAATTTCTTAGCTTCTCTGGCGAATTCCTTTCTCTGCTTCGCAATTCCTTCTCTCAGCCATTTCACAGTCAGCAAAAGCCCATTATCCAGAATCGCCTTGTAGGAAGTCCCGTGGCTGCTCCGTCCCAGGACTTCAGCTGGGGCCCTCGACAACTCCTCGGATGTGAATGAAATCGTGTCATCGAGAAAGATCAGCTCACCGCCCAATCTGTCAGGAGACCTCACATCCAATCTTGAAATATTCTCTGCAGAATATGAATCACCAGATTCGGGTGACCATGATAGGTTGCTGTTCTTGGATGGGGAGAAGCCAACCCCTAGTGCTGTTTTCTCATCTGGGCTGATTGTGTCGGATGCTGATCCTTTCTGGTATGTTACAACATCCTCTGCTGTGACGACCAAGCCACTAGTACAGTTCCTTCCACCAAAGCTGGAAAAACCTGGAGAGTATAGACCACTAGAGTCTTTGTTCCTCACATGTAGTGAACGCCTTTTTGATGTACGTTTGTGATAGGTGAAAACGGCAAGAAGGATCAAAACGATCACAGAAACAACACAAGAAAACACGACTAAAATCTTGATAGAAATACTCAAATGATTCTTGCTTGCATTTCGTGGATTAGCATTCCTAGAACTAGGAGGATGAGGGAACTGTAGATGAGAATTCCCGGGGTAGAACGATGACTGGGGGAACTTCTTCAGATTTTCTGGGACGACGCCACAGAGATCATTGTACGAGACGTTCAAACTTTGGAGATTATTCGATAGATTACTAGGAAGTGGACCGGTGAAATGATTTTGAGAAAGGTCTAATGAGTTCAAACCAGTGAGATTACAAATTGAAGCAGGCAGTGAGCCACTGAGATTGTTACCTCCAAAATTGAGCACTCGAAGCCCAGTAAATGATCCAAACCCGTCGGGGAAGTGACCATCGAGTTGGTTGCTTGAGAGGTCAAGAACTTGAAGATTCGATCCAGCATAGGAAGGTGAAAGATCAATGGTACCAGAAAGCTTATTACTAGTCAGGTGAAGAGAAGTAAGAGTTAATGATGTTAAAAGAGTGGTTAAAAGAGGTCCATCCAGCTCATTGAAGCTAAGATCGAGGGTCACGAGTTTAGGAAAAGACGTGATAGCTTTCGGAAGAGAGCCTTTCAAAGAATTGTGCGACAGATTCAGGTGATGCAGACGCAAGAACTGAGCAGTCACCTCCGGTATGGACCCTTCCAGCCGATTTTGGCTCAGATCAACAACTTCCACGTTTCCCCATTTCACCATCCTAGTCAAGTCTCCCTCAAATAGATTGTTGGAGAGATCAACAACATCACAGCTTCCAATCAAGAGTGGAATTTCACCAGAAAGAACGTTCGAGGAAACATTAAGGATTTGCAATGTAGTTGATGTAATAATACTTATTGATCCTGTGAGTTAAAATATTATGTCAACATCGTACAAATCACAAAAACTAAAAAAAATCATCTAATTATCACAAGCCACACTCACTTAAGCAGACCTCATTCCTCAAAAATATGATGCAATGAAATGAAAGATAGGTTTTCAGGCGAATCGACTACCTGATAGGTTGTTGCAGCTCAAGTCTAACTCAGTTAGCACCAACGAATCTCCTCTCAAAAGGCCGTTTGGGAACGAACCAGAAAACATATTACTACCTAGTCTAAGCACTTGAAGATCATACACAAAACTGAAACCAGGCAGCTCCCCAGAAAGCTGATTGTAGCTCAAATCCAAAACCTTCAAGCTTCCAAAAGCCTCGGGGTCACCACCACCAACGTTTGATCCAATAAACCGGTTGTGACTGAGATTTAGGTGCTTCACGGATGGGGAGACGCCCAGTAGAAACTTCTCCTGCTCTTTAGCAGAACTCACCAGCAAATTGCCACTAAAATCAACATAACTAGCTGTGGTGAGTGGCAAAAGTTGTGGATCAACTTCACCATCAAGCATATTCCCATGTAAATCAATAACATCAAGTTCACTCATCACCTCAAATCCTTTTGGTATGCCTTCCACGAAGGCGTTGAACGAAAGATTGAGATAAACTAGGCCTTCCAACCTTGTCAAAGACAACGGTAGTGGCCCTGATAGAAAATTGCAGCTCAAGTCCAACGAACGGAGAGAGGTGAGTCCAGCAATCGTGTCAGGAATCGAGCCAGAGAAATTGTTTCCAGCGAGTGAGAGATTCTGTAAACGGGCTAGTTTGCCTATCTCTAATGGCAATGATGAGGAAAACAGGTTGTTAGAGACATCCAAATGCTGGAGTTTCTTGAAGCTGCTAATGTTTTCAGGCAACTTCCCGGAAATGGAATTGTTTGAAATTGAAAGTTTTTCCAGCTTTGTGAGATTTGCTAACACACTCAAATCCACGTCTGCGGACAAGCCAAGATTGTCAAGAACAATGGCTATGACATCACCACTACTACCACAGGTTACTCCATTCCAAGGAGGGCATCCCTTCACATTGTTATTGGACTCATTGTTCCAAGAATCAAGCACATAACCTGTTGGATCATGCTTGATTCCTTTCATGAATTCGATCAATGTTACAGAATCCTGATAATGGAGCTGCCCGAACACCGCGATAAAACTAAAAAAAACTAAAAGAAGCCTAATTATCCTCATCCTAAATGAATAATGTCACCACAAATACAACACAATTCAATGAAAATGCAACTGCTTATAAAGCATTCAAGAGCAAAAATCGCATTGATGAAAGTAGCAAACTCCTACCCCTAGAAAATACTCCCACATACAAAGAACTTCCTTCGAACATATAAATGTGGCAAAGATTTCCATTTTCTACTTCATAGAAGCTTTAAAGGAGGCAGCAAGTATCAGAAATTGGAGCTTCAAAAACTGTGGGAAACAATAGAGTACTAGTAAGACAAGGAAAGCAATGGACCCATAAAAAGCCTTGGCTCAAAAGCCTGATAAGGGGAGGGGGGGGGATATTCTAATCACAGCACAAAAACCTCACAAACCCTTCTCTAAAGCACCACTAATCCCTGTCTCTCTCTCTCTACCAAGAACATGATGTGGTGGAATCCTAACTCGAAAGAACATTAAATCCTTAATTATGTCATTCGTACCAATGTTTGGAATTACGGATTGTTCAGAGTTTACTTTATTACCATACTTGGAAAAGGAGCATTTATACATGTTTAGGTGATACAGAAAGACAAGAAAAGGTGTAATAATATTCATGCATCAAAATGAAAAACTGCAGCAAAGCGATAACAGAGTTACATAGGGAATCTTGTTATGAATGGTACTCCCTCCAGTATTCATGACTCATTTCTTTTGGATACGGGATTTTAAGAGGGAGTATTTATAGATTATAATTGTATGACTCACTTGTTTTAGTGTTTTTAATCACTTTGTTACTTTATTGAACAAACCCACTTAAATATTGATGATATATATATATATATATATATAAGTGCACTCGAGAAACAGAAGTTGTACATCAATAATAAGGGTACAAAAATGAAACAAAAGATGTACAACACATAAAATTAAAGCACCCTAGCCAACGAAATGTTTGAACAAAAAATTTTGAAACTAAAATGTTTCAAACTAAATTGAATTTCCCTCTAAAACACTATAAATACAATCCCTCCATTCACAATCTGCCACATTATAAAAGACTGAAACTTCTCCACTTCATCTTCAAAAAAAATCTACATCTTCACCATGGGAAGACATAATGATCTCAGTCATCAAGTTTGAAATAGCATTATCTAGTTCCTACTCCAAAATAGCAAGAATGGAAAGCCATTTAGGGACAAAATGTTGGAGGCACAGAGGAAGTGGTATTCAAGTAGAAGGACGATTTCCTGACTTTGGGTTGAAGCAAAGAAGTAACAACAAAGATGTGAAGTTATAATTTCATAGAAATAAAAAAAACAGTAACATAGAAGGAAGATAGTTACAATTGACATGAAATTAGTGCAAAACATTGAGCTGTATAAAAGATCCACTATTTGTAAGTTGGCAGCAAACATAAACTGCTTCAAGTCCACAATTAGGAGGTGGGTAAGTAAGGCCTTCTTAGACCTCATACTAATGCAATAAAACCAGACCTTACAGCTCCTAACAAGCTGTTAAGGCTCCAGTTTTTACTGGATACACTATTATAAGATCAAATATTGAAGGTTTTAAAGTTTAAAAGCATGAAAAACACTATACACATAAATGAAAAATGGTTCTATATAACGAAAATTTCTCATAGGTTTTATTTAACCCCAGGAGAAGAAGAACCTCATAAAGCATACCAAAACAAAAAATTCATCACAAAAGTCATGTTTATGTATGTTGTTTGTAGACTTACATTATCAGAAAATGGAAATGTTGTTTTTGATGGAAAGATAGGTATCTTTCCATTCACTAAAACTGTGCCAGCAAAGAGATCAATTAAAAACAAGGTTGTAGCCTATAGGCACATTGGTTACAAAACCAATAGAATCAGTGATAAAATAGGTGATCAGAAAGTGTTTGATCAATGAGGTAAGGAGACAGAGTGAGTTATATATGAAATATAAGACTCATTTATGTTGGATTCAACTAGTGTCTTACTAAGACTAGTTGAATCCAACTTATTCTAATTTAATGTATGCATTCAAACTATTGTTTAAATTAAGAAAGTGTGAATGTATATGTTCTTTATGCTTTCAGAAAATCAATAGTGAATGCAAAGTGGATGAAGTTAATATGTTCTTATCAATTATTAATATTTTGATGCACAGATAATTCCAGCAATAAAAGATAAGTGGCTAGCAAGTGCAACTAAAGTTATATATATACAACAAGATAATGCAAAGCCCCATAGAAAGGATAATGATCAGAATTGCAGCAAACAGTGATGGGTTTGACATTAGGTTAGTACACCAGCCACCCAATTCTTCAGATTTAAATATGAATGATTTGAGATGGTTTAGGGCAACACAGAGCATACAAATTGAGCATGCATGCTACAATGTTGACCAATTGCTGAATGCAATGGAATTATCATTTGAAAAACTATCACCTCTAACATTGAATAATGTTTTTCTAAGTTTACAAGGCTGCATACTTGAGATAATGAAGCACATGGGGTAGAACAATTATAAGATTCCACACATAAATAAGACTGCTCTTATAAGACAGCAAACACTTCCCACGGACTTGGAAGCGCCAGATGAATTAGTAAATGGTGCATATCATATATGCTTGAAGTTGGAAGGGAAGAGGAGGCTGGAATGATAATGAATGCCTTAGGCATTCATCACCCAGAAGAACCTTAGGGAATGGATGAAAACAACCAACTTTTTTGATGTAAAGCCACTAATATTTTTTGTAGATCAGAAAGAATGTAAAGAACATACTATGTTTTGTAAATGAGACTACTCTTTTTTGTAAAACAGTTTGGATGAAACAATATTGTTGTTGAAATCATTGTAATGATATATGCATTAGAAAAAAAATATGACCCAAAATTATTTTGTGTTTCATCCATACATCAGAAATAGCAGTCATTACAAGCAACAGAAATGCATCAGAACATTTCAACCAATTCACAAATCATCAGAAAACCCAACATCATCAGATAGTCATCCAAGAAAACCATGACAACCAAACATCAATAGAAAATCCAACATCATCAGATAATCATCACAGCCCATCAGAAAATCCAAGAAATTTCACAAACCATCCACACGCAACAGAAAATCACATATATTTCATCACACGCATTAGAAAATCACAAATATTTCATCACATCAGTACTCAATCAGAAAGATCTCATAGTCGGAAGTAGGAGAGCACAAGAATCTTTAACTTATATAGTATTCTCAACCTCGGATCACCCTCTCAGCCTTGCTATCTCCTCCAGATCTCCATATTCTACCTCACTTCTAGCCTCCAGATCTCCCGTCTTGGGCACTCTTAAAAACCTCCAGATCTCCCTTCTTGAGCATCCGTCCAGCCTCCAGATCTCCTGTCTTGGGCACCCTTCCAACCTCCAGATCTTCCGTCTTGAGTATCCTTTCAGCCTCCAGATCCCAAATCTCAGGGGTCTCCTCGATAAAAGATCCCGTCTCAAACCAGTTCACAGAGAACGGCCACGGTGGCAGCACGGAGAGAACTCCAGAGTCATCAGTATCCCAGATCTACTCATCGATGCTAACCATATCTGTTTTAATGGTGGAAGTATGGGAAGGGATTTTTTAGGGTTTCGGTGAAGGGTTGATGCCCGAAGACGAGAGAGAGGGATGGATAGAAGGGGAGTTACAGAGAGAGAGATGAGAGAAGACGAAACCAGAGGGTCGACGATAGAGTATGAAGAAGATAGGGTTTTGGTGAAGAGGTTGATGCCCGAAGACGAGAAAGAGAAGAGGTAGAGAGAGAGTTACATAGAGAGAGAGAGAGAGAGATGAAAGAAGACGAAACCAGAGGGTCGATGGTGGAGTAGGAAGAAGTTAGGGTTTCGGTGAAGGGTTGATGCCCGAAGACGAGAGAGAGTGTGGTAGAGAGGGAGTTAGAGAGAGAGAGAGAGATGAAGTGGATCCACAAAAATGAGCGAGCCTGAGTAAGCGACAAAAGGAAAGGGGGAGTTAATTTTAGGATTAAGGTTTTTTTGGTTAATATAATAAGTGGGTTAATTGATATTAGTTCCTTAATTTATATCACAAAAATGAAACGAGTCAATAATATTGGGACGGTCCAAAAAAGAATATGGGCCAACAATACTAGGACAAAAGGACTAATATTTATGTAAAATTTTGGAGGGAAAAAAGGATTGTATTTGTAGCTTTACCCGCCAAAAAGCAGGGGATATCTTGTCATGAATCACTTAAAAATCCAGAATTTGTTTTATTAATTTTAAAAGATTGTTTTAATGCGATGTGATGATGATGATGATGATGATGATGATGATGAATGTGGAAATGGATTGGAGAGTGTGAGGGGAGGAAGTTGGATATAAGGCCGTACTGCTAATTCCCTCATCTATGGGGAATCATATAATGTGTGGGGCCGACACAATGCTTCGAATACTCTATCCCACATTTTAGTGTTCTGGTCGTATTCCAGTTTTCGAATTCATATAATATTATTTTATTTTTTCTTCAATTTTGATTTGTGTGTTATAATTTGATTATATAATAACTCATTAGGATTTATTACATTCAATTAGAATTTACGTTATTGGCTTGTATGAAAATCACTATTGATCCTCCTTCAGAAAAGAACAAAAAAACATACTTATTATTGTATCTTATAAATTAAATTAAATATGATCATCGTGTATACATGGAATATATACCTATGAAAGTCCTTCTATATATTATACCTTCATATTTAGATGTTTTTGTTTATCATATTTCTATTTAACTATAAATATTATATTGCATTCATTTCAAATCTAGATTATATTTATTTGCTTGCATTTAAGTTTCAATTGGTTGTTAATAATTAAGCATTCCATAATTAAAGTATATAACGAAGGTTATAAGAAGAAGTGATGAAGAAGTCGTTTACTGATTAGCTGCTTGAACGTTGAAAGATGTTGGCATTTATGCTCTTAGGTGAGCATCCGCTCTGTTGTAGTGCTATTATTCTATAGAAGATAGGTCAATGCGGGGAAAGATTAGGAAGACCTTGAACGCCCTTATCCTCGAATAGGGAAAAGCCTTCCATTTCTGTCATGATCCGCCTCCCGGCTCTTCCACCGTCCGGTCTTCCTTTCCTCCCTCTTTTCAAGCTCCAATATTTATTACTACCTCCGTCCACCAAAATCGTTCATTGATTTTGGTGGCACGGGTTTTAATAAATTGTAATGAGTATGGAGTAAGTGAGTACAAAAATATGTGCCATGAGGATAAGAAATGAATATATTAATGGATATTAAGTGTAAAAAGGTGGGCCATAGGTGGTTTTTTTGTAAATAAGTAGATATGTTTAGGGTAAAAATATAAAGTTGATATTTCCAAAAAAGGAAAGTGAACATTTTTTGTGGACGGACTAAAACGGAATTAAATGAGCGTATTTGATGGACGGAGGAGTACTTCCTCCGTTCATGATAAGCATATCACAATTATTTTATTTGGCGTCATGAAAAGTGTATCATTTTTTATTTTAGAAAATACTCCTTATTATTCAACCTCACAAACACTCGTTATTTACCAAAAAAGAATTACCACTCACAACCTAACACATGATAAGATTATTTTCCCACTCAAATAATATCTATCAATAATTTTATTAAAACTTGTAATGTCTAAAAGTGATACACTTATCATGTACGAAAAGAGTAATAAATATTAGTTAAGATCCATTGCACATATTAACATAGTAGATTTATAGGACAAAGAATATGAACCTGATATGTGGAATCTTTGATCTACATAATTAATTTTGTATGTGATGGATCTCGTTGGGTACGTACTAGTGTATGGGGAGGATGAGAAGGGGGAAATACATAAGCTAGGCAAGTTTTTAAACTTTTTCTTTACACTGACTGACTGACACTTAATGTAGTAGCTGGTCAGATAAATATCAGTTTAGTATGGTTGTTGATCAGTTCAGATAATGAAAGTCTGGTATTAAGTGATATCAGTTAGCAAATCTACTGACTGCTAAGATAGCTGGTCAGTTAGACTGATAACTGATGTGCTTGTGAAATGTGGTGGTTACTGTATTTGCCTTACTGAAAACCTTAAATTGATTCGAAACACTTAACAAAATATTGTTTAGTTTGTTTTTATTTAAATCTCTTCAGTATCAAATTGATACTGATAGAGGGCTTCAAATTTATGTTGTGCTGTTGTGTGCTGGTGATGACAATTCAATAACATGCAAAGTAAATGATAATACAAAAAGTAAATAACAAGTTGATTTTTACGTGGTTTGGAGAGATCAACTCCTACATCCACGTACTGATTGCTCAGTTAATCAACTAACTTCAGATTGTGTCTTGTTTACAGCTACAAGAGTAAACTGTTCCGACCAAATTGTTCTTTTCAGTCGCTCGCAATAGTACGAGGTCACTATAGCATGGTAAGGTCGATCCAAGTCGAATCTCTCGAGGAAGACTTAACAGGGCTTATGATGTGTTACGATAAAAACAGTAAATCTAAATCCTAAACTTGATTGGGGATGATGCTTAAGTAAAATTAACAGGAAAGTAAATCACGAAGACGATTCAAACCAAGCGTTCAAAGCAATTCAATTGCAAAAGGAGTAATTCAAGATTGTGAGAAAGACTAGGGCATTAGGTTCTTCGCCTTGATTAATTGATTAATGCTTGCTTAAGAAATCTACATACTCATGTAATCCTTTAACCTTTAATTCAAACACTAGACTTTCGTTCGTGGATTAAACCTAAGTTTTAAGATTTCACAAATAGATAAATTATTAGAGTACTCGTTTCCGGTAACCTCTAACCCAATTGATTCTTAGGGATGCAACGTATCTATCTCTCGATAATACACGAAACATAAACAATTAAATGGTGATCAATCACTTAACAGTAAATCCTACGATTCAATTGGTATACTCAATCATAACAAATAAATAATCAATCAATTTGAATCACCAAACCCTAGAAGAAGATTAGTTCATACTCATCTCACGGATCAAACAATTGAAATCAATAAACATCATTACTTCAATAATCCAATGGAAAAAGAGAATAAAAATCCTTACAATTGCAATAGTTGTTGATGAATCTCTTCAATCAAAGTTCTTAAATCACAATTAGCAAAGGAAATACTTGGAAGAATTTGGAAGAAGAAAATCGCGTGGAGGAGCGCACAAACGAATGAAAAACTGAATGTAAGAATGAATGGGAGCTAGGGTTTCAGTGTTTTAAAACATATATATAGCGCCCGAAAATACACGCGCACGGACCTGCGACTCAAAAACAAGGCGAACGCGGCTCGCCCAATACGGACGCGGGCGGCGTCGGACTCGTCGACTTTCGGAACGAGCCGACTCGACGCATGCGCGCGACGCGTGGACTCTCTAGAGGATCTTCAAATCTTGCTCAGCGTTGGACGCGACGAGTCTCTGGATGATTCACTTCGGGCGCTCAACACCGGACTCGAGCCACGGACGACGAGCTCGGGGCGAATCCGGCCTCGGGCGCCAAAGGCCGGACGCGGCGCTCGGGATAAGGAACCCAACGCCGAACACCTTGCAGCATCGAACGCGGGTCTTCTCGATGTTTCCTCGCGACGCGATGCGCACCCAACGCCGGCTACGCCGAGTCCGACGCTTGGATGCGCTTTTTGTGCACAAAATGGATTAAACGCGATCATTCCCTACAAAACGAAAACGAACATGATTCCAACAAAAGATATTCAAAAATAAACAAATAGGAACCAAATCGTCTAAAACAAACAAAGAAAAACATAACAAAAACATGCAAAACATAAATCTAGATAACGAGTTCACCTTACAGTATCTCGCCTCACTTGGCGTTCCTCCTAAGCTTCCAAGTGCTAGGAAACCACTGACTATTTTCGGATGTAGTCGACTTAACATCTAGCTTACGAGTGCTAGAAAAATCAAGCTTTCATCAACTGACACTTCATTGCTTACCTGCTTAAACTTCTACACAAACTTTTGGAGGGTTTTGTAGAGGGGTTTCAAACTACGATTCTGAGTTGACACAGACGTCAAACTCAGTATGTCTAGACTTAAGATATACAAGATTGAAATCCTAGACTTAAGAAAGTTTATTCTGAAACCTCGAGCTAATAAGTATATGTGAACTTGAGATTTACTGATAACACTGTAAACTTCATTTTTTGAAATCGTTGTTTGAATGTTATTGAGTATTGGGATCTGAATCTTTGGATACCTAGAATGCGCAGCGTTTTGGTTACCTTCAAAGGTTGGATTATGCACATATTTATAGAAAAGATGATGAATAGTATCGTTGGAGGGAGCACCAATCACATCATTCTATTTGTCAACTTAAACTAAAGGCACAATGGAATCAAGAGTTCAAGAGCACAGAACAGAGGAATTCTTCCCGTTGAAAATCGTCTTATGTCGTTGTCAGGGTCTATATCATTGTATAATGTAGCTCTGTAATTCTGAAAGATCTTCTGACATATCAGGACCTTCTGCAGATACGCTACGCCATATGGCAAGTCAAACACTCAAGTCATAAATTCTTTTGTGTTTCTTCAATTGGGTTGACTTCGTGTCTTATCAGTGTGTTGACTTCAGGTTGGAACAGTCGAGACTGCTCCGTCTTTTATCAGCAGGACTGAACTTCCATCTTTTGATAGTTTGGGAACCTGAGTCAGTTAGATGCTTTCAGCTGGATATAGAAATAGTCAGCTTTGACTTTTAATCAGCCAACTTTAACTTCGCTTCGTCAGCTTTGACTACTTCTCAGCAACTTTGACTTCCAGTCGATAGCATTGATTTTGGTAGTCAGCTTTGACTTCTACCTAAGGTAGTCAGCTGCTTGGTAGACAGTTAGTCATATCAGACTCCATCTCTTCAGCGTTAAGTCTCAGTCTTCATACTTTAGTCTTCCAACGTCAGCCTTCAGTCTTCGACTTCACTCCAACAGCTTTGTTCATCAACATCGCTATACTTCAGTCTTCAAATTCAGTTGGCCTCCATCAGTCTTCAGTACACGGTCCTTCAACTGAGCTTCTATCAGTTGCACTGATAATGATACTCCTATCAGTCTGGCTGGCTTCAGTACTGCTCGAACTCCTTTAGTCTTGGGTCTTTCCTTGCTGGTAGTTCTACTGCTGAAATCTGTAACAAAAACGTCTAACTCCAAAACAAGTCAGCAACAATAGTTATAACAACAAAGTAATCATCAGAGATTTTAGAATCTAATCAAAACACACAATTAAGATAGACTTATTCCCAACAGTTAGAAATTAACTGTATGATATGATAAGAATTGAGATATTTAGATGTTGAAGATATCATGCAACAAAATAAAATTAATGTTGAAATTTTTAGTGCATGTGAAAGGATGGCAATAGCTTTCTCAATAGTTGTGTAAGGCCAACAAACATTGGAATTTAGTGGGTGTTCCTCCGTTTCGTAAGGGTGAGAGAAGAAATCACAAAACTCAATTCTCTCATTCTCAATTCAAACGGAAAAAGTTTTTGGGTGTGTGTTGCTAGTTAGCTAGATATAGAACGATATTTTGGCTACTTATATACATTACCACATATAATAACATCAATGTGGGCAACTATAACATATAATCTTATATATAATGTGTATTGATAAATATTATAAAAAACTATGTACAGCTACTAATGAGCTTAGAAGTAAATGTTCATATGATATTTTATTTTATTCAATTTCTTTTTTTTAAATCAACCTCAAAACGACGTATTTATGAGCTTATTAATATAAAAGGAATTCATTTATATACATGTATTTTAAAGTCAACTTCTTAACATTCTATTTAGCTTTTTTTTAATACCGAAATTTTCATATTTGAATAGCTTTCTGTAATTCGAATATTAAATAGTCAAAGTCAATAATTGAGGATAATTTTTTTTTTAAATAGAGATAATTTATAATATATTTAGCTACTGAACCTGCTTATTTTATGCATTCGTACATATTATATTAATAAAAATAGAAAACTGTCTAAAAGCTACCAATGAAGTTAGAAGTAGTGGGTATCATGTTACACAATCCTTACAAGTTTATTTATTCTTTAGATCAATTAATACAAAATTTTATTTCATCTATTTTGATTTGCCTTTTACTGCCTTTCATTCCAACTTTGAAAACACACAAAATGACGTGGGACACATTAGAACAAAAAAAAAGAACAAAGCACAGAATCAATACTAAAACATACAAGAGGTGAAGTAGGTGAGAAATTTAATGTAAAGATATGATGATGTGGGCACAATCGTCCCAAATGAACGATCTATGAGTAGGGCAATGGTCCCACACTATAGGCATAGGGTACAACCACAACCACTGTCCATAGAGATTACAATTTAATTATCATGTGCACATAGGTGGTCCAACTCCTTTTATTACCAGGGGTAGAAAATTGGCACTATCTCCATTTCACATGCCAATAATTCTAACTGTTCCAATTCCTATATATGAGCTATAGCGAAAATGTCACTTTTTGTCACGAATAAAAACTTACGAGTCCGTGACAACTAAACATATGCGATCATATGCAATAACCCACAAAATATACAGTAAAGATTGACATCCAACCCTATATGGCAAGATTGCCTAAAAATTGTTGGTAGATTTCGAATTTAGAGATCGTCCGATAAAGGGACAATGTCACACTAAGCATGCAAAAATAATATGTAGGGAAATAAGAAAAGATAGAGATGATTATGTCAATTTGGGATCACGAAGCAAAACTAGTACAACACAGTGTATTCCATATTTCTAACGAAGATTGCGAAATTTGTACAATGCTCATGAGCCAGATAAATGCCAAAGCCGTTGTATAAGTTACAATAATAGTATCCCATTTCTCAACCTCTAGAATTGGTAATGAAAAATGGGATGGGAATGGGGATGGGATAGAAAATCTCACTTCTTCCCACCACCAGAGACGTTGAACTTGAAGAAAATAATGTCCCCATCCTGGACGACATATGTCTTCCCTTCCTGCCGATACTTCCCAGAAGCCTGTGCGAGAGAAAAATTCGTCAAACATCCGAAGATTTCAAAAAAGTAGCAGGAAATGTAAGAGACCAAGTTCACAGAATCAAATGCTACCTTCACAGCTGATTCACTTCCAAGTTCCTTTAGATCTTCAAATTTCATAACCTAAAATGCAAGATAGGATTCAGCGAATGCTAAAAGGTTCCTGAGTTAAGAATGCAATTTTCTTTCACGAACATTTAAAGAACTCCTTTAATATGATAATATCTAATACCAAGCGGGTGATCACAAACAATTGAGTCAAACAAAAAAATTGAAGCCTGATAAGAAGATGAAATAGAGAAAATGGCGTATGTTTTGAAACATGAAAAGAAGTGCACTAAAATAACCGATTTCAGAATCCATTATAATGTGTACGAAACAGGCAGAAGATGAATTCAACAGGTTGCGAGCTGAAGACAGCACAGAGGACATTTTGATAAAAGGTAAATGATTTTTTTTAAGAAAGAGCCAAATGATAAAAGATAAAGAAAATGAGGTATCAGCCCATGCATTAGAATTAAAATCACCACTAAATTTGAACAAAAAAAGAAGGTTCCCAATAATTCGAACTACTATATATATATACATGTCGAGAACTACCTCAGCACATATGAAACCTCTTTCAAAATCAGTATGGATTGCTCCTGCAGCTTGAGGAGCTTTAGTTTGACGACGAATTTGCCAGCACTTTACCTGCCAGCGAGAAAGTTGGGTGCATTGCCAGTAAATATTGTCAGAAGCTGAAGAATGATGAATGGAATATAATATCTGAAGAGCTGCCTAAGTACATTACAGAAACAAATACGGGTAGATAGCACAAACTCTGATTTCTATTGGAGAAACCGTGGATATGATAACTAGAGTATTTTTTATATCACTTCTAAATAAGGGACAAGCATATGCTTTTATCTCCATTGTTCGCTCCAAAGTCGCAACATAACACTAAATAAAGCTAATAAAATAACAGGGTGTATAACAACAATGATACTTTCTAGTTGCTATAAATCATTAAGAAAAATGTACAGTTACAATTACGAGGGCGGAAAATAAAGTAGATTGACCTTTTTTAAAAATAAAAGTACCTCATCTGGTCCGGCAGTGAAAAAGTATATAAGATTAATGGCTGAGAATCCAGTCTTTATGATCTTCGGAAGAGCACTGTAGCATAAGAAATTCATTACAGCCTTAGCAAGCTTCACCATATGACCCAATTAAACTACCAAAACAATAATCCAGTGTCCAGTCTCGAAGTTAATTATGGATTATTCAAACTTAAACATCACTTCCTAAATAAAGATTATTAAGATATTCTAACAGTTGAATGCTAAATCATTACTACTACCACGTTTGGAGCCAACTGCCAGCAGTACATACTACATTCCTTAGCATGCACAGATGGCCATAAATTCAGTGAATGTAATTTGCAGTCAAAAGATTAATCCGTATAAGGAAGGGAATCTTAAATTATGGAAACTTATTATCTGATAACTAATGAAGAAGGAAATGCTCATTCATTTAAGGAATTTCTTTATTACATAAGAAAATACGTTGGGTTAGTGGGATTTGAATATCACTGGAGTTGAATTTTCCATGATATTTCAGCATGTATTTGAGATGAAAAATCAATCTTGCACCTACCTTTGAATCTTGTTCTCCTCACAATATTTAGCAGCTTCATCTGGGGGCATATCCGCAAGATTCCTCTCAAGAGCACAGCTAAAAGGGATCATAATTTCACCACCATGCTCTTGCACCCTAAATGGCAAAATGGAACTTATCAAAGGTGCGATGGAAAAAGAGCAAAGCACAACAGGAGAAGAGCATATGTGAGCAGGAAAAAAAATGTATACACATATACAGGTGAGTTTATGCTGAGTTTCAAGGACAGCAAAGGATTAGAGAATTGTTGAAGGATGAAACATACCAAGCATGGATCTTTGGGAGAAACTTGTTCTTTTTTCTTTGATAGTCTTTCTCACTCATATTCACCTGTTGAAGGAAGTAACAATTTCAAGCATGAAAATTGCTAGAAGCTTACTCATTAACTGAAAAAGAGACATCAGAGGCAGTCCATTGATTTATGTTCCAGTTCATCTTATTTTTATATTTGATTTAATATAAATGGAGTTCATTAACTTAAATAGCATTTATCTGTCATGAAGACAAATCAAAATAATTAAATCAAAGAAGCATCTTTCTCCAGTCTCCATTCACCAAAACTCTATAATCTTTCCACTGAAAAGCAGAAGTTTAACTACCAAAATTAACTAAGTGACCGATCAAACAGTCTCGAGAGACATAATATGGCACTCAAAAAATATGCTGAAATTAATTATGAATTCAACATGAGAGACTATTGTAACTAAAACTCAAAACAACAAACACCTTCTACTATATATTAAATTATTTACTCACCAAGTAAACAACAGGCTTTGCAGTGAGCAACTGAAAAGTATTCAGTATCTCAACTTCAGCAGCTTTCCAATCCACCAGTCGGACATCTTTTCCCTCATCCAAACTGGCCTTGATCTTGTGAACCCAAAAATTCAAGATTTAGTACCACACCCCTACTGATGATGATAATCATTATTGTATGACTATTGCTGAAATTAGTATCACTCCTTCACTTATATATGGATCAAGTATCTATCATAAGCCCAGATGAAGAAAATAGTTGGCAAATATAAGTGAAATAAAAACTATTATTTATGCACAGTTTAACCAAATATTCGAGTCACTGACATTTTACCAATTAAAATATATTTTGAGCTTATGCAAAGTCATTTTTAACATCTTATAAGCTCCTAGCAGCTAACAATGATCTAGTATAAGCTGAGCCAACATATCTTAGCTTCAACTAACAATTCAAATAAAAAAGGGCCAGATGCACATGGTAGATGCTCAGAAAATTATAGTCCAATATCCCTTGATAGGCTGTCCAAAATATATAGTCCTATATTCAAAATTATATTTTACGTTCATTTGCAAAAACAATCCCAATGAAATCTTGAAAAAACATACTTTATTGTCATTCGATCATTATGCTAAAGCCAACAGTCATTAAACGAGGGTATTGTAGGAAGTTTGTATATATAGTTTGATTTTTCAATATCATTCGTAATCCACGTGAAAAACTGAAGTGGATTATATATTTGGGATGGAGGCAGTACAAATTGGTGTCTAATAGAATTTAAACAGAAGAAATAAATAATATACAAACCCGCAGACACAACTCATGCTCAATTTTCAGTTGCTTGTCATTGCTCCTCTTCATGCTCTTCTCAAGATCCTCAATTCGCCTCTCCATGAACTCAATATCCTAGCATCACACAAAACATTAATGTTCAAAACCAGTAAAACCCGTTAAGCATTGGATTGACAACTCCTCACAGAGTCTACACCATCTACAAGCTCAAGCTTCAACATATTTCCCTAACCGGGAAGGGAGTGGATAACTGGATAGGTCTCTAGAACCAAAATAAATAAATCTTAACAGTAGTAGTGGAACCAAACTTACCTTCAGACGTAGTTCTGCAGATATTGTCTCTAGATCCCTTACAGGATCCACCAAGTCATCAACATGGATAATATCAGGATCCTCGAATGCACCTAAAAGGCTAAACTCCATTAAGAAGGTACATTCCAATGACACCTAATAAAAAGATGTTGCAAGAAGAGAAGAGTGTCCTTCTCACGATAAAAGTAAGAATGAGCTAAACACCATGATCAGACCAATTTACATCATAACTACAGAGACTCTATATATATTGATGGAGAGCCCAAAACTCTCAAATTAGAACATATAGATCAAGCTCCTCGTATCAAAAATTAAAAAATAAATAAACATTAATATAATATAAAATATTCAAAATCACATGCATGTAAAGGGCAAATCTAAAAGAAAAGAAGGCATCATATGGCATGTAAAATTTACACTAGAAACTACACATTTTTCTCATACAGTGGAAAACGAATAGTATCAATCTTGCATCGCATTTAAAAGATATTTGACAAAGGAAAGATCCAAAGATATCAGCTTACGTAATACATGAAATATTCCATCAACAGCACGGATATGAGATAAGAAGTTGTTCCCAAGTCCTTGTCCTTCATGAGCACCACGAACTAGTCCAGCAATATCATGAATTTCTAGGAAAGCTGATACCTACATCACATTGATTAAAGCTTAAGCATTAATGAATCATGGAAACTCAGAATCCTAGCCTAAACACTAAAAGAAAATCATAATGTATAAATAACCTCGCTCTTCGGCTTGAAGAGTTGACATAGCCAGTCAAATCTCTCATCGGGAATATTCACTCGAGCCTCATTGGGCTCAATGGTACAGAACGGAAAGTTCTCAGCTGGTATAGATAGCTTGGTCAGGGTATTGAATAGGGTCGATTTCCCTACATTTGGCAACCCAACCTGAAAATACATTCCAGTCAATAAATCACAAAAGGCATGAAACTCTCCATTTTTTTCAAATAAACTAACTCCTGTATAGGCCACAAATGTTGCTAAACTAGATATCCATCAATCTAAACAAGTTAACTCTCCCATCGACTTCATTAGAGACTGTTACCGATTACCTCAGCATACTATCCTCATTCAAAACACACCCAAAAATTAAGATGTTCCAGAGATATTCAGCGCCGATCCAACAATCATTACAATTTATGCTTTTCCCCAGTAAATTAAAGCTCATCATACCGGAAAACTAAACACAAAATCCTTCCGATAAAAGTTCGCCCAAGCAAACAATTCAACGGAAATAAACTGCATGAAGACTCCCAGGTTATGCATTATCACTCCAATCTGGATACGATTGACAATTTCATCTTTGAACAAATACGCAATAGCTCAAACCAACTTTAAAAGGGAAAGAACTTACAATTCCAATCTTGAGATGAGAAGAAAAACGTCCAAGAATTGGCCTCTCAGTTGGGGCCTCCTTCGATTTAGCTGCTTTGGGAGGCATTTCCGGCAATACCCTAAACGCTAATTCCTGTTTCGGAAATTGCTGGATTAAATGAGATTGATCACAGTGGAAATACAGTACAGATTTCAGTTGAGATGTGTTCTAGGGTTTTTCAAGCCTAATATAAAAGTGAAGTTAGGATTTTTGTCGATCAAATGCAATCATAGGCCCATAAAAAGGCCCATTCTGTTTTTTTTTGGGGGGGGGAATCAACGAATTCTTTTGTTCTAAAATCATACTCCATTCACCTAAAAAAAGAATCGTATTCTATCTGCTATTTCAACAACAAACTTATCTTATTTTTATGAAAGAAAGACAAAAATTTATCGCGATGTGCATTTGATACTCCTAGATTTTGCTAATTATTTTATTTTTATTTTTTTCAAAATACACGTGACAATAATCTCATGATTGGACTATGAAGTGAAATAGTAAAGGAACAATAACATTATAACATTTTGATCCAAATATATGTAGATATTTATATTTTTGTAGTTATCAAAAAATATAACTTTCTCCAAAGAAAAGAAATGGTTGGAGCTTGAATTCGCAGTGTATGAGGAGATTGAATTGAATTAGGATATTTATATTTAGTTTCAAACTATTTAAGGTTTGAATATGAAATGTTTGAACTTCTTGTATCTTCTTATAATTGTCATACTTGTTTTTTTAAAAGTTGATGAGCAAAGTTTTAAGTCGCCATTTCTATGCGTTGCAACTTGCTAGTTAACATGTTGTAGCAAGTTCAAACCTCTTAAATACCTAACTATACCGATTTGTTTTATTGAATGGCTAAATAAACCAAGTCGCGGTACTTAATTATTTTGATATTTTAGTTTGATGACTTATGGTATAAATACATTTTGCATATCGTCATCTATGGGTAGTTGAATATTAGGGTTTTCCCTAACTTGTTTGCCTATCTAGGGTTCTTGAGACACAACAGATTTGTGTTTTAGGTGTGAATTTCACTGAAATGGTATCTTTGTAATTTGTATGATCGTCAATATTGTACCAATGGCATCTTTAAGGAATTTGTCCATTTTTTGGGGTCTCAAAAGGGTAAAAAATTTACAACTAATAAGATTTTTTGGACACAAAAATACATAAATAAATAATTCAAAATTCCAAACTAATTGTGAGTACATCACTAAGTTCAGAAAGTTTGTTTTAGTCTTAATTAAGTTTGAGGAAGCTTATGATACTCAAACTTGATGGTGAAGTAAGTAAAATCTCAATCTCAACTTAATAATAAATGAATGGAACATAAACTTGACATATAATATTCACCGTCTATTTACACCTGCACGCACGAATTGTATACAATTGTGCAAATAAATAGTAGATATTTGGCGTGTTAGAATAAAATTACAGACGTCTCAGAATAAAATTGCTGAATCATCTTCAGAAATTGCCAGGAAATTCATGACAAGAATCTATGAAGAATGCCTCTGACCTTCACACTAAAAGCATTTATGTGCAAACAATTCTCAGAATTTGAAGAACGACGAGCAGCATAGCTCACCGAAACATGCAGATAGCCATCAATTATGGCAAAAATGGTCTGAAAAAATATGAACTGGATGAAGTAGCCTACCGATTTGATAAGGTAAATATGTTGTCACAATGGGCACCAAATTCTTGGAAAGGGAAATGAATGAACATATATGTAAGCCTGCTTCAATTAATTGAACGAAACGAACAAAAGATTTACATGGGATCATTTACATTGAGAGAAAAGTTGATGAGAAATGACTAAGACTAGAGGCAAACCCAAAAATCTCTATCCGGTTCTTGATGTTCCTTGGTTGGCCTCGTGTGCTGCAAAAAACCAGGTCCTGCCTTATCTACCTCGTCTATCAGGCGAACTTCTAGTTCAACTACCTGGAGGCTGTACATTCGAAGTTCGGATTGGCTGTCTCTATAGTGGTGAGATGTCAGCAGAGCTGATCGTGGAAGAGTCTGCATTCGATCCTGGTGAAGAAAACAATCACATATTAAATCAGCATCCAATAGCATAAATTACAGGTTTTCAAGAATGCAACCTTTTAAATCAAGTAATTATTCTATTCTTTTCTCCTCTATTCTTTCAATTTCGAACTTCAAATAGTCAAATTCAAATTGGGATCAAAGAAACATAACCGTATACAGTATACTATAATCAGGTTATGTAAAATTTTTTATGTTATTACAAGTTATACCATTTCGTCCACTTGGACCAAAACTTGCTCGTTATTTGCAGGCACATTATGAAAATTAATGTGACTGTTGCAGAGCACACATTGATAATTGCTGTCAGGCCAAAAAGTTCACGTATTAACCATTGAGAATTTTTCATGCAATAAAACACTCAAAAGGAAAACTAAGATAGTGAGAACTTGAAAAAGAAGTAATTTCTTATTTGAATATAGCATGCAGTTTTCTTTTTGTTTATAATATCACCAACATTTAAAAGCTGCAAGTAGGTGAAAAAGCCTTCTTACCTTGACATGGACTATATCACGACAATGTAGTAGATTCTCCACTTAATTCTCTCCTGACCAGCTCAAGGATCTCAATGACCTGCAATTAAGCCGTAAAAGTTTAAAATACATATCGTTAGTTAGATTTTAGATTTGCAATTAGGAAGCAGTAACCAAACATTTCAATACAGGTTGAGCTCATTTATAAGACAAAAGCCAATTGGGTGTTTTTAAATAAATTATGTTTTCCTGAGCAGTCATTCATCAGGAGACAAACTACTAATCAATATTTTTTTCCAATGATCTATTCAAGAAGTTATACAAATTACACATGAAAGATGGTTGTATGGCAAAAAAAGAAAAAGATTTTGATATCCTTGGCAGACTTATTTGACTTACCCCAGGATAATGCTTCAAAACTGGAGAATAATGATCGAGCGCAATATAGATTTTTTCAAGTAATCTCAACAAAGCATCAACCTCATCCCCCAAGAGATCAACCTGAAATGGGGAAGTATATAAAATCACTATGATGGTAAGAAGCCTAAAAGGATAAAAAAATAACAGTTGCAAACAGGAAGAACCCATAAAAAGTTGCAAATATTCAGAATGAGAAGGAAAAGATGACAAAATTGATATTATATTCATCTCCTTTAAAATGTAGTACTCTTGACAACAAAAATTTAAAATCCACAATTTTTATGCATATGATCTAAGCACCAAATATTCAGACAAGTATAAGCATCTAAAATTGCACGTCAACCAGCAGATCAGGGGAGAGATGGACCAAAGAATTTAGGATTAATCAATAAACAAGATTAATTGTTTTTAAACCGTATGTCTTGTTTCCCTGGAACATTTTAATCAACAAATGTTGCAGATATAGTAATAGGCACCAAACACATAGCATTACATTATATTATTGTCAGCATTAATGATAGCATTTGTTTTACTGCTTCCACATGTACAAAAACCACCTGAAAAAATATCTAAGTTAATTTCAACAACTCCCCACCTCCCATAACAAGGATTTCTCAATAATCAAGCAAGCGCATGACTTGACAACTTCCCCTAATGGTACAGCCGAATGCTGGACATCTTGGTATAAAGCAAATAACTAGCTTAATCATAATATGGGATTTTGGAATGCCAAAGTAAAAATTATCGTATTGGTTACCTCAGACTCAGCCATTTGGAGGTCAGTATTTCCCTTGTCCAGTTTCTGTTTGTGCATCAGCTCTGATCTTCTGAGTACATTAGCCATCCCAGTAATAGCTTTCAAGTGAGAACTGGTATCTTCCAACCTGGCATTTGCATATTAGAGACCGGAAAAGCAAATTGACAATCAAAATTGCAAATGATTTACAAGAAAACAATACAGATAGTGTGTTCACTTTCACAGAGAAAATCCTATCCAAAATACTGAATAAAATAGAAAAACATATGACATACCAAACACAGCACAATTCATATCTTTTTAAATAATAACTATTATGCAAGCAATATACCACGAAACTATCTCACTGACTAAGATCATGAGGAAAATTATAACAAGAAAAAATAAACAAAAAAGAGCAGACTGCCTGCAAACAAATGCACTGAAACTTATAGACAGATTCAGAGAGATCAGGCTGCAAGAAGCACATTTTTTCTTATTATACCACTCTAATAACAAACATAAGGTTGTATGAAGTACCTTGAACTAGTGCTTTTTATTGCCCCTGATACTATCCATTCAAAATCAGCAGAGAGTTTTGAGAATCCATTGACAGCCATTTCCATTCCCTTCTTCAGTGTCTGCTCCCTAGCTTCACTTACAGATAACTTATTGTGCAATTCTTGGATAAGAGTAAATGTTTTGCTTCTCTCTCTGTTCGCTTCGGTTGACAATGCCTCTGTTTGAGAAAGCTTTAGATCAAGCTTACTCAATTCCATTTTATATGCATCAATCTGCTCTAATGCTTCTAGATGTTTCGACCTTAATAATTCCAAGTCTCTATTGCTCTCAGTAACTAACTTCTGTTGCCGACTAGCATGTTCTCTTAAAGTAATAAGGTCTTGAGAAGCT
Organism: Salvia rosmarinus; assembly: GCA_036937905.1. Classification (NCBI taxonomy): domain Eukaryota; kingdom Viridiplantae; phylum Streptophyta; class Magnoliopsida; order Lamiales; family Lamiaceae; genus Salvia; species Salvia rosmarinus. Next base: position 46,438,056 of record CM072819.1, read on the forward strand.
AGCTCAAACTGCTCCCTCTCTTTTGACAATGAAACAGATAAATCCATTGCTAACTTCTCTTTATGTTCCATTGCTAATCTCAGCTCCAGTATCTCCTGCTTTAATTTCTTCCTCTCCTCAAGCTCCAGCCTTAACTCATTTTCAAAATCAAGAGATTTTCTCTCTAAACAAGTTTTAACTTCTTCATCAACAAGAACTTTTTGGTGCAAGTTGTCCAGTTGTTGTGCTGCATCCCTGATAAGTTCTGTGAATACCAATGCATTAAACCCTTGCGTTATCAATGATTCAATATCCGAATCTTCAATTCCATAATTGCATGCAGTTTCAGCAGGAATAGCAGCTTCCCTGAGAATGATATCATAAACTTCTCGAGTAATCAGGAACTCCATGTCCGAATCTGCAGAACTGCACCTGGTCTGTGCAATCTGCTCTCTCAGAACTGTTTTATATATTTCTTCATTGAGTGAAGCTTCTATACATGAATCTTTCACAGCAGACCGGAGGCTTTTGACAAGCTTTAGAAGGTTTTGCTCAGCCAAAGAATGCTGCAAGATTTCTGAAGCAGCACTTGAAACCTGCTCTTTAAGACCCTTCACCTCATTTCCCTTCTCATTGAGACAATCTCTCAAATGATGATTTTCAGATAGAAGATTCTCTAGTCTACTCTTCATATTTCCCCTAATTTCAAGATTGCTGGTTAACGCAGGAAATCTTTCATTTTCTGAGAGAAAGTTCTCCACTTTTGACCCAACTTCAGCTATCTTTTTCCTTAGCGCATCAAATTCTTCATATTTCATGTGTGTCACAAAAGACCCCTTCATTTTGAGGTATTCCCGTTTTAGACGAAAATACTCATCGGTCATCTGGTGTAGATCCGACTCATGGTCTCTCTTAATTTTAATAATAATATTATTGAAATGAGCTACTAATTCTTCCTTAGACATGTGTTTCAGCTGCTGAAAATCATAGTTCTCTGCAACATGGACATTTGATTCATCCACTGTCCCATTTTCTCCATAAAGTGAAGTTGGTCGAGTCACGTGATTGCCAAAAGCCTTGTGGTGCAAATTGTCCAAATCATGAGATCCATGAGAAACTAATTCTGATTCAGGCATGGAGAGTAACTTCTGAATTGCTTCCAACTTGGTGCCTAAAGAAGCTACATCATTGAACTTTTCAAGCCAATTCATGTTTTCTATTCCACAAAGTTGAAAATCTTTTTCCAGCAAGTTCTCTTCAAACTCCTCTCGAGAACTCCTGAATATTGTTTGTATCGTTACATTCTCAACTTTTGCTAATAACTTATCGTCCTGCTGAGATTCACAAAATGAGATATCAGAGCAGACCAATATATCATCCACCTTTTCGCATACAGTATCAAACGTTGTCTTTAGGCACTGCAGCATCTTATTGACATTAACCCAGCTTTCCAAATGCTTCTCCTGCAATATTCCTCCCAACCCCACTAACTCAGAACCCGAACTGATCTTCTTGAGCAAAGTAGATCCTGTAGCACACTCAATTTCCTTTTTAACCATCTTGAACTGCTCTATTGCCAAATTCCTTAAAGCATTCAATTCCCCCCTCATATTTTCACGTTTCTTGCAGACACCGATTGAACAAGAAGACTTCCCATTATTAAATTCTTTCTGGGCCATTGGCAACCTTACATCCTCATGTTTACCAAGACCCCCCATATCACGGTACTGCAAACTCTCCTTCAAACTGGCCACTTCCAGTTCCTTGGCAGCAATTCGTTCAGCACAATCTTGCTCCACAGCAGTCACCATTCCCTTGATAACAGAATCACTGACCATCCGCGAAATCATTAACCGATCACTAACATCTTCCCAATAGTTATCCCAATCCTCCAACACCACTTCAGCTAAATTCCCATTCACATCTTCTGAAACACGTGTTCCCCACCCATTTTCACTGTACACTTGAACCAATCCATCCCCACCGCATACTTTTCCCAACCCATTTCCACATTTAATACCGCATCCATACCCATTTGAAGTCCCACCATTAACCATCACCTCCCCACCCTCCATTTCACTAATAAGCACCTGAACATCCATACCCAAAAATAAAAAAAAAATCAAAATCAGAAGATATTCAGCATTTCAGCTCAAACAATAAACTACAAATTCATTCACAAACCCACCAAAGCTAAACTCCTCCACAATACGCATGAAACTAGTTCACAATACCCAAAAAAACAGAATAAATTATAACAAAATAAACTAAAAAAAAAGGAAAAGTATACAGACTTACAAGTAAAAAGAGTGGATGAATACGTTTCTCTCTCTACTCCGGAAATTCAGCCCGAAGTATTCTACAAAAGCAGTAACAACTTTACAACTTCAGATATTCATATCTTTTCATTCTCTCGCCGAAATTTCGAAATTGCGGTTGCTAGGGTTTTGGTAAGTGGGAGAAGAATAGTTGAATTTTGGGGGAAAAATATGAGCACCAAAAAGTCGGAAAGAGCGGGAGGGAATACCAGAAAAAACAAGGCCTAATTAATACGTAATTTACGGCAGTTGCCATCATTTAATTAGTTATGTGGCTTTTCATGTGGGGGGTAAATTCGGCAGGTGAAGATTTATGGAATCTTAGAAGAAAATAGCCGCGTATATTAATTTTGTTGGTATTAGAAAATGTGACAGTTGACTACACTCAAAGAATGCTTTTAATTGACAGTGGAGGGCTTGGAAATTGTAGTATTTAAAATAGAGGACATAAATATCAAATTTTCTAAACAGTTATGGTCCTTTTCTGGTTTATAGTTGAATTTTGTTTTAGTTTTTGAAGTTACCGGCATTTTCCCAAAGAGTGCTTGCAATATTTCAAAAATAATGTAGTAGTTTGGTTGAAAGTCAAGATTTTGTTACCTTTGTATTTAAGATTTTTTAGTATTAACTACAGTGCTATCTTGTTTAGGAACTAATATACTCTCTCCCTTTTTTTTAAATGTCTTATGTCGTCAAATTACATAAACCAATAAAATTGATAAATTTATATTTGTAATCTTAATAATTATCATGATAAATATATTCATAAAACTAATTATTAAATTTCAAAAGTATTAAATAAGGGTAAATAAAAAAATTATCATAATTTACTCTTAAATTGTGAACTATGAAACTTATTTTAAAAAAATACTAATGTCTTGAAAAAGAATGGATGTAGTATAAGATTGTAGTTATTAAATACAATCAAGTTCAAATTATTGAACGTATTTATTAGATTGAACCACCGTTAAATGCTCTATTTAAGTAAAATGTAAGCTATATTAGAAAGTACGTATTGTAGATTGTGGCACCTAAGTTTGTATTATAGCTTACTATAATAAATTTTGTTACCATTTTTTTAGGGTTTAGTTAATATGGAAGATTCTTATGTTAGAGCATTAGTAGAAACTCTAATTTGATTGCTCATAGGATTGCTAGAAAGGCTTTGGATTTTGACACTGGCGTATGCAGGAAACCCCGTCGCTGTGGAGGCCATCTTCATTCCCCATGTTCGTGCTAATATGAGCTTTTCCGTTCAAAAAAAAAAGTTAATAAGGAGGAAATTGACAATTTTGCATCACCTTCTTGCGTAAGTATAAATTTGATTGCTTGGTAGCGTGATTGCTAAGCTTTGTCATTTTCTAGTTTCATTTTATTTTATCTGTTTATTAAGTTCATATTAATAATAATAAAAAATGAAAGTAAAAGTCATATGGTCCACACATATAATGTCATGCACACATCATCATCATTGATATAGCAACTTAATCATTTATTTGAAGTAACTTAAAATTGTAGCATGCCTAAATTCATACTGAATGTGTTTTAAAAAATGGGAATTGGGTTCTAAATATTTTGAATATAAAAACAAAGAAAATATTTTTTTTTTGTTAGGGGGTAATTTTTGGCATTAACCACTTATTATTCATCTATATGAAGGCAAGGAATAATGCTCAACAACAAAATTTATGGTAAGAAAATAATGACACTGGGTGAAATATTGTGATCATAACTTTTTTATAAATAAAGATATTATAACCATAACTATACATTAGTAATTTTAAGATACAAATGAAAGATCGTATATGTTGTAGGTAACACAAGGTAAAATGCAAATTATCAACTAATCAAGTTATACTAGATAATCAAAAACAGTCTTTTAAAAAAATAAATAATTTAGAAGAGTTTAAAATTTGAATTTGACCTATAAGATATATAAAATTCAAATTTGTAACAGTTAGCCGAAAGTAATCGTTTTTCACTAATACGCATTAGTTTGTGCTTACACACCTATTTATTTATTATGTTTTTAAATAATATAACATTTACGCATTTTTTCAGAAAACATCACAAATTAATTATACTTTATGAAACAAAGTGATGGTCCTTGGAGATTCGTATTGATGTATTGGAGGGTAGCGAATGCACCAGTTAAGACAAATTAAACTTTTTCGATAAAACAAGACTTGACTTTCTACTGATCGGTAGATGTCTGATAATGAAAATCAATTCAGCATTGGTTTCAGTACTGCTGATCAATTCAAGTACAGGTAGTCGTGTACTGAGTGATATCAGTTAGTAAACCTACTGTGAGACAATTGGTCAGTTGGACTAATAACTGACGTACGTGCAGAATATGTTAGTTATATTTTTGTCTATACTGAAAACTTAAACTGACAAAAATACTTAGTCAAATATTGGCTTAGTCAGTTTTCAGTTTATCTCTTCAGGATCAAACTGATACTGATATAATGTTTCAAAACGATATGTTGTGTTGTGTATGCTGATGATGTTCAGTTCAATAATATATAAAGGAAAGTCGATACATAAAATAAATAACTGAATGTGAAGAACACTTAGTTTTTACGTGATTCAGAGAGATCGGCTCCTATGTCCACAGACTGATACCACAATCAATTCATTACTTGTGATTTGATCTTGTTTACGGTTACAAGAGTAAACATAGACACAGACTTTAACGTTTTCTTTATCCCGCCTAACTTGGTGTTCCTTCCTACGCTTGTTGGTGCTAGAAAACCTATGACTACACAATTGACCTAACCTCTTGCTTATAGGTGCAAGATAACCAAGTTTTCAACAACTAACACTTCGTTGATTACTTGCTCAACTTCTACTTACACTTTGGAGGGTTTTGAGTGGAGGGTTTTTCAACTGGGTTTAAGTTGTCACATGCGACAACTCAATATTTCTAAGCTTGAGATATCACAAGAATGTATCCTAGAATATAAAGAAGTTTATACTGAAATCCTAAGCTAGTAAATATATTTGAGCTCTAGGGATTTACTGATAACATTTTAGTACTTCATTCTTCGAAACAGTTGAGTGATTGTTATTAAGAATTAAGCTCTAAGTGCATTTGAACGTTTCAATGTGCAGCGATTCGGATACCTTCAAAGGTTGGACTCTGCACATATTTATAGAGTGGACGATGAATTGACCTAGTATGCATCTACATAATTAATTGCAATACATAGGCGTTTACTCGTGTTTACTTGCAAATTTCTGGGATATGAGATCAATGGCAGACTTCAGCTTTGATCTTCTGGACTGTATCTCGGATGCATATTCTCCAATACTGAGTGAGAGCAATATATGGAGAACACTGTAAAATTTCGCCTCCTACTTTGATCTATGTGATTTTCGAAAATCATAACAAAATGAATAGGATTCTTTTTTATTTTCTCTCACCTTGTATTTATAATGCATTCCTAGAATCATGTTTAGATAGGATCTTTGCATATCTAATAAATACAATAATATCTTCGCAGATAAATTATCTAGAATAATTAACTCTTGATATCTAATGATATCAGATAATATCTCTTGATATCTAATGATATCAGATAATATCTCTTAATATCTAATAATATCAAATAATATCTATCTAGGTATTGGAGATGTATTAATATAATACATAAATCAGAACAGAGTCCCATTGGGACTCATATAGGGGTGGGCGAAAATAATAGCAGCAACAAACCTTGATGGACCAGCCCAAGGATCAAATGCAAGGAATAAAAATGGACCTAAAGTGAATTAATTATCTTATGTTCAACACAGAACATAAATTAATTCATAAACATTTATCCATTCCACTAGAGAATAAATGTTGACTTATCCATTTATTATCGAAGTTGAGTCGGACTTGCACTTAGACTTAAGAATTCTCGTATTTAAGATATCTCACGTCCATTAATTATTTATATCATTCTGACTGCTTAAAATAATTAATCTCTTTAATTCCTTAAGTAGTACCACTCAACATTATTATTGTACTTGAGTTAACTCAACGTGCATGGTTTAGTACAATAAACCTTTTGAGCTCCTTAAGGGGATGTCATCATCCTAAACGGATATAGTGACTCGATACTGGTAACTAGCATAACATACAAGTACTGTCACCACCCAAGATACGGAGAATCTTGGGTTATCTCATGTAATCATCACTCATAACAAGTCAAAATGATGGTCAGTAACTCATCCTCTTATCGAGGTCTAGATCAACATAAAATCATCGAGATCTAGGTTCTTCATGACGGTCATATAGAAGGACCCATCTCACTATGATCCATTAATACGTCAAGACGTACCAGCATAGACAAGCAACCAAATCAAGTAACTTCTTATCTATACTGCAGCCTATACCGACAACTCGTTCTCAAGTTGTCTTAGCTATGATTCTTTTTTATATCTCAAATAGCTTAACCAATCATACAGACTTATGTGATCTTATACACACTGTATGATCTAACTTTTGTATAAGATAAAGGGACTAACATATACAATCAAATAAATAATTCAGATAGGAGATTGTGATAGTGGTAACAGAAAATATTGTATACAACTCAACCATTCTGCTTTCAGTATACAAATCCAATAGGTACGATCTGGTGTATGGGTGGGAATACACACTTTTTCTTTATTCAAGACTTGACTGGTGATAAACCCCATTTCTACCTGGTTTATGAGGCTGTTTCCATTCGTTTTATAATAGTTAAGAGGTTATTTGAGCTTTCATTTGATATGTTTACGTTTACCTTGAAAGATATTATGTCGTGTGTATTTTGTGTCATTTTTGCACAGGTTTAGATGTCAAAAGGGTGGATCACGAGAAAGAGAGATTTTTGTTCCGTGAGAGCTCGCGACCCTACCGCGCGAAGAAGACTCGCGAGCAAAGCTCACGAAGAAAGACGAAACCAGGCAAGTTACACCTAGCGACATTTGATCGCGATGAAGTCTTGCGAGCTAAACTCACGAGGAAAGGCGGAGGATGCTTCCCGAGTATGCCTCGTGACAAAATATCGCGAGGAAGAGAAAGATCACGAGGAAGGACGGGCGCAGAATTTAACGTGGCTCGCGACGTTGGCTCGTGACTTTTTATCGCGAGTTGAGGCTCGCGAGCCAATGCGGGACTAGGGTTACATAGTTGCGCAGTCGAACTTTGTAGGAAAACGTATGTTAACCTCGCCCGAGGATCCATCTTGGGTGTTTAATTCACCATACATTGATTATAAACCTAGCATGCGCCTATATAATTAATTGCAACACGTAGGGTTTTCTCGTGTTTACCTTTGGATCCGCCGAGGTGGATCGAGCGGGATGAACGGATCGAGCGGATCGAGACTCGTGCTTTGATCTTACGGATCGTATCCGGTTGCCCAATCTCCAACGCCGAGTGAGGACGATCTATGGAGAATGCTTCGAAAATCACCCAATGCTCTCACCAAGCTCTCGAAAATTCTCTCTCAAATATGTGAGATGGCCGAAAATTCTAGTGTGGTTATGTGAGCATTAACCTAGACTTTATCTCATACCTTATATTTATAATGCACTACCTTAATCCTATATGGAATATTACCATAATCCTATATGGAATATTACCATAATCTTATATGGAATATTACCATAATCTTAGGATTATTTCCATACTCTCAGGATTATTTCCATAATCTTATATGGAAAGGATCTATGCATATACCATAAATATAATTATATCCTTATGGATAAAGAGAATAAAATCTTGCCAATGGGAGCATATAGGTGGCCGATTTTCCTCTAGCTTAAGGGCACTGGATGGGCCACCGAGGATCAAATGCTGAGGAATAAAGATGGGCCTCAAATAAATTAATTATCTTATGTTCACCGAACATAAATTAATTTATAAACATTCGATCATGCCACTAGAGAAAGAATGTTGACTTACCCTTTATTACCGAAGTTGAGTCGGGCTTGCACTTAGACATTACGAATCCCGTATTTAAGATATCGAACGTCCATTAATCATTTCTAGCAATCATCGCTTAAACGATTAATATCCTTATTTCCTTAAGTAGTACCACTCAACCTTATTATTGTACTTGAGCTAACTCAACCGCGGGGTTTAGTACAATAAACCTTTGAGCTCCTTAAGGGACGCCATCATCCTAAACGGATACGGTGACTGACAGATAACTAGCGTGACATACAAGATCGCCACCACCCAAGATGCGGAGAATCTTGGGTTAGAACATATAACCTCACTCATAACAACTCAAAGTGATGGTCGACAACTCATACTCACCTAATACCTTATCGAGGTTTAGATCATCGTAAGTCACCGAGATCTTGGTTCTTCACGACGGTCGAAGAAGAACTCATCTCACCGTGATCCTCAATACGTCGAGACGTGCCAAAGATAGACAAGCAACTAAGTCAAGTCACTCTTATCTATCTGCAGCCTAAACCGACAACTCGTCCTTAAGTCGTCTCATTTGTGAAACTTTTATATCTCATTAAGCTTGACCAATCATACGGACTCGTGATCTTCACACATCGTATGATCTAACTTATATATGAGATAAGGGACACGATATATGCAATCAAGTATTCAAATCGATAGGAGATTGTAATAGTGGTAACGAGAAACATTGTATACAAGCTCAACCAAAGCGCTTTCAAGATACAAATCCAACAATCTCCCACTTATACTAAAGCAAACTTTTAGTATACAATGTGTCTTTCTACTAGCTATTACAAACAACCATCACTTTGCTTCTCCCACTTATACAAAAGTTTCCTTTCTAAGTGGGTGCCATCAAGCATAATCCAAGTCCTCTAACGTGTCCATCGTAGACTTTTTGCGGGCTCTTCGTGAATGGATCGCTAGATTTTCCGTCGATCAATCTTTTCAATCAAGACGTCACTCGCCTAACGATTTCGTATGACATGGTACTTTCTCTCTATGTGTTTAGTCGCTTGTGGGTCCGTGGTTCCTTCGAGTTTGCCCATCTTTTGAGTTATCACAAGAAACTATGATACTCTTGGGCAAACCAGTACCACACCTAGATCCATGGTGAGTTCTTGAACCATACAGCCTCCTTAGAAGCCTCCGGCGGCTACATATTCGGCTTCCATGGTAGAGTCCGCAATGCATCGCCGCTTTGCACTCCGCCAGATACGGCCCACCTCCCAAGGTAAACACATAGCCCGAGGTTGACTTTTTCTCATCACGGTCACTGAAACCGAGTCTCAGATAACCCAAAGGCATTAGACTATCTCGCATGGTAAACTAGCCTATAATCTCGAGTCCTTTCGTGTACTTGAGTATATGCTTTATCGCAATTCAATGAGCTTGTCCAGGTTAGATCGATATCTAGCTACTATGCCTACCGTGATAGCGATATCGGGCCTCGTGCATAAGATTGCGTACATGAGACTTCACTGCTGAGCGTAAGGAACTTGTCTCATTCCTCTATCTCCTTTGCGATCATAGGTGATCGTGTCTTAGATAAAGGAACGCCATGTCCGAAAGGTAGCAATCCTTTCTTGGCGGTCCGCATACTAAAGCAGTAATTACAAGATCAATGTAAGACGCCCGAGATAAGCTCAACATTTTCTTCTTGCGATCTCGGTAAACCTTGATCCCAAGAATGTACGCGCATCTCCTAAGTCTTTCATTTGAAAGCGATCGGATAGCCAACTCTTTACGTCGATAATGACTTCACGTTGTTGCCAACTAGAAGGATGTCATCTACATAAAGTGCAAGAAATACCACATCACCGTTGACATCTAACCGATACACACAACTCTCGCTAGGCAATGGGTAAATCCATAGGACTTTACCACCTCGTCAAAGCGTAAGTTCCATGATCGGAGGTTCGCTTAAGTCCATAAATGGACTTCTTAAGCTTCCATACTAGATGCTCTTCACCCTTTACCACATAACCTTGTGGTTCGCATATAGATTCTCTACCTTCCTCAAGGTAACCGCTTAGAAAAGCGGTTTTAACATCCATTTGCCAAACCTCTGGGTTCAAGTGGGTGCTATGGCTAGAAGAATTCGATGGACTTGAGCATTGCTACAGGTGAAAAAGTCTCATCGAAATCGATGCCCTCAACTGAGTGTACCCTTTCGCCACAAGCTCGGCTTTAAAAGCGAAACCTCTCCATCGAATCTCTTCCTTCAGATATCCACTTACTACCTATGGCTTCCTTGCCATCCGGTAGAGGTGTCTTTCATATACATCCATAGCCGTTATGGACTCCATTTCTAAGTCCATAGCGGTGTGCCATGATCTTGCATCAATATCTTCAGACGCCTCCTCAGTATGTCCATGGGTCGATTATTGCATGTTCGTCTTGCCGACTAAATCCAAGATTCACCCACGAACATAAATCGCTCGGGTTGACGAACAACCTCCCACTACGACGAGGTTCTACAGCACAATGGCAACGGTGGGTGCAGATACTTGTGGTTCTCTAACTTGCACAACTTCGTGTAGGTACCACTCATGCGGTCGGTATCTCGGTGAACTCGACCCACTTCAATTTCTTGAAGTATCTCGTGTCGATCCTCCCACTAGACTCGACATCTCGCACCTTTGGCCTAATCGGTGGTGGAGTACGATCATCTTCTAATTCTTGAAGAATGATTTCAACTTTGGACTTATGATTTTCATGTAGTCCTCTTCTAAGAATCGAGCATTAGTGCTAATAATGACCTTCCGATCCTTGGGACTATAGAATAAACCACCTTTTGTTCCTCTAGGATAGCCAATAAATGACCTTGCGCCGATCTAGCCTCCAACTTGTCGCCTTCTTGTTCAAAGACGCAGGCCGGATCGCCCCATATCCTTATGTGGCTTAAACCAGCTTCGCGCCCAAACCACAACTCGAAGGGTCTTTTCGATCGACTTGGGACGGTACTAGATTTAGCAAGTATGCCGCCGTCTCTAAGGCATATCCCGTAACGAAATAGCAATGTAGCATAACTCATCATAGATCTAACCATTTCAAAAGAGTCCTATTTCTTCGCTCGACACACCATTTTGTTGTGGTGTGCCCGGTGAAGTGCTTTGGGATGTAATCCCACACTTTACTAGATAGTCCATAAACTCGTTATCGAGGTATTCGCCACCGCGATCGAACTTGATGACTTGATACTTTACCTAGCTTCGTCTCCACTTCCGCCTTTAAATTCTTTGAATTTCTCAAAGCATTCGAGACTTGCGGTGAAGCGGTATACGTATCCGCACCTCGAGTAATCGTCAATGAAAGTGACAAAATACTGCATTCTCCACGAGCTTGTGTGGACATCGGTCCACACAGTCGAATGGACTAACTCCAACATTTCTTTGGCTCTATAACCCTTCGCTTTGAAGTCCGGTCGACATCTTACCTTCATATGATTCGCAGACCGGAACGGAGTAATCGTGAGATTACCCAACGCCCATTCTTAGCCGTCCTGATCCTATTTAGATTGATGTGACCTAATCTAAGATGCCAGAGAAAAGTAGAGTCATCTTCATAAGAAAACTTTCTCTTTTAGGGTTTGATGAAGATGCAACATAGTTATAGTATTATGTTTTGCGTAAATAGTATAAAGCGAATTATATAAAGTGCCAACACGGATAACTTCGTCATTTCTTATGATAGAAACACCACTATCAAAAATAATGAATATCCATGAGTAAATAATTTCAAACAGAAACAAGGTTCCATGAAAATCCGCACATATAAAACGTCTTTCAAAACTAAAGCTGTTGTCCCAAAACATAAAGAAACATCTCCAACTCGCAACGGCCGACTTCGCGCGTTTCCCATGGAGATCGTTATCTCGCCATCAAACACTCCCTTGTCCGCAGAACCCTCGCAAGTGTAACAAACATGATCGATTCGCCAGATCTACTACCCAAGATTGGGTAGAACAAGTCGCTAAACATGTTTCCGTTACTAAAGCAAACGGCGCACTTGAGCCTCGAGCATAGGGCACTGGCCTTCCAATGCCCAGGCCCACCGCACTTAAGCACTTCGCCTTCTCCTTTGGCTTCTTGAGCCTCGGTGGCAACCATGTTCTTGCTCCCATTACTCCCACTATTTCCTTGCCTTTACCACCTTTGGCACCCTTTTCTATTTCCATTTTGCAACGAAAATTTTGGGCCCTTAGATGTGCTAGCAAGAGCATGTGCTCCTTTTCCCATAACTCCTTCCGCAAAGAACGAGATCATTAAGCAACCGACTAAGTGTAAACTCGGTCTTGCTCATGATCGCATTCACGAAAGTTCTCAAAAGACTTGGCAAGTGTATTGAGGATGATATCGACCTTCGCTTCGCCGTCAATACCTCCTCCCAACCGATCAAGACTATCCATGAGATGAGTCATGTGGGAGACATGTTCATGGACCGAACTTCCTTCTTCCATCTTACACGCCAAGATTTCTCTCATTGTGTGGAAGCGATCGTCCGATCCGATCGCCCAAACTTACCTCGAGACTTGACCAAATATCGTCGCTCACCATCGATCGATGTCGCACTGCAAGCCTTTGGACATAGTAGTCATCATATAGCATTTAGCCATATTGTTTGACTTATTCCAAAGTCCGCTTGACTCTCGCTCATTAGTCGATCGTCGAGAAGGGCATCGGGTTTAGGAGTAGTGAGAACAAACATGTGTTCTTCTGCGATAAGAACATATTCCATGTTTCGCTTCCACTCGATAAAATTTGGACCGTATAACGGATTTTGTGCGAGCATATTGATAATCGGCGAAGAGACATATCTCAAACGATAATGTAAACACATAAGCATACGATCGCAAATAATTCGTAATAATAATATTGTAACCTTTTGATAAAACAATATTAATTGAAACCTCCAATCGCCCAAGGAATTCACATACAAGCCACGCGTGGACGTACACATGAACCCCCGACTGCACTAAAATATACCTTTTAGTCGCTTAATTTCAATCCATGTCAACTTATCCTTATGACAAATGAAATTAATGATTGGACCTTACTAGACCACATCACTATCGCAAGAAGGACTTCATGAAGTTGTACTTGAGGTGATGTCTAGCAATGACCACAATTTTAACAGAAAATGAATTCTTAGAATTGGTATACTCACCTCGGACCATACCGCCCAATTCAAATTCTTTTGTTATCTCATTTTATATCTATCTCTAGAGAACTTATGAAAATCGCACATACAAGCCACGCGCGTGTGGGCGTTTACATGAAACTCCCACTTCTCAATAGATTTAAAATGTTTTATTTAGAAATCTCATCTAACAAACTTATGATAAACAGTGCAAGCAAAGCCACAGCTGTGGATCGTTTACTCACAGTCGTCTCACTTTGTTTAGAGATCAAAAGTGGAGGTCTTGACATTTTAATTTGAAAAATTAATTTGTCGGGTTGCTTTGCTTAGTCTTTTATTCAAAAGGTTTGTCCATGCGAGATCACGTAATCCTAGCATGCTTTTCTATAGAACTCAACATGTAAAACATGCTCGCAGTAATTCTAAAATATGCTTGATAAACGCGATAAACCTAGCATGCTTACTATGCGCATCCAATTACGTAAAACACTTAAAGGTTTGTCAACGTAATATAAACATACATAGCATGCTATCGCACAATTTAAACATCCACACATGCATATGAACGATAAAATAAAATAAAACGCTCATCGAGGCCCAATCGTGAAACCCGATATATAAATCTAATCTATTACATAGATTTACAAAGTGCGTAAATTAAACTCAAACGGGCCTCACGTGCACGGGCACGGACCAGATTCAACAATTTGGGCCTCGCGCACGGGCACGGACCGAAAACTGAAAACGGGTCGGGCCGGTCGGCCCAATCATCTTGGGCGGCGCTAGGTAAGTAAGCCCACCGCCACGACCTTGTCGCCGGCCGCGTGTCCTCGGGCTACCTCGCGGTCGCTAAGGCGACCGCGACCGACGAGCAGACATGCGTGGTACCGCCCGAGCGCCGAACGTCCGCCGAGAGACGTCGCCGCCAATGTCGAAACTTCGCGATCATGAAGTCCTTTCGCGAAGCGGGGTTTCGCGCCAACGCGCGCTCGTCGCCGCTAGCTAGCCGCCGCTCGCTTGCTGGCCTTTATCTCGCGATCGCTAGATCATTTCGCGTGGCGCCAGGGATCTCGTGGCGCGAACGCATGCCCGTCGCCCGCGACCGCGATCGCCCTCGCGATCGCGAGGCTCGCCGCGATACCGCCCGATGGCCGCCGAACTACTGTTTTCCGTCGTTTCGTTCTTCGCTCTTTTGTCTTCGTTCTTCTTTTACGTATAAGATTTACATAATAAAATCTAATCTAACCACGGATTTTCTCGTGGTGTAAAACAAAACCAACAAAACAATGAACGAGCCACGAAGAACCACGGATCCACAATTAATTAAAATGCACGTAATAATCAAACGTGAATTAATCCAACAGAGCCAAGATTTCGATCCCGTGCTCGATACCAATTGTAGGAAAACGTATGTTAACCCTCGCCCGAGGATCCATCTGGGTGTTTAATTCACCATACATTGATTATAAACCTAGCATGCGCCTATATAATTAATTGCAACACGTAGGGTTTTCGTGTTTACCTTTCGATCCGCCGAGGTGGATCGAACGGATGAACGGATCGAACGGATCGAGACTCGTGCTTTGATCTTCGGATCAGATCCCGGTTGCCCAATCTCCAACGTCGAGTGAGGACGATCTATGGAGAATGCTTCGGAAAATCACCCAATGCTCTCACCAAGCTCTCGAAAATTCTCTCTCAAATATGTGAGATGGCCGAAAATTCTAGTGTGGTTATGTGAGCATTAACCTAGACTTTATCTCATACCTTATATTTATAATGCACTACCTTAATCCTATATGGAATATTACCATAATCCTATATGGAATATTACCATAATCTTATATGGAATATTACCATAATCTTAGGATTATTTCCATACTCGTGATTATTTCCATAATCTTATATGGAAAGGATCTATGCATATACCATAAATATAATTATATCCTTATGGATAAAGAGAATAAAATCTTGCCAATGGGAGCATATAGGTGGCCGATTTTCCTCTAGCTTAAGGGCCTGGATGGGCCAGCCCAGGGATCAAATGCAAGGAATAAAGATGGGCCTCAAATAAATTAATTATCTTATGTTCACCGTAACATAAATTAATTTATAAACATTCGATCATGCCACTAGAGAAAGAATGTTGACTTACCCTTTATTACCGAAGTTGAGTCGGGCTTGCACTTAGACATTACGAATCCCGTATTTAAGATATCGAACGTCCATTAATCATTTCTAGCAATCAATCGCTTAAACGATTAATATCCTTATTTTCTTAAGTAGTACCACTCAACCTTATTATTGTACTTGAGCTAACTCAACTGCGGGGTTTAGTACAATAAACCTTTGAGCTCCTTAAGGGACGCCATCATCCTAAACGGATACGGTGACTCGTCTGAGATAACTAGCGTGACATACAAGATCGCCACCACCCAAGACGCGGAGAATCTTGGTTAGAACATATAACCTCACTCATAACAAGTCAAAGTGATGGTCAAGAACTCATACTCACCTAATACCTTATCGAGGTTTAGATCATCGTAAGTCACCGAGATCTTGGTTCTTCACGACGGTCGAAGAAGAACTCATCTCATCGCGACCCTCAATACGTCGAGACGCATCAAAGCATAGACAAGCAACTAAGTCAAGTCACTCTTATCTATACTGCGGCCTAAATCGACAACTCGTCCTTAAGTCGTCTCACCGTGAAACTTTTTATATCTCATTGCTTGACCAATCATACGGACTCGTGATCTTCTACACACCGTATGATCTAACTTATATATGAGATAAGGGACACGATATATGCAATCAAGTATTCAAATCGATAGGAGATTGTAATAGTGGTAACAGAAACATCAGATACAAGCTCAACCAAAAGCGCAAAGATACAAATCCAACAAACTTAGATAAGGGGGGAGACGGAGACCTTGAACGAGAGATTTCAGAGCAGAACACATTTTTAGCTTTTGAGAATTCTTTGCCATTGAGTTTCATATTTTATTTGAGAGTTTAGAATTTTTGTTGATCGAAGATACTACGTTATTCATCGTGGATTTCTACTGTTTTATTTATTCAATTTCAATTCATGTTATCGTTATTTAATTCTTGTTTTGGTATTTTCATTATGAGTAGCTAAATCTTCTATTGATCCTAGGATTTGTATGTCTGACTAGATTCCTGTAATTTATCTGTTGATACTGTTTTGTCTTTCCATTCATGATTGATGATTCTTGGCTTTAATTCTCATGTATTGGTACCTGATCAATATTGATGCATGTTAGTTATGTGGTTGATGTCCTGGCGGAATTAATTGCATAATCGATCTCTTGAATACATAATACAGACCTTACCTTAAGACCTGGCGGAGATAGGTGAACTGTAGGAAGTTATTCTTTGTGTGCTTTTGGTAATTAGATTACTTTTCTTGAGTCTTGGCGGAGATAGAGTTTAGGCTAACCTACTACTATAGAATGTCCTGGTGGAAACTGTATTTACATTAGTTACCCTTCATCTGAATGTGGATTAAAATGGTAAACAGATTAATAGATTAATTGTGTGAATCTGGTTAGGTTAAGTACATCCCTAGGGTCAGTCTTTTATTCCTAAGTTTATTCTTATTTAATTTGAGTCTAGTTTAATCATCACCCTCTTGATCTTGTTGCTTGAATAATAATCAAGATTCTGTGTGAATTAATCATTGTGTTCTCGAGTATCAGTCCATGTGGATACGATAATATACTTGTTGTTTTACTATCATTTATTTGTTAGGAAAATAAGCGATCAACTAGCTATGGGCAGTAGCTATCGGTTAACTATAGTCCAGTACTAATGGCAGTACTGTTGATCAGTTCAAATAGGGGATTTTTGAAGTGATAGATATCAGTTAGCAAACCTACAGACTGCTGAGACAGCCTGTCAGTTGGACTGATAACTAATGTGCTTGCAGAATGTGGTGGTTACTGGTTTGTATTAGAAAACTTACACATAAAACTTAGTTCAGATATTCTTTAGTCAGTTTTCAGTTTATCTCTTTCAGTATCGAACTGATACTATAAAGAGTGTTTCAAATCAATACTGTGTTGTTGTATGTTGGTGATGACAATTCAATAACATGTAAGTTTAAAAGTAGTATTGAAAGTAAAGAACATGCTAATTTTTATGTGGTTTGGAGAGATTAACTCCTACGTCCATGGACTGATCGCTCAATCAATCCACTAACTCGGGATTAGTTCTTGTTTACTGGAACAAGAATAAACCCAGATATAAGGTCACCTTATAGTATCCCGTCAAACTAGAAGTTAACTCCTACGCTTACTGGTGCTAGGAAACCTTGACTACTCTCTGCGAGCAGTCGATCACCTTCTAGCTTATGGTCATAGAAAACCAAGCTTTCAATAACTGATACTTCCTTGCTTACTTGCTCAAACTCCTACTTAACTTTGGGGGTTTTATAGAGGTTTTTCCAACTATATCTGAGTTGACACAGACGTCAAACTCGGTAAATCTAGACTTGAAATATTATAATGAAATATCTTAAACGTAAGGAAGTGCATATTGAAACCTTGAGCTGATATATATATGTGAGCTCTGAAGGTTTAGTGATAGCACGCTTAACTTCCTTATTCAAAATTGCAGTTTGATTGTTCTTAGGCTTTGAGCTTTGATCACTCGAGAATTCAATTGTGTAGCATTTCGGGTAACCTTCAAAGGTTGGATTCTGTCATATATATAGGAAGAGATAAGAATAGAGCCGTTGGAGGGACTGCTATTCAAATTCTTCCATTTTATCTTTGAAAATATTCCCGTTAAATCCTTATATGTCGTTGTTAGAATTCTACATCATAGTATACTGTAGCTCTGTAACTCTGAAAAGGTGGAATATCGTGTCAGATTGCTTTGCAGATACGCTACGGCATGTGTCGAGTCAAACACTCAAGGCAAAAGAAACTCCGTGTTACTTCAATTGATGAGACTCCGTAGTTTAACAACTTTGACTTCAGGTTGGACCAGCCTAAACTACTCCGTCTTTTATCAACAGTCTGAACTTATGTCTTATATTAGCTTTGAACTCTTGACTCAATATGTAGAAACAACTTAGACGTAGATAGTCAGCTTTGATCTTCGATCAACCAGCTTTGACTATAGGTAGGCAGCTTTGACTTCTGGTACTCAGGTTTACTTCCGCTCAGTCAGTCAACTTGCCTTCGACTTCATCTTGTCAGCAGCACTGAGTTGTTCAGTATTGATCTTCAGTCTTTAGTCTTCCGACTCAGTCTTTGACTTTACTCATATATCAACTGTTCATATGTATCGCTTCCTATCAGTCCTCAGACATCAGTTGGCCTTCCTTCAATCTTTTGACTTTTAGTACATGATCCTTCAGTCAACTTCACTTCGGTTGCACTGGTACTAATACTTATCAGTCAGGCTTGACAATGTACTGCTTTCAACTCCATCAGTCTTGGGCCTATCCAAGCTGGTGGTTCTGCTTAAACCTGAAACATAAACTTCCAACTCGAAAACAAGTTAGTAGCATATGTTACTTCAGCAAAACAGTCATAAGAGGTTTTGGGATCTAATTAAAACACTCAGTTAAGATTAAATACATTCCCGACTCTTAGGAATTTTCCCAACAACTATGTTATATCAGCAACGCAATCATCAGTAAGGTTTTAGAATCTAATCAAAACACATAGTTAATATAGAACTTTTCCAACAATTTTTTTCTTTTTGATGATGCCAAACCTATCTATCACATTGAAAAACGGACCAAATAGATAGATAATCGGTTTAGCAGAATGGTTTGATTCTCCCTTGATGAGATCATCATTTTCTGCAAAACAATGGCCAGTTCAGCATAATGAGGTTTATAGCAAGCACAAAGCCTGGACAAAGAGTCACTGTTGTAAGGGTGAACTAGATCAGTTTATATATGTCAGGTTGCTAAGATTACAAGTTATATCAGTTTGAGTTCAAAATCAGCAAACATATACATGTCTATTATATTTGATAAACTGATCAGTTCATCTTTTCTTCATTGACTTCTCTTCATCCGATTATTGTTCATACTTAGCAAAATGTGTTTCATCAGTGCATTGAATCTTCAGGCTGTCTTATCGAATCTAGTTCAAGAGTTGAGATAGCTTAGTGGGCTTCAACCTCAATTGCTACTCGATCAACAAAAATTCCTCATTGGACGGAGGAAACGTCTTCTTTGCAGGCGCAACTATGTTGACTCTATTCTGGTGTGCTTTGTTAACAATGCTCCTTATGAAGGCAATGTCATGGAACTCTTGGAGAGAACTACGGAAGGTGTCGGTAGCTACATCTCAATCTTTGGAAAGCTAATCCAATAATAATACCATTCTATATAATCGTCCTTGAGTTTTTCCCATTCTTCATTGAGATACTCAAACACTCATCTATCCATATAACGCCTAAGTCCTAAGTCAGACTACTTCTTTCTCCTTACATCTAGCTCTTCAGATCAGCGGGGTAATTCTTCATGCTCCACTCATTCCTTTCTTTTGCAACCTCAACAATGGTTTTTCCATAGAGACTCAAACACTCTTCATTTCTTGCATGTTTAGCTGCATCAGCACGTTCTTGATCAGTCATGAGTCTCTCAGCTTCTCTGGCCTTCTTCTGTGACCACCAAGAATCAATGTTCTTTTGGTCTGATAATAATTCTATCAGGGCGCCAAGTAAAGAAAGCTTCCAAGAGAGCTTCAGTCTATTCAGCTTTATGAATCAGAGCTTCAGTGGAGGAATGAACATAAGAATGACGGGTTGCCCTACGCCTTGGGATATTTGAGCATTTTCTTCTTCAGGGGTCAGCTGCTTTCTTGGTCCTTCTTTCAGCGGCTTCTGCTTTAGTAACAGCTTCTGCTGCTTCTTCTTCAGCTAGAGCTTGGGCTAGCTTGGTATCTTCGCCTTGGGATATTTGAGCATTTTCTTCTTCAGGGAGCTTGGTCCTTCTTGGTATCTTCTTCTTCTTCTTCTTCTTCTTCTTCTTCTTCTTCTTCTTCTTCTTCTTCTTCTTCTTCTTCTTCTTCTTCTTCTTCTTCTTCTTCTTCTTCTTCTTCTTCTTCTTCTCCTCTATCACTTCAACTTCAACTGTCATCTCTTTCATTTCTTCTCCCTTTTTGGCACCATCAAGAAGGGTTTGGAGGAAGATCGAGAGATCGCTGACAGTTTGATTCAGTGCAGCATGAGACTGATCCATATGCTCTAGACAATTAACATAGGCTGCTAGAAGGTTTGCAGTTCAATTGGGCTACTTCCTTCTCCAGGACAGATAGTCTATTGTTAGTGCCCGATGAAGTGAATTCTAGTTGATTTTGGACTATTGTGTGCTTATCTTTGATCCTGCGACTGGAATTAGCTTCAAAGCCTGTCTCCATCAGAAAGATCATCTCACATTTCGGCTTGTGGATAGCTTCGTCACATGCTGCTTGCTCATATTCAAAGTTTGTGGTGATAGAATCCACCAGATCTCTAAGATTTCTTCATATGGTTGAGATTCCTAAATGGATCTATTCGAAAAAGCATCTCGAAGATCAGCTTCCTTCTTCTACATCTCTTTATACGTGCTGACCAGGTTGGCATAAGTGCGATTGGCTGCTTCGACCTGGGAGTTGTACATCTCCTCTCATTGCCACACTAGTTTGGTATATTCTGCTGTTTTGGCCAGTTCATCTTCTAGTTTGGCCATCAGTTCATTCAACATTGCTTTAGATACGGACTGAACGCCTCCGATGCTATGGACTGGGAACATAAAAAATGGATAACAACACCATAAAATTTATCAGTTGGATGGACGTCAAATTCAGTTAGAGGGACTTCAGCTTCTGCCGTCAGTTGTTGATCATCAGCATGGACGTCAAAGTCCTTAGCGCCTGATGGGCCAGCCTCATCAGTCCTTGTATCCGTTGTGACTTTGTTCAAAGCAGCACTATCCTCTACATCTGATAAACGCGTTTTTTACTCGTTTATGAATGATATATTAAGATAATTTTAGATCAGTTTAAGTGCGTTTATATTGTTCATTTAATGTTTTTAGCTATTTTTGGAAGATACTGCTCTTGGGTTCCTCTTTGGTGTTTTGTAGGCTCTTAAGATGATAATCGAAGCACGAAGCGAAGCACGCACCAAAGACGGAAAGAAACAGAGGCTAGCGGCCGCTAGCCCGGCCGCGAGCTCGGGCGGAAACATTATGGAGTAAAACTAGTGACCGACCTAGCGGCCGCTAGGCAAAGCCAACGATCGCGAGCCTGCCCGCGAGAGATTCGAAAAGCCGTTGTCTCAAAACTCGCGATCTAGTTAGCGACCGCTAGGCAAAACACGCGACCGCGAACCTGGCCGCGAGCTCATCGAAGAAACCTACTGACTCACAGCTAGCGACCGCTAAGCGTGGCGGCCTGACGCGAATTAGGGTTTCAACCCAATGCCTATATATACCCCTAAGCTGCATTGGCGCCTTTCTCCACGTTTCTGCTCAGAATTCAGTTTATTTTCAAATACTCTTGCTTTAGCTTTGATTTTCATTCATCTAGGCTTTAGATTATCATTGTTCTAATTTATTTAACGCTTTGTAATCGCTTTGGAATGATTTCATCCAAAGGAATTCAGAATTTTCCGCTTACTTCTCGGGTTTGGATTCAAACCCTAGATTGTTCTTCAGACGCTAGATTGTATTTTATTTCGATTTCTATGTCTAGCTAAATTTTTGTTCTAATCCTAGGGTTTGTATGATTTTACCCTAAGTGTGGTGATTCCTGCTTTTTGTTATTTACCTTCCAGGCATTGATTTGTGATTCTTGGTGCTAAATATTATATGTTAATTTCTGATCAATCTTGAAGCATATCTAGTTGCCAGTTGAATACTTAACAGTTTTAATTGTCAATCGATCTTGGATGCACAATACGGATAAGCCTTGAGTCGTAACTGAGATAGGAACATTCGTAGGAAGCATATTCTTTGTGATTTGTTTGGAGTTGCTAATTTTCACCTTGAGACGTAACAGTAATAGGGAAATTGATAATCTACTACCACAATTATCGTAATTGAAATTGTTTGTTACATATGTGATCTTTCATCTTGGCTGGATTAAAAATTGGTTAATAAGAAACATGATAAACATATGATGTGGGTAGGATTAATACATCCCTAGAGTTAGTCTCTTAGTTTATTTATCTCTTTGATATTTATCGCTTTCGTTTTAATTGTTTTGTTACCTTTGACTTTGAATTCAATATTCGAAGTCCCAAACCTTTCCAAAACAAAATTTGTTACTTGGATAATGATGAAGGATTATTGAGTTAGCTTCTGTGTTTTCGCGTTACAATCCTTGTGGATACGATACTCGACTTACCTATCTACTTGCACGTTTTCGTGTTAGAAAATAGTGTGCCAAATTTTGACGCCGTTGCCGGGGATTGTTTAGATTATATAGGAATAACTTGACAATTTGGAATTATTAATTCAAGTTGTAATTTCTATTTTATTTTTATTACTTGCCAAGACTAATTTCTCCTTTTTTTCTCCAGGTAGTTTATGATCACAAGGTCCCAGGGACCTCCTGAGCAACCTTTTGATCCCGAAATCGAAAATACCCAAAGGAGAAGGAGACGAGAAAGAAGAAGGCAATAGATGGCAATAATCCGCCAACAGGGGCGCACTCTCCGAGCATGCCGCACGCCTTTTGGCGAGTTTATGAAATGCAGCGCGGATGAGCTAACATGGGACTCCTCCTCTGCCGAGACGAGACCTCTGAACTACATGTACCGACCACCAACCGGCGGCCCAAGGAGGTGGATGGGGCCCTGAAGTGAATGCGAACAATTTCGAATTGAAGTCACTGATCAACATGGTACAAGGAGAGTAATTCGGGGGATGAGTGACAAAGATCCGAATGCTCATCTGGAGACATACTTGGATATATGTGACACCATTAAGAAGAATGGGGTGCCACATGATACGATCTGGATGTGCATGTTCGGATTTTCTTTCGCAACCTGGCGAAGGATTGGTTCAAGAGTCTGGACCGTACTGGAATCAACAGTTGGGGGAAGCTTTACGAAAAGTTTCTTTCGAAATACTTTCCGCCGGCTAAAGCGCAGAAGATTATAGCCGAGATCTCACACTTCTCCCAATTGGGAGATGAGTCGTTGTTTCAATCTTGGGAGAGATTCAGAAGCTTATTAAGAAAATGCCCTCAGCATGGATTCTCCAGGGAGCAGCAGATTACACAGTTCTATAGTGGATTGATACCTCACACGGGGAGCATTGTGGATGCGTCGACAGGTTGAACCGACGAGTGGATGATGCCAGCAAAATTTTAGAAGAGATGGCTGCCAACAGCTATCAATGGCCGATGGAGATGACGCCTGTGGTTAAGGCAGCTGCTGTAGAAGTTGACTCCAGATACAACGATCTCATGGAGAAGTTCACTCTTTTGAAGAGTCGATTCGAGACAGAGAATGTGAATTATATAAATCAGAGGAACCGTCTTGGGAAAATCCGGCATACAATCCTAACAACAGGAGGCATCCTAACCTTTCGTATGCCAACCCCAATAACTTCCAACAACCTCCAGTAGGCTTCGCAGTGTAGAATGTGATAATTCAGGAGCCGAAAAAATAGAGTCTGGAAGATATGATGCAACAGTTGGTTGTAAGCAACCAACAACTTGCGACGCAGCAGAACTCGTTCATCAGTAGCACTATTCAGAAAGTTACACATCTGGAATCCACCATAGCCGTGATGGGCAAACACTTGAAAATAATGGAGAACTAGATCAGCCAGATAGCTGCACAGCAAAATGCGCAACAAAAGTCGGGCCAATTTCCTAGCACTACGGAGGTAAACCCGAAGAATCAGTGCTATGCCATCCAGCTGACGAGTGGAAAAGCCTACCAGAACCACCCAGAACGAGAAGAAGTTCAAAATTCGGAGGAGCTCGCGCCCGACCTAGCGACCGCTAGGCCGGCTGCGAGGATGCGTATGTTGGGAAATCTGATTTTAACCCTCTCCCGAGGATCTATCTTTAATGTTTAATTCACCACACATTGATTATATACCTAGCATGCACCTATATAATTAATTGCAACACGTTGGTTTTTTCGTGTTTACCTGCGAATTTGTCGTGCAAGGAATTGGATCAAGACTCGTGCTTTGATCTTTCCGACCGTGTCCCGATTGCCAAAACTCCAATGTCGAGTGAGAGCAATCTATGGAGAGTACTGCAGAAATTCGCCTTCTTCCTCACTTAGAGATTTTCGAAAATCTTAACTATTGGAATAGTATTTTTTCGAAAATTCTTCTCTTAAGATTAGGTTTTGATTTTCTCTCACCTTATATTTATAATGCAACCCTAAATCCTATATAGATAGGATCTCTGCATATCTAATAAATATAATAATATCTCTTCAGATAGAGAGGATCAGAACAGAATCCCTATGGGACTCTTAATGAGGGAGGATGAAAATTAATGCAGCTCCATGTAATACTCTGTATTTCTGTAGCAGAGATTAGCTCATGATTAAGAGCTTTATAAGAAGGGCATGCATCCTTAAGAAAGAGTAGATTAAGCTAGAAGCTTTTGCGTTAAGCTTCGAGTTGAGAAGATAGAATTGAGACAGATTTGATATAGAATCTGAAAGAAGATTCTTAGATCTAGTTGAACATAAGAAGAACTAGATTTCAAGAGTCTTGAGATAATAGATACATGCTCAAAGAAGTTTTAATTTCATAAAATTTATAATTTCAAAATCTGTGTTTTTGTGACATCGGCGTTTGCCGATTAAGCTCGGATTAGGAGCAAAATATTTAAAATGGTTTTTGATGTCAAAAATATTTTTAATAAGTATATTTTGATGATTATGATTTATTATTGAGTTTCAAAAGCAAAGATTCAAGTAGAGATTGTTTTATCGGATAATTAGTTTCGATTTCTTGTTATAAAAATGCTATGCATTATTTTACAATATTTATATCTAATTTCTAAAGAAAAGTGATTTATTATCTATTAAAGAAAATGAGAAAAAGAAATGAGTTTCTAGAAAAAGGGTGAATAATCACCTTAATTAAGAAAATCAAAAATAAAATTAATTAATGCTTTAAATACATACTTAGACTTTGGAGACTACTATTCACCTTCATTTTCATCCCCAAACTCACGTCCAACACACACTCACACACACACAATTTTGAAAATTCTAAGGCAAATTTTGAAAGATCCAACCGTTGAATTTTCGATCCGTCTTCAAATCGAGGTATAATCTCGTCTCTAGAACACATCTACGGATTGAAAAATTTAAAATTTTGATCCTATGCATATTTCATATTTTCGGTCATATTGTGAAATTATGCAGGATTTTTATTTGTTTGATTATTTATTTATATTATGATAGATTTGACGTCTACGTATTGTTTAACGTTGAATTTGTGAAGCATATGTTTATTGTTTGGAAATTCATATAATTTTTGAAAACATATGGTGCCTTGATCTTGAATATATGATGTTGATATGATTGAATTGCTTTCATATATGTGTTATTGGATTGTTATAATCATGTTTGGAACAAGAAAAACGTTTGAAATCGAAACTATATTAAAAGCCCTAAATGGCCGAAAACTCTAAGCTTTATATTGTTGGATTTTGATTTTATTTGATCATTTTGACTTCATATTTGGATTCCATGATATGAATAATGCTTAAAATGATTTATTCGGATTTTTCGGCCGACGTATTCAAAAGTTGTAAAATTTTAGTTTGTCGACAAAAATGGGTTTTCAATGTTAAAGCTTTGATCTTTGTGTTTTGTTGATAGATTGATGATCTTTAATGATAGTTGAGCATGTATAGAGGTTCGTTGGTGTAGGAAAATCTGATTTTAACCCTCTCCCGAGGATCTATCTTGGATGTTTAATTCACCATACATTGATTATATTCCTAGCATGCGTCTATATAATTAATTGCAACACGTAGGGACTTTCTCGTGTTTACCTTTGAATCTGTCGGGGATGAACGGGATGAACGGATCGAGACTCGTGCTTTGATCTTCTGGACTGTATCCCGATTGCCCAATCTCCAACGTCGAGTGAGGACGATCTATGGAGAATGCTACAGGAAATCACCCTATCTCTCTATGAATTTTCGAAAATTCTCTCCCAAACTCTCTTGGAAATTCTCGAAAATAATGCTATATGATAGATGAGGATTAGCCTTGATCTTATCTCTTACCTTATATTTATAATTCATTACCATAATCCCATTAGGAAAGGATCCATTCATATCCCATAAATATAATAATATCCTTATGGATAAAGAGGATCAAATCCTTACCATAGAAGAGATAGGGGCCGATTTACGTAGTAGCTACGGGCCCGGACGGGCCAATTAGGATCAAATGCAAGGAATAAAGATGGGCCTCAAATAAATTAATTATCTTATGTTCACTTAGAACATAAATTAATTTATAAACATTCATTCATGCCACTAGAGAATAAATGTCGACTTACCCTTTATTACCGAAGGTGAGTCGGGCTTGCACTTAGACATTACGAATCCTCGTATTTAAGATATCGCACGTCCATTAATTATTTAGAGCATTCTCGATCGCTTAAAATAATTGATATATTTAATTCCTTAAGTAGTACCACTCAACCTTATTATTGTACTTGAGCTAACTCAACCTCGCAGGTTTAGTACAATAAACCTTTGAGCTCCTTAAGGGACGCCATCATCCTAAATGGATACGGTGACTGATACTGAGATAACTAGCATGACATACAAGCACCGCCACCACCCAAGATGCAGAGTATATTGGGTTAGAACATATAACCTCACCCATAACAAGTCAAAGTGATGGTCAAGAACTCATACTCACCTAATACCTTATCGAGGTTTAGATCATCGTAAGTCACCGAGATCTAGGTTCTTCAAGACGGCCGATAGAAGAACTCATCTCATCGTGATCCTTCAATACGCCGAGACGCATCAAAGATAGACAAGCAACCAAGTCAAGTCACTTCTTATCTATACAAGACTTATACCGACAACTAGTCCTCAAGTTGTCTCACCGTGAAACTTTTATATCTCATTGCTTCGACCAATCATACGCACTTCGTGATCTTCACACACCGTATGATCTAACTTATATATGAGATAAGGGACACATATATATGCAATCTAGTAATCAATTCAGATAGAGATTGTAATAGTGGTAAAAGAAACATTGTATACAAGCTCAACCAAAACCGCTTTCAAGATACAAATCCAACAATCTCCCACTTATACTAAAGCAAACTTTTAGTATACAATGTGTCTCTACTAGCTATTACAAACAAAACCATCACTTTGCTTCTCCCACTTATACAAAAGTTTCATTTCTAAGTGGGTGCCATCAAGCATAATCCAAGTCCTCTAACGCACTTCAGACTTTTGCGGCAAGCTCTTTGTGAATGGATCCGCCGGGTTATCCGTCAGATCAATCTTTTCAATCAAGACGTCCCCTCGCCTAACGATTTCTCGTATGACATGGTACTTTCTCTCTATGTGTTTGGTCGCCTTGTGGGTCCGTGGTTCCTTCGAGTTTGCCATCGCACCGAGTAATCACAAGAAACTATGATACTCTTGGGCAAACCAGTACCACGCCTAGATCCACGAGGTAGTTCTTGAACCATACAGCCTCCTTAGCGACCTCCAAGCGGCTACATATTCGGCTTCCATGGTAGAGTCCACATGCATCGCCGCTTTGCACTGCGCCAGATACGGCTCCACCTCCCAAGGTAAACACATAGCCCGAGGTAGACTTTTTCTCATCACGGTCACTTGGAACCGAGTCAGATAATCCAAAGGCATTAAATATATCGCATGGTAAACCGCCTATAATCTCGAGTCCTTTTCGGTACTTGAGTATATGCTTTATCGCAGTCCAATGAGCTTGTCCATGGTTAGAATGATATCTAGCTACTATGCCTACCGCATAGCGTATATCGGGCCTCAGACATAGCATTGCGTACATGAGACTTCCCACGGCGAAGCGTGAAGGAACTTGTCTCATTTCCTCTATCTCCTTTGTCATAGGTGATTGCTCCTTAGATAAAGGAACGCCATGTCCGAAAGGTAGCAATCCTTTCTTGGCGGTCTCGCATACTAAAACGAGTAATCACAAAGATCAATGTAAGACGCCGAGATAAGCTCAATATTTTCCTCTTGCGATCTCGGTAAACCTTGATCCCAAGAATGTCGCTGCATCTCCTAAGTCTTTCATTTGAAACCGATCGGATAACCAACTCTTTACGTCGATAACAACTTCACATTGTTTCCAACTAGAAGAATGTCATCTACATAAAGTGCAAGAAATACCAC
The DNA here is from genome assembly GCA_036937905.1 of Salvia rosmarinus. NCBI lineage: Eukaryota > Viridiplantae > Streptophyta > Magnoliopsida > Lamiales > Lamiaceae > Salvia > Salvia rosmarinus. The sequence goes on from CM072819.1 coordinate 46,466,837, forward strand.
ATCAACATCGACATCTAAACGATACACACAACTTTCGCTAGGCAACCGGGTAAATCCATGGGACTTTACCACCGCCAAAGCGTAAGTTCCGGATCGTGAGGCTTGCTTAAGCCCATAAATGGACTTCTTAAGCTTCCATACTAGATGCTCTTCACCCTTCACCACATAACCTTCGGGTTGTCGCATATAGATGTCTCTACCTTCCTCAAGGTAACCGCTTAGAAAAGGGTTTTCACATCCATTTGCCAAACCTCAATGTTCAAGTGGTGCTATGGCGGAAGAATTCGATGGACTTGAGCATTGCTACAGCGAAAAGGTTTCATCGAAATCGATGCCCTCAACTGAGTGTACCCTTTCGCCACAAGCACGGCTTTAAAAGCCGAAACCTCTCCATCTCGAATCTCTTCCTCTCAGATACCCACTTACTACTTATGGCCTCCTCGCCATCCGGTAGAGGTGTCTTTTCGTATACATCCATAGTCGTTATGGACTCAATTTCTAAATCCATAGCGGTGTGCCATGATCTTGCATCAATGTCTTGTATCGCCTCATTGTATGTCCATGGGTCGATTATTGCACCTTTCGCTTCCGGGACTAAACCAAGATTCACCCACGAACATAAATCACTCGGGTTGACGAACAACCTCCCACTACGATGAGGCGCCACCGCACAATGGCAATGGTGGGTGCAGAACTTGTGATTCTCTATCTTGCACAACTTGTCGGGTAGGAACCACTTGTACGGTCGGTATCTCAGTGGAACTCGACCCACTTCAATTTCTTGAAGTATCGGTGTCGATCCTCCCACTAGACTCGACATCTCGTGATCTTTGGTCTAATCGATGGTGGAATACGATCATCTTCTAATTCTCAAGAATGATTTCAACTTTGGATTTATGATTTTCATATAATCCTCTTCTAAGAATCGGGCATTAGTGCTAATAATGACCTTTCGATCCTTAGACTATAGAACAAACCACCTTCGTCCCTCTAGATAGCCAATAAATAGCATTGCGTCGGATCTAGCCTCCAACTTGTCACCTTCTTGTTCGGCACATGACATGTGCCGGATCGCCCTTATGTGGCTTAAACTAGCTGCGCCCAAACCACAACTCGAAAGCGGTCTTTTCGATCGACTTGATGGTACTAGATTTAGCAAGTATGCCGCTTCTAAGGCATACCCCGATCTAAATAGGCAATGCCGCATAACTCATCATTGATCTAACCATTTCCAAAAGAGTCCTATTTCTTCGCCTCGACACACCATTTTGTTGTGGTGTGTCTTGTAGTGGTGGAGGTAATCCCACACCGCACCAAGTAGTCCATAAACTCGTTATCGAGGTATTCACCACCGCGATCGGATCGCAGATGACTTGATACTCTTACCAAGCTTCGCTCCACTTCCGCCTTAAACTCTTTGAATTTCTCAAAGCATTCGGACTTGCGGTGCGGCGGTATATGCGTATCCGTACCTTGAGTAATCGTCGATGAAAGTGATAAAATACTGCATTCTCCACGAGCTTGTGTTGACATAGGTCCACACAGTCGAATGGACTAGCTCCAACACTTCTTTGGCTCTCTAACGTGTCCATCGACTTTTTACGGCACGTGAATGGATCCGCTAGATTTTCCGTCGTATCAATCTTTTCAATCACACCCGCCTAACGATTTCTCGTATTCTATGTGTTTGGTCGCCTTAGGGTCCGTGGTTCCTTCGAGCCACATCGCACCGAAAGTTATCACAAGAAACTATGAACTCTTGGGCAAACCGGTACCACACCTAGATCCACGAGGTAGTTCTTGACTTAGAAGCCTCCGGCGGCTACATATTCGGCTTCCATGGTGGAGTCCGCATGCTCGCTTTCACTCCGCCAGATACGGCCCACCTCCCAAGGTAAACACATAGCCCGAGGTCACTTTTTCTCATCACGGTCACTTGGAAATCCGAAGTCAGATAACCCAAAGGCATTAGACACATGGTAAACTAGCCTATAATCTCGAGTCCTTTTCGTGTACTTGAGTATATGCTTATCGCAATTCAATGAGCTTGTCCAGGTTAGACCGATATCAGCGCCTACCGATAGCGATATCGGGCCTCGTGCATAGCATTGCGCATATGAGACTTCCTACGGAAGCGTAAGGAACTTGTCTCATTTCTATCTCCTTTGCGGTCATAGCGCATCGCCTTATGTCCGAAAGGTAGCAATCCTTTCTCGGGCGGTCCGCATACTAAAACGAGTAATCACAAGATCAATGTAAGACGAGATAAGCTCAACATTTTCTTCTTGCGATCTCGTAAACCTTTTCATAAAGTGCAAGAAATACCACATCACCGTTGACATCTAACCGACACACAACTCGCTAGGCAACTGGGTAAATCCATAGGACTTTACTACCTCCAAAGCGAAGTTCCATGATCGGGTTCGCTTAAGTCCATAAATGGACTTCTTAAGCTTCCATACTAGATGCTCTTCACCCTTTACCACATAACCTTCAGTTGTCGCATATAGATGTCTCTACAAGGTAACCGCTTAGAAAAGCGTTTTAACATCCATTTGCCAAACCTCTAGTTCAAGTGTCAAGCTATGGCTAGAAGAATTCGATGGACTTGAACATTGCTACTGCGGAAAGGTCTCATCGAAATCGATGCCCTCAATCACTTTCGCCACAAGCCCGGCTTTGAAAGCCGAAACCTCTCCATCGGAATCTCTTCCTCTCAGCTGACTCCATTTCTAAGTCCATAGCGGCACGATCTTGCATCAATATTCAGACGCCTATAACCCTTCGCGTAAATAGATAAAAGCGAATTATATAACGCACAACACGGATAACTTTGTCATTTCTTATTATCAATATAAAAAATAATGTAATATCTATAGTAAATAATTTCAAACAAACAAGGTTCCGCCGAAAATCCGCACATATAAACGCCTTTTAAAACTATGTTTTCAAACATAAAGTAACATCTCCAACCGCAACGGCCTCGACTTTGCCGCGCTTCCCATGGAGATCGTTATCTCGCCATCAAAATGCCTCCCTTGTCCGTAGGAACCCCTCAGGTGTAACAAACATGATCATAGGCCCGATCTACTACCCAAGAATGGGTAGAACAAGTCGCTAAACATGTTTCCGTTATTAAAGCAAACTGCACTGAGCTCGAGCAGGGCACTGGCCTTCCAATGCCCGGGCCTTACAGCACTTGAAGCAGTACCCTTTTTCTATTTCAATTTTGCAACGAAAATTTGGGCCCTTAGATGTGCTAGCAAGAATGTGTCGTTAGATTTGTATACTCGAAAGCGCCTTGTATACAATGTTTCGTTACCACTATTACAATCTCCTATCTCGACTGAATACTTGATCGCATATATCTCAGGTCCCTTATCTCATATATAAGTTAGATCATACAAAGGTGTGTAAGATCACGTAGTCCGTATGATTGGTCAAGCTTAATGAGATATAAAAGTTTCACAAGAGACGACTTAAGGACGAGTTGTCGCTTAGCTGCAGATAGATAAAGTGACTATAGTTGCTTGTCTACGCTGCACGCCTCTCGACGTATTGAGATCGATGAGATGAGTTCTTCTTTATCAGGAAGAACCAAGATCTCGTGACTTACGATGATCTAAACCTCGATAAGGTATTAGTGAGTATGAGAGCGTCAACCCACTTCTTGTTATGAGTGAGGTTATATGTTCTAACCCAAGATTCTCCGATCTGGTGGTGGCGTATTTGATGTCACGCTAGTTATCCGTATCGATCAATCCGCTTAGGATGATGACGCCCTTAAGGAGCTCAAAGGTTTATTGTACTAAACCCCGCGTGTTGAGTTAGCCAAGTACAATAATAAGGTGGAGTGGTACTACTTAAGGAAATGTACGTGAAGGTCAAAGCACGAGTCTCGACCGCTCAACTGCTCATCCGCTCGATCCACCTCGATGGATCCAAAGGTAAACACGAAACCCCAACGTGTTGCAATTAATTATATAGACGCATGCTAGGTTTATAATCAATGTATGGTGAATTAAACACCCAAGATGGATCCTCGGGAGGTTAACATCGTTTTCCCACATGGCCTTTTCCCATAACTCCTTCCGCAGCCCAGATCATTAAGAACCGACTAAGTGTAAACTCGTCTTGCTCATGAATTCGAAAGTTCTCAAAGACTTGGCAAGTATTGAGGATGATATCGACTTGGCTTCGCCAATACCTCCTCCTCCCAACCGACAAGACTATCCATGAGACGAGTCATGCGGGAGACATGTTCATGGACCGAACTTCCTTCTTCCATCTTACACGCCAAGATTTCTCATTGTGTGGAAGCGGATCGTCCGATCCGATCGCCTAAACTTACCCTCGAGACTCGACCAAATATCGCCGCGTCTACCATCGATCGATGTCGCACTGCAAGTTTCGACATCGTAGCCATATAGCATTTAGCCGAGGGCATCGGTTTAGGAGTGAGTGAGAACAAACATGTGTTCTTCGATAAGAACATATTCCATGTTTCGCTTCCACTCGATAAAATTTGGCCGGATTTTGTGCGAGCAATTGATAACCGGCGTATATCTACATAATGTAAACACAAAGCATACGATCGCAAATAATTGTAACAATAATATTGTAACCTTTTGATAAAACAATATTAATTGAAACCTCCATCGCCTAAGGATCCATTGCAGCAAGCCACGCTGCGGACGCTTTAACACGAACCCCTAACTGAACTAAAATATACCTTATGCTTAATTTCAATCCATGAGATTGGACCTTACTACCACATCACTATCGCAGAAGGACTTGCGGAAGTTGTACTGAGGTGATGTCAAGCATGACCACAATTTTAACAAGAGAAATGAATTCTTAGAATGGCATACTCACCGAACCATACGCTTCCAATTTAAATTCTTTGTTATCTCTTTTATATCTATCTCTAGAGAACTTATGAAAATCGCACATTTAAGCCACGCGCTGGGACGCTACACCGAAACTCCCATCTCTTATGATAAACAAAGGCAAGCAAGCCACGCCGGTGGACGTTTACTCACGAAGGCCTCACTTTGTTTAGAGATCGTGCGGAGGCTTGACATTTTAATTTGAAAAATTAATTTGTCGGGTTGCTTGCTTAGTCTTTTTATTCAAAAGGTTTGTCCCATCACGTAATCCTAGCATGCTTTTCTATAGAACTCAACATGTAAAACATCAGTAATTCTAAAATATTGATAAACGCGATAAACCTAGCATGCTTACTATGCGCATCCAATTACGTAAAACACTTAAAGGTTTGTCAACAAGGGTCCGTCGACATTTTACCTTCTATACAGATTCGAGATCGAACCGAGAATCGTGAGATTACCCAACGCCCATTCTTAGCCGCTTTGATCCTATTTAGATTGATGTGACCTAATCTAAGATGCCGAGAAATGTGGTGTCATCTGCAAAGAAAACTTTCTTTTAAGGTTTGATGTAGATGCAACATAGTTATAGGTATTATGTTTAGCGTAAATAGTATAAAGCTTAATTATATAATTTGCCAACATGTATAACTTCGCCATTTCTTATGATAGAAACATCACTATCAAAAATAATGAATATCCATGAATAAATAGTTTCAAATCGAAACAAGGTTTCACCAAACTCCACACATACAAAACGCCCTTAAAACTAAAACTGTTCTATCAAAACATAAAGAAACATCTCCGACCGCAACGGCCTCGACTTTCGCTGCTGCCCATGGAGATCGTTATCTCGCCATCATGCAGCCCTTGTCCGCAGGAACCCTCGCAGCGTGTAACAAACATGATCATCGCAAGACTCGCTTCTACTACCCAAGAATGGGTAGAACAAGTCGCTAAACATGTTCAAGCATTAAAGCAAATGGCGCACTTGAGCCTCGAGCTTGGGGCACTTAGCCTCCAATGCCCGCCTCACCGCACTTCAAGCACTTGCCCTTCTCCTTCGCTTTTTCAAACCACCGGTAGAGCCCTTCAGATTACTCCCACTCTTTTCTTTAGCCTTAGCATCTCTCGAATTCCACTTTTCCTTTTCATCTTCGATAAAGCGTTGGTTTTCGAGGTGTGTACTAAAGATCGTGCACCTTGCCCATTTTATGCTCTTCCGCTACTAGATCCTCTTGCAATGAATCTAGAGTATAACTCTTATCATAAAGGATCGCTTATAACGGAAGTCATCAAAAGACTTGGGCAAAGTGTTGAGGATCATATCGATTCGACTCACGCCATCAATATATCCTCCAACCAACTCGAGCCTCCAAGAGATTGATCATTTGCTTTACATGGTCATGCACCGAATCGCTTCCTTCATCAACTTGACATTATTGATTTTATCGAATTATGATAAGTTTATTCTGTCCGACCCTCATACGATTTCATAAGACTTAGCCATATCATGGTCGCATCTTCCATCTCTTGATGCTGGAGTTGCACGGACTCGCACATGGTGACCAAAAGAAGGCACTTTGCCATTCTATTTGATTTGTCCCATTTCGTGCTCCTTGCGCTCCTCATCGCAGATGAATCGCCCAGAGGCTTGGGACGGGGTGTAGTGAGTACAATTAGATTTTCTTCCGCAGAGAAGAACATTCTCAATGTTTCGCTTCCACTCGATAAAATTCGGACCGGATAAGGGATTTTGTGCGAGCATATTGATAATCTGTAAGAGACATATCTAAAAAGACAATGTAAACACTTAAGCATACGATCGCACATAATTCAGAACAACAATATTGTAACCTTTGATAAAACAATATTGATTGAAACCTCCAATCGCCCAAGGAATCCCATACGCAAGCCACACGTGGATCGCCATACACACGAACCCCTCACTGCACTAAAATATACCTTTTAGTCGCTTAATTTCAATCCATGTCAACTTATCCGCCGCCGAGCTCGCGACACCCAGCACCTGTCGCCCGACGCCGGTGCGCTTAATCGCCGAGATGCGCCCGGCGCCAGGGCGCCGCCGCCCGTCCGCCGTGGCTTGCAACCCGCCGCCCGCCTTGTTCGCCGATGCCGAGAACGCGCATGGCGCCGAAGCGCCGTGTTCGCGCCAGGCGTCCGGTTTCTCCCGTGAGTCTCCGCTGCCTCGCTTCTTCGGCTTTATTTTCGCTCTTCTTTACGGATAAGATTTACAGGAAAAATCTAATCTAACCACGGATTTTCTCGCAGAAAACAAACCGACAAAAATAAAACGAGCCACGATGAACGACAGATTCAACAATTAATTAATTGCGCACGAATAATCAAACGTGAATTAATCCAACAGAGCCAAGATATCGAACCTCGCCCGATACCAATTGTAGGAAAATCTAATTTTAACCTCTCCCAGGATCTATCTTCGATGTTTAATTCACCATACATCGATTATATTCTAGCATGCGCCTATATAATTAATTGCAACACGTAGGGTTTTCTGTTTTACCTTGAACTGCTTGGGATGAACGGATGAACGGATCGAGACTCGTGCTTTGATCTTCGGATCGTATCCCGCCGCCCAATCTTCAACGCCGAGTGAGGACGATCTATGGAGAATGCTACAGAAATCACCCTATCCTCTATGAATTTTCAAAATTGTCTCCCAAACTCTCTTGGAAATTCTCGAAAATAATGCTATATGATAGACGAGGATTAGCCTTGATCTTATCTCTTACCTTATATTTATAATGCATTACCATAATCCCATTAGGAAAGGATCCATGCATATCCCATAAATATAATAATATCCTTATGGATAAAGAGGATCAAATCCTTACCATAGAAGAGATAGGGGCGCCGATTTCTGCGTAGCTACGGGCCTGGATGGGCCAGCCTAGGGATCAAATGCAAGGAATAAAGATGGGCCTCAAATAAATTAATTATCTTATGTTCAACCCGTAACATAAATTAATTTATAAACATTCATTCATGCCACTAGAGAATAAATGCCGACTTACCCTTTATTACCGAAGGTGAGTCGGGCATGCACTTAGACATTACGAATCCCGTATTTAAGATATCGACGTCCATTAATTATTTGAGCATTCTCGATCGCTTAAAATAATTAATATCTTTAATTCCTTATGTAGTACCACTCAACCTTATTATTGTACTTGAGCTAACTCAACCCGCAGGTTTAGTACAATAAACCTTTGAGTCCATAAGGGACGCCATCATCCTAAACGGATACGTGACTCGATACGTATAACTAGCATGACATACAAGCACCGCCATCACCCAAGATGCAGAGAATATTGGTTTAGAACATATAACCTCACCCATAACAAGTCAAAGTGATGGTCAAGAACTCATACTCACCTAATACCTTATCGAGGTTTAGATCATCGTAAGTCACCGAGATCTAGGTTCTTCAAGACGATCGATAGAAGAACTCATCTCACCGTGATCCTTCACGCCGTAGACGCATCAAAGATAGACAAGCAACCAAGTCAAGTCACTTATCTATACCGCACCTTATACCGATAACTCGTCCTCAAGTTGTCTCACTGTGAAACTTTTATATCTCATTAAGCTTGACCAATCATATAGACTTCGTGATCGCTCACACAATCGTATGATCGAACTTATATACGAGATAAGGAAACAGATATATGCAATCAAGTAATCAATTCAGATAGGAGATTGTAATAGTGGTAACAGGAAACATTTTATACAAGCTCAACCAAACCGCTTTCAAGATACAACCAATAAATAGTGTTAGATGATCGCCTCACGTGAGTTTTGACATAGTTGAAGTTGTTGTTGACATAAGCTATGTCTTAAGGGGTTGTTAAGTTTTTGGCTAAGATTGCATAGTTGAAGTTGTTGTTGAGTTTTCTATGCTCATTTAGACATATGGTGATGATTTTGAAGTTTGGGATAAGTTTGGTTAATTTGGTTTCGATATGGCGATGCGCTTTATAAACGCTATCACCGAAATTTCATTAGAATTTGTTTGTTAATAAGATGTTAGAGGATGCAATGATGACAAGTGTTGATAGACCATAGCCATTCTTGACATCGAGAAGATATAGTCGATCAACAACTAAGATAAGTTATGTTCTGTAGTTCTGATGGGCTTTATGCGCTTTATGTGGATTGATGGACCAAATAATTTGTTCACGTAGCAAGCTTAAAGAAAGAAAGAGTTTACATTGCATTGAATTTCTTCAACACTTTCTCAAAGATAGTGGATCGCGGTCAAAGCAAAGGTACAAATATAGATCTCATCTTCTAACTCTCCATTCTTACATCCATTTGATGAATCTCAAGATTTTGCAAAGCAAAGAATAGCGTAGCAAATATTCTATTAGAAGTATGTTTAGTCACGCGCGGCAGGGTATTTGATGACTTGCTTAGAACTTGTTCACTTTCTTCAACCGCGGTGGGTAATTTGGCTCTAGTCAACTCGACGCCAGAGATGAGATTCTTATGGATAAGCTATGTCTTAAGTACAACGGTACCAACCCAAGTTAAGATCACTTTTCTGCTAGAACAAGTCTCGAGATGTGAACAGAGCATAGTAGGGGTAGGATTTGTGAGTTTACCTCGTTGTTGAGTTTTCTATGCTCATTTAGACATATGGTGATGACTACTTTCCCCGCTTTGTTCATCTGGACGAGGGCGAAGTTTGGGATAAGTTTGAGTTAATGCTTTTGGTTTCGATATGATCTCCAACCTTTCCATCCTTCCTCGCAACTAAGATAAGTTATGTTCTTGTGTAGTTCTTGATGGGCTTTATGCCGCTTTATGTGGATTGATGGACCAAATGGAAGAAGAAAGAAGTGAAAGACGGAAGGTACAAATTCCTAAGATAAGTTAGTGACGCCGCAAACGGAAGAAGAAAGAAGTGAAAGATTTAATAGGTACAAATTATGGAACATAAACATATTTTCTATAATGATATGCTTATGCTTTTATATATTTTCAAATGATATGATATGCTTTTGCATAGAAGATGATATGATATGATATGCATTTATTGAAAAGTTAACTGACTTGCCAAAGTTTTGAGCATGAGCATAAGCATAATACACTACATATCCACGAGAAAGAAAGAAAGAAAGAAAGAAAGAAAGAAAGAAAGAAAGAAAGAAAGAAAGAAAGAAAGAAATAAATAAATGATCGACGTCGGGTATGACCGTAGTTGGTAACCTTCGGGACCAATTCGGGTATGTGATGTTAAGGTGTTTGAGAAGGAGGCCTACTTCTCAACACGCAGAAATAATACATGGATATGGGAAGGACAAGAGAAAGTTTCATGCAGACATGAAACATGCATATGCATATGATATGATTATATGAGCATGTATGAACAAGTTCGAAATGTCTTATGCAGGTAATTTTAAATAAAAACCCTGCATAAGTTTATTTTTATGGCAAGTCAAGTTTATAGCCCTAAGGGCAATGTTTTTATGTTTTTGGCGTATACCCACTGAGTGCATTTTTGTACTCACACCGCATATATTTCTAAATATGCAGGTTGAGCTCGAGAGGATGTTGGAATCAAATGTTGCACAAAGGAGCTTCTCTAAATGATTTAACTCATTTGAAATTGTTACTTGTTAATGTTGTTCATTGTTGTTATCATGTTGTGTTGCCCAGAGAGTTATGTCTTCATACATAATTTTCAACCACACTTTCCTTTGCCGAACTTTGGCCTTTACTTGTTTTATAGTTTATTAATTGGAAATGATTGTGCTCTTAACGATAGTCTTTAATTGATGATGTGAATTCGACATTCTTATTATGTCTATGAACAAGGATTTCACATGTTCGTTGTTGAAAAAAAATTCATGATTCTTCGGGCTGTTGCTCAATATTTAGTTGATTTACGAATCACCAATGTGATTATCCTGATAAAGTCTATCCTTATTATTGGATATTTCTTATGATTATTCGTCCTCAACCGTTGTTCTTCTTCATTTTATTCTTTATTGTGGTTTGAGGACCTACAAATCATCCTTGCCAATTCCATTCTATCCCTTTGGACCAAAAAAATTTGATTCCTTCTTGATGAAAATTGATTCATATCTTATCTCTTGATATTTATTTGATCACATTTGTAGTTATCGATTATCAGAATTTTCTTCTCAATCCCACGTCACGGCCTAATTACTTGTTTAAGTAGTTGGGCTGTGACACTCCAGGCCTGGATGGGCCAGCCCAGCGGATCAAATGCAAGGAATATAGATGGACCTCATATAAATTAATTATCTTATGTTCAGCCCTAAACATAAATTAATTCATAAACATTTATTCATGCCACTAGAGAATAAATGTTGACTTACCTTTTTTATTTCTGAAGTTGAGTCGGGCTCGCACTTAGACTTCATGAATCCCCGATTTAAGATATCGACGTCCATTAATTATTTACGCCGCTCGATCGCTTAAAATAATTAATCTCTTTAATTCTTAAGTAGTACCACTCAACCTTATTATTGTACTTGAGATAACTTAACCTGCAGGGTTTAGTACAATAAAAAACCTTTTGAGCTCCTTAAGGGGATGTCATCATCCTAAACGGATACGGTGACTCGATACAGATAACTAGAATGACATACAAGCACTGCCACCACCCAAGATGAGGAGAGTATTGAGTTATCTCATGTAACCTCACCCATAACAAGTCAAAGTGATGGTCAAGAACGATACCACCTAATACCTTATCGAGATTTAGATCAACGAAAGTCACCGATATCTAGGTTCTTCACGACGGTCGATAGAAGAACTCATCTCATCGTGATCCATCAATACGCGTAGACGCACATCAAGATAGACAAGTAACCAAGTCAAGTCACTTATCTTATACCGCAGCCTATACCGACAACTCGTCCTCAAGTTGTCTCAGCTGTGATTCTTTTTATATCTCATTAAGCTTGACCAATCATATAGACTTCTGTGATCTACTACACACGTATTATATGATCTAACTTATATATGAGATAAAAAGGACATACATATGCAATCAAGTAAACAATTAAGATATGAGATTGTAATAGAGGTAACAAGAAACATTGTATACAAGCTCAACCAAAACTGCTTCCAGTATACAAATCCAACAGCGTATAGAATGTTCTGGAGAGAAACTCACAACCGAGCTAGCGACTGCTATCCCGGCCGTGAAGCACAACAGAGACGCGTTCGTAGGAGCTCGCGACCACCCTGGCGATCGCGAGGGTGGCCGCGAGGCAGACCCAAAGAAGAATTATCCAACGTACACTCCTCCGGTCCCGTTTCCAAGTTCACAGCTGTCAAACACGACGAGAGGTCAACCCAATTCATGGAGATGTTCCAGAAGGTGAATATCAACATTCCATTGCTAGATGCACTCAAAGATACACCGGGATATATGAAGTTTTTAAAGGACACTGTTGCCAACAAGAAGAAGTTGGAAAAATTTGAGACCATAAATTTGTCTCAAAAATGCAGTGTTGTGCTGCAAAAGAAGTTGCCGTTAAAGCAAAAAGATCCGGGCAACTTCACTATACCTTGTGTTATTGGAGGTATACTTTCTCCAGAGTTATGTGCGATTTAGGGGCAAACATCAACCTGATGTCGTTGTCCATATTTAACAAATTGGAGATTGGAGAGATAAAGCCTACTACTTTTGCTCTCCAGATGGCAGACGTATCAGTTACCCATCCAAGGGGGATAGTGGAAGACGTGCTCGTCAAAGTCAAAGATTTCATCTTTCCAGCGGATTTTGTAGTCCTTGATATGCCAGAGGATGGGAACACACCTCTCATTCTCGGGAGACCGTTTTAGCCACGTGTGTGGCTCGATCGATGTGCATGATGGTGATCTCACCTTCCGTGTGAATAAGGAGGAGTTAACTATTTCAATTTATGATGCCATCAAGCGAAATGATAACTCGGAGCATGAGGATTGTCATTCAATCAACACTGCCATAGTTAACCATGTCTCGCACTTAGATGGCAACCGTCCAGTCGTTGGGAAGTCTTCTAGAAAAAGCTTGAGTTAGCATGGAACCCTGAGTGATTCGTTCAAGTTTGGGGGGGGCCACATCCACACTAAATGGTGGTCTACTGTAAACACAAAGTATAGAGACAAGCAAAAGTTGATGAGGAGTTCAGTTGTCAAATCGCCTGATTGATGAGAGGTAACGTCGAGCTAGCGACGAAAAATCTAGCACTGGTTGGGAGGTAACCCAATATATTTACCTGCTTTATGTTTTTCTTCTTATCTGTTTTGTTTTTCTTTGTTTTTGTCTTGTCGTGTCTTGTTGGTCGTTTTTGTATCCCAAAAATATAATTGCTTTTATTAAAATATAAAAAAAGGAGGGTCGACTAGCGACCGAGCTAGCGATCGCTAGCTCGGCCGCTAGGAAGTGGACAGAACATTTTCGTCAAGACTAGCGACCACCCTAGCGATCGCGAGGGTGGCCGCGAGAAAGTGTCCAGAACATTTTAGGCAGAACTAGCGATCGCTAGCTCGGCCGCGAGGCCCGACCCGACCCGACCCGAAGTAAATACGTTGACCCGTGCGTTTTTAATAGATTTTTCACCCCTTCCCTTCATTTTTCACTCACACACACGCAAGAACACACTACTTCACTCTCAAGCTCTCTCAAACCTTAGTTCTTAACTTTCTTATGCTTTACAAGTCAATTCCACTCAAGGCATGCTTCATATGTTCAATTCTTCTTTGATTTAAGCTTGTAAGCATGATTTAGAAGAGTTTGTCCGATTGTTTTCTTCTTGTTGTGGAATATTGAAGAGTTTATGAACTAGAACATATATTGCTAGATTTATATGGTTTTTGAGCATGTTTCTTACATTGCTAGGTGTATTTGTGTTCATTGAAGTATATTGTCGGATGAATTCACCTGCATTGTTCTTTTGGGGTCAAAAATCGTGAAACCCTAGCTGTTCATCACGACTAGCGACCGCTAGCCTGGTCGCGAGCTCGTTAGCGATCGCTCACCAGCTCCTAGCGACCACCCTAGCGATCGCTAGGGTGGCCACAAGGCAACCAAAAATCCACCATATGATGGTTTTTGAGCCTATGTGTGTATTATTTCCCTTGTTATGCCAATATGATCATATGTTATTACGGGGGGAAGAATTTTGATAATTCCAAGTTTGAGGGAGCTATATGTTGAATGGGTTGACGTTTGTTTTGAAAATTATTTGATATACATGAGTTAACATTGCAATATTTTTTTTAGGTACAATATGCCGCCGCGTACATCTGGTAGCAAGCGCAAAGGGAAAGAGCCCGCTTCTTCCTCGCAGGAGGAAACGATAGATGAGTTTCACCCCCAGAATTATGGGATGCGGTTGCCGAGTCCATCTTCAAGGGACCGATGGAGGCGCTTGGTGCAGCTGCAGCACCGACATTCCAGATTTATGTGCATAAATACTTGTCAGGAGATGGGGAAAGCCAATGATGTCACGTGACTAGCCGAGCGATCCGGACTTTATTCTGTCATCACGATAAATTATTTGACATACCGGATCCTCACACTGGAGTTTCTATCGACCGTCTATGTCCACAAGATGCAAGGGTCGCCAGACTACATCATCTTCAGTTGGGCAACGAGCCCCGACGGTTCTCAGTAGACGAGTTGAACGTAATCATCGATGGCACCCCCAACGGCAAATACATCGGAGATTTAGAGAACTCGGCCCACGAGATATGGTCGTTGTTCATCAATCCATCAGTGGAGCAGACCCTGTACTATGATGCCACGAGGGTAAAGACAAGCTCGATACGGAATCCCGCGACCCAACATTTCCAGATGCAATCAGAAGTTTCTGGGAATGCGAGGATTTGCATATGGGGTTTCATCACCCCTATTGTCGACTTTTTCGGGGTGGTGATTCGTAAGGATCCAGCCTCACAGGAAATCTTCCTGGACAAGTCATATCTTTATGTCCAGACGTTCCTGAAGCGAGACTCACGACGCTACCTCTGGCTGCTCTGCGGCAAGAACGGGCAATCCATCTTTCGGCTGCCCAACATAGATCTTACCAGATTAAGCGACATTGGACAGCCCGACGCCAACTGGAACATGAGTGCGGATGCGCACTATAGATGGGCCCATCGCTTAAATACGCAAGGAGAGGTAGAGCAAGAGCAGGAGAAAGAGGAAACGAAACAGGAGGACGCGTATGAGACAGGTGGTGTGTTACACCCACCACCCATCCAAGGCCATCCCGGGATCTACGAGCGCCTTGATCGGATAAATGGTCATCTCTACCATATAGACTGGAGTCTGACCTCCATGATGGCCCAGCAGTAGGCCCTCCTCGCCCAACAGCAGGCGCATCAAGAGCAGCAGCGTCAGATGATGCAGATGATGCAGTAGTGGGATCAGTGGCGAGGATTCTACCCACCGCCGGAGTAGCGACAGATGAGATAAGGTCTCTCTACCAACCACATCTTTTCTGCAAACCTTGTTGCTCTACATGTCACAATAAGTTTGGAGGGAGTAGAAGAGTGTAGTTGGTTGTGAGTCCTTTTTATGTTTTTTGCTTTGTCTTGTAAAGTTTTTATGTTTTGGGGCTTTTGTGTCTTTTGTTTTTGTTTTCGTGTCTGTTGATCAACGAGCTTAAGTGAAAAGTGTTAACCTATGTGGCCAATGATGATAGAAATTTTCTGAAAAATACATTGATGGTGCACATGATGTGTTAGAAAATGACGCATGGATGACTTGAGATTGCTTAGCTTGTTGTTTTTCACCATTTGCCTAAACCGTGAGACTTGAGCTTCAATGTATAAACATCATGTTACAGTTTCTTTCAAATGTGTGATATCATGGGTGTAATCAACATCTAGAACTTGCCGTGTTTTCTGTGTCGAGGCTGCAATATGTGTTTCGAATATGGAAAGGATAAAAGGCCATCTTTGTGAACCACAAATTTGTTGGATTGTATAATCAAAAGCGCTTTGGTTGAGCTTGTATACAATGTTTCGTTACCACTATTACAATCTCCTATCTCGAAATGAATACTTGATTGCATATATCGTGTCCCCTTATCTCATATATAAGTTAGATCATACGGTGTGTAGAAGATTACGTGTCCGTATGATTGGTCAAGCTTAATGAGATATAAAAGTTTCACACCGAGACAACTTGAGGACGAGTTGTCGGTATAGACAGCAGAAGATAGATAAGAAGTGACTCGACTTAGTTGCTTGTCTATGCCGGTACGCTTTGACGTATTGAAGGATCATAGTGAGATGAGTTCTTCTATCCGACCGTAGTGAAGAACCCAGATCTCGGTAACTTCACGGCGATCTAAACTTCGATAAGGTATTAGATGAGTATGAGTTCTTGACCATCATTTCGACTTGTTATGGGTGAGGGTTATATGTTCTAACCCAATATTCTCCACATCTGGGTGGTGGCGGTGCTTGTATGTCATGCTAGTTATCTCAGTCGAGTCACCGTATCCGTTAAGGACGATGACGCCCCTTAAGGAGCCTCAAAGGTTTATTGTACTAAACCCTGCAGGTTGAGTTAGCTCAAGTACAATAATAAGGTTGAGTGGTACTACTTATGAATTAAAGATATTAATTATTTTAAGCAATGTAATGCTATAAATAATTAATGGACGCTCGATATCTTAAATACGGGATTCAGTAATGTCTAAGTGCAAGCCCGACTCAACTTCGGTAATAAAGGGTAAGTCGGCATTTATTCTCTAGTGGTATGAATAAATGTTTATAAATTAATTTATGTTCGGCTGAACATCGATCGATTGCACTTTGATCGCATCTAAAATAACGCGCAATGTATAATGGTAAGTCGAGTATCGTATCCACGTGGATTGTAATACGAAACACTGAAGCTAGCTCAACGATAATTCATCATTATTCGCACGTAAAATTGGGTGAAAGGTTTTAATGGCTTGAGAATTTAATCAAAAAGCAGCGTAACCATGCGTAAAATAAAACAAAGCAATAAACACACCAAGATAAAGCAGATAAGAGAGACTAACCCTAGGGATGCATTAATCCTATCCACAACGATGTTTATCCTGCTCCTATTAGCCAATTTTAATCCGCATAAGATGGAAGATCACAAATATAACCAACAACTCCAGTTACGACAATTGCGGCAGTAGATTACGAGTTTTCCCTACCATTCTAGGTGAAAACAAGTAACTCCAAAAGGATCACTAAGAATATGCTTCCTACGAATATCCTATCTCACCACGACTCGCGCTTATTCGTGATTATGCATTCAAGATCGATCGACAATTAATATAATTACGTAAATAACCCACAACTAGATATGCATTAAGATTGATCGTAAATCAACACATATAAATAAGCACCAAGAATCATGAATCAATGCCGGGAAGGTAAATAGCGATATACAGTAAATCACAACATATAGGATCGAATCATGCAAACCCAGGATCAAGACGGAATTTTAGCTACGATAATTAAATTACCAAAGCAATAAATAATTAAATAAAACATAAATTAAGATAGATAGATAAAACCGTAAGAATCCACGAAGAACAATTGTAGCGACTTGAATCCGGAAGAAAATCAATTCTAATACTAAACTATGAAATTGGAATGAAAATACTTAAAGAAAAAGCTAAACTAAATTAAACGGGAAAAAATTTGCAAAAGAAAATAAAGAATAAATTGTGTTCTCGCTCGAATGGTGTTTTTAAACCATCGGTCTATCTCCTATTTATAATAAATCACGAGCCCCTTTTCACGCCAATTTTCCAATCCTTCTCGATTCTCGATTCAATTATACCGAACCAGTGTGAGTTCTCTCCAATGTGCGCATGCAATGAGTATAATGCAACATAGGGCCTCGAGGCGTGTTGACCACCTTCCCCGCGAAGACATGTCGAGAGGCATTCAAAATTGCTGAAATTTCGGCCTTCCTCGCGACCCGGCATCGCGACCAATGGTCGCGACCGTTTCTCGCGAGGCGTAATTCCCTGCGCGCGACTTCGCCGTTTCGATCCGTTCTCTCTCGTCCGGACTCCGAATTGCGATCCGTTTGCGCCTACGGACTCCTATAGAGATGCTCTTTAACATAGTACACTTTGTACATCCATATTTTTCAAATTCATTACGTCATATTCACCGTTGTTTTCAAACAGTTCTTCTTCGCATGAGCTCGCGACTGGGCTATTGATTCCTCTTTATCGTGATCCACCTTTTTGACATTAAAACCTATGCTAAAATGACATGAAATACACACGGCATAATATCTTCCAAGGTAAACATAAATATATCAAAAGACAACTCAAAAGATCACTTATCACTTGGAAACGAAACGAATATAGCCTTATAAATCATGTAAAAATGAGGCTTATCAAACATAAGATAATTAATTTATTTGAGGCCCATCTTTATTCCTTGCATTTGATCCCTGGGCTGGCCCATCCAGGCCCGTAGCTAAGTATGGAAATCGGCGCCCCTCTCTCTCTACAAGGTAATGATTTGATTCTCTTTATCCTAAAAGGATATTATTATATTTATGGGATATGCATAGATCCTTTCCATATAGGATTATGGTAATAATCCTTTCCATATAGGATTATGGTAATTTCCATATGGGATTATGGTAATTTCCATAAAGGATTATGGTAATTTCCATATGGGATTATGGTAATTTTCATATGGGATTATGGTAATTTCCATATAAGATTATGGTAATGCATTATAAATATGAGGTAAGAGATTAAATCTATGTCAATGATTAATAATCATCATCATAATTTTCGAGACCCCATTGTTCTTGGGAGAGAATTTTCGAAAAAAGTGTAGAGAGGATAAAGGGTGATTTTCTCGTAGCATTCTCCTCACCGACGTTGGAGATTGGGCAACCGGATACTACCCGTAAGATCAAAGCACGAGTCTTGATTCGCTCATCCCCAGAGCAGTTCAAAGGTAAACACGAAAACCCCAACGTGTTGCAATTAATTATATAGACGCATGCTAGGAATATAATCAATGTATGGTGGATTAAACATCCAAGATAGATCCTCGGGAGAGGGCTAAACCTAGTTTTTCCTACAATTGGTATCGAGCACAGGATCGAGATTCTTGATGCATTGGATTAATTCACGTTTGATTATTACGCGGCGCAATATATTAATTGTTGAATCATGGCTGCTCATCATTGCTCGCTTTTATTTTGTCGGATTTTGTTTTCACCACGAGAAAATCCGTGGTTAGATTAGTTTTATTTTCTCGTAAATCTTATCCGTAAAAGTAAAAGCGAAGACGCAAGCGACGAGATCGAGATGATTTGGAAAACAGGTCGACGGCGCGGCGCGCGACGGCGACGCAAGGCATGCACGGCGCCGCGGACGGCCGTGTGAGGTGCCGAGCCGGATCCGTTTTCCACCGAATCTGTTTTGACGAGTCGGTCGGTGCCCGTGCACGCAAGGCCCGTTTTGAATCCGTCGTGCGCCGTGCACACGAGGCCCATTTTCGAAGATTATAAAGATCATGCATTTGCAATTCTATGTAATAGATTAGGGGAAAGTGCGAGATTCCATGAGTGTGGCCACGATGAACGTTTTATTTTATTTTTATCGCTCATTGCATGTCGTGGATGTTTAAATAATGCGGTAGCATGCTATGTATGTTTAAATTACGTTGACAAACCTTTACGTGTTTCGTAATTGGACGCGCATAGTAAGCATGCTAGGTTTATCGCGTTTTCAAGCATATTTTAGAATTCATGAGCATGTTTTACATGTTGAGTTCTATAGACAAGCATGCTAGGATTACGTGATCGGCATGGACAAACCTTTTGAACAAAAAGACTAAGCAACGGCAACCCGACAAATTATTTTTAAAATTAAAATGTCGAGACCTCCACTTTTGATCTCTAAACAAAGTGAGGCCATGCTGTGTGGCGATCCACACGTGTGGCTTGCTTGCCTTGTTTATCATAAGTTTGTTAGATGAGATTTCTAAATAAAACATTTTAAATCTATTGAGAAGTGGGAGTTTCATGTATGGCGATCCCACACGCGTGGCTTGCATGTGCGATTTTCATAAGTTCTCTAGAGATAGATATAAAATGAGATAACAAAAGAATTTGAATTGGGCGGTATGGTCCGAGTGGTATGCCGATTCTAAGAATTCATTTTCTATTTGTTAAAATTTGGGTCATTGCTAGACATCACCTCAAGTACAACTTCCATGAAGTCCGCTTCTTGCGATCTTGATGTGGTCTAGAAAGGTCCAATCGTTAATTTCATTTGTCATAAGATAAGTTGACATGGATTGAAATTAAGCGACTAAAAGGTATATTTTAGTGCAGTCGGGGGTTCATTTGTAGCGTCCACACGCGTGGCTTGCATGTGGGATTCCTTGGGCGATTGGAGGTTTCAATTAATATTGTTTTATCAAAGGTTACAATATTATTGTTACGAATTATGTGCGATCGTATGCTTATGTGTTTACTTTATCGATTTCGATATGTCTCTTACACGATTATCGATATGCTAGCACAAAATCACTTATCCGGTCCAAATTTTATCGAGTGGAAGCGAAACATTGAGAATGTTCTTCTGCGGAAGAAAATCTATTTGTACTCACTACACCCGTCCCAAGCCTCTAGACAATTCATCTATCATGAGGAGGCGTGAGGAGCACGAGAAATGGGACAAATCAAGCAGAATGGCAAAGTGCTTCTTTTGGTCACCATGTGCGAGTCCTCGCAACTCCGAGATCAAGAGATGGAAGATGCGACGCGATATGGTTAAGTCTTATGAAATTGTATGAGGAGTGGGATGTAATCGCTTGTCATAATTTGACAAAATCAATAATGTCAAGTTCAATGAAGGAAAGCGATTCGGTTGCATAACCATGTAGAGCAAATGATTAATCTCTTGGAGAGCTCGAATTGGTTGGAGGATATATTGATGGCGTAGTCGAGAATCGATATGATCCTCAACACTTTGCCCAAGTCTTTGATGACTTCCGTTATAAGCGAGTCCTTTATGATAAGAGTTATACTCTAGATTCATTGCAAGAGGATCTAGTAACGGAAGAGCATAAAATGGGCAAAGGTGCTGCGATCTTTAATCGTACCTCAAAGAAAACCACCGCTTTATCGAAGATGAAAAGGAAAAGTGGAATTCAAGAGATGCTAAGGCTAAAGAAAGAGTGGGAGTAATACAAAGGGCTCTGTTGGTTTGAAAAGCGAAGGAGAAGGCCAAATGCTTGAGTGCGGTGAGGCGGGCATTGGAAGGCTAAGTGCCCCAAGCTCGAGGCTCTAGTGCGCCATTTGCTTTAATGTGAAACATGTTTAGCAACTTGTTCTACCCATTCTTGGGTAGTAGACACGGTGTGATCGATCATGTTTGTTACACCTGCGTGGGGTTCTGCGGACAGGGAGGCGAATGATGGCGAGATAACGATCTCCATGGGCAGCGAAAGTCGAGGTCGTGCGGTCGGAGATGTTCTTTATGTTTGAGAAAACAGTTTAGTTTTAAAAGGCGTTTTATATGTGCGGATTTTCGGAACCTTGTTTACGTTTGAAATTGTTTATTCATGGATATTCGAGTTGTTTTTGATAATGGTGTTTCTATCATAAGAAATAGCGAAGTTATCTGTAGGCACATTATATAAATCGCTTTATACTATTTTTGCAATACATAATACCTATAACTATGTTGCATCTATATCAAACCTTACAAAGAGAAAGTTTTCTTAGCATGATGACACCTCTTTTCTACGGCATCTTAGATTAGGTCAAATCAATCTAAATAGGATCCAAGGCGGCTAAGAATGGAGGCGTTGGGTAATCTCACGATTCTCCGGTTCGGTCTGCGAATCTGTATAGAAAGTAAGATGTTGACCCGGACCGCTTAAGCGAAGGGTCGTAGAGCCGAAATGTTAGAGCTAGTCCATTCGACACAGTGTGAACCGATGTCCACACAAGCTCGTGGAGAATGCAGTATTTTGTCACTTTCATTGACGATTAATCAAGAATGCGGATCGTTATACAGCTTCACCGCAAGTCTGAATGCTTTGAGAAATTCAAAGAATTTTAGCGTAGTGGAGCGAAGCTAGGTAAGAGTATCAAGTCCGAGGTTACGATCGCGGTGGAGAATACCTCAACAACGAGTTCATGGACTATCTAGTGAAGTATGGGATTACCTCCAACGCAGACTTCACCGAACACACCACGATAAAATGGTGTGTCGGGCGAAAAATATGACTCTTTGGAAATGGTTAGATCAATGATGAGTTATGCAACTTTGCCTATTTAGTTACGGGGTATGCCTTAGAAACGCACATACTTGCTAAATCTAGTACCATCAAGTCGATCGAAGAGACCCTTTCGGAGTTGTGGTTTGGGCGTAGGCGAGTTTAAACCACATAAGGATATGGGGCGATCCGGCACATGTCTTTGAACAAGAAAGGCGACAAGTTGGAGGCTAGATCCGATGCAAGGCGTTTATTGGCTATCTAGAGGAGCGAAGGTAGTTTATTCTATAGTCTAAGGATCGGAAGGTCATTATTAGCACTAATGCCCGATTCTTGAAGATGACTACATGAAAAATCATAAATCCAAAGTTGAAATCATTCTTCAAGAATTAGAAGATGATCGTATTCCACCACCGATTAGACCAAAGGTGCGAGATGTCGAGTCTAGTGGGAGGATCGACACCGGATACTTGAAATTGAAGTGGGTGCGTGTTCCATGGAGATACCGACCGTCAAGTGGTACCTACCAAGCAAGTTGTGCAAGATAGAGAACCACAAGTTCTTGCACCCAAGTCGCCATTGTGCTGTGTAGTGCCTCGTCGTGAGTGGGAGGGTTCGTCGACCCGGCGATGTATGTTCGTGGGTGAATCTTGATTTAGTCCCGAAAGCGTGCTGACGGCAATAATCGACCCATGGACGTACAACGTCTGCGATGCAAGACAATGATGCAAGATCATGGAACTTACGTTTGGGCGAGATGGTAAAGTCCTATGGATTTACCAGTTGCCTTGTGAGAGTTGTGTGTATCGTTTAGATGTCGGCGGTAATGTGGTATTTCTTGCACTACGTAGATGACATTCTTCTATTTGGCAACAATGTGAAATTGTTATCGAGGCGTAAAGAGTTGGTTATCCGATCGGTTTCAAATGAAAGACTTAGGAGATGCGTACATTCTTGGGATCAAGGTTTACGAGATCGCGAGAGAAAATGTTGAGCTTATCTCGGGCGTCTTACATTGATCTTGTGATTACTCGTTTTAGTATGCGAGACCGTCGAAAGGATTGCTACCTTTCGACATGGCGTTCCTTTATCTAAAGAGGCGATCACTTATAGCGCAAAGAAGATAGAAATGAGACAAGTTTCCTACGTTTCCGTAGGAAGTCTCATGCATGCAATGCTATGCCGAGGCCCGATATACGCTGCTACGGTGGGCATAGTGGCTGAATATCGGTCTAACCCTTGACAAGCTCATTGGATTATGACAAAGCATATATTCAGTACACGAAAAGGACTCGAGATTATAGGGCGGCTTACCGTGCGAATAGTCTAATGCCTTTGGGTTATTGGACTTCGGTTTCCAATCGACCGTGATGAAAAAAGTCTACCTCGGGCTATGTGTTTACCTTGGGAGGTGGAACCGTATCTGGCGGAGTGCAAGCGGCGATGCATGCGGACTCTACCATGGGCGAATATGTAGCGGCCGGAGGCGCTAAGGAGGCTGTATGGTTCAAGAACTACCTCATGGATCTAGATGTGGTACTGGTTTGCCCATGAGTATCATGGTTTCTTGTGATAACTTTCGGTGCAATGGCAAACTCGAAGGAACCACGGATCCACAAGGCAAGCAAACACATAGAGAGAAAGTGCCATGTCATACAATCGTTAGGCGAGGGGCGTCTTGATTGCAAAGATTGATCGACGGATAACCTAGCGGATCCATTCACGAAAGCTTCTTCGCAATAAGTCTCACGTTGGGCACGTTAGAGGACTTGAATTGCGCTAGATGGCACCGCTAAAGCACGCCACAATAAGTCTCGTCGGGCACGTTAGAGGACTTGAATAGCGCTAGATGGCACCTCTTAAACACCGCCGCAATAAGTCTCGTTGGGCGCGTTAGAGGACTTGAATCGCGCTAGATGGCACCGCTAAATCCCGCCGCAATAAGTCTCGTCGGACACGTTAGAGGACTTGAATTGCGCTAGATGGCACCCGCTAAAAGCTACGCAATAAGTCTACGTCGGGGCGTTAGAGGACTTGAATGCGCTAGATGGCACCCACTTAGAAAGAAAACTTTTGTATAAGTGGGAGAAGCAAAGTGATGGTTTTGTTTGTAATAGCTAGTAGAGACACATTGTATACTAAAAGTTTGCTTTAGTATAAGTGGGAGATTGTTGGATTTATATCTTTGAAAGCGGTTTTGGTTAAGCTTGTATCTGATGTTTCTGTTACCACTATTACAATCTCCTATCGAAATGAATACTTGATTGCATATATCGTGTCCCTTATCTCATATATAAGTTAGATCATACGGTGTGTGAAGATCACGAGTGCGTATGATTAGTCGAAGCAATGAGATATAAAAGTTTCCGGTGAGACAACTTGAGGGCGAATTGTCGGTATAAGAGCATGATATAGATAAGAAGTGACTTGACTTAGTTGCTTGTCTATCTTTGATGCGTCTTTGGCGTATTGAAGGATCACGGTGAGATGAGTTCTTCTATCGACCGTAGTGAAGAACCCAGATCTCGGTGACTTACGATGATCAAAATCTCAATAAGGTATTAGATGAGTATGAGTTCTTGACCATCACTTTGACTTGTTATGGGTGAGGTTATATGTTCTAACAATATTCTCCGCATCTTGGGTGGTGGCGGTCTTGTATGTCATGCTAGTTATCATGTCGAGTCACCGTATCCGTTAAAGATGATGGCGTCCCTTGGGAGCTCAAAAGGTTTATTGTACTAAACCCTGCGGTTGAGTTAGCTCAAGTACAATAATAAGGTTGAGTGGTACTACTTAAGGAATTAAAGATATTAATTATTTTAGCGATCGAATCTATAAATAATTAATGGACGTTCGATATCTTAAATCACGGGATTCGTAATGTCTAAGTGCTTGCCGACTCGACTTCGGTAATAAAGGGTAAGTCGGCATTTATTCTCTAGTGGCATGAATAAATGTTTATAAATTAATTTATGTTACAGGTGAACATAAGATAATTAATTTATTTGAGGCCCGTCTTTATTCCTTGCATTTGATCCACTGGTGGCCCGTCCGAACGTCTGTAGCTAAGTATGAAATCGGCCTCTCTACCTAAGGTAATGATTTGATTCTCTTTATCTAAAGGATATTATTATATTTAAGGGATATGCATAGATCCTTTCCATATAGGATTATGGTAATAATCCTTTCCATATAGGATTATGGTAATTTCCATATGGGATTATGGTAATTTTCATAAAGGATTATGTTAATTTTCATATGGGATTATGGTAATTTCCATATGGGATTATAGTAATTTCCATATAGGATTATGGTAATGCATTATAAATATGAGGTAAGAGATTAAATCTATGTCGATGATTAATAATCATCATCATAATTTTCGAGACTCCCATTGTTCTTGGGAGAGAATTTTCGAAAAAGTGTAGAGAGGATAGAGGGTGATTTTACGTAGCATTCTCCATAGATCGTCCTCACTCGGCGTTGGAGATTGAGCAACCGGGATCTGATCCGAAGATCAAAGCACGAGTCTTGATCCGTTCATCCCCGGCAATTCAAAGGTAAACAGAGAAAACCCCAACGTGTTGCAATTAATTATATAGGCGCATACTAGGAATATAATCAATGTATGGTGGATTAAACATCGAGATAGATCCTCGAGATGAAATTTAAACCTAGTTTTTCCTACAGAATTTACCTATACACTAACCCAATGATATATACCGTTTGTCACCTTCTTTTGAGCCTTTATTAGACTTTATTATTTTGTTAACCGGATGATAGGAGATGAGGTTGGATATGGGAATCAAAGGGGGTAAATTTAAATTAGTGTATTACGTCGGGTTAAAAGATAGAGAGGTACCTATGAGGAAAAGAATGGTACATCTGTGGAAAAGAATGGTACCTCTGTGGAAAAGAATGGACCCTATAAGCTCTATTAAAAAGAAGAAAAAAGAAAAATGATATGAATAATGTGAGCATAAAGGGATTTTCATCAAAATATAGGTATCTCATGTTTAATGAATGTTGATTTAGTATGTTGGAAAGAAAAAGGAAAATGGACAAAGTTCATATGAGTTGAATTTATAAATGGGAGTGCTTGGAGTTGCATTTGAGTCACTTAGTCATATATCACCCTACCTTAACCAATGTGCCTACATTATAACCTGTGAAAAGACTTTTTGATGTTAATTTGAACACATTTGATGTGGTGGAGATATTAGAGAAATGGCAAGCCTATGGTAAGATTATGCATGACATTGATCTTTGAGTGTATACATGTCCTGAATTTCCTTCTGAGTTTGAGTGTACACTATTTTATACACATGCCTTTGTGAGGGTTGAATTGAATAAGATTTTGCTTTCAATTGTTGTACATTGTCGAATTGACTAATGTCGTCATGTGTGCTGTTGATTTCGAACTTTGAAAGATTTATGAGGCCTGTTATAGCTACCACCTTTGCTGACGCTCATTGATCTTTCGTTTTGTCTTTGTTTTTGTTTGAGGACAAACAATGTTTCAAGTTTTGGGGTTTGATAAACGCGCTTTTTACTCATTTATAAATGATATATTAAGATGATTTTAGATCAGTTTAAGTGCGCTATATTGTTGATTTAATGCTTTTAGCTATTTTTGGAAGATACTGCTCTTGGGTTCCTCTTTGGTGTTTTGTAGGCTCTTAACATGATAATCGAAGCACAAAGCAAAGAATGCACCAAAGACGAAAGAAACGGAGGCTAGCGGCCACCCTACCGGCTGCTAGCCCGGCCGCGAGCTCAGGCGGAAACATTCTGGGGTAAAACTAGCGACCACTAGGCCGGTAGCTAGACAAAGCCAACGATCGCGAGCCTGCCCGTGAGAGATTCCAAAAAAGCTGTTGTCTAAAAACTCACGACCAAGCTAGCAACCGCTAGCTCGGCCGCTAGGTAAAACACGCGACCGTGAACCTGACCGCGAGCTCATCGAAGAAATCTACTGACTCATAGCTAGCGACCACTAGCTCGGCCGCTAGGCGCGACGGCCTGACGCGAATTAGGGTTTTATCTCATTGCCTATATATACCCCTAAGCTGCATTGGCGTCTCTCTCTTTGTTTTTGCTCAGAATTCAATTTATTTTCAAATACTCTTGCTTTAGCTTTGATTTTCATTCATCTAGGCTTTAGATTATCATTGTTCTACGTTTGATTAACGCTTTGTAATCGCTTTGGAACGATTTCATCGGAAGGAATTCAGATTTTTCCGTTTACTTCTCGGGTTTGGATTCAAACCCTAGATTGTTCTTCAGACGCCACATTACGGGTTTAATCTATTCAATTCTTATTTTTATGATTCATTCGTATTTTATTTCGATTTCTATGTTTAGCTAAATTTTCGTTCTAATCCTAGGGTTTGTATGATTTTACCCTAAGTGTGGTGATTCCTGCTTTTTGCTATTTACCTTCCAAGCATTGATTTGTGATTCTCGGTGCTAAATACTATGTTTTAATTTCTGATCAATCTTGATGCATATCTTGTTGCCAGTTGAATACTTAACAGTTTTAATTGTCAATCGATCTTGAATGCACAATACGGATAACCATTGAGTCGTAACTGAGATAGGAACATTCGTAGGAAGCATATTCTTTGTGATCTGTTTTGAGTTGCTAATTTTCACCTTGAAACGTAACAGTAATAGGGAAATTAGTAATCTACTACCACAATTGTTGTAATTGAAATTGTTGGTTACATATGTGATCTTTCATCTTGGCTGGATTAAAAATTGATTAATAGGAAATAGGATAAACATACGATGTGGGTAGGATTAATACATCCCTAGGGTTAGTCTCTTAGTTTATTTATCTCTTTGATATTTATCGCTTTCGTTTTAATTGTTTTGTTACCTTTGGCTTTGAATTCAATATTCGAAGTCCCAAACCTTTCCAAAACCAAATTCGTTACTTGGATAATGATGAAGGATTATTGAGTTATCTTCTGTGTTTTTGCGTTACAATCCCTGTGGATACGATACTCGACTTACCTATCTACTTGCACGTTTTCGTGTTAGAAAATAGTGTGATCAACATCCTCACCTATCAGATCTTGTACTATCTCTTCAAAATTTATAATATTTGACTAGATGCTAAAAAATCCCATACATAATCTCCAATCCAGCTTCTTCATCGATGAACTTCTCCCAGGAGTTTAGGCCCTAACTTGGTAGAAGTGAGTTGTTTTCAGCTGAAGAAAAACATAAAGGCGCTCGGGCTTAGCTAAGATATCTGGTAGGGATCGGAGGATGGAAAAGATGTCAACATAAAGTTTTGGCTTTAGCATAAAATGAGGCGAGAAGAATATTCATGCAGGTATGGAGTTGGGTGTGCGGATCAATTTCAATGAATCTTTCTTCGGATGATTCAGAGGGCTTAGGGGACAGAGATGGGAGAACTGGGATAGAGGGTTCAAGTTGAGTTGGTGGGGATGGTGATTTTGATGAGGAATTGACATCAGTTTCATGAGTACCAATGTCAGTTTGTTTGGGATAGAATGAAGGTTGGTTAGTATGTAAGGGGGATGATGATGAGGCTAGGATAGTTTTGATTGAGGACTCAGACTCGGGTTCAGGGGAAGCTTCGCTTCATCGAAATTTATCTGCCTAATCACTTCAACGATAGTTCTTCTTCGGCTTTTCGTCGAAGAAAGCTGTGCCGTCCCCGTTGAGAGGCAACTTCATGGACCGAGCTCAGATCAAGCATGAATCCTTGGTAGCTGCTAAGCTAATGAAGATTGACCCAGTGCAACAACCAGAGGAATTCCAGAAGCTGATCATGAGAGATTTTTCTATGTATGGACAAATGATTGATGAGGCAGAGAAGAAGATGAAATGGTCAAATGCTTTGTAATAGACTTGTATAAGATTGTTGTAGATGTGCTTCAAACTGATGTATCTTGTAATCTCATCATTCCATATTCTATAAAACTGATTTAGTTCATCCCGATGACAATGACTCTTTGTCCAGGCTCTATACTTCCTTTAAACCTTATTATGGTGAACTAGCCATGTTTTTGCAGAGAATGATGATCATAACAAGGGGGAACCAACTCCGTCTGCTGAAACTGGTTATCTATCTTTTTGGTTTGTTTTCAGTATAATCGCATAAGGTTTTGGCATCATCAAAATGGGGAAAATTATTGGGAAAATTCGTAACTATTGGGAATAAGTTTATCTTAATTGTGTGTTTTGATAGATCCCAAAACCTCTGAGATTGCCCTACTCAATTTTTAAAAATAGCAATTATTATGAAGATGCTACTGATTTTCTCCTACCATGTATTTATAGTGCTCTCTCTAGAATCCTAATATGATAGGACTCTGACACATTTAATAAATACAATAATTATCTTCTTCCCTGAAAAATAAATCATTTCTAGAATAATTATCTCTTAATATCGTTTGATATCAGATAATATCTATCTAGACTAGACGATAATATGAAAAATATTTATGGCGAGACGATAGTTGAAAAGATTTTCAGATCATGCTTGAAATGAAGATTTGTATTGTTGAGTATGTAACAAATTTGCTAGTATTTGTTGATTTTCATTATAAATATAGGACAATCCACATTATCTATGTCAGAGACCCATATATATGTCTAAATAAAAGCTCATCTAATTGCAATTCTTACTCATGGGTTCACGAACTCCTCTTTGTCGCTTTGTCATCATTTCCTTACTCGACCTTTATCGTAAGAATAAAAAAAATAAGACGTTCGAAACGAGGGATTATTCTTCTTGAAATGAGTATTTGAACTTTATGTTATTTGAGATTTTAATTAATTAGGGATTTTGAATTAATTCTAAGACTCGATTATTACTTCAGATTCTTGATGCAAATTGAATCTCATTGTCTTTAACGATATAGAAGACTTTAAACACTTCAAACTAGTTATCGATTATGCATAATTCGATCGTGATGGTCCATGGGGGTACGTACTGGTGTATGGGAGATGGGGAATATGTAGGGAAAACATATGTTAAGCCCTCGCCCCGAGGATCCATCTTGGTTGTTTAATTCACCATACATTGATTATATTCCTAGCATGCGTCTATATAATTAATTGCAACACGTAGAGGTTTTCTCGTGTTTACCTTTGGATCTGTCGAGGTGGATCGAACGGGATGAACGGATCGAATGGTCGAGACTCGTGCTTTGACCTTCCGGATCGATCCCGATGCCCAATCTCCAACGCCGGTGAGGACGATCTATGGAGAATACTACAAGAAATCACCCTAAACCCCAGGCAAATTTTCGAGATCCTCTCTTATGGAGTGGACGAAAATTGTGCTCCCAATACTTAAGCATTAGCCTAGACTTTATCTCATACCTTATATTTATAATGCACTACCTTAATCCCATATGGAAATTACTATAATCCTATATGGACATTACCATAATCCCATATGGAAATTACCATAATACTTTATGGAAATTACCATACTCCCGTGATTATTACCATACTCGTGATTATTACCATAATCTTATATGGAAAGGATCTATGCATATACCATAAATATAATAACATCCTGTGGGATAAAGAGAATAAAATCTTTCCTTTGAGAAGCGAGGGGTACGCCCGATTTCTTCCAAGAGTAATGGGCTGGACGGGCCACCCAGGATCAAATGCAAGGAATAAAGATGGGCCTCAAATAAATTAATTATCTTATGTTCACCCGAACATAAATTAATTTATAAACATTCGATCATGCCACTAGAGAAAGAATGTTGACTTACCCTTTATTACCGAAGTTGAGTCGGGCTTGCACTTAGAGATTACGAATCCCGTATTTAAGATATCGAAGCGTCCATTAATCATTTATAGCAACTGATCGCTTAAAACGATTAACAACTTCATTTCCTTAAGTAGTACCACTCAACCTTATTATTGTACTTGAGCTAACTCAACTCGCAGGTTTAGTACAATAAACCTTTGAGCTCCTTAAGGGGACGCCACATCCTAAACGGATACGGTGACTCGACATGAGATAACTAGCGTGACATACAAGATCGCCACCACCCAAGATGCGAGAATCTTGGGTTAGAACATATAACCCTCACCCATAACAAGTCAAAGTGATGGTCAAGAACTCATACTCACCTAATACCTTATCGAGGTTTAGATCATCGTAAGTCACCGAGATCTTGGTTCTTCACGACGGTCGAGATAGAAGAACACATCTCACCGTGATCCTTCAATACGCCGAGACGCATCGCATAGACAAGCAACTAAGTCAAGTCACTTATCTATCTCGCAGCTCAAACCGACAACTCGCCCTTAAGTTGTCTCGGTGTGAAACTTTTATATCTCATTGAGCTTGACCAATCATATGGACTTCGTGATCTTCACACATCGTATGATCTAACTTATATATGAGATAAGGGGACACGATATATGCAATCAAGTATTCAAATCGGATAGGAGATTGTAATAGTGGTAACAGAAACATTGTATACAAGCTCAACCAAACGCGCCAAGATACAAATCCAACAATCTCCCACTTATACTAAAGCAAACTTTTAGTATACAATGTGTCTCTACTAGCTATTACAAACAACCATCACTTTGCTTCTCCCACTTATACAAAAGTTTCATTTCTAAGTGGGTGCCATCAAGCTAAACCAAGTCCTCTAACGTGTCCATCGTAGACTTTTGCGGCAGCTCTTCGTAAATGGATCCGCTAGATTTTCCGTCAGATCAATCTTTTCAATCAAGACGCCACCCGTCTAACGATTTCTCGTATGACATGGTACTTCTCTCTATTTCTCGTATGATACTCTTGGGAAAACCAGTACCACATCTAGATCCATGAGGTAGTTCTTGAACCATACTGACCTCCTTAGAAGCCTCCGAGCGGCTACATATTCGGCTTCCATGGTAGAGTCCGCAATGCATCACGCTTTGCACTCCATGGGAGATACGGCCCACCTCCCAAGGTAAACACATAGATTGACTTTTTCTCATCACGGTCACTTGGAAACCCAGTGCAGATAACCCAAAGGCATTAGACTATCTCGCATGGTAAACTAGCCTATAATCTCGAGTCCTTTTCGGTACTTGGTATATGTTTCTCGCAATCAATGAGCTTGTCGAGGTTAGGCGATATCTAGCTACTATGCCACCGCATAGAAGATATCGGGCCTCGTGCATAGCATTGCGTACATGAGACTTCCTACGGCGAGCGTAAGGAACTTGTCTCATTTCCTCTATCTCCTTTGCAAATCATAGGTGTTGCGTCTTAGATAAAGGAACGCCATGTCCGAAGGTAGCAATCCTTTCTTGGCGGTGCGCATACTAAAACAGTAATCACAGATCAATGTAGACGCCCGAGATAAGCTCAACATTTTCTTCTTGCGATCTCGGTAAACCTTGATCCCAAGAATGTACGCTGCATCTCCTAAGTCTTTCATTTGAGGCGATCGGATAGCCAACTCTTTACGTCGATAATGCCTTCACGTTGTTGCCAACTAGAAGGATGTCATCTACATAAAGTGCAAGAAAACAACATCACTGTTGACATCTAACCGATACACACAACTCTGGGCAACTGGTAAATCCATAGGACTTACTACCTCGTCAAGCGTAAGTTCCATGATCGGGAGGTTCGCTTAAGTCCATAAATGGACTTCTTAAGCTTCCATACTAGATGCTCTTCACCCTTACCACATAACCTTCGTGGTTCTTGCATATAGATGTCTCTACCTTCCTCAAGGTAACCGTTTAAGCGGTTTTAACATCCATTTGCCAAACCTCTAGGTTGAGTGGTCTGCTATGGCGGTAAGAATTTCGATGGACTTGAGCATTGCTACGGTGAAAGGTCTCATCGAAATCGATGCCCTCAATCGAGTGTACCCTTCGCCACAAGCCCGGCTTTAAAAGCGAAACCTCTCCATCGAATCTCTCTTCCTTGTATATCCACTTACTACCTATGGCTTCCTTGCCATCCGTAGAAGTGTCTTTCATATACATCCATAGCGTTATGGACTCCATTTCTAAGTCCATAGCGGTGTGCCATGATCTTGCATCAATATCTTGTATCGCCTCCTTGTATGTCCATGAGTCGATTATTGCTCGCTCGTCTCCGGGACTAAATCCAAGATTCACCCACGAACATAAATCGCTCGGGTTGACGAACAACCCTCCCACTACGACGAGTTCTCTGAGCACAATGGCGGTGGGTGCGAGAAACTTGTGGTTCTCTATCTTGCACAACTTCTTTGGTAGGTACCACTTGGCATGCGGTCGGTATCTCCGGTGGAACTCGACCCACTTCAATTTCTTGAAGTATCGGTGTCGATCCTCCCACTAGACTCGACATCTCGCACCTTTGGCTGTCGGTGGTGGAATACAATCATCTTCTAATTCTTGAAGAATGATTTCAACTTTGGACTTATGATTTTCATATAATCATCTTCAAGAATCGGGCATTAGTGCTAATAATGACCGATCGATCCTTAGGACTATAGAATAAACCACCTTCGTTCCTCAGGATAGCCGATAAACGACCTTGCGTCGGATCTAGCCTCAACATCGACCTTCTTGTTCAAAGACGTGTCTTTCGCCCATATCCTTATGTGGCTTAAGCGGGCTTCGCGCCCAAACCACAACTCGAAATGGGTCTTTTCGGTGACTTGGATGGTACTAGATTTAGCAAAGTATGCATGCTTCTAAGGCATACCCCGTAACGAAATAGGCAATGTTGCATAGCTCATCATTGATCTAACCATTTCTAAAGAGTCCTATTTCTTCGCTCGACACACCATTTCTTTGTGGTGTGCCGGTGAAATCTTACCGGAGGTAATCCCACACTTCACTAGATAGTCCATAAACTCGTTCTTGAGGTATTCGCCACCGAGATCGAACGATGACTTGATACTTTACCTAGCTTCGTCTCCACTTCGCCTTAAACTCTTTGAATTTCTCAAAGCATTCGGACTTATGTGATGCGGTATCGTATCAGTACCTTGAGTGTCGTCGATAAGTGACAAAATACTCATACCTCCACGAGCTTGTGTGGACATCGGTCCACACGGTCGAATGGACTAACTCGACATTTCTTTGGCTCTATAACCCCGCATTGAAGGGTCGGTCGACATCTTACCTTCTATCAGGATTCGCGGTGGGAAGCAGTAACCGTGAGTTTACCCAAATCTCCATTCTTAGCCGGTCTTTGGATCCTATTTAGATTGATGTGACCTAATCTAAGATGCCGAGAAAAGTAGAGTCATCTTCTAAGAAAACTTTCTCTTTTAGGGTTTGATGAAGATGCAACATAGTTATAGGTATTATGTTTAGCGAAATAGTATAAGCGAATTATATAACGTGCAACACAGATAACCGTCATTTCTTATGATAGAAACACCACTATCAAAAATAACAGAATATCCATGAGTAAATAATTTCAAAGCAGAAAGAAGGTTCATGAAAATTCGGCACATATAAAACGTCTTTCAAAACTAAAACTATTTTCTCAAAACATAAAGTAACATCTCCAAGCGCAACGGCCTCGACTTTCGCCGCGTTGCCCATGGAGATCGTTATCTCGCCATCAAGCGACTCACTTGTCGCGGGAACCCTCGCAGGTGTAACAAACATGATCGATTCGCGCGTATCTACTACCCGAGAATGGGTAGAACAAGTCGCTAAACATGTTTCCGTCACTAAAGCAAACGGCGTACTTGAGCCTCGAGCATAGGGCACTTGGCCTTCCAATGCCCGATCTTACCGCACTTGCAAGCACTTGCCTTCTCCTTTGGCTTCTTCTGCCTCCGGTGGCAACCATGTTCTTGTTCCCATTACTCCCACTATTTGCCTCGCCTCTTCCACCTTTGGTACCCCTTTTCTATTTCCATTTTGCAACGAAAATTTTGGGCCCTTAGATGTGCTAGCAAGAGCATGTCTCCTTTTCCATAACTCCTTCGCATGCCACGAGATCATTAAGCAACCGACTAAGTGTAAACTCGGTCTTGCTCATGATCGCATTCTGAAAGTTCTCAAAAGACTTGGGCGGTGTATTGAGGATGATATCGACCTTGGCCGCCGTCGATACCTCCTCCCAACCGATCAAGACTATCCATGAGATGAGTCATGTGGGAGACATGTTCATGGACCGAACTTCCTTCTTCCATCTTACACGCCAAGATTTCTCTCATTGTGTGGAAGCGGATCGTCGATCCGACCGCCCAAACTTACTCTCGAGACTTGACCAAATATCGATCGCGTCTACCATCGATCGATGTGCGGTGCAAGCCTTTGGACATAGTAGTCATCATATAGCATTTAGCCGTATTGTTTGACTTATTCAAAGTCCGCTTGACTCTCATTGCTCGTTAGTCGATCGTCGATAAGGCATCGGGTTTAAAGTAGTGAGAACAAACATGTGTTCTTCAATGATAATAACATATTCCATGTTTCGTTTCCACTCGATAAAATTTGGACGGATAGCAGTTTTGTGCGAGCATATTGATAATCGGTAAGAGACATATACGAAGCGATAATATAAACACATAAGCATACGATCGCATATAATTACGTAACAATAATATTGTAACCTTTTGATAAAACAATATTAATGAAACCTCAATCGCCGAGGAATCCCACATGCAAGCCGCGTGTGGGCGTTTACATGAACCCTCGACCGGACTAAAATATACCTTTTAGTCGTTTAATTTCAATCCATGTCAACTTATCCTTATGACAAATGAAATTAACGATTGGACCTTACTAGATCACATCACTATCGCGAAGGGACTTGGCGGGAAGTTGTACTTGAGGTGATGTCTAGCAATGACCACAATTTTAACGAGAAAATGAATTCTTAGAATTGGCATACTCACTCGGACCATACCGCCCAATTCAAATTCTTTTGTTATCTCATTTTATATCTATCTCTAGAGAACTTATGAAAATCGCACATGCAAGCCACGCGTGTGGGCGTTTACATGAAACTCCCACTTCTCGATAGATTTAAAATGTTTTATTTAGAAATCTCATCTAACAAACTTATGATAAGCGGTGCAAGCAAGCCACGCGTGTGGGCGTTTACTCACGGTCGTCTCACTTTGTTTAGAGATCAAAAGTGGAGGTCTTGACATTTTAATTTGAAAAATTAATTTGTCGGGTTGCTTGCATAGTCCTTTTATTCAAAAGGTTTGTCCATGCGAGATCACGTAATCTAGCATGCTTTTCTATAAAACTCAACATGTAAAACATGCTCGCAGAATTCTAAAATATGCTTGATAACGCGATAAACCTAGCATGCTTACTATGCGCATTCAATTACGTAAAACACTTAAAGGTTTGTCAGCGTAATATAAACATACATAGCATGCTCTGCATAATTTAAACATCCACGACATGCATATGAGCGATAAAAATAAAATAAAGCGTTCATCGCGGTCGATCGTGAAACACGCACATTTATATCTAATCTATTACATAGATATACAAAATGCAATTAAACTTGACAGGCCTCGCGTGCGGCGCGGACGGATTCAACAAATGGGCCTCGCGTTGCGGCGCGGACGAAAAATCTGGATTGGGTGGAAGCGGGTGCAGGCGGGTGCATCGTCTTGGGCAGCGCTAGAAGCGAGGCCCGATCGCGCGCCGCCCGCCGCCGCGTCGCACCGCTCGCGTGTCCTCGCGGGCTACCTCATGATCGATAATGCGACCGCGACCGTCGAAAGCAGCGCTGCGCGCGCTTCGCCCGAGCGCGAACATCTGCCGAGAGATGTCGTCGCCCGGTCGAAACTCACGACCGATGATGCGCTCATGGCGCCGGGTTTCGCTGACGCGCGCCCGTCGTCGCTAGCTCGCTCGCTCGCTTTGCTTGGCGGCGAATCTCGCGACCACTCGCTCCTTCGCGTGGCGCCAGGATCTCTGCGCGAACACCGCCCGTCGCCCGCGCGCCGCGATCGCCCTCGCTGATGAGGCTCGCCATGAAACAAATCTGAGGGGCTGCCGAGACTGTTTTCCCGTCGTTTCGTTCTTCGTTCTTTCATCTTCGTTCTTCTTTTACGGATAAGATTTACGAATAAAATCTAATCTAACCACGGATTTTCTCGTGGTGAAACAACAACATCCGACAAAAAATAAGCGAGTCACGATGAGCAGCGGATCCACAATTAATAAAACGCACGTAATAATCAAAGCGTGAATTAATCAGCGAGCGAATTCGATCCCGTGCTCGATACCAGTGTAGGGAAAACATATGTTAAGCCCTCGCCCGAGGATCCGTCTTGGTTGTTTAATTCACCATACATTGATTATATTCCTAGCATGCGTCTATATAATTAATCGCAACACGTAGAGGTTTTCTCGTGTTTACCTTTGGATCATCGGTGGATCGAGCGGGATGAGCGGATCGAGCGGTCGAGACTGGTGCTTTGACCTTACGGGTGTATCCGGATGCCCAATCTCCAGCGTCGAGTGAGGGCGATCTATGGAGAATACTACAATCACCCTAAACCCAGGCAAATTTTGAGATCCTCTCTTATGGAGTGGGCGAAAATTGTGCTCCCAATACTTAAGCATTGCTTTGACTTTATCTCATACCTTATATTTATAATGCACTACCTTAATCCCATATGAAATTACCATAATCCTATATGGACATTACCATAATCCCATATGGAAATTACCATAATACTTTATGGAAATTACCATACTCGGGATTATTACCATACTCTCGGGATTATTACCATAATCTTATATGGAAAGGATCTATCATATACCATAAATATAATAACATCCTTATGGGATAAAGAGAATAAAATCTTTCCTTTGAGGAAGCGTGAGGGGCGCCGATTTCTTCCGGTAGCAATGGGCTGGATAGGCCGACCGAGGATCAAATCTGAGGAATAAAGATGAGCCTCAAATAAATTAATTATCTTATGTTCGTCCAGAACATAAATTAATTTATAAACATTCGATCATGCCACTAGAGAAAGAATGTTGACTTACCCTTTATTACGAAGTTGAGTCGGGCTTGCACTTAGACATTCGAATCCCGTATTTAAGATATCGAACGTCCATTAATCATTTATAGCAATCATCGCTTAAAGCGATTAATAACTTCATTTCTTAAGTAGTACCACTCAACCTTATTATTGTACTTGAGCTAACTCAACTGCGGGGTTTAGTACAATAAACCTTTTGAGCTCCTTAGGGGCGTCATCATCCTAGCGGATACGGTGACTCGTCTGAGATAACTAGCGTGACATACAACCTCGCCACCACCCAAGATGCGGAGAATCTTGGGTTAGAACATATAACCTCACCCATAACAAGTCAAAGTGATGGTCGAGAACTCATACTCACCTAATACCTTATCGAGGTTTAGATCATAATAGTCACCGAGATCTTGGTTCTTCACGACGGTCGGATAGAAGAACACATCTCACTGTGATCCTTGATACGTCGAGACGTACCGGCATAGACAAGCAACTAAGTCAAGTCACTTCTTATCTATCTGCGGCTAAACCGACAACTCGTCCTTAAGTTGTCTCGGTGTGAAACTTTTATATCTCATTGAGCTTGACCAATCATACGAGACTTACGTGATCTTCTACACAATCGTATGATCTAACTTATATATGAGATAAGGGGACACGGATATATGCAATCAAGTATTCAATCGAGATAGGAGATTGTAATAGTGGTAACGAAACATTGTACACAAGCTCAACCAAAGCGCTTTCGATATACAAATCAACAGAATATACGGTTGAGGTAAATTAAAATTTTTCTTTTACCAAGACTGGACTATCTACTTTGGTGATAAATGTCAGTTAACTGAAGTTAGTTTAGTACTAATGTCAGTAGTGTTGATCAGTTCAAATAAGAGGAGTCTTGTATATTGATATCAGTTAACATACCTACTGACTGCTGAGGTAGCTGGTCAATTGGACTAATAACTGATGTGCTTGCTGAATATGGTGGTTATGTTTTGTCTTTACTGAAAACTCAAACTGGTAGAAAATACTTAGTCAAATATCAGTTTAGCAGTTTTCAGTTTATTTCTTCAGTATCAAACTGATACTGATATAGCATTATAAAACAATGTTGTGTTGCGTGTGCTGGTTATGTTCAGTTCAATAAAATGCAAAGTAAATACGATACTTAAAGTAAAGAACACTTAGTTTTTACGTGGTTCAGATATATCAGCTCCTACATCCACGGACTGATTCCTCAGTCAATCCACTAACTGAGATTTAGTCTTGTTTATGGGTACAAGATATAAACCTAGATACAGACTTTAACATTTTTTGTATCCCGTCTAATTTGGAGTTTCTCTTACGCTTACTGGTGCTAGAAAACCTCTGACTGCTTTAAGGTGCAGTCAACCTTAACTTCTTGCTTATAGGTGCAAGACTACCAAGTTTTTAGCAACTAACACCTCGTTGTTTATTTGCCCAACTTCTACTTAAACTTGGGGTTTTGAGTATAGGGTTTTCCAACTATAAGTTGAGTTGTCACATTCGACAAACTCAATATTTCTGAGCTTAAGATATATAAGATTGTATCCTAGAACTATAATTTGAGTTGTCACTTTGAGAACACTTGTAAACTCCATTCTTCGAAATCGTTGCTTGTTGGTTCTTGACATATGAGCTTTGGTTCCTTTAGAATCTTTGAATGTGCAGCGTTTTTAGTCTTTTTTAAATGTTGGATTCTCCGCGTATTTATAGAGGGGATGATGAATAGTATCATTGGAGGAGCACTAATCACATCCACTCCATTTGTCATTTGAATTCTTTCCATTTGAATCCTCATACGTCGTTATCGGGGTCTGCATCATCGTACACTGTAGTTCTGTAACTTTGAAAAGAGGATCTGTCATGTCAGAATCTTTTGCAGATTCACTACGACATGTGGCAAGTTAAACACTCAAGGCTTAAATAACTCTATGTTTCTTCAGTTGAGTTGACTCTGTATTTTTCCAGTACGTTGACTTCAGGTTAAGTCAGTCAAGTATGTTCCTTCTTTTATCAGTTTGAGAAACCTAAGTTAGTATGACACTTGAGCTTTAATGTAGTTATCAATAACTTTGACTTTCCATCAGCTTTGACTTGTCATCAGCAGCTGGTATGACACTTAGCCATATTTTTGACTTCTTTGTTTTTCAGTCGCATCGAGTTTTCAATATCTGATCTTCAATCTTCAGACTTGACTTTATTCTTTATGATTTGACTTCACTCTTCAATGGCACTAGTCATCAGTATCGATGTAGTTCAGTCTTTAGTCTTTAGTCTGCCTGGCTGTAGCCTTTAGTAAGTGACCTTTAGTAATGCTTCCTTTCGATTCTATTGGTACTGATCTCCTATTAGTACAACTGGCTTCAGTACTGCTTGAATTCAATCAGTCTTGGGCCTACCCAAACTGGTAGTTTTTCTGTTGAAACCTGTAACATAAAGTGACTAACTCCCTAACATGTGAGCAGCACTAAGCTACATCAGTATGATAATCATCAACAGGTTTTGCGATCTAATTAAAACACATAGTTAATACAGAATTTTCCCAACAGATCATTAATTGGTTATAAAACTTAAACTTAAACTTGATTAATTGCTGGAAATTCGCTACGCCCTGCAGTCCATTTGAAATGCTTGACATTTTGACGTGGCTTTTTTCGTTAGAAAGCTATGGGTCTCTAGTTTAATTGGGCGCAAAAGGCGGTTAAAACAGACAATCGAGCTAAGAGATATCGTTGTTTTACCGAAAGGTATCAAAATTGTTCGGAAAAAAAGTTCGGATATTTGTTTATAGATTATTCTCTTCAGTTCAAACGGGCGATTCTTTAGCTAAATTTTAAGACCAATTCATCAAAACGGGCGATTATTATGCAATTCAACTACTAAATAACTAATCGAACCCAAATTAGAATCCATATTAATAAATTAACTAAATTGATTTCAGCTTGTCCAATTATCCTTCTGACTAAAGTCTATTCTTTTATTAATAAGAAATACCAAGCTCACCTCCTTTATTCAATAGGGAAGCCCAATACTTTAGATTAATTTAGGTCCAATTAATACTCTAGTTAATTAAATTTTGAAACTAAAGGCCAACTCAAATAAAATCTTATTTTAATTTGTCTTGGTTTGGAGTCCACTTATGAAATAAAAAAGGGTGCGTGGCTTAAATACCCAATTTTGTAAAAATTGGTGTAATGTATACCCAATTCAAATAATAAGTGCAGTGTATATCCAATACAATATTTTAATATATTTGCATGAGTTGTCCATGAATTTGAGTAAGAATATTCTCAGACCATAATGATAGTGGTTGAATGCAAAACTTTTCAGCAAAAAATACAGGCTTTTGTCGTTCTATACAGATCAAATTTTGTTATAAATGTTGAATATTCTCTCTACGGCTAAAGCTATCTCTCTCTCTCTCTCAACGGCTAAGCTCTCTCTCTCTCTTTATCATCGACCAACCCTTCCTCCAACCTTCCCGGCCAACCTCTCCCCCAGCGGCCAACGGCCAACCCCCTCCCCTAGCGGCCAACCTCTCCCTCACCCGTGAACCCGGCGGCCAACCCTCCTCACCCGTGAACCCGACGGCCAACCCTCCTCACCAGTGAACCCGACGGCCAACCCTCCTCACTGTGAACCCGCGGCCAACCCTCGCCCCGGCCAATGCTCCTCTCTTCTCCCGGCCAACCTCTCTCTCATGGCTATGGTTTCTTCTTCACAACAACAGGTACATTTTTTTGTTTTATTGTTTGGTTATATCGAATTGTTTCGAATTGTTTGAATTATTGTTCATTATGTTTATGTTTGAATATGTTTATGTTTGAATTATTGTTGATGTATATTTCGAAAGATTTGCATTGGGCTTCGTTTAGTCAAGTTTGATCTTGTCAATTTAGGTGATAATTTTGGTGCGTGGATTTCAATAAATTGTTGGACTCATTTTCACAACATAATTGTTTATTATTCTTTTATTTGTATTTATTTGTAATTAAATTATTTTAAAAAGTTCAATTGAACAATAATTTTAAATGATATGTATTTTATAAAATCATCTATAATTGATATTGTAATTTTAAATTTTGAAGTTTAATATCACACAATTAGTTAAACTATGATAGGCCCGATTAATATTATTTAATTCATATTTGCATGTGTAAATATTTTCGTTTAATATTAATTAATGAATAGATGAATAAAAACTCACTTTAGCGAAGATGTATATACAATATTGTTCTTTGAATTTGTTTTCCATATATTATTTTTATAAGAATTTTTGCAATATAGTTGTTTTTATTGCATTTGTTTTATTAAAAGTTTTTCTAATATTATATATATGATTATTTGATTACATTTTGATAGATTTATTTATCGACGAGCCTATGTTTTATTCATATTTTTAGTATAATCTTTGTTTTATTACAATTTTTAATATTTTAATACTGTAAGATTTATTATTCTTTGTTAATTTTATATTTGTGATTTTGGTTATGATAAATTATGTAGAAGCAACCTATACAAAAATGTCACCCAAACTTTGAATTTGACCTCTCCCAATATAAAAATATCTTGAGGCAAGAGAGTTGATGTACCTTAATTAATATTATTCCAAGTGCTACTTACTTTGAGGAGATCGAAATTATCAATGGTGTGTCATATTTGAACTTTCATTATGCTTGCATTAGGATAATTAGAAGATACCCGGAAACATAGTATATTGATTAAATATCTTATTTATATTAATGTAATACCTTTGGAATATATATTAGTTGGAAAGTTCTAGCCCACGACATGCTCGACCTTTCATGTAAGTTTGAATTTGAATTTTTACATCTTACAAATTACGGCTATATATATTTTACGTAATAATTTTTATTTCGAATTGTTTGAATTATGTTTATGTTTATGTTTGAATTATGTTTATTGTTCATTATGTTTATGTTTCAAGTTGTTCATTATGTTTGTATTTCGAATTGTTTGAATTATTGTTTCGAATTGTTTATTGTTTGTATATTTTTGTTGATGTATTTGAATTATTGTTCATTATGTTTATGGTTATATTTAATTATTGTTCATTATGTTCGTTATGTTTATGGTTCGAAATGTTGGATGAATGGTTGCTATGAAATCTTGTACTTCATAAGATTTTTTTTCTTATTTAATTTGGACTTCATAAGCACAAATGCACAAAAG
The DNA here is from genome assembly GCA_036937905.1 of Salvia rosmarinus. Lineage (NCBI taxonomy): Eukaryota > Viridiplantae > Streptophyta > Magnoliopsida > Lamiales > Lamiaceae > Salvia > Salvia rosmarinus. The sequence goes on from CM072819.1 coordinate 46,510,209, forward strand.
CAATATAAGATTACACAACACGCCTCTGAACGAATTAAAACAAAATCAACGACCATAAAATTTGTTTGAATTTTATTATTTTACTATATTACAAAAGCTTTTTTTAGATGAAATCGATTTCAAACACATCAAAGATGATAACACAACTGGAAATATTCTTGTCAAGAGACATAAAAAAGGCCATAATTTAACTTCCTAACCTGGAAATGGTCAATCACATATAGTAAAATTCAATAGTATTTCTATGAAATTTCAAAAGCATGCTTCACACACCAATCATTGATCCCAAATTCAATGAGAATAAAATCAAAAAGAAAACAAACAAAATTCATTTGGTAAAGAAACTATCAATGTTTCTTCAGTGAAATAGCCAGATTCTTTGCCTATCTAGTTTAGGCAAAAGATATAAGATCCTTTTCTTAGACACAAAAAAATAAAAAATAAAAACTACATTCTAATTTAAAATTTCTCATATGGAACAAAAATTTCCAATTCTATGTTACATCAAGACACAAAAAAGTTCACCACCAATAATGATACAAATTCAGACTACCCTAGTGAAATAAAAAATTTATAACTCCTAGTCTGGCAGAGAAAATAGTCATTTTCCTTCACTAGAAATATAGGATAAATTGACATATTTCTTAATTAAGCATAGTTTAATTTTTTTTAATAAATAGGAAATCATCGAGTTCTTAAGGCCCGAGACCATCAATCGTCCATCCACAATCAGCACGTACTTCAAGCCCAATTATTTCAGAAGGGTCATTATGATATTGAGAGATATAGGCGGTGAAGAGCTGGTGCGTAGGTTTAGGCAAGAGTGTTTCAGTCACTTAGTTGGTTGGGAACCTGTATCAAAGTCAAACATTAGTTTGTACTATATGGTATCCCGACAGATTAAGCCCCCCAGTGCTGAAGATCAGGAGATATGGTTTTTTATCAATGGGAGGAAAATTTATTTTTCCTTCTCGGATTTTGCGCTCGTGACGGGTTTGAGTTTTGGGACGTCATCTTTCGATCCTACAGCCGAGTATGATCCGTGATCTGTTGAGGTTTATCGAAGGTTTGTTGGTAGTGGAGGGACTAGTATAGAGAATCTAGGTGTGAGATTCTTTGATACAGACCGTCCGATTGATGATAATGACGGTCATCTATATCTCCGTGTGGCCCACATCTTAGTTCTTTATGCTCGTTCTTGGAATCGACTTGCCACGACCTGTGGATCCGTGGATTTGGGTTTTAGTTGACGATTTAGACGTATTTGCCAGATTTCCATGGGCTGCATATGCATATAAAATTCTCCAATACTACATGTGGAATATGAAGACCAAGGTCAAATATCACTTCTACGACCATCGTGGGCATTATATATTTGGTCACTAGAGATCATTCCGGATCTTGGCACGACGGTTGCGAAGTATGTCCGGGGGGGGATGCGTATCCTAGATGCATGAGGTGGAAGTTCACGAAGATGATTGACGAGGATACACAGTCCCTGTTCGATCGTGAGGTATTATTATTGTTCAATAACTTTTATTTATTCATTATATTATATGTTTTCTATTCAAATATATAGTAATACGTTTTGGTTAATTGTAGGGGCAACCATTTTGGGGGTTAGTCCCGGACGACTATGAGAGGAGCATGCCGTACTGTACGTCATCTCTATATTCGGGTGCACTAGGCGTGAACTACAGGAGACCCGTTCCCATCTGTATGCCCGGAGAACAACCCCCGCCCCGCACTAGAGCGTAGCCCCACCGTCGTTCTAGAGCAGAGCCTTCTATTGATCTTAAAGTGGGGGTTAGTCGGCGATCGGTATGCAGTACGAGGGCACGTAATTCTATTGTTGAAGAGATTGATGCAGAGCCTGAGGAGCCACGACGTCAGTCTGTGGAGATAGAGCGTGCGTCAGACGAGGGACGATGATCTGATATAGGGGACGTAGACAGGATACGGGGAAGCGTGCGAGATAATAACGTTCCTCTTCTTCTAGCAGTGGCGATGAGCACCACAGACGTCTGAGTCGGGGGGATCGTCGTTGGATCACAGACACGATCCGTGATGGGGTTAGAGAGAATATTCAAGGACTCAAGACGTGGTTTGAGTATATTCTAGAGAAGACTCGATGTAGATGTTCGCATAGCACTGAGGCATATACGTCGTCCCGTCATGGAACTACCCCACCGGCGATGCGGAGTGACGATCAGGGACGGCAACCTTCTACTCGTACTCCTACGTCGGGTTCAGATGTACCCCAGCAGACTCCTCTAGCATATCCGACGTCTCCTGTACCCCAGACAGATTATACACCTCATCGTCAGTCTCTATAGGAGCATGGATCTAGCTCTGGATTCATTAGCCCATCACACAGTGAGGATCCAGCTCGTCATTCCATGCCAGATATGCATATGGAACAACCGAGATAATTGGTAATTATCTTATTTTATATTATTGCATCATATTTGATATGTTTACTTTTTCTAACTCTGTTGCTTAAACAAAAAATTAGCCAACTCGTAGAAGCGAACGAGTAAGGTTCACTGCGCCTGCATTGAGGTCACCGTACGTAAATAGTCCTATGCCTCGTCCTATCCCCGATAGTGTATTCGCTTCTTATGAAAATTTTCTTGAGGCAAGGACGGGTTCAACGATTATTAGAGACAGTGGCTTCACGCTAACCTACAGTGATTTTGTTCGCATCGAAGACCCTTCTGCCGATCTTGACGTGGGGGTAAGTATCACTTCTATTTCTATTTTCATATATGAAATCGTTATTTAAAAAACAAATTATTTATTGTAGGATCTTGATTTGTACATGATGCATCTGAGGATCAGATTATTAACAGGCAGGACTTGTTGAATGAGGTAAATAGTGCGAACACAATTATTTTGGACACCGATTTTTTTGTAAGTATATATTTCGTATTTCTTATAGATGTGAATATATATGTATATATTCTATATATATATTGAATTTCTATTTGTTGCTAAACAGTTGTACATTAGTCGATCATGGCTGCATATTTTTGAGAATAATCAATCACAACAGTCACTAGACAATGCTATATCTACGTGGGCTCCATCTAATAATTGGTATCGGGCAACCCGTGGTAGAAGGGTGGGCCAAAGTCATAGACCATGGCTTCATGCTGAACAGGTAACTTATTTATATAGTAACTAATTATAAAATAGATTTTTGTTTGTGCCTTTACAAAATTGAATCTCTTTTTACAGATCATCATCCCTTGTTTTAGCAGAGGTCGCATCATTTTGGCTCGAATGCACATGAGGAACGGGGTGTGTGAAATTTTCGATTCGATATATTATTCATTAGACCCCCGGCAACAAGAGCAGCGGATGATGCATTGGTATGGCTTGAAGATGTTATGGCCACAATTCTTACTCAGATCTCGTTGGTTTGAAGAAAACTCACTCGGTGTTCGTGCCTTTCCGCATGAGGTGATATTTAGAATGGCTGCTCCTGATGACCAGTTCAGTCAGCAAGACAGAACCAGTGCCGGAAGGTTTATGTGCATGTACGTCGAACGCATCATTTCAGGTTCCCCGAGCATTGAGTGGGGTAATGAGTCGGTATATGGCTACCGAAAGAAAATAGTTGCTTTATCTTTGAATTATGTGAACGAGAGTCATAGAAAGTGGTCGAAACATGTTACTAATTATTATGTAATAACCTTATTTGTATTTGAGTGTATTTTCTTGAATATTGTAATATTTGAATTAATGATTGAACATATATAGCTGCTTCTATCTTTTGACCCCACAGTGACCGACACCCATTTTTATTATAATCTTCGATGCTTAAATCGTAAAAAATTAAAGGTTTGCTGCTGTATAAATCAACGTCTTAGGTAATATCCCTGATGCAAGAATGGGGGCATTACAACGCTTGAACAAGACACTATCACATTCAATTAATGGGATGGTAAATAAGGACATGATTGTCGCGTGTGATCTGCGGAACCACACAAGCCACACCTCCTATGTGCACGACTTATACTGCTTGACCCCATTTCTCCTCCACCAGATCTTCGATGGGGACGTTCGGTTGGATGACGATGGCGCCCAACTTTTGGACGACCCACATGTCGGACCACAGCAGGTGGCAGTACTTCAACGCCTGCGACATCTATAGGAAACATCCAACTGGATTGGGGCGGAACATGATTTACTCTGTATGAGTAGGCCTGTATTAGCTTCTCGGTGTGGTAGTATTCTCCCACATAGCTGGAAATTTGGTCATCTTTATGCCTGCACAAATTAAAATTCAGTATCAAAAACAATGATAAAGTTGTTAGTTATAAATTGAAAAACCGTACTAAAAAAATTATATTTAGTATGTAGCTCCATACCGTATAGTCAGAATCGCATGAGAACACGGATCAGATCCATGTCCCACTCCAAGCACGAGCATGATTCCGTCCCGAGATTGACATTGAAGGTTTGGTTTCTCTCATTGACTTTAAATGTGTCGTTACTTTTGGGCACTATAGTATATCGGCGTGATCTCTCCAGCTCCGCCCGTATCTTGCGAACAGCTTCAGGGGTTAGGTCAGTAGGATATGTTCTTGCTGCTTCAAGTCTTTGATCGAACCATTTTTTTATGATATGACAAATCGCTTCAACCATAGAGCAAATGGGCAATCGTCTTGCCCACAACAACCAAACATTGAAGGACTCGGCAATGTTGGAAGTCAAAAAGGTATAGCGTCTCACAGGGCACTTTGATCTGGCCCACTTCTCAACTCCGACCTCTGTCAACTTGCCATATACACCACCAGTAGGTCTATCGTTAGGCACGAGGACTTTAACATGTTCATTGCTTTGTCAAACTCCGTCTCCGATATATAAGCCGCATACGTACAATGCCACGACGGTTTCCCAAAAGGCGTGATTTTTCATCGGATGGTAGTAGCATAAACCGTAGGCGTTCTCGGAAATACATTTTCACAAACATTGGATATCTTGGCGTGCGCATCGAGACACAATCAACGTCTCGGAATTCGACTGGTAACAATCTTCACACGTTGCAGAAACCAAGTCCATGATAAATCATTCTCGATCGGACTAATTCCATAAGCCAATGGAAAAACTTGCTCGTTGCCGTCCTTCGTAACAGCAACAAACAATATACCCTTATTACGGCCCTTCAAGTGCGTGCCATCCACAACAATAACAGGCCTCATGCACAACGTGTAACCGAGTCGGCTGGAACCGAGCGCTACAAAAAGGTGGCGAAAACGACCATCTGGTCCAATATCCAAGTCAATCAACGAACCAGGATTAGTTGTCCGCAACACGTGAAGATAACCCAGTAGCAGCTGATAGGATTGTTCATGCCCACCATATATCATCTCGATTGCCCTATTACGAGCTCTCACCGTGACAGTATATGACGTCTGCACGCCATACTCTCGTTGTAGCTCGGCCATAATCGATCTCGGCTTAATGACTTCACCGTCATCGCGTATTTTTAGCGCTATGTATGTTGCAATCACACGGGCATTAACCTTGTGCGTTCCGGTATTCACGAGATCATCTACACAAGTGTGTACGGCATCAAACTTGCGCACAAACCAAAACCACCCATTGCGATGCGGCGCAATAAAGCGGACACCGATCACGATATCGCATTTGAACATAATCCGGTGCGGTCCGGTCGCGAATAACAAATTCTGCTCTTTGTTCCAAGTGCCACAACCCGACTGATATCTTAAGGTCCACCTTGTTGTCGAAGATGGAACCTTCGCTCAGCTCATCGGGGTTCGGAATAGAGTCGAGGACTAGCAAAAAGATTGTTCGAAGCCTCATAAGGAATAACAAGAACTAGCCAATTGCTCATCTCTTCCATTTGTTCTACCTCGAGTCCCTCGGTTACCCCTTGCGTGTTACTCTGCATAATCATCCCAAACAACTTTTGTATTCCACCCTATCGACGTATCCACGCATCAAATTCTACAAACGTGCCAGAGATCACATTTGCAGCCGCACGCTCCTCCTCCTCTTCTTCATCAGACTCTGTTTGTTCTTCACTGTCGACGACGTATTCGTCATCATCACTGTCGTCAACGATCGCGTCAGCCACTTCGCGCACATGTTGCGGCACTTCTTGAGGTGTATCTTGCGCAAACCAATCATATGCTCCAAATTGTTGTGTGAATGACTCATCCAGCGATGAGTATTGTGAAGTGTAGTCATATGCTGGATCACGTTGTTGTTCGAATTGTGGCATATATGCTTGAGTTCGGTTGGGGCGATGCCTCCGTATGTCACATACACTCGGTTGGGCATAAACCTCGCACAATCGAGCTAGTCGATCATCCGTAGTCAAAAGTGATTTGATAAGTCTACCACTTGAGATCTCGATATATAATGTATTTGGTAGTCAAAAGAATTTGCTCCATAAGGGAATTAATGCTTTCTCTTAACTCCCAAATAAGTACATTATCACTTCGAACATAGGTATATGATGATGCACCGCCGCAGTAGTTCAAACAATCATCCCAACATCCTCCATATCTAATGATAATATTCTTCCACTCGTCATCTAATTAAATCCTACAAATGCACAATAATTAATTAAAAATTCATCTAGCATTAATTATAAAACAAATATCTAAACTAAATAATTAAATATAAAAACAGTAACATTAATAATAAGAACAATAAATTATAATTCATCACCTCAATTCACCTAAACTTTGAAGGAATCGATAAAAAATATTATAAACTAAACTAAACTAAATGAAAAATTCAATAATGAACGTGTATAAATCATGATTCACCTAAACTAAATCAAATAATAATTCACCTAAACTAAATAAATAATACAAATGCACAATAATGAACGTGTATAAATCATCTAACATTAAGTATAAAACAAATCTCTAAACTAAATAATAACTAAATATTATAATTCATCGGGGATGGATTTAAACCATAATTTACCTAAACTAAATTAAATAATAATTCACCTAAACTCAACTAAATATTATAAACTAAACTAAACTAAATGAAAAATTCAACTACATTGAGACGTATTTATAATAATTAAACTAAACTAAAATAAACTAAACTAAACTAAATTAAACTGCAAAACTATAATTTAATTCAACTGCAAAACTAAACTAAACTAAATAATAATTAAATATTATAATTTAATTCAACTGCATTGAGACGTATTTAATTCATCTAAAAATTCATAATACACAATAAATCATACAAATGCACAATGGTTAATTAATTATTCATCTAACAATAATTATACGACGCCTCTAAATAATTATTGATTGAAATTAATTAAAAATTCACCTAAATTCATCTAACAATAATTAAGGAATCATATATATAACAAATACACCAAAATATTAAAATTACCTTTTATGATCCGCTGAGTGAGAGCGGCGATATTTGATAGAGAAAAACGATTGCAAGTATAGATATGCGCAAGATGAAAGTGATTGCTTCAGTGAACGAAAGGAAAGAATGAATTATATAGGTGAAGTAAATTCACTGCAAAAATTTTACTGCACAAATTCATATCATTAATGGTGAAGTAAATTCACTGCAAAAATTCATGTCTATTAAATATGAAGTTGTTGGTTTATTTAATTTTCATCAAACGATAATTTATTTCAGTGGTCTTCGTACTTTGTTGAAGTTGTTGGTTTATTTAATTTTCATAAGTATTGCAATTTATAATTAATTAATAATAAATCATATATTAACAAAATACTCAACGGCGGCTAACCTCTCCGGCGGCACTTCGTCGGCGGCCAACCTATTTTTCTGAAAGCCGCTTTCATTTTATGCATGTTTGTGGTTTTTTATTTTTTTAAACATGTTAAAATAAATTATTAATATTATTTACATAATTCAATCACAAATTCAATAATTAAAACATAATTCAATAATTAAAACATACGATAAAACATAATGAGAAAAGCTAAAACATACAATAAAACATAATGATAAAACATAAGTTGCTTTGAGAAAAGCTAATAATAAATCTTACGATAATGATAATTCAATAATTAAAACATAATGACAAAAGCTAACAATAAACACATTAAATCAATAATTTATTTTCCTTTTTCTGGTTCTTTGAGAAAAAAATGCTAAAGTGTTCCTCAAATAATCGAAAAAATTTCTCCCCCGCCTCTCTCAAAACGATTCTCTCTATTTTATGTTGAGTTTGTGTCTGTGTGTCATTATTTGTGTTTATATTTGTGTCACGATTTAAAATCAAAATATATAAATAAATAAAAAGATATTTATTACACGCGGCCAACCTTCTTACCCGGCGGCCAACCCCCAAAACCCGGCGGCCAACCCCCAACTCGGCGGCCAACATTTTTAGCCTTATAATTAAATACATGGTTTTGTAATTTTCGAATCAATTTTACGGAATTTATATTATTAATTAAATCGATAGTTTGACCCTTTTAATTTAATAACTTTAATTTATACAGAATTATAAAAAAGTAAAAATTGATAACAACATGTCAGTTTTACCGTTTTGTGATATAATGTTATGTGATATTTGAAATGATTATATTAAATTCTGTACAAATGCTCCAAAAATATATTTAAAAAAATTTGGATATAGGCTGCATTCTTTTTTTTAAATGGATGTAGATGGCATCCAATTTTTTAAAAGTGAGCATTCATACATATTTCCACTAAAATAAAGGCCCAAAATGAGAATTCTTCATTTCTCTCTCCAATCTCGTTCATCTCTCTCTGCAAATCTCAACAAGAACCCTCATTATCTCTTTCACAAAGCTGCCGCCGCCTGCCTCTCTAAAATCCGGCGACATCGCCGGATTCCGCTGCCACAAGTCACCTCTTCCTACTCTCGCTTCCTTACATGTTCAGCTCTCTCTCTCTCTCGATCTATTTCTGTTCTCCCTCTCCTCTTGGTCTGCCTGCCACCTCCTCTACTCCGGCATACACCGCCGACATCGACTGCACCGCCATAGCAGCAGCGGCTTAGCCATTAACTCTTCCCCGCCGCAGTGCATCGCATCGCCAACACGCTGCCAAACAGCAGCAGTCAACTATATTGCCACCTCTCTTTTCTTATTTTCGGCTGAACAGCAGCGGCCAAGCGGCCCCCGCCACCGTCGTCTCTCTGGCCACAGCCATCATCTCTCGCTCTGTTTCCTAAACTCCCGTAGAAGGGAAAATCTCCAACTGAAACTCAACCCTCCCCTCACTCCACATAGCAACATCGAGCCCTATTTCGATTTGGCAAACTCAACAACAGCACAACAAGTTTAGAGTAAGAACTCTTATTTCTTTCCTATGGGGCAGCCCTGACTTGAGCTTCTTCTCACTTTCTATCCGTTTACTTTTTTTTTTTTTTTATGGTGGTTGGTTGGTGAATGGGAGATGAGAGGAATTGTAGTTTGGTATTTTGGTGATTGTATGTATTTTGATTTGATCGTACTTAAGTTAACAGCTATTTGAATTGTGTCAGAAGAGTGGGTAAAAGTTGTACAAGTATAGAAAGTTGAGGAAATTAGAGAAAAATGTACGATGTCATGTCATGATCTCATTACTCTAGCTTGTCTTCAGTTTTCGCTTAAATCTTCTTATTTATTTTTAAAGTATAATAGCTAATTCTCGACTTTAATAATTAACGTGTGTATAAAAGTATAATTAATTATTGGTATAAGATTTGAAACACGACCTTTTTCGTCTTAATTGATTGTTCTGAAGGATACAAAATCTTTAATTAATTGATTGTAACAGTATTCAAAGATCTGGGGCATTACAAAACAAATATTCAAAAACTACCATTTTCTTTTCACATTTTCTCCCTTCTTAACTCTTATTATTCATTTTTATCATATTGTGAAACAAGTAATCAGAAAGTGCCTTTCTTTCCTTGGCATTTTCCCCCTTCTTAACTCTTATTCTTCGTTTTTATCATATCTCTCTCTCTATCTCTCAAATTATGCACTAAATTTTACTGAAAAAATTCTTGCCATGAGACATGAGTTGTGCTCTAACTTGATCCCTACTTAATTTCCCAGTTGTCGTCAAAGGGAAATTGTTCTCCCATAATACAAATCTTCTTGGTATCTTAAACCTGCGTAGACACAAAATTGTACATATAAGTATGTGCCCGAAAATCCAAGGATAATAATTTCATGTTTCATTTTATTATTATCGTAAAATAAATAAATATGAAACTGGAATTAGTCGGAGATGTAAGACGAGAATTAGGATAAATTTAAAGATGAGACATACCCCGTTAAATTTCTTTCCTTGCAAAACTGCCTGAGAATCTCGCCGGACAAACACTGGATTTGGCTATGATTAACACTGGAATCAGCCCATTGCCAGCCGTCTTTCACCCGGACACACCCTATCACCATTTCCGTCAGCCTCGAATCGGGAACTCCGATGACCACAATGCCGGAGATCCCGGGATGTTGGAATATGACACCTTCCACCTATGGTAAACAAAGATGCCTTTATTTAGCTTACAAATTGTTGAAATTCAAATCAAATCACCATCCAAAGTCTAACTGAGCGAGAATGTATTTCTCACGAATGATTGAATATAGATTCTCAATATATATCATGTTTTCTATAATGAGATATAACTAAATAAATATAACGATTCTCACTCTATCACATTTTAAGGTATAAGCTACTATAATCTTGAATCATTTAAATTTATCAACTAAATTTGTGAGCTCCTAGATCAAAATATTTGACCAACTAATAGAACAAACACTAAGTACTTGGTCCCAACAAAAATATACATTAGTTACATCTCGTGCATCTACCATTATACCTACAATGATCGGCCATACGATTGGCATTCATAATGGCAAAGAGCATTTGCCTATTTATATAACAGATCGTATGGTAGGTCACAAATTGGGAGAATTTGGACCTACTTTAAATTTCCGAGGACATGCAAAAAGCGATAATAAATCTCGTCGTTAATCTTATCTTAAAAAACATATCATTATCATATAGATAGGTACTTATGATTCATTAGTAGGAGAGAACCTTATGCTGCTAAAGAAGAAAAAAACAGAAGTACGCGCTTTAGGCCGACATATATCTCTATCTGCTGACAAAGCAAGAAGAGTAATTGATCAAATTAGCGGACGTTCCTATGAGGAAACCCTTATGATACTAGAACTCATGCCCTATAAAGCATGTTATCCCTCGGAAGATTACGAAGATTACGAAGAGGCCCCTCAGAATGGTCCCATGGCTCGGTTACAAGCAAAGATACTAAAGCGATGGAAGGAAAACTAACCCAATTCTCATGAAACTACCGAATCCCTCAGAAACAAGCTGGAGAGATAACTAACCCACCCAAGAACAAGGAGCTGAAGAGCATCAATAACCAAGAAACATAACCTTAAAAAAAGACCGACACCATCCTTACCTCTTCAGGGTAAATGTTCTCTCCTCCACTCTTAATCTTATCCTTTGCACGTCCAACAAGCCATAGATTACCTTGCTCGTCTATACGACCGATATCTCCCGTATCCAACCAACCTCCTTCGTTGGCAAAATTCGAACTCAACGACGGACTTGAGCCCCAATAACGAAGCATTGTATGAGGACCCCTCATCAATATTCTCCCACCATCGCAACATTCTTCAACACTTACTTTTAGTTCAACATGCGGGGCAGGTTTCCCGACACAAACACCTCTTCTACTGCTTAAGCTCGACCTCTCGATGTCGTAAGATGGCAGGCAGTAGTCGTGGCTGCGGCTCTCCTTCGTCGGATCGTGAAGAGTCATGAATGTCACAGAAGAGCATGCCTCTGTCATTCCTACAAAGAATCAAAGCAGTTGTCACATATACATGACATGTGTGATGAGGAAAGATCATTCAAACACACCGTAAGCAGACAAAATTGTGGCCCTTGGAAAAATCTTGGATGCTTGTGCAACAAGCTCGACCGATAAACCACCACCTCCGTTGAGGATCTTCAACACCGACTCAATACTTTCGGATCTTCGATCCATCCTACAATAATATTTCGAACTATTCAACACAATCTCGTTATCTAGAAAAGAACGATAACACAAAAATTAATTGAATTTGATACAGAAAGCAACTACATACGAATGGAAAGAGATCAAATCAGCCATCATTGTCGGAACAGTGATCAGAGAAGTCACACTATGCTCTCTTATTGCTTCAAACGCTAATTTAGCCTCAAACTTTGGTGTTATGACGTGGCAGCCTCCTGCCATCAACACAGCAAGGGCCGATGAAATCCCACCTATGTGGCACAAAGGCGCCGTGTGCAGATACACCTAATCAATAAATTTTGTGAACATCAGATTTCATCTGTGGACACATTAACTTGCAAAAATATACTCGTCTCGAGAAGAAAATGCATACATTATCCTCATCATAACGAACAATTGCAATTTTTGCAAGGGCTTGAACTACTAGAGCAGAATGGCTTAATGTGACTCCTTTTGGCGTCCCAGTAGTACCTGTGGGGACACAGATTAGCATCTATGAGACTGGAAACCTCGCTTCTTACATTTGTTAAAGGACAAGGGAAGGTATACCTGAGGTAAAGCATATGATTGCAACTCTTTCAGGTGCCCAAAGATAGTCGAGCTCAACATTTACTTGAGTGGACTCCGCTAGCAACTCGTTGGCAGAAACTGCAACTTTAAGACAAGAACTATTACTAAATTTACATGAACTAAATTACTATGATCTATCTTAGTTACTCTGTCTCACTTTTGTTACCAATGAAAGGCATGTCCATTTGAACATGCCACCGAAGAGATGAAACAGAGTCTATCTTGAACTTAGAATGCCAATAGCCGGAGCTCGAATCTGTCACTAACATTACCGGCCGGGCCACCTCCATGGCCGATTTCGCCTCCTCCAAGCTCTGTAAATTGGTGAAAGTTAGCACAGAGAAAAACCACAATAGACAAAATTCATGAGATGGGTCCCAACAATTACGTGCGGGAGGTGTTCTCGAGCGACGAATTTGGCTTAAAAAGTATTGGAGGGAATTGGTCTCGTAATCTTTCAATTACAGACTCAAGTAGGCTACTAGCCCCAAGGGGCATGTTGAATGTGAATTTTAGCAAGATAATTGTTGACTAAATTTATATTATTTGAATTCAACTAAAAACTAATTTCAATAAAATATGAAAACCATTAAATTAGAGAACCTTTGTGATCACAAAAACTTTGACTAGGAATATGAAATGATGAGCCACTAACCCATCGATAGTTAAGCGGAGCAGCGATTCCTCCCACGTATGTAATAGCAAGCAGCCATTCCAAGTACAAATCACTGCAAAAAAATAATCACATTAGTCTAATTTCCATCAATAATCAACTTGGCTGATCAAATGTTTATTTAAATATAATATTCATAAGCGCGGTCAAATTCGAAGTTACATTTACTTAGATAAAACTTGTTTCATTAAGATATGAAAGGAAAAAGAAAGGCATGGCTAAACCTGTTGAGAGCAGAAATGGAGATGACATCACCGGGCTTGATGCCAAGCTGGAGAAGCCCGCAGGCCAGGCCCGTAACTCCTTCGACGAACTGCATTCCGGTTTTCCGGCGGCCGTAATTGATGGTCACGGCGGAGTCGCGGCGGATGGTGGCGAGACGGCTCAAGCACTGGCAGATGTGGGCCTCCGAGTGCGTAGTCATCAGTGTCGAGAGAGAGAGAGAGACTGAAAGAGATATGGAGGGAGAGGCAGAGAACTGATGCAATTTATACTTTTTTTTTATCTTGTTGTGTTATGCCATAGGATTAGAATTATGTATTTTTAATTGAGACTACTTTGATATTCTGTGCAGATGTTTTTAAATTGTGACATTGTCTTTGATTAAAGATGAAAATGACGGTGGAGTTGAATTGATTAGCAAAATAGAGAAAATATAATTTCATTTAATTTTTGAAAACTTGTATTATTATGAATTATCTCTTACTTATAGTTATACCTGCCGATTGTCGTGAATAGTCGAATAATTTATAAATCCGCTAAAATTGAGTATAATAAAAGGTCACTAAAATTATAAGATTCTGTGTGCATAGAAATTCGTTGAAATGTTTATATGTATCTATAGTTTATGTATGTTTAGTTGATAAATTTCCCTTCTTGTCTTATATTCTCTTTTTTTTTTCAAAAGTTATATTCCTTTCATTATTTGTGAACAACTCACATTGAGTGCATGTCAATATTATTTTTAATATTATTTTTCATTTTAATACATAAAAACATGCTATAGAGATCACCAAATTTACAAATTACATAAATTTAAAGTCTGATATGTATTCTTTTATTCATCTCTTTGAAATCAAATGAAAAAACCAAAAAATACAATAAAAATTGATCTTTAGTTTTTATATAATTTATAAATATAATGGTCCCAATAATATCACACATTATTCTATTTCTTGCGGTGTCTTTCATGCCCTATAGTTAATTTTTATTATCGATTAGTTCTCTTTTGACCTCCAAATTAATGCGTTACTCAATGGAGCATGATATCAATTAATTGAACATATATATAAACAATTCTCCAATTAAATTACGGACTCCATTTATAAATTCATACTATATATGTGCATAGATATATATATATCAGGATAATGTGGCACTCGTAGACAGCATGCATAGCGCAGCCCAACTTCTGACTGTACTAAGTTTTAATTCATGCTTAGCATTGCTTATGTCACTACGTTTATAACAATATAAAAAATATTCAAGCGTTTTTCTTGTTAGAAATTAGTGATATTAAAATATTCAAGAGTTTAACAAAACATATTTCGTATTTATTATATATCTTTGTACATGCATAATATATATATATATATATATATAGGGGTTGATTATAGAGAGAACCACCCCTAAGATGAGAACTAAGAACTAATCAAGACCTTAGATCTTATATTAATTAATGGTCTAGATTTAATTTATGTCTATGATATGTTATCTCTTAACTAATCAAATTATGAATATTTTTTATTATTTAAGGGTGAAGTGGTCATTTTAAAATTTATCTTACCCAACCAGTACCACCCATCCTCCCTTAATTACCGCACTCTCTTTCATCCCTTTCATTCCATTCTCTCTCTCTCATCCCATTCTCTCTCTTTCTGAATCTCTGCAAATAAAAAAAAATATTCAAGATATACAAAGTTATTAAAGATTTCTTTATTTTCTAATTTTTTTTTCTTTTATTTGGGAAGCAAAGCAATCAGGGAATTTATACCGATCATGATGAGATGACTGCAATTCATGAGCCAATTTTATTGGCATTTTATTTACAATTTTTGGGCAGATATATATGTATGGAGTGTTGATTATTAAGAATAAACAAGGATTTTATATTATATTTGAAAATTTAATTTCATTTGGTTGGTAGACCCCTTCCAATCTTTACTAGTAATCTATGCACAAATACGTTTTAATGCGTGAACATGGAGATGCAAACAGTGCACAAATATTGATACATTTGTGTGTCTTTTGTAATGATCGATGTTCTTGGTTGTGCATATATCTACAATTAAGTACTTTGGTTTTTTATATTGAGTTGTTACGCAATGTTGAAATCGTCTCGTATGCACAAATATAGTCAATTATTTTTAGTGTATGAAGATAATTGATGTAATTAATTTTAAATGAAGTCTAATTTCATAATTCTATTGTTGTAGTTATGCGCATGTTATACATTAGTTATGCACATTAAAAATAACGTGTTCTAATTGATAAATCATTCTTCATAATTTTTAATGTGCATAATTAATATATATCATGTGCATAACTAATGTATAGCATGTGTATATATAGCATGTAAACAAGTGAGCATGTAAAAAATTATTTGTGCACAAATATCTTGCCATTATGCATTATGTGGAGAAATCAAATTGTGATGATTTAATATCGTAAGATGTTGAACAAAAAATAATAATGAAATTGAATCAATACGAAAATAAACGATACGAATGAATTATACAATAAAAAAATACCATGCATAATCAAATGAAAAATAAAAATAATGCTATTAAATGAATATTAAAAAAATACTTAACTACAAAAAAATAAATGTTGGAAACTATCAAGAACAAAATAGATTACACGTTGATGACATAATTATTTGCAGAAATAATTAAACAATGAAATGCAGAAACAAAACGAGGAAGAATAGAACAATAGAACTACTCTAAGTCATGATTACGTTACCAAAGAAAAAGATACATTTAAGATATGCAAATAAAATAATACAATTATTATTAAAAAGAATCCCTAGAATCACTCTAATAGTCGATTAGATTGTTAACAACAAATTACAACAATAACCTTAATGAAATTAGCAGAAATAAATATACCTAATATATCTAACAAATAATGACCTTCAGATCATGGAAATCCAACGCACTATATTAGTTCTCATTTCTTAAAATATATATGGTTCTCATTTGATCCATCCCTATATATATATATATATATATATATATATATATATATATATATATATAAATACACACATATATATATGTATATATATATAATTTATATGCAATACTTATTTTTTTTGTAAGATTCGTTTTATTTTATTTTGTTTTCTCTCTCTTTTCTCGATGATTATGGAGAAACCCTTCTTTTTCCAATTAAGAAGTATTTATTTGCACAATTCTGCATTAGTTTACTGATTCAAATGATTTATTCCAAAAAAGAAAAAGAAGGGAAAATTTAATAATGTCACTCGCAACACGTAATTATAAATGAAATAAAAATTAGAGTGTATTCTAAAAAATATTATAACTCCTATATCCACCAACATAATGTGTATATCTATAGGAGAAATTCCATAAAATATGTAAATAAGCTATATTCATCTTTCACATGGTTATATTTTATTAATTTAATTATATTAAAAAATATTATTTTGTGAGAAGTGATGTAATATGTAAATTAAATAATAAATTTGAAGTCCCCTAGGGACAGTCCAATGGTTAAGGTGGGTTCCTGTGGTCGAGAGGTCACATATTCGAACCCCACCAAATGCCTCTATGGGTTTGAGTCTGTCACACCTGGTTTTCCAAGTGTGGTTTACCTGTCATGTGTGGTTTGCAGGTTATTGCACAGAATCGTGGGGTTTACCCAGTGCGCACCTAAAGTAGCGGCTGTGGGTTCCCCATGATACCAAAAAAAATAAATAATAAATTTGAAATGAAAAGGTATGTGTATGATCTTGTGACCGTCTATATGGCACTAACTTCCATCCATGACATTATGTACAAAAAAGTTTGAAAAAAGTAGTCAATACCTACTTAAAACAACCATACTTACTTTCTTAGATATCTACAATTTTATTTTAATATCAAAATATTAGTCCAGAATTCATTTCAATACCTGTGTCAATAATTAAAACTTACGATATTTAAGGCTACGATTGCATATGGTTAAGATAAAAACACTAACCATAAAGTTAGGTATACTATTAATTAGGAATTTAATAAGAATTATGGTTGATTGATTGGGATTGGGTCGGGTACTCTATCTAAAATTATTCGATACTCGATTCCTATTTACATCTAAAACTGATACCCGATTTCGACCCGTCGAAGGAAATCGAGTATTCAAATACTCAAGTCGGCTATTTGGATACCTGTATATGCCCGATTTTTAAAATATTTGGCGTTTCTGCAAAGGATGAGCTTTCAATCGTTGAAATCTCTAGTAGCGGCTCCACATCAACATTGTTTGGAAAATTCTATCTTAACTGTGTTTTTTAATTATATCCCAAAACCTTACTGATGATTATGTTGCTGATGTAACATAGTGTTGCTCACATGTTAGAGAGTTAGCCTTTTTGGTTACAGGTTTCAGCAGAAGAACTATCAAGATTCAAGCAGTATTGAAACCAGTAGTACTGAAAGAAGTTTCAATACCAGCACAACTGAAGACTGAAGGCTAAAGTACAGTGATATTGATGAACAATGCTACTGAAGAATGAAGTTGAAGACTTAAGCCTGAAGTCGGAAGACTGGAGACTGAAGACTCAGCGCTGCTGAAAACAAAGAAGTCAAGAATATGACCAAGTGTCATACCAGTAGCTGAGAAGTCGAAGTTGCTGAGAACTACATATAGCTGAGGCGTCAAACCGACTCAGGGTCACCAAACTGATAAGAGACAGAGTCCACCCTGCTGATAAAACTCGAAGCAAACTCGACTGATACGACCTGAAGTTAACGTACGGAAAAGACATGGAGTTAACCCAACAGAAGAAACACATAGTTATTTAAACTTTGAATGTTTGACTGCCACGTGTTGTAGCATATCTATAAAAAATCCTGACATGCAAAAACCATTGTTCAGAGTTACAGAGCTACAATGTATGATAATGCAGACGTCAAAAACGATGATGGGTATATTTCAAATGACAAATAAAATGGATGTGATTTGTGCTCTCTCCAATGATACTATTCATCATCTGCTCTATAAATACACACAAAAGCCAACCTTTGAAGGTTACCGAAATGTTACGCATTCATATATTCTTAAGCACTCAGAGCTTATATATCAAGAACAATTACCCAACAATTTCGAAGAAGGGAGTTCCAAAGTATTATCAGAAAATCTTCAGAGCTCAAATATGTTTATCAGCTCAAGATTTCAGTAGACACTCCCTTATATTCTATGTTACTTTCTTGCAATATTCTAAGCTTAGAAATATTGAGTTGTCGCCCGTGAAAGCTCAAACTTGAATTGGAAAACTCTCTACTCAAAATCCCCCGTTTAAGTAGAAGTTGGGTAAGTAAGAAACGAAGTGTTAGCTGTTGAAAGCTGTTGGATTTGTATACTAAAAGCAGTTTTGGTTGAGCTTGTATACAATGTTTCCTGTTACCACTATTACAATCTCCTATCTGAATTGATTACTTGATTGTATATATCTATGTCCCCTTATCTCATATATAAGTTAGATCATACAGTGTGTAGAAGATCACAGAAGTTTGTATGATTGGTTAAGCTTAATGAGATATAAAAAGTATCACAGCTGAGACAACTTGAGGACGAGTTGTCGGTATAAAGTGCAGTATATAGATAAGTGACTTGACTTGGTTCCTTGTCTATCTGCATGCGTCTCGGCGTATTGATGGATCACGGTGAGATGAGTTCTTCTATCGACCGTCGTGAAGAACCTAGATCTCGGAGACTTACGTTGATCTAAACCTCGATAAGGTATTAGGTGAGTATGAGTTCTTGACCATCACTTTGACTTGCTATGGGTGAGGTTACATGAGATAACCCAAGATTCTCTGCATCTTGGGTGGTGGCGGTCTTGTATGTCATGCTAGTTATCTCAGTCAGTCACCGTATCCGTTTAGGATGATGGCGCCCCTTAAGGAGCTCAAATGTTTATTTTACTAAACCCTGTAGGTTGAGTTATCTCAAGTACAATAATAAGGTTGAGTGGTACTACTTAAGGAATTCAAGATATTAATTATTTTAAGCAGTTAGAATGCTGTAAATAATTAATGGACGTACGATATCTTAAATACGAGGATTCGTAAAGTCTAAGTGAAAGCCCGACTCAATTTCGGTAATAAAGGGTAAGTCAACATTTATTCTCTAGTGGCGTGAATGAATGTTTATAAATTAATTTATGTTACAGGTGAGCATAAGATAATTAATTTATTTTAGGTCCATCTTTATTCCTTGCATTTGATCCCTGGGCTGGCCCATCCAGGCCTGGAGCTAAGGTGAATTTCACCCCCTCCTTTCTAGAGTCCTCTTGGGACTCGACTGATCCTCTCTATCTTAAGAGATAAGATTATATTTATTAGATATGCATAAATTCTATCTTGATAGGATTTGGGAGTGCATTATAAATATAAGGTGAGAGAAAAATCAAGGCTAATCTTGATTCCATATTTTCGAGAATTACTATAGTATTATAGTGAGAATTTTCAAAATTGAGAGAGAAGAAAGAGGTGATTTTCTATAGCATTCTCCATAGGCGTCCTCACTCGACATTGGAGATTAGGCAACGGGATCTGATCCGGAAGATCAAAGCACGAGTCTTGATCCGTTCTACCGACAGTTCGCGGTAAACACGAGAAAATCCTACGTGTTGCAATTAATTATATAGGTGCATGCTAGGGATATAATCAATGTATGGTGAATTAAACATCCAAGATAGATCATCGGAGAGGTTAAAATCGATTTCCTACAATTGGTAGCGAGCACAGGATCGATATCTTGGCTCTGTTGGATTAATTCACGTTTGATTATAATGTGCGCAATTAATTAATTGTGAATCATCGTTCATCGTGGCTCGTTTTATTTTTGTCGGTTTTGTTTTCACCACGAGAAAATCCGTGGTTAGATTAGATTTTTCTTGTAAATCTTATCCGTAAAAGAAAACGAAGACGAAAGCACGAAGAACGAGACGCGAAGACTTCGCCGGGAGAAATCGGACGCCTGCATGCGAGCGTGCGAGCCACGGCACGCGAGGCATGCTCGGCGCTTCGCAAAGACGCCCCGGTTGCTGCGCGTGTTTCTCAAGCACGAAAAGCGGGCGGGCGAGCGGTGGGCACGCCTCGGCGGCGGCGCGCCTCAACGGGCGGCGCTTCGGAAGCTCTCAGCGATCGTGGCGGCGCGCGCGCGCGCGCAGCAGACGCGCAGCGGCGGCGGCGCGTGTATCGCGCGCGCGGCGCGCGGCGGCGCTTCCGGGCGACATCGAGGCGGGCAAGGTCGCGGCGTCGGCACGCTCTGGCGGGTCGCGCGGCAAGAACCGGCGGCAATAAGGCGGCGGCGCGGGACGCCCGACCACTCTCGGCGAGCAGCGCGGAAACCTCAACGAGGTCTCGGTAGATCACGGATGTTGTGTGGCGCGCGATTCGCCACAGATGCCCGATGGCGCTCGGCGAGTTCTCGGCGGCGTGCGGCGGCGCGCAGTGCTTCGGCGCTTCGCGCGAGCACGCCTCGATAGCAGAGCTTCTCGGCGGCCTCAGCGCGATCATCGCTACTGAAACCTCAACGCGCGCAGGCGTGCTCGGCGGTCTTGGGCGGCGGGCGCCCAATTTTAGCGTGGTAGCCCGGCGGTGCTCGGCGATTGGCTCGGCACGTCTCGGCGGTGCAGGCGGTGGCGGCGATGTCTCTCGACGGCGCGGCGCTTCGCTCGACGACGGCGCGAGGCTGGCGCGCATGGGTCTGTGGCAGCAGCGCGCCCAACCCTTTGATCTTGACCGGCCCATTTGACATGGGTCGACCCGACCAGTTCGGCCACGACCCGTTTTCAGCCCAGATCCGAATTTTGACCGGTTCGATTTTCGACCGGTTTGACCCCGTTCGATGATCCGGCCCGTTTTGATTTTTCGCCTAAATCCGGTTTTGTGAATCCGGTGCGTGCCCGTGCACGCGAGGCCCGTTCGAGTTTTAAAGATCATTCTTTGCAAATTTATGTAATAAATTAGGCGGAAATCTGAGGATCCACGAGTGGGCGCGATGAGCGATTTTATTTTATTTTTATCCTTCAAAGCGTGTCGTGGATGTTTAAATTATGCAGAAGCATGCTATGTATGTTTAATTACGTAGATAAACATGTTACATGTTTTCGTGATTGGATGCGCATAGTAAGCATGCTAGGTTTATCGCGTTTTTCAAGCATATTTTAGAATTCTGCGAGCATGTTTTACATGTTGAGTTCTATAGAAAAGCATGCTAGGATTACGTGATCTGCATGGATAAACCTTTTGAAACAAAAGACTAAGTAAGTAACCCGACATATTAATTTTTAAATTAAAATGTCAAGACCTCCACTTTTGATCTTTAAACAAAGTGATACGCATCGTGAGTGGCGCCCACACGCGTGGCTTGCTTGCATTGTTTGTCATAAGTTTCTTAGATGAGATTTCTAAATAAAACATTTTAATCTATTGAGAAGTGAGAGTTTCATGTAAGCGATCCACACGCGTGGCTTGCATATATGCGATTTTTCATAAGTTCTCTAGAGATAGATTTAAAATGAGATAATAAAGGAATTTGGATTGGAAGCGGTATGGTCTAGTGAGTATGCCAATTCTAAGAATTCATTTTCTTTGTTAAAATTGTGGTCATTGCTTAGACATCACCTCAGTACAACTTCCCATGAAGTCCCTTCTTGCGATAGTGATGTGGTCTAGTAAGGTCAATCATTAATTTTATTTGTAATAAGGATAAGTTGACATGGATTGAAATTAAACGACTAAAAGGTTTATTTTAGTCTGGTCGAAGGGTTCATGTGCAAACGTCCACACGCGTGGCTTGCATGTGGGATTCTTTGGGCGATTGGAGGTTTCAATTAATATAGTTTATCAAAAGGTTACAATATTATTGTTACGAATTATGTGCGATCGTATGCTTATGTGTTTACATTATCTTTCAGATATGTCTCTTACACCGATTATCAATATGCTCACACAAAATCCCTTATCCGGTCCGAATTTTATCGAGTGGAAACGAAACATGGAATATATTCTTATCGCTGAAGAACACATGTTTGTTCTTACTACTCCTAAACCCGATGCCCTTACTGACGCATCGACTAATGAGCAGCGAGAGTCAAGCAGACTTTGGCATAAATCAAACAATATGGCCAAATGCTATATGATGACTACTATGTCCAAAGGCTTGCGGTGCGACATCGATCGATGGTGAGCGATGAAATATGGTCAAGTCTCGAGAGTAAGTTTGGGCAATCGGATCGAACGATCGCTTCCACACAATGAGAGAAATCTTGGCGTGTAAGATGGAAGAATGAAGTTCGGTCCATGAACATGTCTCCCACATGACTCGTCTCATGGATAGTCTTGATCGGTTGGGAGGAGGTATTGTGGCGAAGCCAAGGTCGATATCATCCTCAACACACCGCCCAAGTCTTTGAGAATTTTCGTGAACGCGATCATGAGCAAGACCGAGTATACACTTAGTCGGTTGCTTAATGATCTCGTGGCGCGAGAAGAGTCATGGGTAAAGGGCACATGCTCTTGCTAGCACATCTAGGGGCCCAAATTTTCCATTGAAAATGGAAAAGAAAAGGGCACCAAAGGTGGTAGAAGCGAGGAACTAGTGGGAGTAGTGGGAGCAAGAACATGTATGCCACCGGAGGCTTGAAGAAGCGAAGGAGAGGCGGTGCTTCAAGTATGGCAAGGCCCGGGCATTGGAAGGCCAAGTGCCCTATGCTCGAGGCTCAAGTACGCCATTTGCTTTAATGTGAAACATGTTTAGCGACGTGTTCTACCCATTCTTGGGTAGTAGACACGGTGCGATCGATCATGTTTGTTACACCTGCGAGGGTTCTGCGGACAAGGAGGCGTGTGATGGCGAGATAACGATCTCCATGGGCAACGCGCGAAATTCGAGGCCGTTGTAGTCGGAGATGTTACTTTATGTTTTGATAGGGCAGTTTAGTTTTGAAAGGCGTTTTATATGTGCGGAGTTTGGTGGAACCTTATTCCGTTCCAAACTATTTATTCATGGATATTACGTTATTTTTGATAGTGGTGTTTCTATCATAAGAAATGACGAAGTTATATGTGGTGGCACTTTATATAATTAAGCTTTATACTATTTACGCCAAACATAATACATTTAATTATGTTGCATCTACATCAAACCTTAAAAAGAAAGTTTTCTTAGAAGATGACACCACATTTCTCGGCATCTTAGATTAGGTCACATCAATCTAAATAGGATCCAAAGGCGCCGAGAATGGGCGTTGGGTAATCTATGATTACTCGTTACCGTCTGCGAATCCTGTATAGAAGGTAAGATGTCGACTAGACCCTTCAAAGTGAAGGGTTCTGAGCAAAAAAGTGTTGTAGCTAGTCCATTCGACTCTGTGGACCTATGTCCACACAAGCTTGTGGAGAGTGCAGTATTTTGTCACTTTCATTGGCGATTACTCAAGTGCGGATACATATACCGCTTCACCGCAAGTGCGAATGCTTTGAGAAATTCAAAGAGTTTAAGGCGGAAGTGGAGGCGAAGCTTGGTAAGAGTATCAAGTCATCTGCGATCGGATCGGTGGTGAATACCTCGAGAACGAGTTTATGGACTATTTGGTGCGGTGTGGGATTACCTCCACTCACTACACAAGGCACACCACAACAAAATGGTGTGTCGAGGCGAAGAAATAAGACTCTCTTAGAAATGATTTAAGCGAGCCACGATGAGCAGCGGATCCATCAATTAATTAGCGCACGTAATAATCAGCGTGAATTAGTCCAGCAGAGTCAAGATATCGATCCCGGGCTCGATACCAATTATAGGAAAACTATGTTTAGCCTCTCCCGAGGATCTATCTTGGATGTTTAATTCACCATACATTGATTATATACCTAGCATGCACCTATATAATTAATTGCAACACGTTGGGGTTTTCTCGTGTTTACCTTTGAATCTGTCGGCGGAATGGATCGAGACTCGTGCTTTGACCTTCTAGGCGTATCCGGTTGCCCAATCTCCAGCGTCGGTGAGGGCGATCTATGGAGAATGCTTGGAAAAATCACCCTTTATCCTCTCTACACTTTTTCGAAAATTCTCTCCCAAGAACAATGGGAGTCTCGAAAATTATGATGATGATTATTGATCATTCATATAGATTTAATCTCTTACCTCATATTTATAATGCATTACCATAATCCTATATGAAAATTACCATAATCCCAAATGGAAATTACCATAATCCCATATGGAAATTACCATAATCCTTTATGGAAATTACCATAATCCCATATGGAAATTACCATAATCCTATATGGAAAGGATTATTACCATAATCCTATATAGAAAGGATCTATGCATATCCCATAAATATAATAATATCCATATAGGATAAAGAGAATAAAATCCTTACCATATAGAGAAGATAGTAGGCGATTTTTCCTTCCAAGCTACGGACTGGATGGGCGACCCGAGGATCAAATCTGAGGAATAAAGATGGGCCTCAAATAAATTAATTGTCTTATGTTGACTAGAACATAAATTAATTTATAAACATTCATTCATGCCACTAGAGAATAAATCTTGACTTACCCTTTATTACGAAGTTGAGTCGGGCTTGCACTTAGACATTCGAATCCCGTATTTAAGATATCGAGCGTCCGTTAATTATTTAGAGCATTACATTGCTTAAAATAATTAATATCTTTAATTCCTTAAGTAGTACCACTCAACCTTATTATTGTACTTGAGCTAACTCGACTGCGGGGTTTAGTACAATAAACCTTTGAGCTCCTTAAGGGGCGTCATCATCCTAGCGGATACGGTGACTCGTCTGAGATAACTAGCATGACATCTGAAGCGCCACCGCCCAAGATGCGGACAATATTGGGTTAGAACATATAACCCTCACCTATAACAAGTCAAAGTGATGGTCGAGAACTCATACTCACCTAATAACTTATCGAGGTTTAGATCATCGTAAGTCACCGAGATCTTGGTTCTTCACGACGGTCCGATAGAAGAACCCATCTCACTATGATCCTTGATACGTCGAGGCGTACCGGCATAGACAAGCAACCAAGTCAAGTCACTTCTTATCTATCTGCGGCTATACCGACAACTCGTCCTCAAGTTGTCTCGGTGTGAAACTTTTATATCTCATTAAGCTTGACCAATCATACGGACTTACGTGATCTTCTACACACTGTATGATCTAACTTATATATGAGATAAGGGGACACGGATATATGCAATCAAGTATTCAATTCGGATAGGAGATTGTAATAGTGGTAGCGAGAAACATTGTATACAAGCTCGACCAAAGCGCTTTCGATATACAAATCCAACAATCTCCCACTTATACTAAAGCAAACTTTTAGTATACAATGTGTCTCTACTAGCTATTACAAACAAAACCATCACTTTGTTTCTCCCACTTATACAAAAGTTTCATTTCTAAGTGGGTGCCATCAAGCGCAATTGAGTCCTCTAACGTCCCGGCGTAGACTTATTGCGGCGAGACTTTAGAGGTGCCATCAAGCGCAATTCAAGTCCTCTAACGTGCCCAGCGTAGACTTTTTGCGGCAGGCTTTAGTGAATGGATCCACTAGGTTATCCGTCGTATTAATCTTTGGATTCAGCACGTCCCCTCGTCTAACGATTTCTCGTATGACATGGTACTTTCTCTCTATGTGTTTGGTTGCCTAGTGGATCCGTGGTTCCTTCGAGTTTGCCACTGCACCTGAGTTATCACAGTAAACTATGATACTCTTGGGCAAACCAGGTACCACACCTAGATCCATGAGGTAGTTCATGAACCATCTGACCTCCTTAGTAGACCTCAAGGCGGCTACATATTGAGGCTTCCATGGTAGAGTCCGCAATGCATCATTGCTTTGCACTCATTGGGATCGGCCCACCTCCCAATATAAACACATAGTCCGAGGTAGACTTATTCTTATCACGGTCGACTTGGAAATTGAGTCAGAATAACCCAAAGGCATTAGACTATCTGCATAGTAGTAAATTAGCCTATAATCTCAAGTCTTTTCGGTGCTTGAGTATATGCTCTTCTTGATCGATGAGCTTATCGAGGTTAGGCGATATCTAGCTACTATGCTTACCGCATAGAAGATATCGGGCCTCGTGCATAGCATTGCGTACATGAGACTTCTAAAGGTGAAGCGTGAAACTTGTCTCATTTCCTCTATCTCGCTGCGGTCATGGGTGGCTGCTCCTTAGAATAAAGGAGCGCCATATGCGAAGGTAGCAATCCTTTCTTGGCGGTCCGCATACTAAAACAGTAATCACGGTATCAATGTAAGGCGCTGAGATAAGCTCAACATTTTCTTCTTGCGATCTCGTAAACCTTGATCCCAAGAATGTATAATCGCATCTCCTAAGTCTTTCATTTGAAAGCGATCGGATAACCAACTCTTTCGTCGATAACAACTTCACATTGTTGCCAATAGAAGAATTCATCTACATAAAGTGGAAGAAATACCACATCACCGTTGACATCTAAGCGATACACACTTTAAGCTGAGCAGCGGGTAAATCCATAGGACTTTTCGTCAGCGTAAGTTCCATGAGAAGCTTGCTTGGTAAATCCACTAGATGCTTTACCACCTCGTCAGCGTAAGTTCCAAGGTGATCGGAAGCGGTTTTCACGTCCATTTGCCAAACCTCTAGGTTGAGTGGGCTGCTATGGCGGAAGAATTACGATGGACTTGAGCATTGCTACGGTGAAAGGTCTCATCGAAATCGATGCCCTCAATCGAGTGTACCCTTTCGCCACAAGCACGGCTTTAAAAGCGAAACCTCTCCATCGAATCTCTCTTCCTCTTGTATATCCACTTACTACCTATGGCTTCTTGCCATCGGTAGAGTGTCTTTCATATATATCCATAGCGTTATGGACTCCGTTTCTAAGTCCATAGCGGTGTGCCATGATCTTGCATCAATGTCTTGTATCGCCTCCTTGTATGTTCATGGGTCGATTATTGCCTGTTCGTTTCCTAGGACTAAATCCGAAGATTCTCCCACGAACATAAATCGCTCGGGTTGACGAACAACCCTCCCACTACTATGAGGTTCTACAGGCACAATGGCAACGGTGGGTGCAGTAATTTGTGGTTCTCTATTTTGCACAACTTCTTTGGGTAGGTACCACTCATGCGGTCGGTATCTCGGTGGAACTCGACCCACTTCAATTTCTTGAAGTATCTAGGGTCGATCCCTCCCACTAGACTCGACATCTCGTACCTTTGGTCTAATCGGTGGTGGAATACGATCATCTTCTAATTCTTAAAGAATGATTTCAACTTTGGATTTATGATTTTCATGTAGTCCTCTTCTAAGAATCGGGCATTAGTGCTAATAATGACCTTCCGATCCTTAGGACTATAGAATAAACCACCTTCGTTCCTCTAGGATAGCGATAAAAGACCTTGCGTCGGATCTAGCCTCCAACTTGTCGCCTTCTTGTTCAAACACATGTCTTTGGGCCCATATCCTTATGTGGCTTAAACTCGAAAACTAGCGCCCAAACCACAACTCGAAGGGGTCTCTTGATGACTTGGATGGTACTAGATTTAGCAAGTATGCCGCCATTTCTAAGGCATACCCCGAGCGAAATAAGCAAAGTTGCATAACTCGTCATTGATCTAACCATTTCAAAAGAGTCCTATTTCTTCGCTCGACACACCATTTTTTGTGGTGTGCACGATAAACGCGCATTTTTACGTTTATAGTTGATATTTAAAGATGAGTTTAGGTCATTTAATGTGCGTTTACGTATCGATTCTTAATGTTTTATCTATTTCTAGAAGATCGCTCTTGGGTGTTCTTTTGGTGTTGTGTAGGTTCATATGTTGAAAATCGAAGCAAGGAACGAAGCACGAGCCAAAACACTCAATCGACTGTTTTAGCGACCGACCTAGCGGTCGCTAGGCTGGCCGCCTAAGCAACCAGCGCGAGAACCAGCGAGACCGCGATCGCGACCTCGTGCCCGCGAGCAAGTCCCAGCGAGAAAACTCATCACGATTTCGCGACCATGGCTAGCGACCGCTAGCCGGCCGCGAGAAACCATCTGGCGCAAAGGCGACCGCGGCGAGAAGCGCGCGCGAGACATACCTAGCGATCGACCTAGCGATCGCGAGGCGTGGTCGCGAGACCGAGCGGCAGAAGGAAAAATTAGGGTTTGGGGTGTGCCTATATATATGGCAACACCGCGCCCCCAACCGCACACACGATTCGAGTCTCTTTATTCAGTTTTCATCGAGTTTTCATATTTTTAGCTTTAGCTTCCATCTATTTTCATTCTAGAGTTTAGTTGATCATTGTTCTTCGTTTATATTACGTTTTATCTACGATCCGGAACGTTTTCGTTCGGACAATCTTTGCAAATTTCCGTTTTTCGCTGAGGTTGGGATTCAAGCCCAACGATTGTTCATCGACAGCTAATACGGGTTTTATTTATATAATTTCTATTTTATGGTTAAATCGTATTTTATTCCGTTTATTATGTCCAGCTAGATTTGTTCTAATCACAGGGTTTGCATGATCCGATCCTATATGTTGTGATTCTGTTATCGCTATTTACCTTCCAGGCATTGATTCATGATTCTTGGTGCTTATTTATATGTGTTAATTTCTGATCAATCTTGATGCATATCTAGTTGTCGGTTAATTACGTAATTGTATTAATTGTCAATCGATCTTGAATGCATGATACGAATGAGCCTTGAGTCGTGTTGAGATAGGATATTCGTAGGAAGCATATTCTTTGTGATCTGTTTGGGTTGCTTGTTTTACCTAGAGGCGTATGATAATAGGAAAACTAGTAATCTCTGTACCGTAATTGTCATATGAAGTTGTCGGTTATATATGTGATCTTCCATCTTATGCGGATTAAAATTGGTTAATAGGAGCAGGATAAACATACGTTGTGGATAGGATCAATGCATCCCAGGGTTAGTCGTCCTTATCTGCTTTTACCATCCGAGTGTTTATTGCTTTATTTTATTTTACGCTTTGTTACCTTTGCTTTGGATTAAATTCGAAGCCTAAAATCTTACCAAACCATATATGTTGCTTGGATAATGATGAATCATTGTTGAGTTAACCACGTGTTTTAGCATTCAATCCACGTGGATACGATACTCGCTTACCTTCTATATACACCTTTACGTGTGAAAAAGGGGCGATCAAATTTTGGCGCCGTTCGGGATTGTTAAGATCATATAGGAATAACTTGACAATTTGGAATTATTAATTCAAGTTGCACTTTTATTTTTATTTTTATTTCTTACCAATCGATTTCCTTCTTTTCTCCGGGTAATTTATGTTCACAAGGTCAGGGGACCTCTGAACTAAACTTTGATCCGGAAATCGAAAATTCACAAAGGAGAAGGAGGCGGGCAAGAAGAAAGGAAGCAATGGCAGCAAATCGAACAATCGAACAACGGGGCATTCCTCAAAGTAGTGCGCGCTGTTAGTAGATTTTACACAATCGGCCGTGATTGGCGACCATGGGACTCGTTGTCCCCGCTCCCGAGGCAAGACCGCTGAATTATATGTCTGAGACCTCCTCTTGAGCAATTTCAAGGAGGCGGATGGGGCCCAATAGCGCTAACAACTTTGGTCAAGCCGCCCTAATCGGCATGGTTCGAGGAGCAGTTCGGAGGAGGAGTCACGGAGGATCGAATGCCCGTCTCAAGACCTATCTCGATATTTGTGACACCATCAAGCAGAATGGGGTGCCACAAGACACAATCCGGATGCGCATGTTCGGTTTTCTTTGCTCAATCAAGCTAAAGGCGGTTCAAGACCTTAGACCGCTTGGTATCAACGGTTGGGCGACTACGTGAGAAATTTCTCTCAAAGTACTTTCCACCGGCTAAAGCACGAAGATCATGCCGAGATTTCCCACTTCTCCCGGTTAGGAGATGAATCTTTATTCGAGTCGTGGGAAGATTCAAGGGCCTATTGAGAAGGTGCCCTTGCATGGATTTTAGAGGGCGGCAGATTACACGGTTTATAGCGGTGACACCTCACAAGGAGTATTGTTGGCGTCGGTGGTGGTGCCTATTGAGCAGGCGTGTAGGCGAGGCCGGCCGCATCATAGAAGATGGCGGCCAATAGTTATCGATGGCGATGGAGAGGACACCGGTGGTGAAAGGCTCTTGTTGAAGGTGATTGATACGACAATATTATGGGCGATTCGCGCTTTTGAGAAGTCGGTTTGAGAAAGAAAGGAAAGGAAAGGCGTGGCTCGGATAAATCTTGAGAATCGAGACATAAGCGAGGCCGAGGGCGTGAATTACATCAATCGGAGGAACAACACATTGGATTTGTATCTTGGCAGTTTGGTTGAGCTTGTATCTGATGTTTCTGTTACCATTATTACAATCTCCTATCATTTTGAATACTTGATTGCATATATCGTGTCCCTTTATCTCGTATATAAGTTAGATCATACGGTGTGTAGAAGATCACGAGTGCGTATGATTGGTCGAGCTTAATGAGATATAAAAGTTTCTGGCGGGGCGACTTAAGGGCGAGTTGTCGGTTTAGGCTGCGATATAGATAAGAAGTGACTTGACTTAGTTGCTTGTCTATCTTTGATGCGTCTCTGACGTATTGAAGGATCACGGTGAGATGTGTTCTTCTTCGACCGTCGTGAAGAACCAAGATCTCGGTGACTTACGATGATCTAAACCTCGATAAGGTATTAGGTGAGTATGAGTTGTTGACCATCACTTTGACTTGTTATGAGTGAGGGTTATATGTTCTAACCAAGATTCTCCGCGTCTTGGGTGGTGGCGATCTTGTATGTCACGCTAGTTATCATGTCAGTCACCGTATCCGTTTAGGATGATGGCGTCCCTTAAGGAGCTCAAAGGTTTATTGTACTAAACCTGCGCAGTTGAGTTAGCTCAAGTACAATAATAAGGTTGAGTGGTACTACTTAAGGAAATAAAGTTATTAATCGTTTTAGCGATGATTGCTATAAATGATTAATGGACGTTCGATATCTTAAATACGAGGATTCGTAATGTCTAAGTGCAAGCCCGACTCAACTTCGGTAATAAAGGGTAAGTCGACATTCTTTCTCTAGTGGCATGATCGAATGTTTATAAATTAATTTATGTTAAAATTTGAACATAAGATAATTAATTTATTTGAGGCCCATCTTTATTCCTTGCATTTGATCCACAATTTGGCCCATCCGGGCCCGTAGCCAAGGAAAATCGGCGCCCTCATGCTCTCGATTGGCAAGATTTTATTCTCTTTATCCCGAGGATATAATTATATTTATGGTATATGCATAGATCCTTTCCATAGAAGATTATAGTAATAATCTTGAGAGTATGGAAATAATCCTAAGAGTATGGAAATAATCCTAAGAGTATGGTAATATTCCATATAGGATTATGGTAATATTCCATATAGGATTATGGTAACATTCCATATAGGATTAAGGTAGTGCATTATAAATATAAGGTATGAGATAATGTCTAGGCTAATGCTCACATATTGAAGAGAGAATTTTCGGCCATCTCATTATTGAGAGAGAGAATTTTCGAGAGTTTGGTTGTGAGAGCATTGGGTGTTTTCAAGCATTCTCCATAGATCGTCCTCACTCGACGTTGGAGATTGGGCAACGGGATACGATCCGGAAGGTCAAAGCTGCGAGTCCGATCCGTTCGATCCGTTCATCTCGTTCAATCGACCTCTTCGGATCGAAGGTAAACACGTGTAAACCCCAGCGTGTTGCGATTTAATTATATAGGCGCATGCTAGGTTTATAATCAATGTATGGTGAATTAAACACCCAAGATGGATCCTCGGGCGAGGTTAACATCGTTTCCCTACACAACCGTCACGGGGAATCCGTACAATCGAACAATGTAAATCACCCAAATTTCTCGTCGCCAACCCTAATAATTTTCAACGACCTCGCTGTGTTTCTCATTTCGAATGGAGTGATTCGAGGCGAAGAAGCCGAGTCTAGAGGACATGATGCAGCGGTTGGTTGTAAGCAACCAACAATTGGCAACGAACCAAAATCCGTTTATAAGCAACAGGCGGAAGATTAATCATTTGGAGTCCTTTGACGGCTATGGGAAAGCATATGAAGATGATGGAGAATCAAATAAGTCGGATAGCCGCTGTGAATGGGCGAGCACAAGTCGGGCCAATTTCCGAGTAATGTCTGAGGTAAACCCTAAAATCAACGTAATGCCATTCAATTGAGGTGGACTAGCCTATCAAAATCACGAGGAGGCGAGCGGTGAAAACGGGCAAAGAGAGGATCTCGCGACCGAGCTCACGGCCATGAGCCCGCCGCGAGGAATCTGATGGATTTCATGGCGGTTCGTGAAGCGACAAGTCAAAACAGCCACGAGGAGTCGGTCCGAGGGCCTAGCGGCGACCGCAGTGCAGGCGGCGCGAGAAACAAGCGAGGAGCAGACGCAAACCTAGCGCCGAAAGCGGCCGCACGCACACCCCGAAGAGCGAAGAAGCGATGGCGTCCGGTTGCCTAGCGACCGCACGCGCGGTCGCGAGGCTGATCGCGGCGGCCAACCGTGAAGAAATTTCGGCGTCGTGCCTCCAATTCCGTTTCCAAGCCGTTTAGCTAAGCCCAATCGATGAGAAGTTGACCGGGTTCATGGAGATGTTCCAAAGGTGCATCAATATTCCTTTACTTGATGCACTCCGAGACATGCGGGTTACGTAAAGTTTTGAAAGATGCCGTTGCCAACAAAAAGAAGCTTGGGAAATTTGAGGCGATAAATCTATCTCAAGAGTGCGGTCTTTGTCTTTGAAAAAAGTTTCCGCTCAGCGAAGGATCGAGCGACTTCACCATAGCATGTGTCATCGGAGGACGAGACATTCTCAAGGTCTGTGTGATTTGGGGCAAGCATCAATCGATGCCGTTGTCCATTTTAACAGATTGGAGATTGGGAGATCAAGCCGCCACCATAGCTCTTGGATGGCGAACACATCGGTGACTTATCCGAAAGGGATAGTGGAGGGCGTGCTCGTGAAAGTTCGAGATTTCATCTCCCGGTGATTTTGTTGTTCTCGATATGCGGAGGATGGGAATACACCTCTTATTCTCGGGCGATCGTTCTAGCTACCGGTGAGCATTGATAGGCGTGCAAGATGGAGATCTCACCTTCGAGTCGGCGGCGAGGAGATGAAAATCTCTATATACGATGCTATGAAGCGTACCGACGAGAAGACCATGGAAGGCTGTCGAGTTATAGGCGGTTGTCGCCACTCACTTTCAATCGGTGATCCGGTGGAGTTTTGTATGCGAACTCGATTTTCTCACCGAGACCTTGATGAGGCGTGTGGCGAGATTTTAGAGTATCTTGAGTCCATCGATGAAGTCGAGGCCCTCTCAAAGTCGATGCCTTATTTAGATGTGAGGAAGCCGATTGGAGGAGAGGATGACGTGCAACGAAGAAGGATGACACACCCAAGTTAGAGTTAAAGGCTGCGGACCACCTTCGGTATGCATTCTTAGGCGGCGATGAGGCGTGCCCGGTGATAATATCTTGGCTTTGACGGATGAAGAGCGCGAAACTAATGATTGTCTTTGAGCGATACAAGTCTGCGATTGGGTGGGCGATTTACGATATCAAGGGTCAGCCCTCGATTTGCATGCATCGGATCCTATTAGAGAATGAATCTGAGCGAAGGTGCAACCTCAGCGCCGATTGAATCCGACAATGCGAAGTCGTCGGAAAAGAAGTGTTGAAGCTCTTAGAGCGGGCATGATCTATGCCATATCCGGAATGAGTGGGTTAGCCCTACTCAGTGGTATCGAAAGGGGTATCACGGTGATCGAGGCGAGACAAGCGAGCTTGTGGCAACAAGACTCGTGACGAGGATGTCGGTTTACATCGACTATCGTGCTCGAACACGACCCGAGGAAGGACCATTTTCCCCCGCCTTTATTGATCGGATGTTGGACATACTAGCGGTATGAGTTCTACTATTTTCTCGATGGATATTAGGGGTATAATCAGTTGCCATCGCCTCGAAGATCGGCACAAGGCGGCGTTCACGTGCCGTATGGAGTTTTCGCTATAGGCGAATGCCGTTTGGATTGTGCAATGCTCCAGCCACGTTCGAAGGTGCATGATGTCCATCTTCCATAGGTTGATCGAGAATATTATGGAAGTCTTTATGGATGACTTTTCCGTGTTTGGCTCTTGATCGACCATTGTCTCCATAATTTGTCACAAGTCTTTGCAAAGATGTGAGGAGGCGAATCTTGTTCTCAATTGGGAGGAGAAGTGCCATTTCATGGTGAAGGAAGGTATCGTGCTTGATCACAAAGTCTCGCCAAAGGTTTGGAAGTGGATCGAGCAAAGATAGTAGCTATCGAGAAACTACCTCCGCCCACAAATGTCGAATCGGTGAGGAGTTTTCTCGGTCATGCGGGCTTCTATAGAAGGTTCATCAAGGATTTCTCGGCGATCATGAAGCCACCGTGCGGATTGCTCGAGAAAGATACCAAGTTTGTGTTCACAAATGAGTGTTTGGGCGTTCGAGAAATTGAAGTTAGCCACGATCTCGACTCAGTTTTGGTCTCCACGATTGGAGTCAACCGTTCGGTGATGTGTGATGCGGTGATTGGGCGATGGGAGGCGTGTTGGGGCGTAAGCGAGACAAACTTTTCCGAGTCATTTATTATGCAAGTAAGACTCTCGACTCTGCTCAAATGAACTACACCACCACCGAGAAGGAATTACTTGCTGTGGTCTATGCTTTTGATAAGTTTAGACCTTATTTGGTGGGCACCCACACCATTGTCCACACTGACCATGCCGCCATTCGTCATTTGTTCGCCAAGAAAGATTCAAAGCCCAGATTGGTGAGATGGATACTCCTTCTTCAAGAGTTCGACATGGAAATTAAAGATATAAAGGGCTGTGAAAATGTGGTTGCCGACCACTTGTCGCGATTGGAGAAGCCAGTCGAAGGAGAGGATAAGAAGATTGGGATCAAGGAGAACTTCCCAGACGAGCACATCTTGAGCGTCATTGATCGCACACCATGGTATGCTGATTTTGTAAATTACTTGGTGATTGGAGTTTTACCTCCATCGTGCAAAGTCGTTTGAAAAGAAATTTCTCCACGATGTCGAGTTCTATTATTGGGACGATCCTTATCTCTACCGCCGATGTGCCGATGGTGCGATCGTGTTGTGTTCCCCAAGGAGAATGGGAGAACATAATCCACGAGTGCCATAGTTCGTTGAATGGAGGCCATTTTGCGATGGCGAAGGCAGTGGCAAAGATTTGCCACGATGGATTCTATTGGCCTCGATCTTCAAAGATTGCCAATCTTTTATCGAGAGTTGTGATCGTTGTCGAAGAATGGGGAGCGTCACTAAGAAAGATAAGATGCCACGAAAACCATCATGGAGGTGGAACTATTTAACGTATGGAGGATCGACTTCATGGGTGCATTCCCCGTGTCTTGTGGTTACACGCATTCTTCTTCTCTTGTGGTCGTTTCCGTTGGGTAGAGGTAATTCCCACCGTCACGAGCGACTCAAGGTAGTGATCAAGTTCCTCCACAAGAACATTCGACTCGATTTGGAGTCCGGGGCGTTGATCGGCGATGGGGGTCGCGTTTAATAATAAGTGGCTAGCGGCGTTTCAGCCAAATATGGTGTGAAGCGTAGAGTCACCTCACTTACCATCCACAAGCAAGCGGGCAAGTGAGCTCGCCAACCGAGAGATCAAGTAGATTTTAGAGAAATCGGTTGTTCATCGCAAGGATTGGGCAAAGCGGTTGGATGATGCTCTTTGGGCCTCCGGACGACTTACAAAGCTCCCATCGGCTATCTCCATATCAAATGGTATTTGGTAAATCTTGCCATCTAGGTTGAATTGGAGCACAAAGCATATTGGGCCGAGGAGAATTAACATGGATTTGAGGAGGCCGGTATGATGAGAAGTGACCAGCTGTTGGAGCTTGATGAGTGGAGGAATGAAGCTTTTGAGAATTCTCGGATATCTGAGGAAAGAGCTCGAAATTCCACGATCTCCACATTCGTGCCAAAGTTCTCACGGGTAATGAAGTTTTGCTTTACAATGCTCCACTCCGTCTCTTCCCGGAAAGCTCAAGTCGAGATGGTCGGGCCGTATACCGTTTACCGTGCACATGCCGATGGGAGTTCTGACTGCTAGACTCGGTTGGCAACATTTTTAAGGTGAGCGGACAATACCTCAAATCATACTTCAAGTCACACCACCGAGAAGTCGAGGTGACCAAGCTCAGCGAACCATGATAAGAGGTACCGTTGAGCTAGCGACGATAATTCTAGCGGTTGGGAGGTAACCCAGCAGTTTACATCTTTCTGTTTTTGTTGTTTTCATTTTGTTTTATCATTTTTCTTTGTTGTGTCGGGTCTCGTTGTTTTGTTAGATCCCAAAGTTTTAATAGCTTTCTTTAAAAAAAAAAAAAAAAAGTACCTAGCCACCACCCTAGCGACCGCGAGGTCGCGAGTGTGTCATCGAAAAATTGGGCGTAACGTTTTTGGTCGGCGGCAGAGCTCGTGGCCAAGCTTCGCGATCATGAGCTCGATCGCGAATACGTCGACCAGCGTCGACCACGCCCGCCGTGACCCGCGTTTTAACACTTATCCCCCATTTTGTTTAACCTACACGCACACACACATATTTTTCTGAAAAATAGCAGCAGCCCTTCCCCTCTCAAGCACCCAATACACCTCTCTCTCCCAATTTTCTTGCGTTTCTCCATCAAATCCACTCAAGGTATGCTATATTTGCTTCATTCTTCATGGGTTTATGTTTCTTGAGCATGATTTGGAAGGATTTTATCCATTTATTCTATTGATGTGGGTTATCTATATTTGAGAAACTAGGGTTTATTTTGTTAGATTTGTTTGGTGTTTGAGCATGGTTAGTCCAATGTTAGGTTTATTAATGTTTATACACGTATATTGTTAGTGTAATTTGCCTACATTGTTGATTTGGGTTCAAAATTTGAGAAATATGCTTAAAAATCGGCACTATTGTGCTTTCGGCGACCGCGTCATGACATGTGGTCATCTAATCTGGCGCTTCCATGTATGTGTATGTCTTGTGCCCGCCCGTCTGTGACCGCTAAACCTGCCTCGCACCCATCCTCGCGACCGCGAGGTGTGGTGTGAATTTGCCCATGAGCAGCCCAATTATGCAAATTTTTGGTGTGTGTGTGTTTCACATTTTTTGTCTTGCAAGATCATATGAAAATATGGAAATAATTTGACTAAGTTGAAGTTTGGGGATCTATATTGAGCATTTGGGTGGGCGTTGTTTTGATAGTTTCATTCATACATGCGTTGACTTTGAAACTTTTTTAGGTACAAGATGCCGCGTACTCACGGCCACAAGCGCAAGGGCAAGAGCATTGTCTCCACTTCCCACGACGAGCTACAAGATGAGCTCCACGACGAGCTACACGATGAGCATCACGATGAGCCTCACGACGAGCCACGCAATGCACCTCAAGATGAATTCGATCCAGCGAATTTCAGAGTCAGACTGCCGAATGACTCGTCTAGAAGCCGTTGGAATCGTTTGGTGAGATTACGGCACAGGCATTCAAGGTTCATGTGCATCAACACGTGTCAAGAGATGGGTATAAGCGATGGCGTGGCGTGGTTGGTCGAGAGATCGGTGTACTCGATTATCACGCCAACTATCTTACATACCGGATCTGACGGCGGAATTCCTATCGACTATCCATGTCCACAAGACAAGCGGAATGCGGATTACATCACGTTCCATCTTGACAATGAGCCCGTCGACTATCCGTGGGCGAACTTAATGGAATAATCAATGGAGATCAGGAGGAAACTACATAGGGGCGTCGAGTACACGGTCAGTGTATGGCCAAAGTTCATGGACTCCGGACTTGTCACGCCCCAATTCAGGAAGGCACGGATGCCGGGGTATGATTAGGGTAGGGGTTAAGCGGGGAAGAAGGGGATACATATAACATACATGATAAGAAGATGTGACCATGAAATCGGGCGATCTCCTCTATAACTAAGACATATCACGAAGGGAGGGTGCACAAACAATCCTGTGAGAATAATATCGATATCATAACCTCGAGAAAACATGATCTTGGTTTATTATAAGTAATGCAAGAAAGCGAAATAGCATTACATCACGTCGACTAGACCGGTCGACCACATAGCATGCTCGTATCGAGACTCGCGTGAGAATAACGTAACAAATCTTGTTCCCAATCGGAAAGCAAATAAGGGACAAGAATACATAGTTATCGAGTGCGTATATAACCTGACATCGCGGAAGCATAGCATGAAGAAACCGCAGCTCCACCCCTCGTCGCCCGTCCGACCCTCCTCCATACGTGAAAAGATTTGAAAAGAGTTTGGGGTGAGTACTAGCGCACTCGGTGGGTTTTTATCATAAATCGAAAAGAATCGTGAGGCCGTGTTCGGAGCACTTACCTTAGAAGGTTTTAAAGCGTAAATCCACTTCTAAGTAAGCAAAATAGATTTTCATTTTCGATACGATCCGTTATTATTGTTACTCCCATCATAGAACCATGAACCACGGCTCGGGCGTATCCCGCCACCCGTCACATGACATTCATTCGCCCGAACATATCCGATCGGCCCACGCCGGGCGTATCCGGTCGGCTAACTCGGTGTGGACTTGGGTGAATCCCATCGAACCATAACCACCTCATTCCTTTTCCGTGTGGACTTAGGGGTCTATCCCCGAACCATAACCACGTGTTGGGGTCCCCTATGATCAATACTCAAGATGGTGATCAACCCATCGAATAGAGATCCGTGCACAACCATGATAGAACCATATCTTGGATCGGAGAGCGATAATAATTTCACAAAAATATTTTACGGCGTACATGTTTTATTTTGAAATATCGAGTAAATAACTCAAAATAAGCATATATAACCCAACGAGCAGAATGAAAACGTCAACCGAGAGATATCTATGGATCCGATGACTTCACCGATCGCCTTGGTAGGTGCACAGTAACAAGGCGGAACAACTTTTGGGGTCACTTCCCACAAAGCAAAGCAACAATGTGATCCAAGCGACGATCGTAGCAAAATTAGGGTTTCGACTTTACGAACCCACATTTGGCACTCTCGGGTTTTCAAATCAACTCGATGCGAGAAGGAAATATATTGAGGCATCAACACCTATAATAGGGTACTTTCAAAATATGCATGCATGCAAGTTGACTCAAATCTTAGTGAAGAAGCTTGAAAATCGATGCTATCGCCGGATCTAGGATAAACCATCCAAAATCAATGCATGAAAATGGAAACATAAGCAATATGCATTACGACGAACATGGAATGACAAGCGGCGTTGAAAATGGATAACCGGGCATGTCTTCCTTTAGAAAACTCAAGCAACGGAAAACATCCCGACATGCGTAAACGCGAAAAGCGTAAAAGCGGATCGGTACTTTAGTAGAATGCATGCCCGGAACTCAAAACCTAAAGGATCCGTAGCAAAGGTGGCCGTCGGCCGCAAACGGCGACAACGACCACGGCGGCGGTAATGGGCGGCGGTGGTTTGGCGAAATGGCGGCCTCCGGCCGTTTCCTCGCCCGTCCATTTAGAATCCCGAGTTCTATGCTATACGATCTACTAAAAGGCGGAATCAAAACAAGAAAAGGATAAAACATAAAACGGGCTGCCGGGGTGGTTGATCGGCGGTGGTGGCTCGGCGGCGTATGATAAGCGCCACCGTGAGCCTCCCGACTCGATCCCCACTCCCCGGTGACTTCCATGCGTGCACTGAGCTGCTCGGCTCTTCCGTAAACACGAGGAAATGAGCGTTGAAAATGAAGGCCCTAGCCTCCTATTTATAGGAAAAAAGCGGCTCTTGTTCTTGCATAAGCGTCCTTTTCGAAAACGCAAAATCGACGCAACTTTTGCAAACGGACTCAAATTTAGCAAACTTGGTACCCATGGACACGAAATAAAATACGGACACAATGACTATAAACAAGATATGCTTTTAAAAGATCCATGAAAAGTTCGGTTTTCGATAACTTCCGAGTGCGAACCTTCATGGGTGGTCGAAAACACGCATACTTAGTGTCATGAATTCGTCATAAGACACTCTTCACAACGCCTGAGGTTTCGTGGCGGTCGCGTCATCGAAACAAAAGTCAACCTTTGACCTTTTCTCAAAAACGTGCCATGCAAAGCGAAGGTTAAAAGGCGGGGTATTACAAGACTCGAGCACACTCCGTACTATGATGCCTCGAGATCGAAGGCTAGCTCGTCACGGAATCCGTGTCCGTTACTTCCACCGCTCATCACGTCACCTTATACATGGCCGTTCGACGCGCGTCATTGTTCTATCTGAGCATGTGCATCCCGATTGGAGCCATGTTCAACGGAAGATGCATGCCGGCATGTTCCTAGCTCAAGACTTCCACATGCGATCCACGGTTTGGGTAATTCGAAGATATGCATAGGGGATTCATTACCCCATTGCGATTTTTGGG
This sequence comes from Salvia rosmarinus, assembly GCA_036937905.1. Classification (NCBI taxonomy): domain Eukaryota; kingdom Viridiplantae; phylum Streptophyta; class Magnoliopsida; order Lamiales; family Lamiaceae; genus Salvia; species Salvia rosmarinus. Next base: position 46,551,272 of record CM072819.1, read on the forward strand.
ATAACGATTCGAGAGAGTCCTATATCTCACGACATCTTCTGGACAAGCCGTGCTATCGCCCGAGCGTTCTGAAGAGGCACCCCGGGCGTTACTGTGGTCGTTATATGATCAAACGGCCGATCGGTTTCGCTACCCGATCGAGCTCGCGGTATAAGCCGCTACTTTAACACGGATGCAATTGGAACTTGAGCTCCCTGCGCACTATCGTGGACGCGGCGCGTGAGCGCAAGGCAAGGTCGAGGCGAGCAACCGCATGAGGAGCAAGCCGGTCGGAAGTGGCTCCCAGGGACGGCGGCATATTACACCCGCCACCCGTTCGAGGCGATCCCGGGATTTATGATCGATTAGATCAAATAGATGGTCATCTCAACCACATTGACGGGAGCCTGACCTCGATGATGGAACAACAGCAAGCCCTCTTCACCCAACACCAGGCACATCTCGAGCAACAACGTAAGATGATGGAGATGATGCAAACAATGGAATCGATGGCGCGGATTTTATCCGCCACCGAGTAGCGTGGCATTCGAGGTAAGTTTTCTCCCAACTACTCTTTTTTACAAACCTTATTGCTTCCACATGTTCACAATAAGTTTGGGGAAGTAAACGAGTTTGGTTGGTTGAGAATCTGTTTATGTTTACGTGCTTTATTGTTAAGTTGTTATGCTTTGGGGTCTTTTGTCGTGTTTTGTTTTGCTTTTCGTTTTGTGTGCGTCGATCAACGAGTTAAGTGAAGTGTGTTAATCCATGTGGCGATAGCGATAGAAATTTTGGTGAAATTTAATGATAGTGCACATGATATGTTGGAAAATGACGCATGAATGGCGTGAGATTGCTTAAGCTTGTTGTTTTCACCATTTGCTTATCTGTGAGACTTGAGCTTTCTTGTATACATATCTTGATCTGATTTACATTAATGTGTGATATCATGCATGTGATTATCTTCTAGAACTTGCCGTTTTTACGTGTCGAGGCGCAATATGTGTTTTAATTTGGAAAGGATAAAGGCCATCTTTGTTAACCACATATTCACCCAAACACTAACCCGATGATATATACCATTTGTCGCATTCTTTGAGCCTTTATTAGACTTTTTCTTTCGATTAACCGGATGATAGGAGGTGAGGATGGATATGGGAATCAAAAGGGGTTGAAATTTTGATGTAGTTATGACGAGAAAAGTTTCTTTTAGAAAAATACATCTGTGGTGAAGAATAGTACCTTTGTTGTGAATGATAAACCCTATAAGCTCTAGAAAAGAAAAGAAAAAAGCAATGATAAGTTCACTATGTATGTTGAGCATAAAGGGTCTTAAATCAAAGTATAGGTACCTTATGTGGCATAAAACGTCGATTTAACATGTTGGGAACGAAGAGGAAAATGGACAAAGTCCATATGTGTCGAAAAGTATAAATGGGGATGCTTGGAATATTCTTGAGTCACTTAGCCATATATTATCCTACCTTAACCAATGTGCCTACATTACAACCTATGAAAAGACCTCTTTGATCCTAATTTGAACACAATGACGCGGTGGAGATATTAGAGAAACGGCAAGCCTATGGTAAGATGTTGCATTTCATTGATCGTTGAGTGTATACGTCCTATATTTCTTTATGAGTTGAGTGTATCCTATATTTTACACACATGCCGTTGTGAGGGTTGAATTAAATGAGTTTTTGCCGTCAATTGTTGTTTGTGTTGAGTTGACTAACGTCGTCATGTGCACTAATGTTTTTGAGCGTTGATATGTTTCTGAGGCCTAGAATGGTTATCATCTTTGCTACGCTCGTTGATCTTTTCGTTGTGTCTTTCTGTTTTGGTTTTGTTTGAGGACAAACAATGATTTAAGTTTGGAGGGTTTGATAAACGCGCATTTTACACGTTTATAGTTGATATTTAAAGATGAGTTTAGGTCATTTAATGTGCGTTTACGTATCGATTCTTAATGTTTTATCTATTTCTAGAAGATACTGCTCTTGGGTGTTCTTTTGGTGTTGTGTAGGTTCATATGTTGAAAATCGAAGCAAGGAACGAAGCACGAGCCAAAACACTCAATCGACTGTTTAGCGACCGACTGGCGGTCGCTAGGCTGGCCGCTAAGCAACCAGCGAGAACCAAGTGAGACCGCGACGCGACCGCGACCTCGTGCCCGCGAGCAAGTCCCAGTACGAGAAAACTCATCTGACGATTTCGCGACCATGGCTAGCGACCGCTAGCAGCAGCGAGGAAACCATGCTGAAGAAAGAGGCGACGCGGCGAGAAGAGCGCGAGACATACCTAGCGATCGACCTAGCGATCGCGGCGTGGTCGCGAGGCCGGCGGCGAAGGAAAAATTAGGGTTTGGGGTGTGCCTATATATACGGCAACACCGCGCGCCTAACCGCACACACGATTCCAGAGCCTCTTTTATTCAGTTTTTCATATTTTTAGCTTTAGCTTCCATCTATTTTCATTCTAGAGTTTAGTTGATCATTGTTCTTCGTTTATATTACGTTTTGTCTACGATCCGGAACGTTGTCCGCACAATCTTTGCAAATTTCCATTTTTCGCTGAGGTTGGGATTCAAGCCCAACGATTGTTCATCAGACGCTTCAATACGGGTTTTATTTATATAATTTCTATTTTTATGGTTAAATCGTATTTTATTACATTTATTATGTCAGCTAGATTTACATTTCTAATCCAGGGTTTGCATGATCCGATCCTATATGTTGTGATTCTGTTATCGCTATTTACCTTCGAGGCATTGATTCGTGATTCTTGGTGCTTATTTATATGTGTTAATTTCGATCAATCTTGATGCATATCTAGTTGTCGGTTAATTACGTAATTGTATTAATTATCGATCGATCTTGAATGCATGATACGAATGAGCCTTGAGTCGAGGCGAGATGATATTCGTAGGAAGGATATAGAGACGAATAATAGGAAAACTAGTAGGAAGCATATTCTTTGTGATCTATTTGGATTAAAATTGGTTGCTTGTTTTCCCTAGTGGTTAGTCGTCCTTATCTGCTTTTACCATCCGAGTGTTTATTGCTTTATTTTATTTTTCGCTTTGTTACCTCTCTTTGGATAAAATTCAAGGAAAACTAGTAATATGTTGCTTGGATAATGATGAATAATTGTCATATGCCAGACAATCCTCGTGGATTGTCCTTTATATATGTGATCTTCCATCTTGTTAAGATTATATAACTTGACAATTTGGAATTATTAAAAAATCGCATCGGGTAGTTTAAAACCTCGAACTAAAATCGAAAACTCCTCGGAAGGAGGCGGCAAGAAGAAAGGAAGCAATGGCAGCAAATCCAACAACAGGCGCCCGTACCACCGACCTAATGGAGTTTGGGAAAAATTGGCATATCGAGCAATTTGGAAATACGCTAACAACTTTGAGTGCATGCATGCAAAAAGCAGTTCGGGGCTAGTCACAGAGGATCCGAATGACCGAGACCCTCGACATTATTGGCGCCCTCGGTGAAACTTATAGAACATACACCTTTATGAACCCCTAAACGGGAGGTGAAAATAGTACACTCCTCCCGCAGCTCGGATCAAAACGAGAATCCCGGCAAGAAAGCCCCATCCCACCACCGACCTAATGGGTTTGGGCCTGGGAATTTGGAAATACTCTTGCAGTGTGGCATTCTGGCCTACTCTAACCCCGGGAGGACGCTCGGGAATCCGTGGTGCCTCCGCCGGAAGGTGGAGGCGATCTAACGTCCTTGACCTTATAATCATCCCAAACAGAGGAGACTTGGCGCCTTAGCGCTAATACCCGGTGACCTACCCTCCAAGGTATGACACATATAATCCCTAATCTCAATAACATTTTGGGAAGGGAGATGAATGGGCGGACGAGACCCGACAAAGAAGAAGATCGAAGTCATACTTACTTTTAAAGGAAGGATTTCGCTTCTCCGATGAATTTGAGAAAGGATTTACGGCAAAACTCTAAATTTTTTTGCTGGAGCGATGGGAAGAAGAAAGTGAGCAGTTTATCATCCGGACTATTTATAGTAAAATGGGCGCCCAAACTTGCCGTTTCAACTTCCCACGTGGCTAATTGCGATTTGATGTGGAGTAGACGCGCGCACACGTTTCGAGTATTTCCAATTGTCTGGCGCGTATGACGTGATCAAGGACGCGCTGACACACCGGTCTAATCGTGCAATCATCACTCTGACTCCGGACCTCGGCTTCGTCCTTCCAAGCGGCGTCGCTATCCAACGTCAGACGACTCAAGTCGGTCCTCGGTATCATCCAGACAGATATCGTTATCAAGCTCGATCCTCGGTATCATCCGGTCATCCGGACAGATATCGCTATCAAGCTCGGTCCTCGGTATCATCCGAACAGATATCGCTATCAAGCTCGGACCTCGGTATTACCTAACCGGATATCGCTATCTAGGTCGGACCTCGACATCCTCCTGCAGGACATCTCAGTACAATGACAGACGACTCAGCTCGATCCTCGACAAGCGGTGCACACCCAGACCGACAAACTATCAAACTCAGTTCGGACCCAGATCGTCAGATCCGTCCCTAACGTAAAAAAGACAACACCTTCGACAACAACCTCAGCCGAGCACCAACCAGCCTCGGCAAAATACGATCTTCACCTCACCTCGGCATAGTTGTTACTCGACTATTTGGGGGGGGCTATGATGGGATATGGTCCAACCGCTCAGCCCATCGGCAGCCCAACCGAGTGGGCTTGACCTAATGACGGCCCATTGCGGTTAAGCTAAAGCCCAGCCCGTCTAAACCCTGTCAAGACCAAGTCAAAGGCGGAGATCGTGGTCGATTATGGAAGGAGATCGTGATCGATTATGGAAGGAGATCGTGGTCCCATAAATCGAGGATCGAAGACAAGATCCACAAACATGTATAAATAGAGGTTAAATCGACGGTAGAAGGGTTAGCAACTTATTGAATACTAGAGCTTTTAGATACACTCATTGTAATCCGATTATAGTGAAAGTATTGAGGATCATCACCTCCGTGGACGTAGATCTCATTCTGGATCGAACCACGTAAAAACTCTTGTGTTCTTTACTGCTTTTCTTAAATCTCGTATATTTACATACACTAGATTTATCAATAGACTATAGTTATGTTCGTAACTTTCCATTTGATTCAAATAGTTTGTCTTTTAACACATCTAATTATTACTTACAATTATTTTTATTTGATCAAACTTAATAAATAACCCAATCTTATTTAAGTTTTGAAGTAAATAAATGTTTTCATAATGACTTTTCATTATAACAGAATCGCATGGTAGATTAGAGCATACATATAATTAAAATCTTTATATAATGTTTTTGGTGCAATTAAATTTATCAGGGAAAAATTGGTGTGGATGAATAGTGTTTCACAAGATGTAGTCTCTCTCTCTCTCTTATTTAGATTATGAAATTTGAAAATTTCATCGCGTAAATAAGTGGCAGAGTACAATGCACCAAATAATAATTAGTGGGGACAAACTTACTTGACTAATAATAATAAAGTATAATAACAATAATAATTATTTATTATTATAACTTTGTGCATTAACCATGAAACAGACAGGCTTTCACCGGATTATTTAGATTTGCTATTGCCAAGCTTTGTTACAATTGCTTTAGCATAGTGTACAACTCCTATTTGCGTCTATCTTTCCACTCATCACCACTTTTTTCTGTTCTCCCCGACAACAAATTATCCTATCAAGCATCTAACAGTGTTGACAATTTTTTCTTAGTGACAATTACTTTACACTTGTCCAATGATAATCAGAAACATTAAATTAATTTATTTTTTACAAAACAGGCTTAACCCTTTACTTGGTTTGGTTTCAGATAAAGTTATACTTAATTACTTTTCTTGGAAAATATATTTTATTTCTAATTCCAAACTTCCAATCGGTAAATGTACTTCTATATTAATTTTGTATTTCTATATTATTTTACATGAAAATTTCTCGGAAAGAACATATATTCACTCAAATTTATAATTTTCATAGATTTTTTAAATGTTGCAATTAGAATGCCGCCCTTTAATTTTTACAATTACCTCAACTCAAAAAAAAAAAAATTCAGCAAAGTTGTCCGATATATACCACACAAAGTTTTATCGATGAAATGACGTAGTTTTGGAAAATAGGAAATGCCATAATTGCAAGACATATAAAAGATGATATTATTATCATAATGTTTTAAAATTATATGAAAAAAATACAATTTCCATATTGTATTATTTGTGACAATCAAATATTTTTTAAAGGTATCAAACGGATATACCTCACCCCTACATCTTGCAAGTCAATAGGAAACACATTATAATTGTGAGAAATAAGAGCCTTCTATAATTTATTATACATCTTAGTTCAATTTCGATAGAAATTTAAAGATATAATTTATATAATCAAAATCATTCTCATACATCCACTTCAAAGCTCAAGATGTATAGCATAGACCAGGATTGACGAGCATCATGCTCTCTAAAATTAATTTGGCAACTTGATATATTTTAGGTCAAGTCCAAATCCAAAAGTATTAATTTTATAATGAAAACTATTAGCGCTTTATTCAAAAAATATTTTGGTGTATTGTTGTTTTAAACACATTCGTTACTGAAGTAGGATTGTTTTGGCAAATTATCTTGACCATATTTAATAACTTCAGAAATCATACTTTTTATAAGACAAACTAATATTTTATAACATAAGTATAATACAATAGTTTTATTTTGGATATTAGTATTTTAAAGACTCTAGCGCATTTTAAATTTTTGTTTATTGTGAAAAATAGATATCCAATTGTAATTAGGAATTATCTTATCATAAGGAAAATGAAAAAAAGCATACACGACAATATATAAGACTAAGAGCACCACCAAAAGCCTTCTTCCACTAACCTGAAAAAAGATGAACCGCAATTTACTTCAATACGGCGTCGTCGCCTGCATTACCTTCGCCGCCGTCGTCGGCCACTCGGCCGGCCGGGACCTCCGTCCATCGGAGCACGGGCTAGCTAACCAGAGAAACGCTTCATCGCCGGCTCATCGAAACGGCGACGCACAGAAAATGCTTTCATTCTTCGGCTCGACGACGCCGTCCAAGCCGCTGCCTGATGCGGAGGGTATCAGCGGCGGCGGCCACGCGTGGTCGAGCGCCCGTGGCGACGGCGGATCACGCGACCTTCGTAGAGACCATGTGAGGTTGGGGTTGCTGGCGGCGGCGGCGATTTGTGGTTTCGCCGGCGTCGTTTTGCTGGTTGTCTCCGGTGTCGTTTACCACCTCCGCCGCCGTAGGGAGAAGGCCGGAGCTGAGAGATTATCGTTGAATTCAGAGGTTACTGAGAAGGAATTAGTAGCTCCAGCTTAATCATTGTTATTTGTTGGGCTAATTCCTCTTAATCATTCCTCTTACTCTTGTCCATATTTGTTTCATGATAGATGAATAAAATTTGGTTTTATTTTTACAAAGATTTGTCTAGTTAAGGATTGAATGAGAACAAACGGAAAATTTCATCTTCTTGCAGATATTTCATTTTGGTATTTAATTTTACTATGCAGATAATAATGATATTATTTCGTATAGAGATAATAAATTCTTGCAAATTAAATATAATATTTAAAGCATATCAATAATGTTCCATTTCTTATTTTTAATAAATTTAATTTTTTTTAACTACAAGAGTTTGAAGTTGAGACTTAAATATCCATCGAATATCCAAACTCAAAATTAATTGAGAGATTTTGGAGCTTATCATTTGGATTATCCTCTCATGTTAAATATATCATCGTTCAATATCTGACAGATGAGTAAATGAATTGGGAGTAGGTGTGGCGGAGTTAGAGCATCCCAATAATTCAAGTTGCAAATTCGAATATCAGGCGACATAATCAACAACACAAGAGGATAATCTAATCAATAAGTTTCAAATCAAAAGTACTCGATCAATTTTGAATTTTATTGGTTAATGAATATTTAAATATCAACTCTAAATTCATGTAAAGAATTAGAAGATGGGAATTTATTAAAATTGGGGAATTATCAAAACACTTATAATATTAAACTTTAATTTATAATAAGTTCCAACTATTAAATATGAAGTATCATCTCTTCTGTTTAAAATATGAAGGTTACCAGTTTGAATTGATTTTCTGAAGTAAAATGTGCTAATCATTTCGCTTAAACTGAATATTGTTACATATTTTTATAATAATTTATCATTATCATATGATGACGCTTAAACCGAATATTGTTACATATTTTTATAATAAGTTATCATTATCATATCATGACTAAATTATTTAAACTAGAAAAACTGGACATGTAAGGACCACCACAGGCCAACTCATATAAATAGTTTTATGTGGACTTTATAGTCCTAAATTCTCCATTTCATTTAAAATATTTCAGTTTTTGTTGAATTTATGTCAAATACTATTTAGATATACATTTATCGTGTATATTTATGTGTAACAAAGTAATTTCCAAATACGAAAAAGAATAAATTGGATGCATGCATATAAGTTTTATGGAGACTCATACATATCTGAATTTTGTTTTATATTTTGTGCTTTTTTTAATTCTTTTTATCTAATAAGCTTATTTATAAGCTGTGCGTGTGTGACAGAGAGAAGGGGGGGGGCAAAAAAAGGCCCACCATAATCTTCGTAGCTAAGTTAATGCTCAAACTTGAATTTAAAAAAAAATATTATGGATTATGTAGATTTCGTATTGAAATAATATATAATCAGAGGAGTAAAATTGACGAGTTGAGCATATTAATATATCACTTTTTCCAGTTTAATTTCAATCTCCTCTCCACTTTTCAAATTGTTCCCAATCATTTTAAAAGTTTACGACTATCCAATCCGAATATACATTTTATAATAATTGCCGGAAATGACATGTTACTCAAATTTACAATTTTTACATATTTTTGAAATTTTGCAATACGCCTTTATATTAATTTTTTTGCTATTAAAATATCTACATTTATTTTCAACAAAGTTCGTTCAATACGTACCTTAAAACTATATTGTTTCAACAATGAAACGAAGCGGTTGTATTACTGCATAAATTAGGAATGTAGTAATAGCAACGTTTTAAAAATTGCATATAAATTACAAAATTTTGATAACTATCATGGTATTTCTGAAACTTATTTATAACCAAGATGGCAAATTTCAAGATTAGCAAAACTGGCCGAAAAGAATACATGCTAGAAGTATATATAAAAAAACAGAAAAATTCATACATGATCAAATTTATTCTCAAAAATAACAATGGGGGGTGGGGGAAAATTGGGTGTGTGTAATGTACATATACAGAAAGTGATGATGGTGATGGCGATGATATAAGTAAGATAGTTCAAAGAGGAACCCATTCTAGTTCAAGTTCTACTTCACCAGATTCTACATTCTGGAGCCTCAGCCACAGATCCTGCCTCACCTTCCCAGCAACGATGTTGACGGGGCTATCCTCTATGAGCGCGTTGTCGTATGATTTCAGCCACTTCCCGATCTGCATGTCTGAGAACTTTCTAGCGTCACCGTACGCCAGTGCTGAGGTTATCATTGGCTGGATGTCTATGTCCGCCTCTCCCATTATGTCGTCAGCAGAGAACGTGTCGTGGTCATAAACTTGCTGCCTCACATTGTGCATCAATTTAGCTAAACATGGTATATTCAGAGCAGGAAGAAGCAAAATTTGGTGATCATAAACTTGCTCTCCTCTCCCCTCCCTCTCCCTCTCTCTCTCAAATGTAACATCATGAGGGTGTTTGTAAATGTTAAATGGAATGTCAAAAATGAAGTTTGTAATGATGAAAATGAAGATGGGGATTACCAGTTTTACTTGGCTGTAATCGTGTGGAATAGAAAGCATAAGCTCCTCATTCCATACCGGATTCAAATTGCTATTCACCACGCTCGTTTGCACTTTCTATCATCACAGACAACCAACATCAAGCTCCACACAAAGATACTACTAACACGATATTTAGGCCACTCAGTTTGATAGCATAGGAAATCTAAAGAAAAAATATAATTGGAAATAAAACGCGCAATCTTACATAACATTCATAGAAGTTAAGTAGTTGCACGATACTCAAAAGTGTAGACGCGCTTGCAAATCATGCAGAACAGACTTATTTCCCATTTTAAAGAACGAAAAGAGACACTAACCTGCTGCCCGATAGTCAATACAACATATGGATCGCTTGATAGCATATCCCGAACAGCTAAGTTCGAGCCTTTAAGTATTTTAACCTTCATCATCCCAATATATTCCTGCTCGCGTCACCCATATCCGGAATTAGCTTTACTTACGCATATAAGATAGTCAAAACTGAGATGAGAAGTGCGGAAACATACTGAGTTTTCTGCAGAATTTGAACTTCTTAGGCTGTTAACAATCTTTCGGGATAAACTTGCTTGTAAAGAATTCTTTGCAGCGGAACCGGATTGAATACGCAGGCTAGGCTTCAAAAATGCTTGCTGCTCATATTTAGACCTACAAAAGATCACATAAAGATTGGAAAACAGTAATAATGCAGCTTCTGATTTAGCCGCAGTGGTTGGTTTGTCTATGTAAAGAGGTGAAAGAATAAAACTACTTGTTACCACTCCTCTGGTACACATTAATGAAAGAAAGAACATGATGACTACCATAGAGAGAAAAAGGGATAATTGTTGGAAATAACACTATTTACCCGAATTTGCAATTTTTAGACAACTTTTAAATAGTTGAAATTGCAACATCCCAATTCTTTAAGTAATAAAACATGTCATTTTATAGGTAAAATGATGTAATTTTATGGTACACATTGGATAGACTTTGTATTGGGGATTTTATGATTATATAATTTCAAAAGTCACATGAAAATTACAAATTTGAGAGAACAAACATCAAAAGAAAAATGACAGCTACACATTGACCGTACTTGATGAATTGCGTGCGATCTTCATGGCCAGCATCTGGTGGCGGCTTTGACACCCCTTCGGGAAGGTAAGCTTCATAAATAAAATTTGCTGATGCATTTCCACCAACCTCAATCATGGCTTCGATATCTTCTTCATTCCAATCATCTATAGTCACAGACAAAACCTGTGGCAGAATTGAGGATTGTGTGGTGAAAAAAGCAAAGGGGGGCTATAACTCTAGAAAAAAGACAATATCATGAAGTAATCACCTTCGAAATATTCGCACCAAGGCTTCTATGAACGCCACAACATTTTAAGCATAGAAATACTCCAATATTTGATGATCTGAGAAGACAAAAGAGAGCTAGAAGCACAATAGGATGGATACAATCTTTACGAAGGCCTAAACATACATTGATATCATAAGATCTTTCTTAATTGCAAGTCGACCATCTTAACTGAATTAGGACATTTATGTCTCATTTTGCAATACCTGTTCCTTGATGCGTTAAACACGCTTTAGGGGTATCCACATTGGGTAGACCAAAAATCTTGCTTTGTTTACCTACACTTAGCCCTATTTTCTTTGACATCATTTCCTAATTACTATCTGAGGTCACAGCTTCGTATTTTACCATCCCTTTATGTGCACAATAGACAGGGCTAGTTGCCAACATTTTATATCTGCTTCATGAAGCAAAAAAAAAGCTCTAAACGGCCTAATGTTTTGTGTGTTCTTTCTGTGGCAAATGGCAAATGACGGGAAGAAGGGGTGGAACTTACGCCCATTTAGGGTCAGGGGCCGAACAATCTGCACAGACACGATTATCAGTTTGACCTAAGAGATCTTTCAATCTTCTTTTGCCTGCACAGATACAAGACCATCAAGACCAACAAAGAGAATGATTACGAAGTTATCCAGTGTTGCAATGGGAAATCAATGAGTTTGATAAGATATTCTCGTGTAGAAACGACTAACGAGCAATGCGTAATCATGGGACTAACAAAGAGGGCAGAGCTTACTGCACCAGTATAGTAACTTGAGGATTTATGTGCATACAGTCAGTTTTTTACATCTTCCCACGGTCAATTTACATCTTAACATCTGAGTCAAACTACTTAGGAAAACAAGATTTAAGGCCAAAAGTAGAGAGAAATTTCCATAAATGGTAACTGATTTTTTATCTTATTTTCCTTTGGCTAAAGCATAACTGAATATTTATCATCGGCTTAAAAATTCAAGAAAAGTGAAATTTAGACCTGAAGATGGTCTCCCCAGAGCAGATGTATGGCTCATTGATCCGTTCACACAATGCTATCATTAAGCACACACAACCTAAAATTCATCAAAATCAAATTTAAATTAGATTCCATTTCTTGAATGAACCATACCAACTTTCACCAATGGCTTGAGCAAATCAAACAATATATATTCAGCATTAGGGGGTCTAAAACAATTGTATCTTTGTCTTAAAATCATTCTTGGAATGGAATACAAACATAGTGTGTGTATATATGTGTGTGTGTAGAAAATGTTTTAGAAAGAGATCATTCTTGACATGGTATCAGAATTACATAGCTGAAAATGCCAAAGAAATTTCAAATTGCAACATCTAGAAACAGAAATTCGACCCATACAGGGAACCAAACTAGAGAACGATAACATAGGAGAAAAGGATAAAAGAAGAAGAAAATCTTGAAATAATCATGGATGTTGCCTGTGATCTTTTTCGAGCTGATTCTTTTAATCATTTTACAACACATGATTGAAGGGAATTTCAGGAAATGGGATAGAAATATTACCTTTTTCTGGAGGATTCTGAAGCAGAATCAAAAACAGAGGAGAGAATTAGAGACCAGATAGGCCGTTATATTTGATAATAACTGTCTTCTTTCATGTGATTGCTTTCTTTTTTCTTCTTTCCTTCACCTTCCCTATAAAAAATACTCTTTTGTTGGATTTGTGAGCATATGTAGTCATTTTCTTGTTTAGGATGATTTATTATTTTCATTATTGTAGCAACGGTGCTAGACATCTATTATTATTTTCTTGGATGTTATTTAATTATTTTTCTTCGTTTATTTATTTTTTGAATATCCAAATATTCACGTAAGTTTGTCGTAAATTCTTCTCCTGAATCAGCACTTGATAATCCAGCATGAAGTTGGAAAAAAAATCAGATTTATGAGATAAATTGTAAAATTAGATAATTTCAATAATTATGTCTTAAAAATTAGAATTTACATTTAAAAGAAAAATTTAAATTCTTACGTGAATAAAATGTTAGCAGTGCTAAAAAGATTCACATATGATGAACATATTAGAATATAAATACATAATTACATAATATATTCTACATACCAAATGTTAAATTAAAATATATAAGAATCTAATTCTCCATCCAGCGACCAAAACAAAACAAAAGCAAAACCTTTTCATCTTTATTACCAACTCATTTTTTTTTCAATTAATACAAAAATTTTAAAAGTAGCATCATAATAGATTGAAACTCAAGTGCTTGTGTCATTAGTATCCGAGTCCAAACTTATATCTAATGACACATTTATACTCTTAATTGCATTCGATAGTGTTTGAATTAGTCTCTTAACCTGACGGTCTAACACAATAGACCCAAGCAAAATGACACATTAATATATTCTCCAACAAAATGCTACAAACAAATATCTCAAATTCAACATGTTTCAACATCAAGAATGCAAAAACATTCCATAAAAGGAAAGCTTTCTCAAAATTCAATAGACTTCAACATGCCATTGCTTGTTCTTCTTGAGCTGTGAGAGCTTTTCCTCCCAGTTCTCGCCCCGCTGCTCCGCCACCTTCTTCAATGTCTCCTGTATCCCCGGCATCATCCCTTTCAGCCCGCAGAAGTAGATGTGGGACCCGTTGTCCAAGAGTTTGAACACCTCATCGCTGTACTCCTCGATCTTGTCCTGGACGTACATCTTGCCTCCATTTCTGTTCTTCTGCTCTCTGCTGAGGGCACGGTCAAACCTGAAGTTGTCAGGGTAGTCCTCGAGATACTTGGAGAACTCATCGTCATACAGAAGGCTGTCAGTGTTGGCCACGCCAAGGAAGAGCCAAGCTAGCCCTCCAAACTTGAATGTTGGGACGTTCTCCATGAACATGCGCCGGAGGTAGCCTCTGTAAGGCGCCACACCAGTGCCGGTGGCGATCATGATGTGGGTGGCGTTTGGGTCGTCTTCGGGGAGGAGCATTATCTTACCGGAAGGACCTGCAAAAGAATGTGGGCGAGGTTACAAGACGGGACCTTGTGAAAACAATTGTGAATCAAATCCGGAATCTCGGTCATTGTTACTAATTCAGTCAAATCTTTGAAATGCTTCAGCGAAGACACGACTTTTCAATTTGCTGCATATTAGACCCTAAAATTTTCCAGCCATTCATTAACTGACGTGGCACGATTCACTGACTGAATTTTCCTTTCATTTTCTCACTCTGTGCCATTATATAAACCACTTCAGTTCATCAGTGACCGAAAAACGTAAGAGGGTTTAGTTTGCTATAAAGTAAAAAGTCAGGTCTTAACTGCAACAGTTCAAAGATTGGGTTGAATTTGCAAGAATGCCCAAAGTTTTGGGACTGAATTAGCAATTATCTAGAACTAAAATGCAAGTGTCACCGATTCACACATATAGGTTAACTCGATTGATTCATGAAGCCAGTGAAGCAAATCAAAGAATACGTACCTCAACAAAGGAAAAGATGAAACAGATTTCCAAGTTGCAAGATAACAATGTAGTACATCTCATATAGATGAGATCAGATCTCAGCATAAATTTCTTTATCAAGGTAAATATGTTTGTGCGAATATGCCTGTAAGTGTTTATGTATGTTTTACTGCTTGAAATTCGATGCTTGTGACACATGCTATCATACCACTCGAGCCCATTGAGATCTTACCCGTGATCTGAACCTTGTCGCCAGGCTTTGAATCACATAAAAAGTTGCTGCACACTCCATTCTTCGAGGCATCTTCTTTACCAGTCTCAGGATCATAATAGACAGCACGTCGAACACATAAACTAGCTGTCTTGCCATCGAAGGAGTCGCCATATCTGGTAGACGCAATGGAATACAATCGTACATTGTGTGGATTACCGGGCTTCTTAGGATTCTCACCCTAAACAAGAAAAAACAAAATCAGAAACAAAAGCAAAGGCTTCATAGTTTTCAAGAGTCAAGAAAAACACGAGATGCTCAAAAGGCAAGGATAAAAACATACAGGAGGAATGATTCCATAACTCTGTCCTTCCCAGTAGGGAACCTTGCCACCATGGTCGATGACAATGTGACACGTCTCTCCGGGAGCATTATGACCAACGAGCCTTTCAACGGACACAATGGTTCCAGTATAGGGTTCTTTGTTCTTGAACAAATGTAGAGGTGGCCCTTTTGCATCTTCCAAGCTCAAGGGTGAAACTCCCACCTTAGGCTTGCTGGCTTGTTGCACCGACATGCAAATCACAGGCGCCTTGGACTGAGAGCTTGCGACTCTGAAGTCAAAAGATAGACTAGAGGTCCACAATTTTTCATGAATAGAGACATGATTGGTCTGCAATACAATACAACAAGATTCAATCACAACACAGCATTGGTCTTCAAAAACTAATAGGAGCATAAGAACATTCAATCAAACTTGATGGAGGAACATGATTAAACGAAAGTGTGCAAATCTAGTAAGATAAATGTGGCATGCTGGAAGATGAGAACATAAACAAATCACTCTGACTAATAAACAAATCACTCTGACTAAGTAGGTTTAACTGTTAAATTGAAAGAATCCTATTACAACCTAGAAACCTACTGACATCTAGATACATACCACTTTCGGATAAAACAAGGTCGTTTTTGAGCTAATCAAATGACACAAAGCTAACATATAAATGGTAGTTTATACCTTTTAATTTCTATGCGAACTTACAAATAGAGAAGAATTTTTTATTTTATTTTTTATATAGATAAAATAAAATAAAATCATACACATTTAATTCAAAATTCTTGATCAATATAAAACATCATTAAATCGTAAATAAACTGACTTAACTCAGAATCAACCCGAGGCAAAGACACAGAATCATGAGATATCGAAATACACGTGATCAAAGACCTAAACATTTGCAATCAACTCCAAATTGCAGCATCAAATCAACAAAATTCTATAAGAAATCACAGCTGAATGCATTTTTACAAATATTGTTAAAAAGATAATAATTTACCTTGAAGACGGATTTACGAAGGGAAACATCGTTATTGACGGAGACCGCAACTGGGACCTGCAAAAAGGGCAAGATTTTTCCCAGAATTCAAAACGAGTAAACATAAAAATAAGAAATTTCCATACAGACAAAAGTCCCAAATCAAAACACACCTGAGAGAGAAAGGAATGAGCCATGATCGGATCAAACAAGAGCTTAACGTCACAAAAAACGCTTACAAATATATATAAGTACACTTATGCCCTATAGAGTAAAAAAAGAGCGAAAGAAATTTAATGAAATGAAGGGGCGCAGAGTTGAATATAAAGACGATCTTAATTTGTGATTAATTAATTAATTAATCAACGATGGCTGCTGACGGCTGAAGATGGGCGTTGGAGGGTCAGAAGCTTTTGGGGAGCGTTAAAGGACAAGATTCTTGGCTATTCAGTTATGGAGTCTACTCTAACTAGTGTGTTGCGTCTCTCTCTCTCTCTCTCTGGGGTTTTATGTGTTTTTTTTATTCACTCCGTACCATATCCAATTTGTTTTTGATACAATTATTTAAAAAAATAATATAAAATAATTAAAATGATAAAAAATAAATAAGTTTCATAAATTTTAAAGAAATAATTATTTCTTAGAAATAAAAATATTATTTTAGATGGGATAACTTAAAAAAAAAATACATATTATTTTAGATGGGACAACCTAAAAAAAAATACATATTATTTTAGATGGGACGAAGGGAATATAATTTATATGCAATATGTGATTCTTTTTTATGTGATGGAAATCTAATAGCCATTTTAGAAAGGTATATACAGCATGAAAAATTAAATTATAATAGCTTGGTAGTTATATATGTGATTGTCTTATAAAAAATGATTAATAATAGTTTACGGCATCAATTATGAGTATTTTTTAATATATGGCTTTAACTTTAAATGTCCTTAATTTTAAAAAATAATAATAATTTATGATCTGATTTTTTTTCTTGGTAACGAAATATTGAGTAGACGGTATTTTATTTGAGATGAAATTTCTTTTCCACGTTTATATTCGAAACAACGTTGTTTCTTTCGCGTCATTAAAAAATAAAAATGAGCTGGTTGTTTTATTCTTCTTCTTCACTCGTCACCCACTCCCCGTATCCCCTTCTCCATTTCTGATCTTATTAAGGCAACTACTTTCCCAAAAACGACTTTCCTTTCCTTCTCCACAGCCAGAGCCAAAATTACCTTAAACAGATCCTTGCAATGTCGGAATCACATTTACCCTTTCTGTGAAATGTCGAGTAAAAAGTGGTTATTTTTGTTGTCATTAGCTTTTCCAACCTCAACTTTGAATAATAGCGCCACCTCCACAAAATCGGTGGGTCCTCTTGTATGAGAAATCTCTGTTTCAGCTCTCAAAATCTTCAATTTCTACAGTTCCAATACACAAAAGAAAAGAATCTCAGTTCACTGCATTTGATTTATTTTTTATTTTTTTAAAACTAATAGGATTTTTCAATGGATTAGGCATTGTGTTGATTTCGTTTTTGATTTCATTCTAATAGGGCTTGTTGCAGAGCTTCACTGTCTGCTATGGTAGAAGAAGAGAACATTGTATTCTCACATAAGAAGAAGACATGCAGCTCATTTCCATTTTTGTAATGATAATGGAAAATACAAAAGTGAAATGAGGACACCATCAACTCTTTCTATGGTGAAATCGGTGTCGACAATGGCATCTTCAAAGTCTGATGCACAAAAACAAGAACACATTCAGAAAAAAGGATAATCTGCCACCACCGCCGCATCTATCTAACAATGAAATCTCAACTCCACCAGGATCCGCCGCTACCACGAACGGCAATGGCTTGAGCTGAGCTTAGGGATGTCAATGGGTTGGTTTTATCCGGATCAGAACCAATAAATAAGTAATGGTTCTTGTTTTGGAACCAACCTATTAGACATTGGATCCGGATCGGACCTGGACCATCAACTATGAGTCTTAAGCGGTCCGGATCTGAACGGATCTGGAACTAGAATCGGATCAGAACCAGACAAGAACCAAAATTGGAATCGAAACCGTTGCTTTATAATTTAATATGTTATGAGTGATTTCGAATCGATATGGATAAAACTAGCTCATTGACAAGCCTATTTAAACTTAGGCTTATCAATAGATGGTTTTACTCGACTAGAACTAATAAATAAGCATTGGTTCTGGTTCTGAAACCAGAACCAGATCCAGATCGGACCATCAAACTATGGATCTAAACGGTCCGGGTCTAAAACGGGTCTGGAACCGAAACCCGAACCCGAACCGCTACTTTAAAATTTAATAGATTTTGAGCGATTCCGGATCGATCCGAATAAAACCCATCCATTGACATCCCTAGCTGAGCTACTGCGAAGTGAAGATGGATGTCAACAGCGTCTAGGAATTGGGACAACCCTATCTCCATTTCCTTTTCTTTCTTAAGAAGGGTGAAAGACAACGACTAATTATGGCTCATGTCTTTATTTTAATTTCTTTTAATGATATGGAAGCAAGAAACGATATCATTTTGTCCAGATGTAAAAAAAAATATGATCTCAAATAAGACATCGTCCTACTAAACATTACGATATCGGAAAAAAAATCGGGCCATAAGTTAATGAGTTTATCAAAGTTTAGGACATTTATGAAGAACTTTGATGGTCCTTGAGGATTTGTACTGGTGTATGAGGTAGGGTGCGCTTATTCGGTGCGGGTGGGCACCTACAGAAAAAGTCGATGCACCCGACCCGATTTTGTATAAAAGTGCTACCGACCTCTACTGTTTTTGTAAATCGGTGCAGAATACCGACTTAGTTTTTTTTTTTTTTTAATTTTCAAATTTTATATATAAATCTATATATTTATTGTAAGTATTAGTTTATTAGAATTAATAATATTAAATAATAATAGAAATTCTATCTACATGCACTTTTTGTTTTTGTTTTTTTTGTATTTATTTATTTATTTTATTTTTATATTTGTATATAAATCTATATGTATGTTGTATTACTACTAATAACTATGTTAGCTATATATTTGGATATTGGTGTTATGATAACATTTTTTTCTTTGTGTTTATTTATTTTGCTTTTATTTTTGTACATAATTTTAGATATATAGTGTTAGTTATATACTCTCATTTGTCGAGTTATGATAACATATCACGTATTTAAATGTATATGATATTTTTAATATTAAGTTATCATTTATAAAGTTCACATATTAAAATTAAGAATAATAAAACTATATTTACAATATATTAATTTGAATATATTAATTATACATTTAAATATATAAAATATAAATATTTATAAAAAATCGGGTATCGGGTATACCCGACTACCGTCGGTATACCCGATGCCGATCTCACCTAAATAGCCTACCCGACCCGACCCGGCCGACCCGACCCCTACGCCCGATTTTGGGTAATCGGTGCACGATATCGAGAGAATTTGGTCGGGTATCGGGCACCCGACTACCCGATACCCAAATAGTCACCCCTAGTATGAGAAGTGAGAGGGGGAAAATACATCATTTAAGGTAAATTAGTTCTTTTTTTCGTTTTACAAGACTAGATCTATTCTTGTATCGGTGAAGTCGATTAGCGAAGTCGATTCGATTACTAATTTTGATAATCTTGATTAGTTCAAATACGAAAGTCTTGTTCAAAGTAATATCAATTAGCAAACCTACTGACTACTGAGATAGTTGGTCAATTGGACTGATAACTGATGTGTTTATGGAATATTGTGGTTACGTTTTTGCTTTTACTGAAAACTCAAACATGTGAAAAATACTTAGTCAAATATTTGATTTAGTTAGTTTTCAGTTGGTATCTTCAGTATCAAACTGATACTGATAGAATGTTTCAAAACAACGTTGTGTTGTGTTTGCTGGTAATGTTCAGTTCAATATTATGTAAATTAAATATGATACTGAAAGAAAATAACATTTAATTTTTACTTGCTTCGAAGAGATCAACACCTACTTCCACAGACTGATAACACAGTCAATCCACTACTTTGGATTTTATCTTGTTTAAGGGTACAAGAGTAATCCTAGATACAAAATTTAACCTTTTTGTATCCCGCTGAACTTGGCGTTCCTCATACGCTTGCTGGTGCTAGAAAACATCTGACTGCTTACGGGTACAGTCGACCTAACTTCTTGCTTATAAATACAAGACAACCAAGCTTTCAGCAACTAAAACTTCATTGATTACATGCACAACTTCTACTTAAACTTTGGATGTTTTGAGTATAGGGTTTTCTAACTAAAAGTTGAGCTGTCACATGCGATAAACTCAATATATGTAGACTTAAGCTATTCAAAATAAGGGCCTAGAAAAGACAAGAGAGTGTATGTTGAAATTCTAAGCTGATATATATGTTAGCTCAGAGAATTTACTGATGACATTTAAGACTCACTTCTTCGAAATCGTTAGATGTTTGTTCTTGAGATATGAGCTTTGAGTACTTTAGAATAAATAATCGTGCATTGTTTTGATTGCTTCAAAGGTTGGATTATGTGACGTATTTTTAGAGCAGACGATGAATAGTATCATTGGAGGGAAAACCAATAACATCTGTTCTATTTTTCATTTGAATTCTTCCCGTTTGAATCCTTGTATGTCACTCATGGGATTTGCATCATCATACATTGTAGCTCTGTAACTCTGAACAGTGGTTTTGGCATGTTAGGATCTTCAGCAAATACGCTACGACACATGACAAGTCAAATACTCAAGACTTAAATAACTAAGTGTTTCTTCAGTATGTTGACTTCATGTCGTATCAGTTGAGTCTGCTCTATCTTTTATCAGCAGGCTGAACTCCGTCTTTTAATAGCTCAATGACCCTGAGTCAGTATGATGCTTCAACTTTGCGTAATTATCAACAACTTCAACTACGCAGTTGTTGGTATGATACTTAGTCATATTTTCGACTTTTTGTTTTCAGCAATGCTGAGTCTTCAGTCTCTGATTTTCAGTCTTCAGTTTTCCAACTTTAGTCTTCAGTTCTTCGACTTCTCTTTAGTTATGTTGTACTGAAACTTCTTTCAGTACGACTGGTTTTAGTATTGCTTGAACTCTATCAGTTTTGGGTCTGTCCAAACTGGTAGTTCTCCTGCTGAAAGTTGTAACCAAAAAGGGGCTAACTCTCTAACATGTGAGTATCACTATGTTACATTAGTAGGACAAACATCAGTGAGTTTTGGAATCTAATCAAAACATACAGTTAATATATATTTTTCAAAAAATTTCCCCTTTTTTGATGATGTCAACACATATCTATTAAACTGAAAAGTAGAACAGTTAAGATAGACAATTAGTTTTAGCAAAAGGATTTAATTCTCCATTTGCTGAGATCATCATTCTCTGTAAAACAAGGTTCAGTTCAACATAGTAAGGTTTGAAGCAAGTACAAAGCCTAGACAAAGTGTTATTATCGTTAGGATGAACTGGATCAGTTTATATATGTCAGGTGATAAATGCGCTTTTTACTCGTTTATTAATGTTATATTAAGATGATTTTAGATCGGTTTAAGTGCGTTTATATAGTTTATTTATACGTTTAGCTATTTTTGGAAAATACTGCTCTGGGGTTCCTTTTTTGGTGTTTTGTAGACTTTTCAGGTGATAATCGAGCACAAGGCAAAGAACGAACCAAAGATGAAAAGGAATAAAGGCTAGCGGCCACCCTAGAGACCTTTAGCCCGGCCGCGAGCTCGGGCGAAAAATATTATGGAGTTAAACTAGCAACCAGGCTAGCGACCGCTAGCCTGGCCTCTAGGAACACCTAGCGACCGCAAGCCATGGCCGCGAGAAGTCCTGAAGATATTCTGTATTAGAACTAGCGACCAGCCTAGCGACCGCTAGGTCGGCCGCTAGGCACGACACGCGACCGCGAGCCTGGCCATGAGTTCATCGGGAAAAAGTTCTATCTCTAGCTAGCGACCGACCTAGCAACCGCTAGGACGGCCGCTAGGCGCTGCGGCCTGACGCGAATTAGGGCAAAAAGCCCATCAGCTATAAATACCCCTGGACGTGCATTGGCACCTCCATCTCCGTTTAATGCTCATCTGGAGACTTTATTGGACATATGTGACACCATCAAGCAGAATGGCGTGCCACAGAACACTATCCGGATGCGCATGTTCGGATTTTCTCTGCGCAATCAGGCAAAAGATTGGTTTAAGAGCCTGGACCGTACTGGAATCAACAGTTGGGGGAAACTTTACGAAAAGTTCCTTTCAAAATATTTCCCACCAGCTAAAGCGCATAAAATTATAGCAGAGATCTCCCACTTCTTCCAACTGGGAGATGAGTCATTGTTCGAGTCATGGGAGAGATTCAGAGGCTTATTGAAAAAATGCCTTCAGCATGGATTCTCCAGGAAGCAGCAGATCACTCAGTTCTACAGTGGACTGATACCCCACACTAGGAGCATAGTGTTTGCGTCAACAAGAGGATGCCTGTTGAACTGATGAGTGGAGAATGCCAGCAGAATTCTAGAAGAGATGGCTGCCAACAACTATCAATGGCATATGGAGAGGACACATATGGTTAAGGCAACAGTTGTAGAGGTCGATTCCAAATACTACGATCTCATGGAGAAGTTCACTCTTCAAAAAAGTCAATTTGAGAAGGAGATGAGAGCTAAGGGGGTGGCTCACGTCACCGCTGCAGAGCCAGACATGATAGAGACGGAGGACATCAACTACATAAATCAAAGGAACCGTTTTTGGGAAAATCTAGCATACCATCCTAACAACAGAAACCATCCTAACTTTTCGTATGCCAACCCCAATAACTTCCAGCAACCTCCACCCGACTTCTCAGTGAAGAATGGGATGATACATGAGGCGAAGAAGCAGAGTCTGAAAGATATGATGCAGCAGTTGGTGTGAGCAACCAACAATTGGCGACGCAACAAAACTCGTTCATAAGCAACACTGGGCAGAAGATGACTCATCTGGAGTCCACTGTGATGGCTATGGGGAAACACATGAAGATGATGGAGAACCAAATCAGTTAAATAGCCACACAGCAAAATGGAAAACACAAGTCGGGCCAATTTCCTAGTAATACGGAGGTGAACCCAAAAAATTATTGCAATGCCATCCAGCTGAGAAGTGGCAAAGCTTATCAGAATCACCCAGATCGAGAAGAAAGTCTGAATTCGAACGAAGAAGAGCTAGCAACTGCTAGCTCGGCCGCTAGGAAGAGTACAAAAGGTATTACGCAGGAGCTCGCGCCCGAGCTAGCGACCGCTAGGCCGACCACGAGAAAGAGTACAGAGAGTTCTGGAGAAAAACTAGCGACCGACCTAGCCACCGTTAGGCCGGCCGCGAGGAGCAACAGAGATGCGGCAGTCAAAGCTCGCGACCACCCTAGCGATCGTGAGGGTGACCGCGAGGCAGTTGAAACAAAGACGAATCTTCCAACTTATACTCCTCCGGTCCCGTTCCCAAGTCGGCTAGCCAAGCCGAAATATGACAAGAAGCTGACTCGATTCATGGAGATGTTTCAGAAGGTGCAAATCAATATTCCATTACTAGATGCACTCAAAGACATGCCAGGATATGTGAAGTTCTTAAAGGATGCTATGGCCAATAAGAAAAAGTTGGTGTTTCAATCAAAAGTGTACTCTTAATTAACTCATAATCGAATGAGGTGTTATAGTAGGGAAAGTTAACCCTAGTCGTCTCTCAAGGAAAACTTAACAGGGCATTACTAAGTTACCACACGAAAGCAAATAAATTCCTAAACACTCTAATCACAAATGGGTTGATAGATTGTCACCTTAAAACAATAGATTATCTAGACAAGAATTAAACCCTAGACTGAAGAACATACGAAAATTAACAAAGCAGATAAATTACCTAGGCAAGAATTAAAACCTAGATTGAAGAACATAGAATCGACACGGTAAACCCTAGACATGAATCTTATAGATAAAATAGAAGACAAGATTAATTAAGCAAACATCAAAATTAAACATCACCAAGCATAGAAATCAATATCAAGAAATACTAGAACAAGAAAGGAACGATAAAGAAATCTCACGAATAGAAACGAACAATAGATTGAAATCTTCCAGAATATGAATTCAATAACAATAATCCATATAATAATTTTGAATCACAATCAAAAGGAATTAAAGAACAATATTAAAATTACTTGAAACGAGAGAATAGTCTTGGAGGCGTCGCTTATCCGTAAGAAAATAAAAATATGCAAAGTGAAGTAGGGTTTCAACGTTACAAAACGTATTTATAGCGTCGAAAAAGTAACGGCAGCGTCGGACGCGACCCAAGCGCCGGATGCGCGCGTTCAAAACCAAGGTAAAACGCGCCTCGCCCAGCGCCGGACGTAAGGCCAGCACCAGACTCGTCTACTCTCGGAAGCGGGGCCAGCGTCGGATGTGCGGAGTCTCGGGACGAACTTCACTTCAAGGCGCACCACCGGACGCGATGCAGCGTCATACGTGCAGACTCTCGGGACAAACTTCACTTTAAGGCGCAGCACCGGACGCGCGGAGTCTCGGGACGATTATGCATTTTTCGTGTCCAGCGTCGGACGCGAGCCAAGCGTCGGACACGGGCGTTCTCGGAAGCGCACCCAGCACCGGATGCAAGGCCAGTACCGGACGTGAGCCTTCAGTTGATGCCAGCGACCCGATACGCACCCAGCACCGGCTACGCCGAGTCCGGCGCTTGGGTGCGCTCTTTATGCTCGAAACGATGAAACGCAATCATTCCCTACACAGAACACAAACGAACATGATTCCAATTAAAAGATGTTCAAATATAACAAAAAAGGAATCAAATCGTCGAAAACAAATAAAGAAAAACAAAGCAAAAACATGCAAAACAGCACCCCCACACTTAACTCTTTGCTTGTCATCGAGCAAATTTTAGTTTCTTGAAAAGAATGGTACACATAGAATCAATACTTCAAATAGAATCAATCACATATTCACATCCCTTCAATGCATCTTAATAATATAGTTCTCAATATAATGATCCTCATTCATCAATCGAACATGTGACTTATCATAGAATAGGCGTGCTTCGACTCAACATGATTTCAGAAATCAATATACAACTTATATGGTTCCCTTTCATGTAAGATATCCCAATGACAAAAAATAAATAAATAAGAACTTGTGGAACTTAAAACCGATTATAGGACAATAATCGTTAGGTAGAACCTTCAAGTTATATACTCGAGTATCCTAACGTAGATATCTATACCCATAGCATAGAGTCTCCATTCGAGAGACAACACAAGCAAGAGGGGTAGAGCCCCTTATTCGAATTTCAAGCCCACTTATTTCACAACAACGAATTTATTTTTCTATTTCTTATTTCGTACCGCAGTTGCGTTTGATCTCTTTTGTTGAGTGTTGTGTATGCAGGGACGCCGAAGTCTAACTCCTAGATTGGCATCCCCGTTGAAGTATACTCGCAAGTCAAGGAAACCGCGACTGCCTTGTGTGACGGAGTTCGATCACTCAGATTGTGATAGCTTCTGTGAGGACAGTTCTCTCACACTTGAAGGAGGATTTACTACCATAGAGAATCTTTTGTTTGAAGAATCCCCACCGAGGATCATGGGTGACCGACGAAACAATAACCATGAGAATGTGAACAACAATCATGACGGGAACGCTGCCCCTCGCCTGATGGGGGATTACTTTCGTCCTAAGATAAGGGAGACTACAAACCCTATCGTGTTGTGCCCCGCAGCACGTGGGTATGAGTTGAAGCCAAACCATTTCAACCTCATTCCCACTTTTCATGGCATGGCAAATGAGGATGCCCTGAGCTTCATCAGAGAATATAATCAAGTGGTGCAATCGTTTCCGTTGTTTGGACGGAATGAGGAGCAGTTGAAGATGCGCTGTTTCTCCTATTCTCTGAAGGATAAAGCCAAGTCTTGGCTTATGAGCTTTCCTGCCGACTCTTTGGCAAATTGGAACACTGTGGTGGAGTATTTCATGTTGCGGTTCTATCCGCGGAGAAGACCAAGGATCTTGATCCAAGATTATGACTTTCAAGCAGGATCTTGATGAGCCGTTTCATGAGGTTAGAAAGATTCAAAGAGCTTGAGGCAATGCCCACATCACTTCTTCCGTTGGTTCTTTTGTGCCAATTCTTTTATGACGGAATCCTTAAATCCGATCAAGAAAAAGCTGACGATGCGGCAGGGGGCAACATAGCACATATCATGGCAGAGGCTCTTGATGGTATCTTTGATGTCATGGAAAGAAATTCCTTCCAAAAGGCATCTAATGCGCGCGATCTTACATCGATTACGTGGAGCAGGATCGGAACTAGCGAGGCAGATGGCGCAGCTTATGAGAGAGATGAACGAGATGAAGATGAAGCAGGCTGAGTTCCCTTCACCACCCTAGGAGTTCGCTGCTCCTTCACAGGAGTTCGGCGTACCTCCACGAGATTTCTATGCATCCTTGTGGAATTTGCATGGAAATGGGACATCTGATGAATATTTGTCCTAATATGGGAGCACCTGTCTATGAAGGCGGACTAGAGGCTTATTCTATGCAAGGTTTCCGGCCTCGACCACCTTATGAGCGAGGCCGACTTATGAGCAAAACCACCACAAGATCTGACTCTAGATGGAAGAATCAGAACTAAGGTCAGGGTTCGGGTTCAAACACACAGACTCGACGCCTCCCCGCACAACAATACCGTCGCGAAGCTGACACATTTCAGCGATATCCGCCAAGCAACAAGCTTATGGTCATGATGTCGGTATCCGCAGCAGGCCATATCGACAAACCGTCTTACCCACAGTATCCTTACCAGCAGCAGCAGCCTCCGCCGCAGCAGTACCCTTACCCACGCGGCGGCCTCCGCGCGACAGCGGTTTCCGCGGTCCCCACAATCTCAACAGACTTCTGCGAGGATCCTCTCGGTGCCTACATCGCTAAGAACAATCGGAGGATCGGCGATGCGAGGTGATGATGAGGCGTCTCGAGGACACTATGGGTCAGATTACCACTTCTCTTAATGAGATGCGACAGTAGAGTGAGAGGAACAAGTTACCCGGACAAGCTCATCAAGCTCATGCTGTGACGGTGCTCGAAGTGGAAAGGTTATCGATAACATGGTGACTATACCGACTCCAATACCTTCACCGGTACCCACTGTCGACGTTGAGCAACCTAATGTTGAAGAAGAGGTTTCCGAGAAGAAAGATGAGAGTGAGTTGCACAAAGCAGCCAATCCTTTTGTTCCACCGGGACAATCTACAAAGACATTGTTCAAGCCCCGGGTCCCTTATCCCCATCGGTTGACGAATGCTAAGCAGGACCAACAGTTCAGCGATTTCTATAAGTTGCCGTCTCAAGTACACGTCAACTTGCCTCTGCTTGACATTATCCGGGCTGTCCCCTCCTATGTCAAATTCTTTAAGGAGCTCACCTCCAAGAAGAGGAACTGGGGAGACATTGCCAATGTGGTCGTCTCCGAGACGGCTAATTCAATCATGCAACTCCCTCTTCCACCCAAGCTTCGTGATCCAGGTAGCTTTATCATTAAGATTGCTATGGGGAATGGGAAAGAGGCCTTAGGTATGCTTGATTTGGGGACATGAATTAATTTGATGCCTTATTCTATCTTTCAAGAATTAGGTCTTAAGGAGTTGAAACCCACTGGCATGACCCTTCAATTAGCTGATAGATCTATGAGATACCCCAAGAGGGTAGTGGAAAATGTTATGGTTAATGTGGGGGGTCTAATAATTCTAATGGATTTTGTGGTCTTGGAATTTGGGGATGTACGGGAGGATGGTAGGTCTCACACTGTTATCCTCGGTAGACCGTTTATGGCCACCACTAATACCATGATAGATGTTAAGAGTGGTCTTATTAAGATGACTGTTTTAGGGACTACGGTTACATTTTCTGTGAGAGACAGCCTGAATGCCCCTACTGCTCATTATATTGATGATTGTTCCTTTGTTGATGCTATTGAGCCATTGGTCGAGAATGTATTTTTGCAGGCACACACTGTTGAAGAGGTTTACATGGGATCGACCGACGAGCAAGAATTAGCACGAGAACTGGCAAGCTTTCCTAAGTCACCTGTTGAACTTAAGGAACTTCCAACGCATTTGAAGTATGTGTTCCTTGAGGAAGGGAGAGTCAAGTCAGTGATCATCTCCTCGACTTTGGCTCGATATGAGGAAGATGCGTTGATTGGTGTTTTGAAGAGGAACAAGCTTGTCTTCGGGTGGAGTTTGGGTGATATCCGTGGTATTAACCCCGCCACGTGTATGCATCGCATCACCTTGGAAGAAGGAGCTCGGCCGACGAGAGACGGTCAAAGGAGGTTGAACCCTGTGATTTATGAAGTAGTGAAGAAGGAGATCTACGAACTCCTTGGCGAAGGCCTCATCTTTCCTGTCGCCGATAGTGAATGGGTGAGCCCGTGTATGTAGTCTTAGAAGAAGGGGCATCAGCATGGCGAGAATAGCGAGGGAGTTGGTGCGGTCCGAGCCACCACGGATGGTGCATGTGCATTGACTACCGAAAGTTGAATGCCGTCACCAAAAGGATCACTTCCTCTACCCGCCCGTTGATCAAATGCTTGATAGGTTAGCCGATCACGAGTTTTATTATTTTCGACGATTTATCGGTTATTATCGAGTTGCCATAGCTCAGGAGGACCAATCCAATACGGCGTTCACGAGCCCGCATGGGACATTTGCTTACCGCCGTATCTGGTTTGGCCTTTACAATGCACTGGAATCTTCCAAGCGGTGCATGATGTCCATCTTCTCGAAATGATCGTGACTACATGGAGGTATTTATGGATGACTTTTCTATTTTGGCTCCTCGTTTGATGACTGCTTGGCAAAAATTGATCATGTGCTTAATAGAGGTGTCGAGAGTCATTTAACTTTAAGTTGGGAAAAGAGTCATTTCATGGTTAAGAGCGGTATAGTACTCGGGCACTTGGTCTCCCATGATGGGATTGAGGTGGATAGGGCTAAAATTGATGTTATAGGAAATTGCCACCACCGTTGACGTTAAGGGATTAGGAGTTTCTTAGGGCATGCGGGTTTCTACCGTAGGTTTATTAAGGATTTTTCCAAAATCTCTCAACCCTTGTGTCGTTTGCTTGCCCAAGATGTGCCTTTTGTGTTTGATCATGATTGTATGCATGCTTTCTACGTGTTGAAAGAAAAGTTGAGTAGTGCCCCATGGTTGTAGCCGAATTGGAATGAACATTTTGAGATCATGTGTGATGCTAGCAATCATCTTTGTAGGGGCTATTTTAGGTCAACTTGTTGATAAGATGCTCCGTGTAATTTACTATGCTAGTTCTACCTTGAATCATGCACAGGTGAATTACAAGACCATTGAAAAAGAAATGTTAGTTGTGGTTTTTGCTTTAGAAAAATTTCGCTCTTATATCATAGGTTCTAAAGTGATTGTCCATAGTGACCATGCAGCATTAAGGTACTTGTTAACCAAACCTCAATCCAAACCTAGGTTGATCCGTTGGGTTCTTCTCCTTCAAGAATTCGACTTAGAGATTAAGGATAGAAAAGGAAGTGTGAATTGTGTGGCTGATCATTTGTCTCGTCTTCAATCCCCAAGTGTTAGATTCTTGCATGAGATTGTTGCTAATGATTTTCCTTATGAAAATGCTTTTGCGGTCTCATCTTCCCCGTGGTTCGCTGACATTGTGAATTATCTTGCTTGTGGGAAGATGAGACTGATCTAACTTTCTTCGGGAAAGGCGTTTTCTAACCTTGTGCGAGCGATATTTCAGGACGAGCCATATCTATTCAAGTCGGGAAGGATGATGTGATCCGTCGATGTGTACGAGGAAGAGCAATCCCAGTGTTGGAAAGATGCCACAATGGTGATTATGGAGGTCATTTCGTGGACAAAAGATCGCTTTCAAGGTCCTCGGTCGAGATTCTTCCGCCATCATTGTTCGAGGATGCACAAGCGTTCTATCGTGCTTGTGACCGATGCCGGTATACAGGATCTATAGGTCCCGGAATGAGATGCCCTCAATAATATTCTTGTGGTAGAAATTTTTTATGTGTGGGGAATTTATTTTATGGGACCTTTCCCTAAGTCTTTTGGTTTTGAATATATTCTGCTTGCCGTTGACTACGTGTCCAAGTGGGTCGAGGCTATCCCCACTAGGACATGTGATTCTTATGTCGTTTTGAAGTTTGTGCAGGAGAATATACTTTGTAGGTTTGGTTTTCCCAAGGCAATCATTAGTGATGGGGGAAAGCATTTTTGTAACAAGTTGTTCGACAAGTTGATGAAAAAGAGTGGGATTAACCACAAGGTGGCGACGCCTTACCACCCACAGACATCGGGACAAGCCGAGACTAGAAATCGGCAAATCAAAGGGATTCTTGAGAAAATGGTTCAACCTTCTCGAAAGGATTGGTCCACCAAACTAACCGATGCACTATGGGCGTACCGCACCGCATACAAAAGCATCCTCGGGATGAGTCCTTATCGTTTGGTGTTTGGAAAGGCGTGTCATCTTCCGGTGGAGATTGAGCACAAGGCCTTGTGGGCCATCAAAACCATTTCTTTGGAGATGCAAGATGCTTCCCAGCATAGGATGTTACAAATTTCAGAGCTCGAAGAATTACGTAATGAGGCATACGACAATGCCCGAATTTACAAAGAAAAGGTGAAGGCCCTCCACGACAAACACATTGTGCACAAAGATTTGAAGGTCGGAATGAAGGTTTTGTTGTTCAATTCCCGGCTGAAGCTTTTTCCCGGGAAGTTGAAGTCTCGTTGGAGTGGCCCGTTCATTATTAAGCAAGTGAAGCTGTATGGTTCGGTCGTGCTATCTAAAGAAGGTTCAGAGGAATCGTTTGAGGTCAATGGTCAACGTGTGAAGCCCTATGTAGAAGGGGGTCCGACATCCTTCATGGTGGAATCCATTTTCGTTGTTGACCCCTAGTCGACCTGATCTTTTCTTGTCAAGCTAATGACAGTAAACAAGCGCTTCGTGGGAGGCAACCCACGTTTCTTTTTGTTTCGTCCTTATTTTCTTTTCGCTTTGTTTTTGTTTGTGTTTTGATCTTTGTTTTGGTTTTGTGTGGTACAGGATGAGGTGTTATTTTCTCTAGAATTGGAATTTGGATTGGATGAGACGAAGCGTCGAACTTCGAACAGAAAATCGTCCAAGCACCGGACTCAACGTAAACCGGCACTGCGAACTCGTCCAGGGAGGTACCCCAGGCACCGAACATACCCAAATCGGTGCTGGGGGGGGGCAAATCAAAAATTGGTCAGAGCTAACCCAGCACCGGACGCACCCAAACCGGCACTGGGTTCATCAAAACATCGAGCAGAGTCGACCAGTCACGGACGCACCCAAACCGCTACCGGGTCCATCAAAATATCGAGACGGAGAGGCGACCCACGGACGTACCCTAAACCGACTGGTCTATCTTTTTAAAAAAAGAGAAAAAAATATAAATAAATAAATAATAATTATAATAATATATTTTTATATATGTATATTTTCGTGAGTTAGGGTTCTCACTATCCCTTTAATTCTCTTGCGCTTTTTCTTCTTTTTTAAAAAAGAAAAAATATAAATAAATAAATAATAATTATAATAATATATTTTATATATGTATATTTTTAAGTGAGTTAGGGTTCTCACTATCCCTTTAATTCTCTTGCGGTCTGCTTTTCTTTCTCGTCGCCCTTGATTCCCGTCGCCGTCTCGGCTCCCGTCCGGTGTTTCATCCTCGCAATAGTCTAAGGATGGGAAGGTCATTATTAGCACTAATGCTCGATTCTTAGAAGAGGACTACATGAAAAATCATAAATCCAAAGTTGAAATCATTCTTCAGAATTAGAAATGATCGTATTCCACAACCGATTAGACCAAAAGTGCGAGATGTCGTGTCTAGTGGGAGGATCGACACGAGATCTTGAGAAATTGAAGTGGGTCGAGTTTCCTTTGAGATACCGACCCGTACTGCAGTGGTACCTACCCGACAAGTTGTGCGAGATAGAGAACCACAAGTTCTGCACCCAGGTTGTCATTATAATACATAGCACCTCGTCGTAGTGGGAGGTTGTTCGTCAACCCGGCGATTTATGTCAAGTGGGTGAATGTTCGATTTAGTCCCGAGGAAAGCGAGCGAGCGATAATCGACCCATGGACGTCAGCGGCGTCTGAGACAATTGATGCAAGATCATGAAACTTACGTTTGGACGAGGTGGTAAAGTCACATGGATTTACCGAGTTGCTAGCGAGTTGTGTGTATCGGTTAGATGTCAGCGGTAATGTGGTATTTCTTGCTACGGTCGAGATGACATTCTTCATTGGCAACAATGTGAAGTTATCGGGGCGTAAAGAGTTGTTTATCCGATCGGTTTCAAAAGAAAGACTTAGGAGATGAAGCGTACATTCTTGGGATCAAGGTTTCAGAGAATCGCGAGAGGAAAATATTGAGCTTATCTCGAGCGTCTTAACATTGATCTTCGTGATTACTCGTTTTAGTATCGGACCGCCAAGAAAGGATTGCTACCTTTAGGACATGGCGTTCCTTTATCTAAAGGCGATCACCTATGATTGCAAAGGAGATCGAGGAAATGAGCGAAGTTCCCTACGTTTCATGCCGTAGGAAGTCTCGTGTATCGATGCTACGCCACGATGACCCGATATCTTTGTCGCGTAAGCATAATGTTGAATATCGGTCTAACCACGGACAAGCATTGGATTGTGATGATAGCATATACTCAAATACACGAAAGGACTCGAGATTATAGGCTAGTTTACCATGCGAGATAGTCTAATGCCTTTGGGTTATCTGAGACTCGGTTCCAAGTGGCGAGTGATAAGAATAAGTCTACCTCGGACTATGTGTTTACCTTGGGGCTGGGCAACGTATCTGGCGGTGCAAAGCGGCGATGCATTGCGGACTCTACCATGGAAGCCGAATATGTACTTGGAGGTGCTAAGGAGGTTGTATGGTTCGAGAACTACTCATGGATCTAGATGTGGTACACAGTTTGCCCATGAGTATCATGGTTTCTTTGTGATAACTTTCGGTGCGATGGCAAACTCGAAGGAATCACGGATCCGGCAAGGCAAACACATAGAGCAAAGTACCGTAATAAATAAGAAATCGTTGAGCGAGGGGCGTGCTGATAGCAAAGATTGATCGACGGATAACCTGGCGATCCATTCACTAAAACTGCCGAAATAAGTCTCGTCCGGGGATTAGAGGACTTGAATTCAGCTAGCTGGCAGCGCTAAAATCACGCCCAATAAGTCTACGTCGAGGGGCGTTAGAGGACTTGATGTGCTAGATGGCACCCTTAGAAAACTTTTGTATAAGTGGGAGAGCAAGTGATGGTTGTTTGTAATAGCTAGTAGAGACACATTGTATACTAAAAGTTTGCTTTAGTATAAGTGGGAGATTGTTGGTTGTATCTTGAAGGTTTGGTTGAGCTTGTATACAATGTTTCACATACCACTATTACAATCTCCTATCGGTTTGAATACTTGATTGCATATATCATGTCCCTTATCTCATATATAAGTTAGATCATACGATTGTGTGAAGATCACGGAGTACGTATGATTGGTCGACTTAATGAGATATAAAAAGTTTCCATGGTGAGGCGACTTAAGGGCGAGTTGTCGGTTTAGGCTGCGGATATAGATAAAGAGACTTGACTTAGTTGCTTGTCTATCTTTGTGCGTCTCGGCGTATTGAAGGATCACGATGAGATGAGTTCTTAACTTCGTGAGTCGTGAAGAACCACATTCCGCACTCCGTCCGGTGCTCACTCCCGTCCGGCGCTTTGCTAGCGTTGCACGCCTCGCATTCCTTCCGTGACTCCATCCGGCCTTTCCTAAGTCCGTCCGGCGTTTCCTCTTCCGCCCGACGTTTTTCCCAAACGCCGTGCACTCTCGCCTCCGTCCAGCGATTCAGATCCATCCGGCGTTGACCCAAGCGTCGTGCGCCTAGCACCCCAGCGCTCTCCTAAGTCCGTCCGGTGCTATCTTGGCGCTTGCAGCAAGATAGCACCCTGCCTCCTCGCTCCGTCCGGCCGCTACCTTGGCGCCAGCGCATAGCATGGCGCCCACGCTCCGTCGGCGCTACGCCGGTGCCATGCGCCAAGTGCCCCATTTCTCGCCTTGCTCCGTCCGGCGTTTTGCCCAAACACCGCGCGCCTCGCCCAACGCTCGCCTCAGCCTCGTTCTGAAATTCAGGGCCGTCATACTCACATTTCAGCATGGTTCGAACTAAGAATGTTGCCGGATCCACCTCTCGTCATCCTCGAGACGACTATGTTCCGATGGAAGAACCAGTGGAAGATATAAGCATCATGTACTCAGCCACGTTTCCTATCTATAATCCGGTGGAAGGTACACATTATAGACGATTTGCATTTCAAGAGATTACTCATCCGAGTCAATTCAATTGGAAATTGATGCAAAGTTTAGGACTTGAGGATAGAGTAAAAATATTTGAAAATTTAGGATTGATGCAATATGCTTTGATGGATTTGCTGGTTTCTCTCCATTGTTGATTGAATTTTATTGCACTGATGCATATTGATGATGAATCAGATGTTTTGACTGCCAGATGTTGGGGCGAGAATATCTTTGTCACTTCTCGCATTATGAAGGGGTGTTTGGTTTCCTACTTCAGGTGCACGTAGTGTACCCCTTCATTCAATGTCGAGAGGCGTGGAAGGAATTATCGGGGTTTAATAAGCGGTGGATGCATTGGAATGCCAGTGGATTTATCGAGGATCCGGCGTTGGCGATGGTTTATAAATTTATAGCATTGATGTCTTTGGAAATGAACAGCCTGACAAGGTTAATATGGTGAGGTCTTCTTGCTCACTTGCGTAGTGAAGAAGACAAAGGTCTCACCAACATTCTTCATTTAGGAGCACTTGCGGTGGTTTCGACGTAAGAAATGTCGGCCGACCCTATGTCAAATTCCTCTTGGTACAGCCTACATTTAGGGATTATTAATATCGATGGGCGCCATATTCTGGGCAAGATTTGATAAGACCTAAGATGATTGATCTTAGTGAGCTTGAGGCGCCCGTTTGCATATACGAGACTACTCTTGTACCTCGTGATATGAGGAATTGTGTGAGAGATATATGCGTGCAGCACTCGCAGCGACCAAGCGAATCACGGGACCATCTCATGCGCCTTTGGGCGAAATGGCCATTTGACACTATCCTACCTTAGAAGATGTGGGTGCGAGGCAAGAAACACCGAGCGGTTCGAGCAACGCAGATCCAACCATCCATAGTTCCCCGCGGCATGGTGCGTCGAGGCGAGATACAACTTCATTCGTGAAGAGTTAGGCCAGTTTAGGAGTGAGTTAGCCGGCCACTTAACAGAGTTTCGTCAAGATATCTACACTCGATTTGATCAGCAAAATCAACGTCTTGACGAACAGAATCATTTGTGGCATGAACAGAACCAGCGTTGGAATGAGTATAATCAGCAGATGATCGAACAGAATCAACGCATGGCCGCCCTTGAAGCCCAGTGGAATGCGTGGACTACCTTTCATGGCGCTCCTCCTCCACCGCCATCTGACCAATAGTGATTCTTCACTATTGGAGCGTATGTGTTTTTCCTTTTTGTTTGTGTGTCGTTTCGTTTTCTTAGTTTCATTGTTTTGCCTGTCTTTGTTTGCTGTTTTTGTAGGTTTTGTCTCGTTCTTGATGCCCCGCCATTCCGGTTCTGTCGCTTTCAGGGAAGTCATCTCTTCTATTCTCTTATATTATTATCTGCAATGAGGACCTTGCCTATTTTAAGTGTGGGGGGGTTTCATTTCCGTTTGGTCTGTCTTGCTTGTTTTCTGTCGTTTTTGTGTTTTGTTGTTTCTTAACTTTTTGTTTGGATTAGAGATGACTTTAGTTTCTTGAAATCAATGGTATATGGAGAATTATGCTTTAAGTTGAATTAATTACGTTTTGATCTGAATTTCATTGCATCTTGGTATATGGTTTTTAGTTTGATGAAACTTAGGTGTCAATTTGAACTGTGGGACATAATTAGGAAGCTGTGATTAGACAAGGTGTGTGATTGGTTGTCATATGCTTCATAAATGGAACCCGTCTCTTGTATGATCTTTCAAAAAAAAAAAAAAGAATAGAAAAAGAAATTCGTTGTTGTGAAATATGTGGGCTTGAAATTCGAATAAGGGGCTCTACCCCTCTTGCTTGTGTTGTCTCTCGAATGGAGACTCTATGCTATGGGTATCGATATCTACGTTAGGATACTCGAGTATACAACTTGAAGGTTCAACCTAACGATTATTGTCCTATAATCGGTTTTAAGTTCCACAAGTTCTTATTTTTTTTTGTCATTGAGATATCTTACATGAAAGGGAACCATATAAGTTGTATATTGATTTCTGAAATCATGTTGAGTCGAAGCACAACTATTCTATGATAAGTCACATGTTTGGATTGATGAATGAGAATCATTATATTGAGAACTATATTATTAAGATGAATTGGAGGGATGTGAATAAGTGATTGATTCTATTTGAAGTATTGATTCTATGTGTATCATTCTTTTCAAAAAACTAAAATTTGCTCGAGGACAAGCAAAGAGTTAAGTGTGGAGGTGTTGTTTTGCATGTTTTTTGCTTTATTTTTCTTTATTTGTTTTCGACGATTTGATTCCTTTTTGGTTATATTTGAACATCTTTTAATTGGAATCATGTTCGTTTGTGTTCTATGTAGGGAATGATTGCGTTTCATCGTTTCGAGCATAAAGAGTGCACCCAAGCGTCGGACTCGGCGTAACCGGCGCGAGTCTTGTCATCGTTGGCATCAAGCGAAGGCTCGCGTCCAAGCGGCCTTGCGTCCGACGCTAGGTGCACTTTCGAGAACGCCCGTGTCCGACGCTTGGCTCGCGTCCGGCGTTGGACGCAAAAAATGCATAATCGTCCCGAGAATCCGTGCGTCCGGCGCTGCGCCGCATCCGGTGCTGCGCATTAAAGTGAAGTTCATCCCGAGTGTCCGTGCGTCCGGTGATGCGCCTTGAAGTGAAGTTCGTCCTAAGATTCCGTGCGTCCGGTGCTGCGTTGCGTCCGACGCTGGCCTCGCTTCCGAGAGTAGACGAGTCCGTATTTGGGCGGGCGTTCGCTTGGTTTTGAGCAGCGTCCGGCGCTTAGGTCGCGTCGGCGCACACGCGTTCGTTTCGATGCTATAAATACGTTTTGTAATGCTGAAACCCTACTTCACTTTGCATATTTTTATTTTCTTACGGATAAGCGACGCCTCCAAGACTATTCTCTCGTTTCAAGTAATTTTAATATTGCTCTTTAATTCCTTTTGATTGTGATTTAAAATTATTGTATGGATTATTGTTATTGAATTCATATTCTGGAAGATTTCAATCTATTGTTCGTTTCTATTCGTGAGATTTCTTTATCGTTCCTTTCTTGTTCTAGTATTTCTTGATATTGATTTCTATGCTTGTTGATGTTTAATTTTGATGTTTGCTTAATTAATCTTGTCTTCTATTTAACTATAAGATTCATGTACAGGGTTTCTGAGTGTCGATTCTATGTTCTTCAATCTAGGGTTTAATTCTTGCCTAGGTAATTTATACGCTTTGTTAATTTTAAGTATTTTCTTGATCTAGGGTTTAATTCTTGTCTAGATAATCTATTGTTTTAAGGTGACAATCTATCAACCCTTTGTGATTAGAGTGTTTAGGAATTTATTTGTTTTGTGTGGTAACTTAGTAGCATACATTAAGTTTTCCTTGAGAGGCGACTAGGGTTAACTTTCCTACTATAACACCTCGTTCGATTATGAGTCAATTAAAGTACATTTTGATTGAAACAAATTTTGGGCGCGTCGGGAAAACTTTAGACATATTGTTTGTGTTGTTTGTTTTACGTGTTTCTTTTTGTTACATTTGGTTATTTTCTCCCCGGTGCGTGTGATCTTATTTTTGTTGTTGGTGTGCATTAATGCGGGGGTATCGGTGATGCGAATGTGGTCAAGCAGTGGGGAGAGGAAAGT
This sequence comes from Salvia rosmarinus, assembly GCA_036937905.1. Lineage (NCBI taxonomy): Eukaryota > Viridiplantae > Streptophyta > Magnoliopsida > Lamiales > Lamiaceae > Salvia > Salvia rosmarinus. Next base: position 46,589,541 of record CM072819.1, read on the forward strand.
TCGTTGTGTTGGGCAAATTCTTCTTACGAAGAAGGAGCCCAGTTCGACTATTCTGAGGGATACCCGTCGAACCATGAGTATCAAGCCTCGATCCCTACCACGAGCAACAAGCCTATGATCCCCATTGGGATCAACCACTCCACCGCGATGCGAGATCGAGCCTACAATCCATCTTGGGATCAACCACCTCCGCCGCGCTATGAGGATCAATCCTACAATCCATCTTGGGATCAGCGACCTGCGCGCGTATCCATACTCACAACAACCACCTCCACCTCAGTATTCATACCCGCAACAACCACCTCCATCTCAAATGCCAGCTTGGGATGATAAGTTCTTCAAAAGTTTGGATGCTTATGGCGCTCACATGGCGTTTGGAGATCAAGTGGGATATGTTAATAACTAGTTAATGAGTGGTGCGGCAATGGAGGAACTTCAAACCAATCAATCAGTCCAGCGGTCACTATTCTAGAAAGTGACCAAATTATTGAGTGGGTGGAAGAGACATCGGATGAGCCCACTTTCCCATGACCCGATCGTACTCAGGCGGTCATTACTCTTGAAAGTGACCCATTTGTTGAGAATGGGGTTGAGAGACACTGACAGTCGCTACTGACCCAGAGAAGGTGGAAATTGAGGAAGAATGGGCACGTGAGGATGAGAAGTGGATCAAAACCACGGGAAGTTGTTACGGGATGGGCGACGAGGAAGAGTGGGTATATGAAATTGATGACACGCGAAAACCCACTCTGGAGGTGAAAGAACTACCCAAACACGTGGAGGAAGATGAAGAGGATGAAGAAAGAGTGGGCACTTGAAGTTACTAGAATACCAAAATCCACTCACGAAAGTGAAAGGGCGCCTCAACAATTGAAATGCGTGTTCCCGAGAGGAGGACAAAGTGAGAACAAAGGTTGAGGTAACACCCATAATTTTCAACATCTAATTCACCAAAGTATTGTGCTTTGGGAATTGAAATAATCTATTTTCTTTGGAGAATAGGATGTTTGATTTGAGCTTAAATGATGTATTACTTGTTTTCTTTACTATCATACATTCTTTATATGGTTACTCTTGATGCTCTGCCGAGATGGTATTCTGCGGGTAAGGACTATGGATAGTCCATTGTTGGCCGGAATCGTCGAGACTCCTGACGTTAAGCGAGTACTACGTTGGAGTTTACCCATGGATTTTATTTTCTTTTTCTTTCTTTCTTTTTTATTTTGTTTCGTTGTTCTTTGATCTATCTGTTGTCTCTGTGTTAGTTTTGCTCGAATTTGGGACATTTGTAAGCAGTATGGTAAAGCCGTGATTCTCCAGCCCTGTTTTCGCCATCTTTCTTCAGGGAAGTTCTCATCCTCTTATATTTTGTGCTTTCATTGTTTAGAGCACTGAGGACAGTGCTCGAATTAAGTGTGGGGGATGAGTTTGTTGTGTGATGATTGTTGGTGTGTTGTTATATCCATTTGCAAGTATTGTGGCCTTTTTATGGTGATAAAATTTTTGTGATGATGATTTTGGAATCAAGTTTTATTCTGTGCTCGTAAGGTTGGGATTTTGATTGTTGCGCCTGAACTTTGTGGTATTGGTCAAACTGATTTTGAATTTTCGAGACTTTCGGTGATTTATGATTTGAGTGTAATGTAATTGACGAGATTGTGATTGATAGCAAATGAATAGGGGAAAATTGATGTGATTCGTCCGACTAATGTTAGGGGTAGTGTTAACATTGTGGCCATCTATATACTTGTTTCTTAAAATAAAAAAAAAGATGTGAAAAAGAAGAGAAAAGAAGGAGAATGAAACTCCAGTTTTTTTTTTTTTTTATGGACTAGGAATCAATAATATTCATAAAGCATTAACACTATGAAAGTGATTACGATATCTTGATAAATCAAAGCATAGATTGATAAATACAATATTGATAATGAAAATGAGAACATGAATTAAAGCTATGATTTATACGTATGCGTAATCGTTGAAGAGCTCACGAAGAACCGTGGTGAAGAAGCGACTTGCAGCTGCGTCAGAAAAGAAAATATAAGGCGAGAGCTCACGCTTTGACCTAGCGCTTAATTTATATAAATTAAAGTGAGCATCGGTTCGAGGTGAGCCATTTGGAAAAACATTCGACTTGAAAATGAGCCGACTCATGGATGGCGCGGTTGGGTGAGAACATTACGTATTGAGAGGAGCAGCGCGCATGGGCGAACGTGCGAGTGAAATGGCGCACGTGCGCTTGGAGGCAACCGGCGCTCGGAGGAGAGCAGCGCACGCTGGGTAGGGCGCTTGGTCGAGCGGGCGCTGGGCTGGGCGATGCCCAGCGCGGATGGAGTTCCAACGGCGCGGCGCGCAGGCGATGCGAGGAAGAGCGGCAGGCGTGGCTTCGCCGGGGCGGGAGAGAAGAAGCGTGGCGCTAACTTTCAGCGTCGGACGGGGAGCGTGCTGTGCGGGCGATACTGCGGGTGCTGTAGCTCGACGAGCACTGGGCTGCCGAGTGCGCGTGAGGAAGGCGGCAGCTGGCGAAACGCGGGCGTTGCGTGAGCGGCAGGCGAGGCAACGCGGAGCGGGCGGCAGCTGCGGCGTTAAGCAAGCAGGCGGCGACGTCTTGTTGTGGTGGCGCGACGAAAGATGGGTGGTGGCTGGTCTCGGCGAAGCGGCGCGGCGCTGAGTGCGGGCGTGCGCGTTGGGGCATGGGGCGTCTTTGGTGAAGCGGCGCGGACGACGGCGGGGCAGCAGCGCGCAGCGTGTGCGACCGTTGTTTTGGCCCGTTCTCCTTCGTGCGGACTCCGATTTGTGCGGTTTCGCCTACGAACTCCTGTCGAGATGCTCTTCAATATATTTAATCCTTGGCAGATTCATTTCATCTTATTTAATGCTGATTTTCTGCAAAACATTGAAACAAACAAAATAAGTTCGAATCGATAAATAATAACCAAACCAACGGCAAAAAGAGAACAAATCATGAGAGACAATATGCACAAAGATATGAATAATAAGCACAAATTCATACCAAACAACTCCCCCACACTTATCCATTTGTTTGTCCTCAAGCAAACTCTATACAAATAAGAATATGGAAGATAATTCATGCAACTTCACTCTTAGTCTAATCAATCAAACTTTATTGCTTTTCCCCCACACTTGGTGTTTACGAATTCAAAGATAATGTGAAATAAATCTAGGATGACAATTGATTTCCAATAAATAAAGGGGTAACCTCTGCTCAGACCCAACTCTCCGTTAGGGGTGAACTAACTAATGTGGTCACATTTAGCAACAAGTTTCTTTGATAACATGAAAGCATTAACAGATTTTGGAACAATGTTCGAAGATGAATTCTCGATAAACTCGAGTCACCTATCGTGGTTTCCGTGCCCGTTTCTCAATTTACGAGAAGAGGCGAAATTCCATCCTCCATTTATACAATCTCAAAAAAAAAAAGGAGTTTCATTCTCCTTCTTTTCTCTTCTTTTTCACATCTTTTTTTATTTTTTATTTTAAGAAACAAGTATATAGATGGCCACAATGTTAACACTACCCCTAACATTAGTCGGACAAATCACATCAATTTTCCCATATTCATTTTCTATCAATCACAATCTCGTCAATTCACATTACACTCAAATCATAAATCACCGAAAGTCTCGGAAATTCAAAATCAGTTTGACCAATACCACAGAGTTTAGGCGCAACAATCAAAATCCCAACCTTACGAGCACAGAATAAAACTTGATTCCAAAATCATCATCACAAAAATTTTATCACCATAAAAAGGCCACAATACTTGCAAATGGATATAACAACACACCAACAATCATCACACAACAAACTCATCCCCCATACTTAATTCGAGCACTGTCCTCAGTGCTCTAAACAATGAAAGCACAAAATATAAGAGGATGAGAACTTCCCTGAAGAAAGATGGCGAAAACAGAGCTGGAGAATCACGGCTTTACCATACTGCTTACAACGTCCCAAATTCGAGCAAAACTAACACAGAGACAACAAATAGATCAAAGAACAATGAAACAAAATAAAAAAGAAAGAAAGAAAAAGAAAATAAAAATCCATGGGTAAACTCCAACGTAGTACTCAGTTTAACGTCGTGAGCCCGACATATTCCGGTCAACAATGGACTATCCATAGTCCTTTACCTGCAGGAATACCATCTCAGCCAGAGCATCAATAGTAACCATATAAGAACAGAGGATAGTAAAGAAAACAAGTAATACATCATTTAAGCTCAAATCAAACATCATATTCTCCAAAGAAAAATAGATTATTTCAATTCCCAAAGCACAATACTTTGGTGAATTAGGATGTTGACAAATTATGGGTGTTACCTCAACCTTTGTTCTCACTTTGTCCTCCTCTGGGAACACGTACTTCAATTGTTGAGGCAGTCCTTTCACTTTCAGAGTGGATTTTGGTATTCTAGTAACTTCAAGTGCCCACTCTTTCTTCATACTCTCTTCATCTTCCTCCACGTGTTTGGGTAGTTCTTTCACCTCCAGAGTGGGTTTTGGCGTGTCATCAATTTCATGTACCCACTCTTCCTTATCGGCCATCCACAGTAACAACTTCCCGTGGCTTTGATCCCCTTCTCATCCTCACGTGCCCATTCTTTCTCAATTTCCACCTTCTCCGGCTGCGGCGACTGTCAGGTGTCTCTCCAACCCCATTCTCAACAATTGGGTCACTTTCAAGAGTAATGACCGTCGGAGTTTGATCGGGTTGGTGTGGGAAAGTCGGCTCATTTGATGTCTCTTCCACCCAATTCTCAATAATTGGGTCACTTTCTAGAATAATGACCGCCTGGACCTGATTGGATTGGTTTGGAAGTTCCCTCCATTGCTGCACCAACTCATTAACCAGGCTATTAACATATCCCACTTGTGTCTCCAAACGCTGTAGTGAGGCGTCATAAGCATCCAAACTTTTGACGAACTTATCATCCCAAGCTAGCATTTGAGGTGGAGGTGGCTGCTGTGGGTATGAATACTGAGGTGAAGGTGGTTGTTGTGAGTACGGATACTGCGGCGGAGGTGGTTGATCCCAGTATGGATTGTAGGATTGATCCTCATAGTGCGGCGGAGATGGTTGATCCCAGTATAGATTATAGGCTTGATCCTCGTACTACGGTGGAGGTGGTTGATCCTAGTAGGGATCATAGGCTTGTTGCTCAGGGTAGGGATCGTAGGCTTGATACTCATGGTTTGACTGGTATCCCTCAGGATAGTCTAACTGGGCTCCTTCTTCGAAAGAAGAATTTGCCCAATACGACGAACTTTCCTTCCCCCAGCCTGTTTGACCACATTCGTACTGCTGATACCCCTGCATTAACAGACACCAACAACAAAAACAAGATCACACACACCGGGGGGAGAAAATAACCAAACAGAACGAAAATAAACACAGAAAACAAGCAACATAAACAATATGCCTAAAGTTTTTCCCCGGCAACGGCACCAAAATTTGTTTCAATCAAAAGTGTACTCTTAATTGACTCATAATCGAATGATGTGTTATAGTATGGAAAGTTAACCCTAGTCGTCTCTCAAGGAAAACTTAACAGGGCGTTACTAAGTTACCACACGAAAGCAAATAAATTTCTAAACACTCTAATCACAAAGGGGTAGATAGATTGTCACCTTAAAACAATAGATTATCTAGACAAGAATTAAACCTGGTGAAGAACATACGAAAATTAACAAAGCGGATAAATTACCTAGGCAAGAATTAAACCTAGATTGAAGAACATAGAATCGACACGGTAAACCCTAGACATGAATCTTATAGATAAAATAGAAGACAAGATTAATTAAGCAAACATCAAAATTAAACATCACCAAGCATAGAAATCGATATCGAGAAATCTAGAACAAGAAAGGAATGATAAAGAAATCTCACGAATAGAAGCGAACAATAGATTGAAATCTTCCGAATATGAATTCAATAACAATAATCCATACAATAATTTTGAATCACAATCAAAGGAATTAAAGAACAATATTAAAATTACTTGAAGCGAGAGAATAGTCTTGGGCGTCGCTTATCAAGTAAGAAAATAAAAATATGCAAAGTGAAGTAGGGTTTCAGCGTTACAAAACGTATTTATAGCGTCGAAAATGTAACGCAGCGCAGATGCGCGCGACAGCGCCCGACGTGCGCTCAAAAACAAGCGAACGCACCTCACCCGATCTGCGGACGTAAGGCCAGCGTCGGACTCATCTACTCTCGGAAGCGGGGCCAACGCCGGACGCAATGCAGCGCTGGATGCACGGAATCTCGGGACGAACTTCACTTCAAGGCGCAGCGCCGGACGCGACGCAACGCCGAATGCACGGACTCTCAGGATAAACTTCACTTTAAGCCACAGCGCCGGACGCGTGGAGTCTCGGGATGATTATGCATTTTTTCGCGTCCAGCGCCGGACGCGAGCCAAGCACCGGACGCGGGCGTTCTCGGCGCACCGGCGCGGGGCCTTGCAGCGCCAAGACGGACGCGAGCCGATTGATGCCGGCGACCGATGCGCACGTGGCACGGCTCGCGGTCCGGCGCTTGGGTGCGCTTCTTTATCTTCAAAGCGATGAAGCGTAATCATTCCACATAACACAAAAGAACATGATTCGATTAAAGATGTTCAAATATAACCAAAAGGAATCAAATCGTCGAAAACAAATAAAGAAAAACAAAGCAAAAACATGCAAAACAGTTGGGAAAGTTTGAGACTATCAATTTGTCTCAAGTGTGCAGTGTTGTCTTTGCAAAAAGTTCTTTGCTCAGCGAGAAAGATCTGGCGACTTCACAACCGCGTGTGTCATTGGAGGGCAGACTTTCTCCAGAGTGTTATGCGATTTAGGGGTGAGCATCAACCTGATGCCGTTGTCCATATTCAATAGATTGGAGATTGGAGAGATCAAGCCGACTACCATTGCTTTCCAGATGGCAGACACTTCTGTTACTTATCCGAAAGAATAGTGGAATACGTGCTCATCAAGGTCAGAGACTACATATTTCCAGCAGACTTCATAGTTCTTGACATGCCAGAAGATAGGAACACGCCTCTCATTCTTGGGAGACCGTTCTTAGCTACAGGCAGAGCACTGATCGACGTGCAAGATGGAGACCTCACCTTCAGGGTCAACGATGAGGATATGAAAATCTCTATTTACGACGCAATGAGGCAACCTGAAGAGAAGATGATGGAAGAGTGTCATGTCATTGAGCAACTGTCTTCCACCCATTTACAGTCAGCAGATCCGGTTGAGTTTTGCATGTAGAACTCGATCTTTGATTCCTCCGAGCTTGACGACGGTTGCGATGAGATTATGGAGTACCTCGAAGCGATAGAAGAAGTAAAGTCCATCCCCGAGGAATCAATGCCTTACTTTGATGTGAGGAAGCCAGTTAGAGGAGAAGACTTCAGAGTGGTGACAGAAGAGCATACTCCTAAGGTGGAATTGAAAGAACTACCTGACCATCTTCAATATGTCTTCTTAGGAGAGGATGAGACCTGTCCGGTTATAGTCTATTTAGAGTTGACAGAGGAAGAATCGACGAAGCTGATGGCCGTGCTGAAGCAGTACTAGTCTGCGATTGGGTGGACTATCTCTGATATCAAGAGGGTCAACCCTTCGATTTGCAGGCACCGGATACTGTTAGAGAACGAGTACAAACCGAATGTGTAACCTCAACGTCGGCTGAATCTGGCAATGCAAGAAGTGGTAAGAAAAGATGTATTGAAGCTATTGGATGCTGGCATGATCTATGCAATATCAGACAGTGAGTGGGTGAGCCCAACTCAAGTGGTGTCCAAGAAAGGGGATGTCACAGTGATTCGAGATGAGAAGAACGAGCTTGTAGCAACAAGGCTTGTGACAGGATGGCGAGTGTGCATTGACTACCGTGCTTTGAATGCAGCCACAAGGAAGGACCATTTTCCCCTGCCCTTCATTGATCAGATGTTGGACAAACTAGCAGGATATGAGTTTTATTTCTTCCTGGATGGATATTCGGGGTACAATCAGATTGCTATTGCCCCAGAGGACAAGCACAAGACGGCTTTCACATGTCCGTATGGAGTCTTTGCTTATAGAAGAATGCCGTTTGGTTTATGCAATGCTTCAGCCACTTTTTAGGGATGTATGATGTCCATCTTCCATGGCTTGATCGAAAACATTATGGAGGTGTTCATGGACTGTGACGACCCGACTTCCCAAGGAAGTACGGATCATACGGATCTTCACTGGTATGATAATGCCCAATACGAAGAACTGGGCTCTCTTTCTCGGTTCTCACACACAACACACACACACACGGACAGTCGTCAACTTCATGTCCGGCCGGCCACATCGCCGGTCGGCGAGGTGCGTCGTCGCCGTGACCACAGCCTCCTCTCTACTCTATTCTCATCTCCTCACTCATGCGCATACTCACACAACATCAACCTCCATCCCTCTCCTCACGCTTCATATTCTTCTGCCACCGCAGCCTCTCCCATCTCCGGTGGACGATCGCCGTCGCGACCTTCGCTGCTGCCACGACCACGGCTCCATCTTCAATCCCTTCTCCTCTCCTCACTCATATACGCACAAAAATGAGACACACACTACACATACACCTCTGCGCCGCCGCCGTTCTCGTCATCTCCTTCTAGCATGTTATCGGCGGCGAGCCGCTGCCATCGTGACCTCCTCTCATTTCGGTTCTCTCGCAAACACACACACGCACAGATCGCTCTCTCTCTCGCGACACACACACACGCACAGATCTATCTCTCTCGCTCGATCTACCCGATGCCTCACCGCGAACGGCCAGGGCCGTCGCCATCCCACGTAGCCTTTGCTACGGCTGCTATCGCCATTGGTTAATGGCCGAGCATTAAGTGGCTCGGTCCAAACACTACAGTTCTAGGTTCAAAAACCTCTCTTATGCATTTACAATTTTATTTGTTTTTCTAGGTTCTGTAGATTCTTAAATTATATGTACAAAAGATTTGGCAGTACATATTTATTGTAATTCTGTTATTCATTGAGCTATTTAGCCTTAATTTGCTACACTGTGATGGAGAAGCTGAATGTACACATGTATGGAAGTTATAGCGACAATGGTGCTTAGCGATAGTTATCGTTCTTATTTTCGGTTTAGGTTCACGCGTTTATCTCCTCTACAAGCTTATACATTTATTGAGCGGTATGAAGTTTAAGGAGATGGAATCGAGATGGATACCTTGTGATTGTTGGATTGAATTTTACGTATGATGTTGGTATTAGCTTCTTTGAAATTAAGGTGCATTTAAGTCATAAATATTGCTAGGAATTAAATGTTGAATCTGAGAGAACTTGAATGAAAATTACGAAGTTGAGAAAGGATTTCTCTTCTCCTCTGGATTGATCGAAGGATAGTAGAGTGAATGTAGGTTTTTTAATTACACATGAGAGGAGATATGGGTGTTGTTGTAAAGTTGTCATAGGATTCTTAGATGTGATGATGAAGTTTGAAAAAAATGAGTAATATAGGGAAAAATGGAAGATTTTGGGGGATTTGAAATGATGTGGTTTGATTAGACAATTTATCCAGTGTAAAACATCTGGTTCGGTTCGTAACTGTATTCGTTTAAATTCTCTCTTTCGAAATAAAATCGAAATGTCGACGATTATAAATTTTAATAATCGTTCTAATATCAAATCTCGATTTAGCTAAATAAATTAATAAATAAAGTTTTAATTTCACGGGGTATTACATTCTATCCCCTTAAGAAAATTTCATCCTCGAAATTTGTATATCTTCGTAGCATTTCGTATTATCCTTTCCTTCATTACCCTCGAGTTTTGATGTCGCTTCTTCGAGCCCATGATATCGTCGTAGGACCTTAACTTTCGGTATCGCCTAATCCTTGGTCCTAAACCTTCCAGTCTAAGACCAATATGTTCATGATTTCACAAAATCATATGATTCTAGGTTATGAACTAACCCTATACGCAGAATCTATCGATTCCTAAGAATTGTGAATCTCATGTCCAAAACTAAGTTTAACAAACACACATTACCATCGTAATTCTTTCTAGGGGTGAAAAAAAATTCATATTACCTCGCAACTCATTCTACGTGAAATTCTAAGAATCCACGTATGCATTTCTAACAAGGTAGCGTTGAGTTCCCTTATCGAATATTATCACAGCTGTATTGAGAAGTGTGCCCATACCTGTCCAGTTATCCTGATCCTTAGTAGGTTGCTTCTGGTTGAGAGCAAAATCCCTCGGTTGCGGCGGTTGTGGTTGCGGTAGTGCCTGCAGTGCCCTATGCTTGTTTAGTCTTAAACGAACCTCTATACATGCTCAATTAATAGAATTTTCTCTTCACTCAAAATCGGGAATTATCGACGTTCATTTTCATTTTTGGATTCATCGTAAATAAATTCCTTCAAAATTTTGAAAATTGGTGTTTAAATATCCGGGGTATTACATTCTACCCCCCTTAAAGAAATTTCATCCTCGAAATTTACGTATCCTTGTAGCGTTCTCGATTCTTTCTTCACATCGCATTTTTAGTTTTCCAACGTTACTGCCTCGTATCCATTTGGTCGTCGTATGATCGTAATTATCGACAGCGATTTATCCTTATATTTCTAATCCTTAAGTCTAATATTCCTATGTTCTAAACTTCATAACATCCTACGACTCTAGGTTTTTAACCAATCGTACATATTAAATCTATCGATTCTTATAGATGGTAAGTCCTATGTCCAAATCTAAGTTTAAGCAAACATATGTTAACGTCGTAACTTCTTTCATGGGTTAAGAAAATTCGTATCCCCTCACATCTCATTTCATGCTAAGTCCTAAAATTTTCACGTGTGATCTTGTACTAAAGTAGCCTTGAAATTCCCACATCGATAATATTATCACATGTATGTTGAGAAACGTGTTTATACTTGTCGGGTTGTTCTGGTTACTTTCAAGTTGCTTTTGATTGAGCGTAAAAGCCCTCGGTTGTTGTATCTGTTGTGGCGGCTGTAATGCCTGTGTTGCCCTTCGTGGTTGAATCTATCGTGGTTGATTTGGTCTACCTACTATCCCATGTCTCTGTTGTAGGAAGTCCCTTGCAAAGTGCCCTTGTTGACCACATCTGAAACAGTTGACACGTCCAGCTAAACAAGCACCAGTGTGTTGCCTATGGCATCGTGGACATTGAGGGCCAGATAGTCGTCGTTGGATGTTTCTACCTTGTCCTAAGGTCACTTGACGATTTTGTCCTTGTCCTTGAATCCATTGTTGCCTTTGATTTCCTTGCCATGGCCTCTTTTCAGCCTGATTATAGTAATTGTCCTTTCCTTTATTAGGATTTTCCTCCCATTTCCTTTTTCCTTGTCCACTTGGGCTATCTTGGTTTATCTTACGGTAATGTTTATCTATATCAAAGCCTACTTAGAGCCCGACATAGGTCATCGTTCGATGGTGGCAAGATACCCTAATCTCATGCCTTAATCGGATCGAATTTATCGCCATCTTTTCATACAATGTCCATGATGTGGGTAAACCTTGACATGTCGCGAGAATACCCGATCGTACTACATCACCGGCCTATTTCCTTGTTTAAGGTGAAGAATTGATCTCTTGTTTCTTTCTATAGCTTTTTGGGATGTACTTGTCATACAACATTGTCTTAAAATTTTCGGGTAAAATCCTCCATACATTCGGGGTCATGATTTTCTTCCTAGCCTCGCACCAAAATCATGGATCCGTCATTTGAAAAGTAACACTGAGAGTCGTTCGTGATACGTGCAATGCGAAATCAAAATTCTTTCCATTGCCCTAACCCAGCTCGGCTTCATCGGACTTCGGTTCCATTAAATGAGGTGGGTTTGTTTGAGGAATAGTTCCTCCACTCTGAGGAGGTAGTGATGGTGTTTGTTGGCGTTCGGGGTTGTGGAATTTCTTCTCGCCTCGGCGTCTTAGTGCTCTTCTAGGAGGCATTCTTATTGTCTTTAAACAAAGCAATTATCAATTTTAAACCAATATTTAGCACATAACTTTGTTATGTACATGGAATAACAAAATTTCGTACACGGATACCATTCCACAAAAAGCCGTACAACATGTATCGTCAAAATGCCTCAGCGAGGACTTTTCCACACATTAGTTATAAGGATTGGTCTTTCTAGTGACTAAATACAAGCGTGATGTCCTATCTACACCAAAATTTTGACACCACTAAACACACTTACTATAAGGCGTTGCAAAAAATCGTTTACTTTATACATACTAACCATACTATCTACAACATGATCCCCTATCTACATATAAGTCTCACACCATCTTAGGTCTCTATGTCACTGAATGCCCCTCATCAGAATCGTACTCTGGGCTCAAAAATTTACCTGTCTTTAGGAACATCTTTGCCTCATATAAAAGACGATCTAAATCCTTCCAAGAGCCGGGGTTCTGCTGCTCCTGTCTCTTACAAAAGCCGAGATTACGCGCAACACGTCTCCAAGTGTGTTGTGTTGGTAGTGGTAGCTCTCCTAGTCCTCTAGGGCGATAAGATCCTGTCTCCTGGCCATCCCTGCCTCTATCCGGTACAAACAATGGAACAAAGCATGGGGGAGGTGTTTGAAACTTCTTGGTACAACCATTCCTTCGTATTATCCTGCCGTGCATTTCCTAGGAGAAAGATAAGATCCCATAGGTGCTGTTCCATACACGTCGTATGTATACTTGAGTTGGCTAACATATCCCGGTAAATCTGCCATAATATTTGAATTTCCTACAAGGTAGATATACTCTCCTGATATCTCTCTTGCATAGCCCTGCCAGTCTGTTGGTAAACAGCGAATAAGTCGATGGATACCGTCCATATCACGTCAACTCCATGGGTATGGGCATCCATTCGAGGTGCATGAACTCCACCAAGAAGCGTCCTAAGTCGGTTTGCCTGGTTTATAGTAAAAAGTCGGTACTCCCATGTGAGCTCTGGGTTCGTAGCCCTTGTGGTAAGCCTTTTACCGTAATACTCCCTATTCACGCCATCCGGAAGCAGGATAGTTCTAGGTAAGTCGGACTTAAACTTAAAGCGATAGAAAACTTAAACCGTAAGGTTTCTTAAAGAACTAAACTCCTTAAAACCAAACACTGTGGACACCTTACAACCAAACTCATAGACAACATCTTATTCCTCACTTAACATTCTATACCTTTATTCACGTATCGTTCTAGATTAATTCGTGTAAGCAATAGTAGATTCAAAATTCCGTCGCGTAGAATTTCAAATGAGGAAACTATGCCCATGTCACTAATTACGCGAGTGACATCCGTTCACCGAACTTCCATTCATCCATGTGGCATTTTAGTTCACATTCGTCAAGTTGGACTTAAAAGCGTTCTAAGTTCTCAAGTTCTTGTGGTTCATCAAACACTACGGCATAGATAGTAGAGAAAATCTTAGGATCTCGTTCAATCTAAGTTCTTTGTAAAAGTGATCGTGAAACTTAGAGCATATCTACGTTCTCTTGGGGAAAACAAACCTCATATTTCCACTACGTTTCATAAACAAAATTGTATTCATATTCACTGACATATAAATCCATATATGCCCATCATCAATACTCACATACAATTCCATGTATGTGCTTTAATCCATTCAAGTCCATCCACAAATAAATCACTTATTTGTTTCATCAATCAATGAATTATAAAAATTCAAAGTCATTCACTTTTTCTATCAGCGGCATGTCCGTTTTTCAAAATTTCAATCACTTGAGTTCCTCAAAGCGTAACATAAGCATAGAACTTTTCAAACATTTAAAACCATACTTTCACTTTTGAAAACATTAGAAACCATTTTACCTTACCATGGCGTGATGAAGCGGGCGTTGGCGGTGATGACTAATCGTAAAAGTCTAGTGATTCGAGCGGACTTGGATAGAAAGAATATTTTGGTTCGAGGCAAACAACACCGCTCGATACCACTCTGTCATGACCCGATTCGGCGGATCCCGAAGAAGGGCCTTATCGGACCAGCGACTTGGGGTTTGATTAAGTAAATATTAAAGAAGAAGATTTTCAACTCATTTCACATGTGAGGAAGCATAGATGTTGTAGAAGCATGAGCGAGATTAAGGATAGAAGGAAATAATTTACATAAAGGATTGTTTGAGAGATTACGACAAAATAGAGCTCTTACAAAGTTCAACAAGACATTCGAGGACTTAACATAGTTATAGAATTTAAAGAGTTTGAGAGTTTGCGATGAGAATAAGCGTGTGAGATATGCATATGAAGATGCATTCTCAGGCGAACAGATGTTCCATACTAGGTTGACAAAAGGTTCCATACTAAGTTAACAAAAGTTCGCTCAACTTTCTCTGTTCCATCACCACTCAACTGCACGTTTAAAACAAACATGTGAGGTGAGTACAATTGTACTCAATGGATACATGCAAAACATTTTCATTTCATTCACGAAATATTGTCTTGCCACCATCAAAGCGAAGACACGAGGGTTTTATTTGAAAGGCCTTGTGCTTACTAAACATTTCATCATTTTCTCAAAGTCATTGGCGGTTATTTTCTTACAGCGTATATTCCAGTCGGCTATGGAGCAGCGTCGGGAGGAGGCCTCCTTCACCGGACCTTACCGACCCATGAGCAGTTCGGAGGCTAAAGTGTACACAATCTTAACTAGCATCTCACGGTGGGATCCGATTCGTAATCTCTATTGGCCCGACAAACCGAATGGATATATCAAAACACAAAACATTTTGGCGAGATAATATCGTATTTAAACATTTGCGGTATAAAGCGATAAAGTAATAACGATAAATACTTTTGTAAAATCTCATTTTCGAGAGCTCGTATTTTGCTAGAGAAAATGCCCACCTTAAGAACTTATTGTTCAGTATGTCACTAGTGATCACTTGCCGTCTCCTTTCAACACGGTAGGACCTTATCAGCGTAAGAAACAAAATTTAGTACATCAACTGCGCTTACGAAAATCATCGATTCACAACAACGGACTTACTAACATCGACTCTATTAACATCAAAGGATCATTTTATCACATAACAACTATTTTCGTTGATTAGATTCGTCGGCGTCTCGAAGGAGATGATACTCCATCCTTACATTCTTTTCTTAGTCCACATCATTTTGTGTAGATTACGAATCTTAATTTCATAGCTAACTTCGTCGCGCACTAACGTATTTTCTTAATCGAAATTTCAACAACTACAGTTTATTAGTAATATTTTCTCGCTTCGTTTCCCACCTTACACGTCTTATTCATTCATCGGAGAAACTCACGTTTAGCTAGGAAATATCATAACTCTACTCACGTACTAACATATTTCACGCTTTCATACTTCAATCAAATTATTTCAAACTTCAAACTAATGTATTTTCATAATTTACTTTTAGAACATATAAAACAATTAATCTTGCATAATATTCTCTAATTCTAATTTATTATTTAAAATACTTTCAATAAATCTCATAATTCCACTCTAACATTCGATCATGTCCACTTACATACATGAAACTAATCATAATACTTTATTCTTCAAAATCTTCGTCACTTAGCAAAAGCGTTTCAACGTGAACATATTTATACTTCACTTAAAAATTCACATAAATTCATAGCATATCTTAAACATAATTTTGGGCTAATCATGTGATCACATGTAAAATAAATTTGAACTCAACTTTCATTTTTATTTATTTTAGGTTCTTTTCAAATTATTTACAAAACTTATCCATAAATTCCTATAATTTCACATATCATACTATATTAACATAGGATCCATAATATCAAATAACATTGGTCATAGAAAAATTTAACATCATAACTCTTTATACTATAGTTTTCGAAAATCTTGAATAATTAACCATATAATTTTCAAAAATTCTAGTTAATCCACACAACACATTATTATCACCATATATCAACAATATGCCTTAATATCCATCATACACAACTCATACATCAATATATCATACTTTGTGATTTTCAAAATTATCATGAAATAATATCCATATTTTTCCAAAAATTATGATTTAAATCATACATACTTAAACATTGCTAACTATCATCAATCCATGCTCAAAACAACAGTTAAAATTCATTTTAATCAACATATATTTCTCACATATTGTCGGTTTTCATGAAGAGAATTATAACATGCTCAACTTTGTACTAAATTCATAATACATGCTTATAAACATCATATAAACATATTTAATTAACAACTTAAACATTTAACAAAATTTCTCAATTATCATATGAAATAACAAAAGCATATAACTTAATATTTCATGGTTGAATTTTAATACTTTTGCATATATAAAAGGTTATACGATTTCTAACCTTTTAATCGGGATTGATCGTGACGACAACGTTTTTCTACCTAGGATTGAAGAAATTTTGAAGAACACTTCCTCTTTTTTTCTCTCTCAATTTTAGGCCATAAGAACATAAGAGGTGTGATCTATTTTATAGATGTAATAAGATTTTTAATCATAATTTAGCACATATCTTATTTTAAAAGTTAAAAGTTTACACCTCTAATTTATCTCCTTAATTTTCGGTCATCAAGTTGCAATATGAGATAAAATTTTATCTTATCTATCTTTATAAATTAATACATATCATTTTCAAACATCGATACATCACTATCGAAGAGTTTGAAATTATTTCTTTCTTAATTTAGTCGACATTTTCGACCATATGTGTCCAAATAATTCATCCAACTTGTTTAGTTAATAATTCACTTATCTTAACATTAATAACATCTCTACATCATAATAATTATACATTATTATCATAAGAGATGAAAATTTTCTTCTTTTAAATACATTTGTCAGTTTTTGGTCATTAAACATTAATATGCTACATATTTTATTTTCTTCAATTAATAGCTATGTGACATAATATAGATCTTAGATGATAGAATAAATCATAGGTAAAATAATTAAAACGATTCTATATTCTAAAATGAAGTTTCGAATTATAACGAAATTAAGAATAAATTATCAAATCTTCATTCCTTTAATAACTAAAATTATTTTAATGAAGGATTATATATAAATTAATGCTCTTGTATCATAAAATAATTTTCTTGTACAAATCTAGCAAAATTCCCCGGTTTTATTCGAAAATTATAAAGCTTAGAATTTAAATAATAATTTTTCTTTTACTCTTTCATTAATCACTAAATTTTGAAATTCATATGGTATTTATGAGATAAGATTGACCTTGATTCCATGATATTTATCAAATATTAAAGCTTGTGCAATTAAATAAATTATTTGATAAAAATATCAACACATAAAACATTAATTTGAAAATCATAAAGCTTAGGAAAAATATTATCTACTAATGATATCATGACTTTATTAAACATTTAAAGAGATAAATATCATCTCTTAGTCAAATTTCATTAATGACCTTATCTTATCTTAAATAAAATATCTTGTAAATCTTATCTTATCTTTAAAATGTCATTATCTAATCTTATCTCATAAAATAAATATCTTCCATATCAAACAAAATAAAAATAATATCTCGTCACATTAATAAAGTGATCTATCTTGATCACAATTTAACCATATGTATATATCATTTTTCCTTATACAATTCTAATGTTTGAAAATAATGATAATAAAGAAGATATTTCTTTTAGTAAAATCATTGTCTAGTTAATATTTCATATGTATTTAACAACATAATTGTTTGTTATTGTGATCCATTATATCACGAAAAATTAATAGAATTTTCTATTCACTCAAAATCGGAAATTATCGACATTCATTTTCATTCTTGGATTCATCGTAAATAAATTCCTTCAAAATTTTGAAAATTGGTGTTTAAATATCAGGGGTATTACGAGAATCGGTGGGTTGGGTCGAAAAAATTAGATCAAGGTCAAAAGCAGTGCAGGCGCAAATGGGCGGGTCGGCTCAAGATGGGCTGGGTCGAGTGCGCTGAGGCACAACCCGCATGCAGCCCGACCGCTAGCCACGTCTCGTCGCCGTCGCCTGCCGACTATCGCCTCGCCATCACGCCAGCGTTAGTCATGCTGCTTGAGATAGCATGCGGCGTTGAAGTTATCGAGTCTGTCGAATTTTGCACAAAATTACGTGCCCGTTGCCGAGCATCGGCGTAAAGCACAGCGAAGCGTTGTCGCCGCGTCTTTGCGAAACACTGTCGAAGCGGTTCGGCGTCGGTGCACTGCCGCGTCAGCGGCGGCGGCGTGGCGTCTCGCCACGATCTCCACACGCTACAAATCGCCCACGCCGAGTCGCCCGAGCAGCCTTTACCATGAAGATATGTTTACCCGTCCATCCGAGTGCGAAAGCGGCACATCGACCTGTTGTCGAGCTCGGCGTGTAGATGTCGGCGGCATGCTACGAACACGCTGGCGTGTCGTCGCCCGTCACGCCCTCGCGCTATCGTCCGACTTCGGCGAGCCTCGCATCGTGCCGTATCGGGACTCCATCATCTCGTCTAGTTCTTCGTATTCTTAATCTTTGATCTTCGTTTCACGATTTGATTTACAAAATAAATTCTAATCTAACCACGGATTTTCGTGGTGGCAATCGACAAAAAGCGAAACAAACATCAGAGCCACAATGAGCAGCGGATCCACAATTAATTAATTACGCGTAATAATCAAATGTGAATTAATCGACAAAGCGAATCACGATCCCATGCTCGATACCAATTGTAGGAAATCGATTTTAACCTCTCACGAGGATCTATCTTGGATGTTTAATTCACCATCATTGATTATTTACCTAGCATGCACCTATATAATTAATTGCAACATGTTGGTGTTTTCTCGTGTTTACATGCGAATTTTTCGAACAAAGAAAGGTCGAGACTCGTGCTTTGATCTTACGAGCGTATCCGGTTTGTCGAAACTTCAATGCTAAGTGAGCAATCTATGGAAATCTTGCAAAATTCTCCTTCTTTCACTCCTTATGGATTTGAAAATCACAAATATGTGAATTGATCTTTTCGATTTTCTCTCGCCTTGTATTTATAATGCATCCTAGAATCTATTAGGATAGGATTTTGCATATCTAATAAATACAATCTTATCTTTAAAGACACTACATATCGAGAATAATGTCCTTTGATATATAATGATATTAGATATAATCTATCTAGATATGGGAGAATCGAGCGAGTCAGTGGGACTTTACTAGAAAGTGGTGAAAATCTCTGACTAAGGCCTTGATGGGCGGCCAGGATCAAATCAATGAATAAATATGGGCCTCAAATGAATTAATTATCTTATGTTCGACTAGAACATAAATTAATTCATAAACATTCATTCATACCACTAGAGAATAATATTTGGCTTACCCCTTTATTATCGAAGTTGAGTCGGGCTTGCACTTAGACTTCACGAATCCCGTGTCACGAGATATCGCACGTTCATTAATTATATTTAGCGTTACATGCTTAAAATAATTAATCTATTTAATTCTTAAGTAGTACCACTGACCTTATTATTGTGCTTGAGATAACTCGACCTACATGGTTTAGTACAATAAACCTTTTGAGCTCCTTCGGGGATATCATCGTCCTAGCGGATCACGGTGACTCGTCTGAGATAACTAGCATGACATAAAAGCACCGCCACCACCCGAGATGAGGAGAATATTGGGTTATCTCGTATAACCCACCCATAACAAGTCAAAGTGATGGTCGAACTCATACTCACCTAAAACCTTATCGAGGTTTAGATCGGCGTAAAGTCGCGAGATCTAGGTTTTCACGGCGGTCGAGATAGAATAACACATCTCTTTGTGATCTATCGATACGTTAGAGACATACCGGTATAGACAAGCAACCAAGTCGAGTCACTTCTTATATATACATGACTATCTGACAACTCGTCCTCAAGTTCTCTCGGTGTGATCTTTTTATATCTCATTAAACAACCAACCATATAGACTTATGTGATCTTCTACACCTTGTATGATCTAACTTATATATGAGATAAAGGGACATACATGTGCAATCAGTAAACAATTCAAATAGGAGATTGTAATAGTGGTAGCGAAACATTATATCTGAGCTCAACCAATGCCTTCCGATATCTGAATCCGACATTTCGTGCACAAAGTGTAACTTGGTCTGGGACTCGGCATAGCACTGCCTTTGGGTGCGCCGTGACTCGAGGAGCATCAAAAGTGCCGCGTTTTGTGGCGTGCGTCGGTCTTTGAGTACAAACTGAGTTCTTCTAGAGGCGCGTGTCAAGCCTTGACTTGCGTCCGTGGTTGGGTGCGCAGTGAGCGTCTGAGAGCATACGTCCGGTCTTTGGGCAAGCAAACTTTCGCCCAAGTTTGAAGTGCACGCGTCGGTCTTGCCTTGCGTCCGATCTTCTTGGGGAATTTTCGACAGTATATATATGTTAAAAAATGCGTGAGCGCTAGTTCTCGTTCATTTGTTTAGCCTCATTCCCAAGACTTCTCTCTTCAAGTTTTCCATTATTTTCTTTTGAACTTTGTGATTCGAGAACACTTGATTGAAGAGATTCATCAGCGACATTGATATTGTAGGAATTATCACTCTGAAATTTAGCTTATAGATACGGGTAATAGACCACATCATTGATCTTAAAGTTGTACATTATGATATATACAACTGCGAGGTGAAAGCGTGGTGTATAACCATTTTTCAATCGGTTATAGGCGGCGGGCTGCAAAATCAAGTGATCTATTGGCGTGGTTTTATATATATAGGCCCGAGTTCGTTCGGCGTGGTGCATTAGCGCAAAATTTATAGACAACGGGCTTTAGCGCGTCGTCTTCCTCCGTGTTGATTAAATCTGCGGGTTATTAACGCGTGGTCTATCGCCTCACTAAAAAACTAAACCCTAATGCACATACATAAATACTTAAATATATATGATATATTACTAAAAAAATTCTAACCCTATTACATGACTCCCTCTGTCGTCCGCCTACTGATTCTCAATTTCACGCCAATATCCAACCCTATAATTTGGGGAAAAAACAGGGCAACAGCGGCTGCCCCTCGGCCTCCTAGCAATCGCCCCTCCTCGCCGATCGCCACCACTGTCGCCCCTCCTCGCCAACATCATCCCTCCCAACATCATCCCTCCTCGACAACATCGTCCCTCCTTGCAGTCTCTACCAACGTCGCCCCTCCTCGTCGGTCGCTGCCAGTGATTCACGCCACTGCCGACAACATGTGCAAGTGAGTATTTGACTTCACTTATGAGTTATGGATCTGTGCGTGCATGAGTTATGGATTCAATTTAAGAATGCAATAAAAGTTCAAAAATTACAGATTATGGATCTGTGTGTGACATTTTGCCTTTTATGTTCCCGTACCTAGATCAGGGTCAGGGCAATCCTGTTTTTGTGCGGTCGAATCACTTGCCATACTTGCTAATTGAATCATCTCCGGGTATTGCTGGTACCGGAGCAATGCCCGGTCTGGTTAAAGGAATTCATGTTCCGTCTTCACACCAGCCAAAGGTACTTCAGTGTACTTCTTTCTTTTGTTTATATTGTTGTTTTTGATAGGTATAGTTGAATGGGTTTCTTGTGAGCTTTGACTTGGTAATTTTGTATTCAATTGAGCTAGTTTAATCATTTAAGTTTTAGATTTTTTCTGGAATAAATGTAATCTGTGCAGTTTACAATAGAATAGTTTAAGTACGTATGTAGTATATTTAAAAAATTAATGGTTTGCTAAGTTTAAAGCCGACTAGTATTCTCCACTGTATTATGGAGCTGCATCCCGGTAATAGTCAGTGACGACTTGGAGCTTCCTTTTGAAGGAATTCTTGATTACCGCAAGGTATATGCTTTTTTTTCAAGGTTTCACCATGCAAGTTATTCGCTCTATCTCCTTGAAAGATCAACTAATGTTATAAAAAAACGCATGCAAGGACTAAATCCGAGTTTTAGATTGTAAGCAGTGAAAAACACTTCTTGCATTTATGAGGTAGTTAGTGTTGTTCAAGCATGGATAAGGTTTATTGCTAACTCTGTCTTGATAAGCAATGTGCAGCACATGCTTAAAATCATGTTTTATTACCTAATTTACTTGTAACTACAATTTAATCTACTGCTTTTGGTGACTGAGGACCTTGTTCTATGACAGATAGCTGTATTTGTTTCTTCTAGCGATGCCATACAGCCAGGATGGCTCTTATCCTGTCTTCTTGATTGGTCCAACTGGCTCAGGCACGATATGTAGAGTTTCGGTTCCATACTTCCATAAACAAAGTTTTTAGTGACTTCACTTTTTTTTAAGTGGTAGAATTTTAGATCTTTCCATATTGTGGTGGGTATAGATATCGATTTATGCATGGTGCGTCATTCTGATTTATGCTCCTTTCCTTGACTGAAGGACAGGAAAGACATTGCTTGCAAAAACCATTGCTCAGGTTGTGAAAGTACCTTTTGTCATTGCTAATGCAACTTTATTAACACAGGCAGGTTTGAAGTTTGGTACAGTTTGTCAATTTTGGATTATTCTTGAGTACTTGCTAGTGTTTATTTGTAGCACTCCTTATTGGCAACTGTGTACATGATTAATTCCTCCTCTCTCTACGTGTTTGCATGCATGTACATGCTGGATATTTTGGGAAGATGTGGAATCCATACTGTAAAAACTACTCATGGTAATGTTTTGATTTATGCTTAAGAGATTTAAAATGATTAAGATTGTCAAGTATTTTTCTATTTGTTGCTTTGTTTTTTCTTAATTATTTTTACTCAAAAAAGTGAAAAAGAAAGGTATGATATAAAAACATAAGAATTATAATGGATTATTTCTGCATCTTCCATATTTATTTCTGGAGCATCTTGTGACTGTAGTTATGGAAGTCGTAAGATCATAATGGATTAGTTGAGGATCGAGAGAAGAAACTTTGTCCAGTATTACTTTAACTTCTAATTGTTAAATTATTTGTTTTCTAATCCTGTCGCAAACAGCTAAAATTCAAGTTTGTAAGAAACAAAAGAAAGGGATTCACATCTACTTTGGATGATATGTGAGGTTATGGGAGGTTTCCTTGTTTTATTTAGATCGACATCGGGGAGGGACTGGGTGAATATGTACAAAAAGGAATAAAAGAAAGGGATTCGAATATGCTTTAGATGTACTTATGTGATATCATAGTCATTTCATTTGGTATGGGAAACTAAGAAAGTGATGGAGCTAAGTTTCAATAAGTTGATAAATTTCATGTATATATGATATATAGTTTCCTGTCTTCATTTACTTCCCATATTCTCTTCCTTTCCCTTAGCGAAATGCCCATGCCTGTTCTGGGACATAGTATATATCTTCTTGTCTGTTCCCTTTGTGTCTGTTAGCATTGACTGTTAATCAGGTTACTTTGTACAACAGAAAAATTAAAATAGGTGAGCAAAAGGGAAAACAAGGCAAAACTAGAACATAGCATCCATTTATTCTTGTCGGTATATTTGATTACTTGTATATACTTTGGCTTACATGAGTTACGACTTGGTTCTAGAAGTTAAAAATGGAATTAGGGATATTTTATAACCTTTATGTTTCCCTGCTTAGATGTTCCCGTAAAACATTTTGCATTCTGGTTATTACTTTCCAGGCTGCTGACTTCAATATTGAAGCAGCTCAGAGAGGAATTGTGTACATCAATGAAGTTGACAAAATAACAAAGAAGGTATGGGAGATTTCAGCAATTTCATTATCTGGGGTGATTAATTTTCATTATTTATTAATGAACTTTTTCATTGGATGCTTTGTGCAGACAGAGAGCTTAAATACTGGTAGAGATGTATCTAGAGAAGGTGTTAGCAAGCACTACTAAAAATGCTTGAGGAACTGTTAGTAATTCATTTATGCCATTCTTCTTTTGTTTTGTGAATGTTGTCACATTTAATCCTTAGTACACAAATTGTTCGTTTTGCATTGTGCACCAGGTTGCTACCTCTGAAACTATTTTAAAGTTTCTTGCTTTAACTTTTATAAATATTAAGTTTGAGGACAGATTAGCTGTCTTTTTTTTAATGTAAAGCATGAAGATATCTTTTTGTCTAGGTTGTCGGTGTTCACGATAATAGAACTCCAAGCATTCACACCGTGACAACATTCGGTATCCGGTGAGTTTGCCTCGTTTAAAATATCATGCCTTTTAATTTTACCAACGAGGTTGTGTTAGATGTCTTATTATTAATCACACATTTTGTTCATAATATTTAGTTAACTCGTCCATTAGTATTAATTAATTCTTGAAATATAAACAATTCTAAGGGGCCTTGAATTTGATATGATATTTTTGTTACATTCGAGCATATAGAAAATGTCGATTTTTTATTATACGTGGGGATCGTGATATCCAGTGCTAGCATTCCGGCTAATATAATCATCATGAGCTTGTGGGTTGCTCTTTGTAAATCTAGCGAGCGGTGGTTTAACTTGATAAAAGCTTTAGGTGAGCAATTTTGGATGTGGCGTAGTTCGGATTAGATGGGAGCTTGTAGGTTGCTCAATGCATCTTATTTTGATCATGTAGATGGAGGCGAATTAGATTATTGATGTTGGAGCAGAGATGGTGAAATGAAAGGTTGAGATGGTGAAATTGATGTTTTGTGGGCAATTTAATTAGATAGGTAGAGAATATTTATTGTGCTACAATTGTTGATTGGAGATTTTCCGTTATATAACGTTTATGTATTGTCCTGATTTCTATTTATGAAACAATATATATTTTATATCTATTTTGTATTATTGTTTTTAATGGCGAAACAAGTATTTTGAATTATATAATAAATAAATAAATTTATTTAGTTGGTGATCAATAGACAGCGAACTCTCTCAGTTGTCTATTAATATATAACAATGGAGATGTCGCATGGTCTAAAACACAATAGACAGCGGGGTTTAACCATTGTATAAAGCTAGAACACCGTTGTCTATAACAACATAGACAGCGGGTAAACCCATGTTGTCTATGATCTTTATACAACGGGGAATATCCATTGTATATTATAAGGCCGCATGTTTCTATAACATGATACACCACGGGGATTTTCCGTTGTACATATTGTGATGAGCGGCGGGGATTTCAATGGTCTATAATGACCACAATAGACTATACCTTGATAGGTAGCGGGGTTTTCGTAATAGAAAATGGGGATTCCAGTAATTATATAGAAATTCTTGTAGTGTATTATCTCTTACATTGGATTGTTGAGTTGATGATTTTTATAAATTTCATTTGTTTGATCAGTGAGATGAACATGAACTAATTTTCTATCTAGGGTTTGGTGATTGAATTGATTGATTGATTGCATTGATTAAGTATATCGATTGAATCATAGGGTTTGTTTTAAGTGATTGGCCATCGTTTAATTGTTTATGCTTGGTGAGATCGAGATTAACACGTTGCATCCGTCTGCAGATTAATTGGGTTATACTTTAAAGAAAGCAGTAGTCTAATAATTTATTTGTTTGTGGAATTTTATAACTTAGGTTTAATCTCTGAGGATAAAAGTCAGGGTTTAAATTGAAAGTTAGAGGATTGTATGAGTAGGTAAATTTCTTGAGCAAGCATTAATTAATTAATCAGGTGGAGAACCTAATACCTAGTTATCCTCGCATTCTTGAATTATTCTTTTACCATTGAATTGCTTATAGCTCTTGGTTTGAGTTTTCATTGCTTTAATTTATAGTCTATTTTATTCACTACCAACTCTCGAACAAGTTTAGGATTTAGATTTATTGTTTTAGTCATAACACATCATAAGCCTCTAAGTCTTGCGAGAGATCGACTTGAGTTGACCTTACCACACTACATGGGTCTCGTCTATTGCGAGAACCGAGGTGCAAATTTAGGTCGAACAAATTTTGGCGTTGTTGCGAGAGAAGGATTTAGGCATTTTGATTGTGTTATTTTTCCCTCATTTTCTTCTATTTTCTTTATTTTATTTTTGGGTTCTTTTCTTCCCACATGTCTTGGCGTAATCCATTTTCTTGTCTTGTGATTGTGTATGCTAGGTGTAGAAGTCTTAAAAGAAAGTTGGCGCGGTGTTGAACAACATTCACAAGGTAAGAGATTTTGATATTCGGACTCGGGGAAGAAAACTCGTCGAAAGTGGCGAGAACAACGACATTTTACGAGGTTTGGAGCGATCTCAGGAAAGAATATGTGCACGAGGAAATGGCGGCTAATGGATTAGCTAACGAGGAAGGAAACCAGCAGGCGTGACTTTGCTCGACCCGTCATTTGGGTGACAACGTCGTACATAGTCCTCGGGGATCGGCACGAAACTCTGATTGAAGCCCGTTCACTTGACGCCTTACTATCGTTCTATGGGATCTTGCGAGGAGGATGCTTTGAACTTTATCCGGGAGTTCTATGCAATTGCTCGCACTTTTTCGTTGAGCGGGCTCCGAGGACATGTTGAGAATGAGGTGTTTTCCTTACACCTTAAAGTATGTGTAATACCACTACAAGAATTTTGTTCATAGACCACACGTCGTAGACCCGCACATTAGTACTAAAGTGGTCTATTATGACATAAACAGCGTGGGTGGTGAAAGCGTGGTCTATAACCATAGTTTTAAGCGGTTATAGACCACGGGCTGAAGGCCGGCGTGGTCTATTAGCGTTTTCATATGATAGACCACGGTGCCTTACTGGCGTGGTCTATTAGCGCCTAAGTTTTATTAACCACGCTTTTTCGCGTTGTCTAACATCGCGTCGTCTAAATACCACGGGTTTAAGGTGCGTGGTCTTTATTAATTAATCATGTGGTCTTTTAGCCCGTCTTGATAGATCCCCAATTAGAAGAAATCCGTCAAAAATCGGACCCTCGCGTCGCGAAGAATGGCTCTGAACGAGATCGGTTAAACCCGTCTACATCGCGTTCGGTGGCGATTAAGCGGCGCCGGGTGGTCGGATCTTGGATGAGGGCGAGGAAAAAGGAGATGGTGCGGCGAAAGAAAAAGCGGTGAAAATTGGGGATGATTTTGAGAGAGTGGCGAGGAAGCGGGATGGCGAGCAACTCCGGTGATGAAAGTGGGGTATGGCGGGTGAGAGTAAGGCGGCAAGATGAATTTGAGTAATGATGAAGAGGAATGAAGGATGAGGAAAGGAATTTGGTTAAGGGAGGAGGAAAATTGGGGCTACGGTGGTGGTGCGACCTCAGGAATTAAGCTTCATTGCGGTTGTCGAGATGCGTTGATTGAGTTTGAGGCGATGTGTTTGTGATTTATGAGTGAAAGTAGAACTAGATTGTTAATTTCTTATTTTAATGTATTCTTTGTGTGTTTAGAACTACAATTACTTAGTACGATCTCTTGTGCTATTTGTTTGGTGGATTAAGAAATGAACAACGAACCTTCTCGAGCTCGAATTGAGTTCGATCTCGAACTTCGAACTCGAACTCGAATTGAGCTCGAATAACACAATTTATAAAAGACGATAATTATGAACCCGATGCATAGCAGATATGCGTTTTCACTACTAAACCTTTCCTTTTCTTACGGTTATAAGTTCCTTGGCATGGTTTTGTTTTACTTGGCGATTGGATTCTTGTTTTGATCATTGACATGTCATTGTTGAGTTTATGTTTGTATAATCTCAGTATGTACACAGTTTTTGTTATGTTGATTATATAATTTATAGTTTTATTAGACATTCATATAAGTGATGTATGGGTCCATGTAAAAACCAAATCGATGGATGTTTGTGGTTTTGATCGGTGATAAAGGTAGAATTGAGGAACACATTTACAAGTCAGAGACAAGTTAAGAAGTCCCGATCCTTGCCCAATGATCTCTCTGTTTTATAACTTTGCATGTGGTCTTTCAAATTGAATGTTTGTGTCATGCATCATTTGGGTTTAAGCTTGTTTCAATTAGACATGTATTTGCTACTTTATTGATGTTTTGTTCTTTTGATATTATAAAATTTTATTTTCTAAATGAATAGAAGAGAGGCATTTTGCTATCACGTCTACGTGATTTCATATTTTTGCTTGTTCTCAAGTCTGCGCAATTTGTTCTCAACCAGTGATCTTTACCACAATTTAATATTTTGTCTTGGCTAAGTATAATTTTTGCCCATATGCACTTGCGATTGGCGAAGAAATGTTTTGGTAATTCTAATCTTTTTGAGTGGCTCCTTGTTTAGTCGACATTACTTTCCTATTTAAGATTTTGAGCTCATGACAATTGTTAGTGAATGAATAAAATTTATGTTCGGGGTGATGGCGGGGATCGAGATTACTGAAGAGCGACGAAAGTAGAAGTAGGGAAGAAGTGAACTAGCACCGGTAATACAATTATGGAAGAATGATAGCTGTCATGGTTCATATTATGCGAGAATGTGAGGGCTTTGCTTTTGCTAATTATACGAATGCGAGGCAAAGTTCATATTGCGGTGAATGTCCTCAAGATTGTTGGTGGTTAAGGTTTAAATTATGGCTTGCAATTGTAATTGCTAACTCGACTCCCAATCATTAATATTATTCTCTTGGTTGATTGACCATGTTACTCTACATTCACTCAAGATCTTGCCTAGGGATCTGAATTTCCTTGAGCATACTAGTGACTTTGGTTGGAAAGAGTGAGCACTAGACTAACACCCTTGACTTGTCGCCATCGGCCTTCCTTGAGCACTAGACTAGCAGTTTTGTGGTTATATGCTATTGGATACTAATTACTTTGACTTGCAATTATAAAATAGAAATACCTTGACAAATTTGTTTTCTAATTTATTCGGTGATAGTGTTACATATCACACAGTATTAAAACTTGAATACATAAGCACGGTTTATATAGTCGACAAGTAAATGTTAGTGGCCTTCCACTCACATCACTATACTTATAGAATCCCAACTATTGTGTGGATCTCTTTATTTAATTACTTAATCAACACTCGCATCGATATCTTAACTTTTTCTTATTAGAATTCGAGATAAGCGAACTGTTTTTGTCTTGGTCGACTCGTTTCAACTCTAGACATGCAATATTTATGTGTATAATAAAGTTGAGGAAGTAAAGCGAAGTGGGATGTATTTTGAATAAATGAATGGAAATAGTCTACATTAAAATGATGTCATCGACTAAACAACGTAAATTTGATAAATGTTGGAATTTGGAGGTAATAATACATTTATCGCAAGGAATTAGATCTTTTCGTTGAATTGATTATATTTTACCACTATATCAGACTTATGTGATTATCATTTTACATTTATATCATAAACATTATCATGTTTATGATAATGTCATGATTTATTGTTTGTCCTTCTTTCCTAGTTTTGCTCATGCGCTTTGTTATTTTATCTTAGCCTCCTCTTTTTGTGTGGATGTAGAACATTCCATCTTGCCTAGATTGAAGTCTGTTTACTCATATAATTTCACACTCAAATTATTTTATATGATTATGCCATGGGTTTTTTTAATTTGAATCGACATTCGAGCTAAACCACCGATCCTTGTTTCCTAAATTTGACATAGCTCGACTCTCGGCGGGGCCTAAAATGTTGATATGAGCATAGGAAGAGGAGACAAAATATCTTGTGGGAAATGGTGAGGTATGAAACACTCGCCATAACACTTAATTATGAAATTTTTGTCGTTCAAAATGTACATAACTCTAATTATGCATTTCACATAGTGTCGAGAACAAACGATGGAAAACGATGTGGATTCTATGTCATATGCTACATGAGAGATATTATTGAGGGTTATGGTTCGGATAACACCATTGCAATTCCTACTATGGTAATCATAAAGTGGCATTTTAATCCATAATTTTCTAAATACTAATTCTTTATTTTTTACTAATAGAATGTTTATTTTATTTTAATAGTTTTCTAACGGCTTTTACTAGAAAAAGAAATCGATGAAGTCCGTATAGAGTGGTCCAGAGTTAGTCATTGATTCTATGGTGGTTGGCGATGGTAAGTTTCATACTTTTTGTTGAACATAATGATTTTGATGTACTAAATTTTATTTCTTACCACTTTACATCTTATTCTAATAATGTAGATGAGATCAAGTTAGATGATTGATGTTGTTGAAGCAAAGATGGTGAAATGCTTGAAGATGGTGAAGTTGATTTTTTTTTAATAGTAGCTAGTTAGAAAATATTTGTTATTGAAGATGGTGAATGGATATTTTTGGATAAATTTTAGTAGCTAGTTAGAAAATACATGTAGATTGGAAATTTCCCGGATATAACGTTTTGAATGCTTATGAAATGTGTACCTTGATTTTGATATAAATATTATGAGAAATATTTTATATCTATTTTTGGATTATTATTTTTAATTAACAGAAACATGCATTCAAATTATGAAAACAGGTATTAAATAAATAATAAAATAACAAAAATATATTATTCAGTTATAGACCACGGGGAAATGCGCGTGGTCATTCGATTATAGACCACGGTGAAAACCGCGTGGTCATAATGTCATAAACGGCGGGGAAGGCCGTGGTTGCGCCGGTGGCCCGTTGTCTATAACATTATAGACCGCGGTTTTCACCGTGATCTATGAATGAACCGCAGGAAATCGCGTGGTCTATAACCTGCGTAATAGACTACACCTTTGTAGACCACGCGGATTTTGAAATAGACCATGGGCATTCCCGTGGTCTATTAGCGAAATTCTTGTAGTGTACCCTGTATTTCTGTAGCAGAGATTAGCTTATGATTAAGAGTTTAATAAGAAGGGCATTGCATCCTTAAGAAAGAGTTGGTTAAGTTAGAAACTTTTACGTTAAGCTTCGAGTTGAGAAGATAGAATTTCGGCAGATTTGAGATAGAATCTGAGAGAAGATTCTTAGATCTAGTTGAACATAAGAAGACCTAGATTTAAATAGTTTTGAGATGATAGATACATGCTCAAAGAAGTCTTGATTTCAGAAAATTAAGAATTTCAAAATATACGTTTTTGTGACATCGGCTTTTGCCGATTAAGCTCGGATGAAGAGCAAAATATTTAAAATGGTTTTTAAGGTCAAAAATATGTTTTATTAATATATTTTGATGTTTATAGCGATTATTGAGTTTAAAAGTAGAGATTTAAATAGAGGTTGATTTATCGGATAATTAGTGTCGATTTCTCGCTATAAAAACGTTGTATATTATTCTACAATATTTATATTTAATTTCTACAACAAAAGTGATTAATTTATATTAAAGAAAATGAGAAAAATAAAAGGAAAGAAAAGGTTTCTAGAATAGGGTGAATAATCACCCTAATAAAGAAAATCAAAATTTAATAATTATTACATAATATAACTTTATACTTTAAAATACTTTAGAACCATTATCACCTTCATTTCTCCCTCAAACTCACGTCCACACACATTTCACACACCAAGTTTATGAAAATTTTGGGAGAAAATAGGAAGATCCGTAGTTGAATTTTCGATCGGTCTTGAATAGAGGTATAATCTCGTACCTAGAACATATCTCGATTTGAAATTTTAAAAATATAATCTTATGCTTAATTCAGATTTTGGTCATTTGGGAAGAATTATGATGGATTATGTTTTGTTGATTATTATGGATATTATGATAGATTCGTTGTTTACGTGTTGTTTAACATTGAATTTGTAAAGCATATGTTTATTGTTTGTAAATTCTTGTAATTTTTGAAAATAAGGGGATGTTTGATCTTGAATATATGATGTTTTTATGTTTGAATTATCTTCATATATGTGTTATTGGATTGATATAAACGTGTTTGGATCAAGAAAAACATTTGAAATCGAAACTACACAAAATTTCCCAAAAGGGCCGAAACCCTAAGTGTCATAATGTTGAATTTTTTATTTTATTTGATCAATTTGATTCCATATTTGGATTCTATGATATGAATAATATTTAAAATAATTTATTCAGATTTTTCTACCGACGTATTCATAAACTGTAAAATTTTAGTTTGTCGACAAAAATTGGTTTTCAATGCCAAAGCTTTGATCTTTATGTTTTATTGATAAAATGATGATCTTTAATGATAATTGAGCATGTATATAGGTTCGTTGGTGTTAGATGATGCCTCGTGTAAGTTTTGACGTTAGACATAGTATGTTTTAAGGGGATTTTCGGTTATGGCTAAGATGAGATGATTGAAGCTTGTTGTTGAGTTTTATATACTCATTGAGATATATGGTGATGAATTGGTGGAGTTTGGGCTATGTTTAGATGGTTTGGTATTGATATGGCGATGCGTTTATAAGCGTTCTGTTGTAGGAATTCGATAAATTTGTTTGTTAATAAGATGTTAGAGGATGCGATGACCCAAGTTTTGATAGACCTTAGAGTCTTAGTCTTGGCATCGAAAAGATATAGTCGTGTCGATGACTAAAGATGAGTAATGTTCTTGTTTGGCTCTTGATAGGCTTGTATGCCGTTTTATATGGATTGATGACCCGATTGGGAAGAAGAAGTGAAAAAGAAAGGCGGAAGGTGCAGGTCCGGTAGGGATGTCGGCGAGGCGGGCTTTACGGACCGATCCGAATCGTTCAAAACCCATTAAATTTTTAACCAGCTGTTCGGTTCGAATCCACTTGGACCGGACGGTCGAGACCCGACCCGTTTGTCGGTTCCGGTCCGACCCGATCGATTTTTTAACACAAATTTTAATTTAAATTAATATAATATTTTCTTTACCCAAAAATTCCATAGCGAAAAATATAAATAAAGCGACATTAAGGGAAGTACATGATATGAATTAATGAGATAAATACTAATAAAATCTTAAATCGAACAAACTCTTATAGACTATCTCATAATTATGAAACATGGAAATGCGTGCATATAATAAATAAACTCAATTTGGTGTAACTACTCGATTAATAATCATTAAATAAAAAATGACTTATGAAAAATATCAAACTAAAGTTTAAAATCTGAACAAACAAATAAAAACATAAAAATGAAAAGAAAAACAATAAAACTCGATATTTTAAGAAAGCTTAAGCAGTAGAGATATTAAAGAAAAACACGATTAATAGTCACTTGCATTAATATATGATTTTATTTATTACATTTTATATATACGAAATTTGCTTCATGTATAAGGATTTATTTGAATTTATCGGACCAAGAATTGGCTCGTAAGATATTTAATTAATAATTTTACCATGCTGACTATTTTTTAAAACAACTAGATTTGTGAGAAGAGAGTAAGGGATTGTAGGCTTGTAGTGGTATAAGCAACCCGGTGGGTACCGGTTAGCATTGGACAATACCGGTCAGGATCCATAGCTTAATGGTAGGGTCGGTCCGGATCTAATATTTATTGGGCGGTTCGAACAGAACCAATACTAATTTATTGGTTACAGTAAGTAAAGCCGCTTGATTGACATCCACAGTCCGAGTGGTATGCCGCCAAGTGGGTATAAATATTTTCTATAATAATATGCTTATGCTTTTATATACTTTCAAATGATATAATATGCTTTTGCATGAAAAGAATATGAAATTTTATGATATGCATTTAATTGCATTGTTTTGAAAGTTGATTGACTTGCGAAGTTTTGAGCATGAGCATGAGCATAAGCATAATGCACTACCTATCCACGGAAAAGAAAGAAAAGAAAGAAATGACCGACGTCGGGTATGACCGTAGTTGAGATCTTTCGGGACCAACTCGGGTATGTGAAGTTAAAGTGTGTTTGAGGAGGAGGCTTACTCCTCGTATCAACACAAAGAAAATAGACGTGGATATGGGAAGGAAAAGAAAGCTGCATGCAAACATGAAACATGCATATGCATATGATATGATGATATGAGCATGTATGAACAGATTCAAGAAACATTATGCAGGTAATTTCAATAAAATCCCCGCATAAGTTTATTTTATGCAAGTCAAATTTATAGCTCTAAGAGCAAAATTTTAAATGTTTTGGCGTATACCCAGAGTGTATTTTGTACTCACGCATCGCATATATTTCTAAATATGCGGTTGAGCTTGAGAGGATCTTTGGAATCGAATGTTGTGCGAAGGAGCTTTCTTAGTGATTTGATTCATGATGATATTGATAATTGATTAATGTTATTCATTTGATGTTCACTTTGTTTTTGATGCCGAGAGCTATGTCTTCACACATAATTCTCAACCACATTTTTCGTTGTCGAACTTTGGTCTTTATTTGTTCATGTGTTCTGCTAAGACAAAGTGATAATGTTCATTGCTCTGTTATGATTTAAGATGTTGATAAATTCTCAAAGTTATCGAAACATGCTCAAATATGCACATTCTTGATAGTGGTTATTTCGTTGTGATTATTGTCCTCAACCGTTATTCTTCTCAATCGAACTTTTATTGTGAATTGAGAACTTATAATAACCTTCGCTCAATTATATTTTACCTTCTTGAACCATAAATGTTCGATTCATACATGATGAAAGTTGTTGTCATCTCTTTTCTTAACATATTTTTGAGCCGTTGTTGTTAAATTTCCTTCTTAACCCCAAGTCACGACCTAATTACTTGATTAAGTAGTTGGGTCGTGACAGTATGGGTGTGCATCGGTAGGTAGGTTCGACCGACCGATTGAAATTTTTAAAATCGAAAACTAAACCAAAGATATTTTTGAACCGAACGAACCGATTTATAGTTTGAACCGACCAAAACCGAATCGAAAAAGCGATCCGTTTGATTCGGATCGAAAAAACCGACCAAACATATATTATATATATTCTTTTTAAATAAACATATTTTAATCCTAATTATTTAATTAAAATATTAATTAATTATTATATAAAATATATATATATATATATAAATATAATATTTTTGATTCGGTTCGATTCTGAGCCAAATCTAAAATATAAAACCGAAAACCGAACGAAAACCGATTTTAATTAAAAATTTGAGCAGGCAAAACCGACTTTTCAAAACCGAACCGACGAATCGAAATCGATCGGTTGGGATTCGTCTACCTACCTTAAAGGATAGAGCAAGACATGGCTTATGTCTCTGACTGGTTCAGCGGCGAGTTGGCAAGTGGGTATGCGATAAATTTATGGGAAAATACTACTTGAACGGAAAACACAAGAGCTGAGATCTAAGATAGCTACCTTCAAGCAAATTGATGGAGAACCTTTACACTAAACATGGGATCGTTTCAAGTCGTTGCATCAACAATGTCCACATCACCATTACCCAACTGAACTTCTTAATCAGTTTTTCTATGATGGATTGACGATGGACTTTCAATACATGATAGACAATGCAGCTAGATGGGACATTGGTAATTATACTGTCGATGATGTTAGCGAAATTTTGGATACTTTAGCTACAAATTCGCAAAGGAGAAGTGTGGGATGAAGACCAGCTTCAACAAATGAGGTGACACCTAACTTTGAAATGACACAGCAATTGGCGAGCTCGTTCGCCAAGTATAGCTATTGAGGCGAGCAGTCTCGGACCCGCCTCAATTCCAACAACAACAAGTAATGTCGATGGAAACTTGTGAGATTTGTAGTGAAGCAGGCACGAGCCAACATGTGCCAAAGAGTGAGTGAGATGGCATATGAAGAAGTGTAAGTGAATGCCGTACGAGGGTTCAAACAAGGCAATCGATGAGGCTATCAACCGAGGTCTAGATCGATCCTTTTCAAATTCTTACAATCTGGTTGGAGAGATCATCCCAATTTTCTTGGAGTCAAAATCGAGGAGATCTAGCGGGGAGTTCGATTCGAACGAAGCACCTTTCGGCGGTGGTTCCGGCGACAGATAGCAACCACCTCGGCCAAAACCAGCAGAATCGGAGCACCTAGAAAACCAACACTTGAGGACTCACTTCATACATTTATTCGAGTGAGCTCCCAATGGTTCAAAACGGTGAAAGCATCAATCAAAATGGTAGAGAATGAAATGGAACAACTAGGCTGAAACGGTAGGAGAGCTCGTGAAACGAGACCTGAAGGAAAAGTTGTCTAGCCAGTCGGAGCATGCGAGGCCGCTCTGCTCATGCAAGTGACCATGAGGGTGTGAGGTGGATGAAGAGATCAAAGTGTTGGATTTGTATCTTGAAAATTTGTTTTGGTTGAGCTTGTATACAATGTTTCTGTTACCACTATTACAATCTCCTATCCGAATTGATTACTTGATTGCATATATCTATGTCCCTTTATCTCATATATAAGTTAGATCATACGATTGTGTGAAGATCACGAAGTGCGTATGATTGGTCGAAACAATGAGATATAAAAGTATCTGGTGAGACAACTTGAGGACGAGTTGTCGGTATAAGTGCGATATAGATAAGAAGTGACTTGACTTGGTTGCTTGTCTATCTTGATGCGTCTCGGCGTATTGATGGATCACGGTGAGATGAGTTCTTCTATCGACCGTCGTGAAGAACCTAGATCTCGGTGACTTACGATGATCTAAACCTCGATAAGGTATTAGGTGAGTATGAGTTCTTGACCATCACTTTGACTTGTTATGGGTGAGGTTACATGATTTAACCAAGACTCTCTGCATCTTGGGTGGTGGCGGTGCTTGTATGTCGTGCTAGTTATCATGTCGAGTCACCGTATCCGTTAAGGATGATGGCGTCCCTTAAGGAGCTCGAAAGGTTTATTGTACTAAACTCTGCGGGTTGAGTTATCTCAAGTACAATAATAAGGTTGAGTGGTACTACTTAAGGAATTAAAGATATTAATTATTTTAAGCAATCGAGCAGCGTAAATAATTAACGGATGTATGATATCTTAAATCTGGGGATTAAATAAAGTCTAAGTGCAAGCCGAATCACCCTCGGTAATAAAGGGTAAGTCGGCATTTATTCTCTAGTGGCATGAATAAATGTTTATAAATTAATTTATGTTACGGGCTGAACATAAGATAATTAATTTATTTGAGGCCCATCTTTATTCCTTGCATTTGATCCATGTGCTAGCCCATCCAGGCCTGTAGCTAAGGGAAAATCGTCCCTCTCTCTCTGAGTCCTACTGGGACTCTAACTTGATCCTCTCTATCCTAAAGGATATTATTATATTTATTAAATATGCATAAATCCTATCTAAAAGGATTTGGGAGTGCATTATAAATATAAGGTGAGAGAGAAAATCAAGGTTAATCCTGAAGTGAGATTTTCAAAAATTACTATATCCAAATAGTGAGAATTTTCGAAATCCTTGAGAGAAGAAAAGAGGATGATTTTCTATAGCATTCTCCATAGATTGTCCTCACTCGACATTGGAGATTAGGCAACCGGGATACAGTCCAGAAGATCAAAGCACAAGTCTCGATCTATTCATCCCCGACAGATTCGTAGGTAAACACGAGAAAACTCCTACGTGTTGTAATTAATTATATAGGTGCATGCTAGGCATATAATCAATGTATGGTGAATTAAACATCCAAGATAGATCATGGGGAGAGGGTTAAAATCAGATTTCCCTACACAAAGTGGAGGAAGAAAAGCCTCGCAGACTATATGAGCCCCATGTTCCATCCTGAGTCGACTAGTAGTCGAAAAGCAGCTAGCGGGCGCTAGAGCTGTGTAGTGTGGTAAGGTCAACCTAAGTCGTATCTCTCAAGAAAGACTTAGCAGGGCTTATGATATGTCACGACTAAAACAATAAATCTAAATCCTAAACTTGTTTGGGAGATAGTACTGGAATAAAATAGACTGCAAATTAAAGCAATGGAAAACTCAAACCAAGAGCTATAAGCAATTCAGTTTCAAAAGAGTAATTCAAGAATGTGAGGATAACTAGGGCATTAGGTTCTTCACCTTGATTAATTAATTAATGCTTGCTCAAGAAATTTACCCACTCATGCAATCCTCTAACTTTCAATTTAAACCCTAGACTTTCATCCCTGTAGATTAAACCTAAGTTATAAAATTCCACAAACAAATAAATTATTAGACTACTCGTTTCCAGTAAAGTCTAACCCAATTAATTTGTACGGATGCAACGTGTTAATCTCTCGATCTCACCCGAAGCATAAACAATTAAATGATAGTAAATCATTCAAAAGCAAACCCTATAATTCAATCGATATACTTAATCAATGCAAACAATCAATCAATCAATTTGAATCACCAAACCTAGATAGAAAATTAGTTCATGTTCATCTCAAGGATCAAACAAATAAAATTTATAAAAATCATCAACTCAACAATCCAACGGAAAAGAGATAATATGCACGAAAAGATCAGAGAGATCAGAGAGTTCGCATGTGCACGAAAAGATTGATGCTCTAACATCATTAGTTCAAGAGCTTGCGATAGCACAAACACAAAAATTCAATGTGGTGTATGGTGAAAAATGGTCATTATATTGATGCATATCCTACTTTGCAAGATCCTCAACCCGAACAAGCATGTTATGGTTCAGGTGATGTGCAATATGAAGCACAAACGCATAGGCAAAGACGGAATGATCCATTTTCAAACACATATAATCCGGGATGGAGGAATCATCACAATTTTAGTTGGAGTCGAGGGACACGGGTTTATGCAGAGGCGATGCAAGTTGGGCGATATACCCATCTTGTGGTCGA
The DNA here is from genome assembly GCA_036937905.1 of Salvia rosmarinus. NCBI lineage: Eukaryota > Viridiplantae > Streptophyta > Magnoliopsida > Lamiales > Lamiaceae > Salvia > Salvia rosmarinus. The sequence continues at coordinate 46,628,072 of CM072819.1, forward strand.
GAACCAAGCCTGAATGAAATTGTGAAGAGTTTGGCGCATAGTCAACAAGCTTTCCAGCAAGAGACACGAGCTGCGTTGAGCAGTATGGGCAGACGAACCATATAGTTAGCCACTCAAATGAACTAGTTACAGGTTTCTCAAGGCAAAATTTCGTTGCAAACAGAGATTAATCCAAGAGAAAGTGTTAGTGCAGTCACGGTACGGAGCAGCAAGGAGTTGGTCGAGTACAACCTAAAGAATGATGCAAAAAAGGAAGTCAAACATGGAGGGATGAAGGAAGATGAAGCCACTCAAGAAACAAAAAAAAATCTAAAACTCATTTGTCTTCCAAGGTAAGTGTCGATTCCAATATTTTAAATCCTAAAACACTAACTGATGCACTTTTTCCTTCTAGGTTGATTCGAAATAAGAAAGAAGATGATGAAAAAGAGATCATAGAGGTATTCAAGAAGGTAGAAATCAACATACCATTGATCGATGTTATCAAGCAAGTTCCTTGGTACGCAAAATTTTTGAAATAATTATGTGCTAAAAATATGAGACATGGGAAAGATGCAAAGATCCAAGTAGGGGAGAATGTCTCTGTTATTATTCGAAAGAAATTGCCACAAAATTTGAAACCACAGTATGTTTACTATCCCCTGCATTATTGGTAATAAGAAAGTTGAGAGAGTCATGCTAGATTTAGGACCATCCATAAATGTCATGCCATATTCTGTTTATAAGGAGTTGCATTTAGGACCTTTGAAAGAAACTCGTGTAATCATTCAGTTAGCTGATAGGTCCAATGCATATCTTTTAGGTGTAGTTGAGGATGTTCTTGTTAAAGTAAATGATTTGATCTTTCCCGTTGATTTCTATATTATTGACATAGATGATTCTTCCTCTGCTCATAAGTATTTGATTTCATTAGGAAGATCATTCATGAAAACAGCAAATGCAATAATTAATGTTGATAAATGCATGCTTAACTTGGAATTTGATGGAGAAATTGTTATATTTAATATTTTTGAATCTATGAAGCATGTTGAGGATCCTGAATCTATATTCATGATTGATTTTGTTGATCCTTGGGCTAAAGATTTTATTGAGAATAATTGAAGGGATGATAAGTTCGAGCATATTCATTTTGGCCATATGATAGATAAGAATGCATCAGTAGGAAGTAATCAACACCTTTCGGCAGTATGCCCATACTGACCAAGACGAAGTAAATTCTGTCATCTTTTGTAAAAGACCCAAAGCTGGAATTAAACAATCTCTCACAGTATTTAAAGTATGCAATTTTAGAAGAGTATGACACGCTGCCCATTGTTCTCAACAAGGACCTCAATGTTATTGAACATTTAAGCAGACTGCAGAAGGAGCCAGATGGTGGTATGCCCATATTGCACGATTCTCCAGATAGACATCAATTAACAATTGAAGAGATGGAGATAGCCTAGTTTCAAGAGATGAACTTGGCTACTTCTATCGTCAAATCATAATCGCACCACCATGGTGTCTGTCCTTAGACCTTAAACAATGGCGCTACTTGGGAGGTAACCCAAGATTTTCTTTTTTGTTTTTTTTACTTTCTTTTTATTTTTATTTCTTTTTCTATAGGTTTCGAAGCTTTGTTTTACATGGCATGAATACTCCAGTAGCCCGTTATCCACCCAAGTGAACCACCACAAGAGTCGTGCACTGAGGCCCCTCACAACCTGCATTCATCGCCCGTTGTATGCCTCGTCCTCTACTTGATTTGTTCAGGGAAGTTTCTATTCTTATTATCTTTTCTGTTTTGTTGTCCTTTTATGTTTGTTATCCGTTGGTCTCTCTTTCACACAATGAGTACAATGTGTTGTCTAAGTGTAGGGGGAAAGTTGGTTGTTTTCTGCTCGTAGTTTCTTTGTTCTTGAAAATGAAAAAAATGGTCTTGTTTTATTTTGTTTGGAGTCATTGGCAACTTCGAGATGGATAAATTGAATAGAAAGAGTTAGGATATTGCTCTGGTTAGTTTGGTTGTTTTCTTTTGATGATGAATTATGCAAAAACATCTGTATGTATTCATGGATGATGAATAAGTGCAAAATTGATCAAAATTTTTGAGCTTACTTATATTAAGAGATTTGAGCCTAAGAGCAAAAAAAAAAACTTTAAAATGCTCCATGTTTCATTGAAGAGTGTGATGTCTGACTTGACTGCTTGATGTCTAGTTTGCCTTGTTGTCATAGTTCAAGCTGCATATGAAATTTCTAGCATTAAAAGGATTTAGGCAGTTTTTGGTTATTATCCTCATATATATGTTGCCTAAATTACACATTTCCTACCCTCAGTTTTCCACTAGTTAGCCCACCGTGCCTTAATCTTTTTCTTGATGATTAAAAGCCACTAAAAAAATATGAGCCTTAGTCTTTCTTAACCTTCTTTTGACCCAATAATAATATGCAAGTTTTGTGAATTTTTAACATGATCAGTAGGATTATATTTTGGTGTTCAATGTGATTGAAAATGTGGGAGATTATGTCGGGGTTTCATAGAAAAAATAAAAGAAAAGAGAGAGTGAAAAAAAAGAAATACAAAGAAAAGAAAAGAAGAAGAGTAAAGCAAACCGGGGAATCAAGTGAATGAGCAAAATGTTTGAAGTTACATGTTGATACTTTCATTTATGAATTAAGAACGTAAACTGATGTTACAATGGACGATGTGCTACAACGTGTCTTGATGAAATAAAGAATTGAGGAGTACATACTTGCATATTTTTTGTCTTATAAGCCTATTTTATCCTTTTCTTTATCCTACCTATGCACCCAAGCCCCATTACAACCTGTCGAAAGACCTAGTGCTTATGCACGAGTTCATTTGTATTCAAAACAGTGACATATGGGCGAACTTATGATTAAAAGTGTCAATTCATGATTTAATGAGTGAAATCTGTCTATTTTCTTTCTTTGAGACTCTTGGAGTGAACTTGGTGAGGTTTGGATTGATCTTGCATGATTTTGACTTGAATGAAATTTGTTTGCATAATTTTGAAAAGAAGGGTTGGAGGATTGTATTCTAATCTCGACTATGATTTTTCTCCATTAAGTTGTTGCCAATTTATGTTGTGTTGTTTCGAGTCTTTCTCTTTCTAGTTTTTTGTTTTGCTTACCTTTCTTTATGCTCGAGGCCGAGTATCATCTAAGTGTGGGGGGATCTGCTGGCGCCTTCTGGGCGTCACTCATCACTTTTTTTACCATGTTGTCTCTTGCGCCACCATGCTTCGAGTTAGGATGATCTCCTAGCATTTCGAATAAAGCTCCAGCATGGAAGGCTACAAGTTAGATGTCCTCGAAATGATCAACAGTGGGCTCAACTGACGAGGCAGTTGTCTTTTTATTCTGTGTTGGTGTGGCCTTTTTCCTAAGACGCACTTCAGCTGCTTCTTCTTCCGCTAGAGCTTGAGCTAGCTTAGCTACTGCTGCTTGAGTCGCTTTTTCTTCTTCAGCTCTGGCCTGCTCCTCTGCTTTAGCTTCAACTGCCATCTTCTTTATATCTTTCCCCTTTTTGGTATCATTAATAAGGATCTGGAGGGAGATTGAGAGATCTGTAATAGTCTAGTTCAGTGCAGCATGAGACTGGTCCATCTGTTCTAGGCGTTCAACATAGGCAGCTAGCAGATTGGCATTGTCAGCTCGCTCTTTCTTCAGGTGCTCTACTTTCTTCTCCAGGGCAGATATACGATCGTCAGCACTTGATAAAGTGAAGTCCAGTTGGTTTTAATTTGTGATCACTTGTTCTTGGATTGTTTGGAAAACAGCTGGAATACGTCATGTGTAGTTAGCTTCAAAAGATGTTTCTATCAGTATAATTATTTCATGCTTCAGCGTATTGATGGCTCCTTCGGCGTCTTTGCTTGCTTGTGCTCAAAATTGTTTACGACAACATCCACTAGATCTCTCAAATTTCTTCCGATGATTGAGATTTCTAATGGATCTACTCAAAGAAAGCTTCCTGAGAACAACTTTCTTGTTATATCTTCTTGTATGTCTTTGATAAGCATGGCATAGACTTTATTAGCAGCTTCGACCTGGGAGTTGAAAGTTTGCTCCCACTACCACGCTAGCTTCGTGTACTCAGCAGCCTTAGCCAGTTTCTCTTCTAGCTTGGCTATCAGTCCTTGCAGTGTGGCTTCTGATAGAGACGAATATTGGTCATGTGTTGCGGAATAGAGACCTATGAATAGAACAATGATGCCATGGGATAAGTCAGCTGATAGGACGTCACATGTTTCCTCTGGTTGGTAGGCAATGCCTGATGGACCCGTCTGGTCCGCATCAGCATTGGCGCTGGCTCTTCAGTAGGCTCAGCTGCTGCTTCAAGTTCATTAGTAATTGTCTTTCTCCTTTCAGCAACACTCCTCTTTACGGTAGAGCTCTCAACAACTGCTTCATTGATCAAACCTTGGACAATAGACTTGAATGTTCTTATTGTAGTCCAAATGCTCGAGATACCATAAAGGTTCTTCATCTCCGTCTCCTCTTCAAAATATTTCTACCATGACTCCAGACTGATAAGATCGGTGAGCTGATAAAAATACATCGTCTTAACTTGGAGAAACACATGGAGTTGAGCAGCCCGAGTCAGGGTGTCAGGTATGTTTTGGAGAATGAGGAAGTTTTTTAGCAGGAAGACGTGGGCTTTCTGGATGAAGGAGTTTTTAAGAAGGGTCATGCGTGAGGCGAGTTGGGTTCTAGGCCTGATCTCTATGAATCATTCGGAGGATTTAGTAGAATGGGTAGAAGGGGCTGGAAAAGGGGGTGAGGCTGAGGGAATATCAATAGCAGTAACCTCAGGCTGAGACTGAGGGATGTCAGCCTGGGTGAGGGTGATTCGATATGAGATGGAGGCTCATGAATGTGAGGGGAAGAGGTAGTAGGTACTGGTGGATGGAGGCTAGTAAGACTGAAGAGTGGGTACGAGAGTGAGGTGGTGAGAAGTCTAGCTCTGACTCGGCATCTAGCTCGGCTCATAAAAAGAGCATCCTTGCCATTCGATAGTAGTTATCCTCCTCATCTTCAATGGAGACTGCTCTGGGGAGTCTTCCTCATCTTCCTCCGACTCTGTTGCCTTCTCCTCCACCACATTCTCCCTTAAAAATACCATCTAGTCTCAAACGGATGGGAGATGTAGGATCTCTCCCAATTAATTTCTCCGTCGAGGCGGACCAATCAACAACATCTGTTTGGTTTGTCGATACTTAGTCGAAAGACCCAAGTAGTACAAAATAGCATGTGTAGGATATTTATCGTCGACTTGAACTTTGGTAAAACTAAGCTCTCTTCAGCGTGGGAGTTAAAGGAGAGCCATCTTTCATCATTCTCTACATCATATCCTCTATGAATAGAGGGTCAAGCTCTGTATAGAGGAGCTTGTTCCTATACGGTAGCTTGAATATCCTCTGGACGGTCTTGATGACATCAATGTCAAACTATTGATAGGTGGTTGAGGACTCTCTTCCGATTTCCACGTCTCAAGTGGCCACAAGTTTGTTAGAGGCCTCGTCATGGCGTAAGGTAGAATAGAATTACACCATATGTTCGCCTATTTAAAAATTTCTCACTCACGATACCACTTTCACACGTTTAAAATTCCATAAGCCTTGTATTTTCAAGCTTATTATTTTCTACAAACTTCTCAAACCCTAACCAGATACTCATTATAAATCCAAAGTTACAAGCACCATGGCACCAAAGAAAGCAACCAAGTCCACCGTTTTATAAAAATGGCAAGTTCACCATGATCAATCTATGTCATTCTCAGAGGTCACCAATAAGGATGCCCTGGACATCCTCAATATGCTCAGGATGCAAGGCAAGAAGCACTTCATTTCTCACTAGTAAGTCTTCTACATTGACGAGCAGGTGGATGAGTTCTATTACACAATATCTTATGAGAAGGAGACCAACGCGGTCCGTGTATCTATCACAATCTTGGTGCTGACGGAGGTCAGCAAGGAGTACAGAACAATAGACATTGATTTGGTGTCTATTGTTCAAAAGCTTTTTCGCCTACCCCACATCGGCAACTTTCTTTACACATACCTGGAGCCATCCTTTGTGAATGAGCAAATATAAAGGATGATCGAACCAGAACACCACCAAAGACCAATCTGAAGCGCTTCTGGTTCCATCCAAAGTATAAGTTGTTGGTAAGCATTGTGCATCGATGCTTCTATGGTTTGTTGGGATCTTTCGACTAGATGTCAGCCGTCCAACAACATTTTATCGTCGGACTAGCATTGGCAAAGCAAATCAACTGGGAGAACACCTTCATCAGGCATTTTCTAACTGACCATAAACGTTTCCATAGAGACAAGATGATACGTCTTGGAGGCAAGGTGTCCTCAATTATCCTGGAAGCAACAAATGAGACAAGAGGATGAAGATACAACTGGCCTCAAGCTGAACAGGTACCCAACAGACACAGCTTGCTTCAGTATAACTCATCTGCTCTCCAAATCATGGTCCTGAGAGTCCATACCCCTGCCAAGAAGACGAATGGTGAAAATTAAAGAAGAAGACCAAACTAAGAAGCAGCAGAAGGTTGTGCTGGCTGGCAAAGAGAAGCAAACTTTGCAATTGAGAAGAGGAAATGATGGTCAAGTTTACAAGCTCTAGTTCTGAATCCTTTGGGAAAGGATTTATTGAAATTGATTACCGTATCTAACTCCAGATTCGCATGAATATTCTTCTCTCCGAATTTATGCCAAAGCCAAAAAATTCCTTCTTCCTCATTCCTCATCCTTCAATCGACCCTTCATTGCCTTGCGAAGCAACCTTAGTATAACCTTCTTACTATGTTACAATTAGTAGATAAAGTCGAACGTCTCTATATCTTCCTTCAGTTGAAGACAACTTACTTCTACCAAGTTAAAGATTTTATCGAACTTGACTGTTGGGAGAAGTTCATTGACGAAGAAACTGAGCTGGAGACAATGTATGGGATTGCCAGCATCTGGTCCACTATTAGAAATTTTGAAGATATAGTACAGGACATGATTGTTGAGGATGTAGAGGACAACGTAGTCTTAGGGAAATTCCCAGCTGATATAAGGGCTGATCAAGCTGGACCATCTGATGCCAAGGACTCTAACGTCCATGCTGATGATCAGAAAGTGATGGAAGAGTTGAAACTCACCCAGCTAAACCTACTGCCTAACCAACTGACATATCTTTTAGACAACTGATGAAACTACTGCTGAGCTAGCCCAAGCTCTCGCTGAAGAATAAGCAGCTGAAACAGAGGCTATTGAAAGAATGAAAAGAAGACAGCTGACTCTGTCAGAAGAAAATGTTCAATCGTTCCAAGGCATAGGACAACCCGCTATCCTTCTGTCCGTCCTCATTTTGTCCACTTCATTGAAGCTCTTGTTCAATACGATGATCAGACTGAAGCTCTCCTAGAAGCTTACTTTGTTGGCATCCCGATTGAATTTCTATCATACCAAAAGAACCTTGATTCATGGTCATCACGAAGAAGGCCGAGAAGGAGAGAGGCTGATTGATCGATAGCAGCGTTGGCGTAGCTAAAGTGGATGAAATGAAGAGTGCACGAGACTATATAGAAAAGCAGTGGTGAAGTTGCAAAAGAAATAAATGGCGGGCGGGAAGAATTACCTTCTGGTCGAAGAAGCGAGATTAGGGATGGCGATGGATCGGTTTGGATCGGATCCGGTTAGATCGGATCTAGATCGATTTTTTTTTTGCTTGGATCTAGATCCATTGGATCCAAAAAAATAAGATCCAGACCCAGATCCATTGGATCCACAGGGTCCAGGGTCTAGACTCGAATTCATATGTTTTCTCTTCTAACATAAATCTTAAATTAACTAATCTATCATCTGCATTCCTCAAATACTCCATAAATTCTTGAGCTGATTCGATCTCAACCATGTTTGGTTGGTTGTAGGGATTTCTCCTACCATTTTTGAGTTTTTTCAAATGAAATTATGCCTTGTGTCTTCATAATCAAATAGAAATGAATATTAGAAATATAAAATCAAATTGTATCATAAAGTTGAATCAAAAAGCGACAAACATATCATTCACACAAACAATGTCCAAATTTGGGGATTTGTTGCTGCTTCAATCAATTGCTGAAAGTTTTATGGTCTGAGAAATCAAGAATGTTGTCCCAAAATTTTGATTAAATCATAAATGAATAAAATAAATAAGAGGTGGAATCGAAGTAAAATGAAGAGGATGAGAGTAGATTTTTGGAAAAGGTTCCGTCGAAGTAAAATTGAGGGGAGCAAATGTTTGGAATTGAAAGAAGACTAAGAAAAAAATTACTACAATTAGATATAGGATCAACTAATATTTAATTAAAGTAAAATTAAAAATATATATTATATTGAATCGGGTCTACGGACCGGATCTGGATCTCAAAAATTAAAACCTAGATCTAGATTCAAGATTTTAGAGTAGGATCCAGATCTGGCCCAGATCCGTCGGGTCCAAATTTTTGTACTCCAGATCCTAAAAAATGGATCTGGACCATGGAACTGGACCGGGTCCAAGATCCATTGCCATCCCTAAGCGAGATGCAATGAGGAAGAAAAAGTCTGACTTAGGACTTAGGCGCTATATGGATAAATGGGTGTTTGAGTACCTCAACGATGAGTGGAAAGAACTCAAGGATGATTTTATGAAATGGTATCTCTACTTGATGAGCTTTCCTGAAGATCAGGATGCAGCTGCTGACGACTTTTGTAGTTATCTCCAAGAGTACCATGACATTGCCTTCATCAGAAGCATTATCAACATAGCGCACCAGAACCGAGTCAATATAGTTGCGCCTGCAAAGAAAACGTTCCCTCCACCCAAATGTGGAATTTCTTTTGATTGAGTAGCAATTGAACTGAAGCTCACCAAGCCGTCTCAACTCTCGAACTGGATCCGATTAGGCAGCCTGAAGAATTCAATACGCTACTGGAATGATTTTTTGCTAAATATGGTCAACAAACTGATGAAGAGAAGTCAAGAAATAGAACATGAACTAATCAGGATATCCATTGTAATATAAATATATAGGTTTGTTGTTGATTGAACTCAAACTTATGTAACTTGTAATCTCAGCAACCCGACATATATAAATTGATCTATTTCACTCTGACGACAATGATTCTTTGGTCAGGCTTTGTACTTGCTTTAATCCTTATTATGTTGAATTAACCCTTGTTTTGCAGATAATGATGATCTCAGCAAGGAGAATCAAACCCTTCTGCTGAAACTGATTATCTATCTTTCTAGTCTATTTTTCAGTGTAATAGATAGGTTTTGACATCATCAAAAAAGAAAAAAAATGTTAGGAAAATTATTTTTAAACGATGTGTTTTGATTAGATTCTAAAATCTGCAGAGATGATTCTCTTCCTAATTTAACATAGTGCTACTCACTTGTAGTGTTAGTCATTTTGTTTATAGGTTTCAGCATAAGAATTACCAGTTTGAACAGGCTCAATACTAAAGCAGTTCAAGCCCTGCTAATGTCAGTCGTACTTAAAGAACTTTCATTACCAAAGACAATCAAGAGAAGCACTCTCAAGATTGAAGATCAAGTCAAGCGATCAAGTACAAAGACACCGATGAATGGGTTGAAGATTGAAGGCGGAGATTGAAGACAAAGACGGTGAAAACAAAAAGTCAAGAATATGACTAAGTGTCATACCAGTAGCTAAGAAGTTGAAGCCGCTGAGATCTACGTCAAGCTGAAGCATCATACTGACTCAGTGTCACCAAACTGATGATAGAAAGAGTCCATCCTACTGAAAAAACACAAAGCAGTCTAGATTGATACAACTTGAAGTTAACGTACTGAAAAGACATGGAGTCAAACCAATTAAATAAACACTGAGTTATTTGAACCTTGAGTGTTTGACTTTCAACGTATCAAAACGAATCTGCAGAGGATCCTGACATATCAGAACCGCTGTTCAAAGTTGTAGAGCTACCGTATACGATGATACAGACACCAAAAGTGATGTACGAGGATTCAAACATGGAGATTTCAAATGACAAATGGAATAGATGTGATGATGTTCCCATTCATCATCCATTCTATAAATATACGCAGAATCCAACCTTTAAAGGTGTCTGAATCATTGTGCATGCAAACGTTCAAAAGCACTTAAGCTTAATTCTCAAGAACAATCACTCAACGATTTCGAAGAAGGAAGTACCAAAGTGTTATCAGCAAATCCTCAAAGCTCAAACATATTTATTAGCTCAGGATTTTAATATACATTCCTTATATTCTAGGATACATTCTTGTAATATCTCTCAAGCCGCCCAGAAGCGACAACCCAAACCCTAGTTGGAAAACTCTCTCCACAAACCCCCAAAGTTTAAATAGAAGTTAGACAAGTAAGCAATGAAGTGTTAGTTACTGAAAGTTTGGTTATCTTGCACCAGTAAGCAAGAGGGTTAGGTGAATTGCACCTGTAAATAGTCAGAGGTTTCCTAGCACCAGTAAGCGTAGAAAGTTACGCCAAGTTAGGCTGGATAAAGAAAGGTTAAAGTCTGTATTTAGGTTTATTACTCTTGTAACCGTAAACAAGACCAAATCCCAAGTAGTGGATTGATTGTGTTATCGGTCTGTGGATGTAGGAGTTGATCTCTCCGAATCACGTAAAAACTAAGTGTTCTTTACTTTCAGTATCATCTTTACTTTACATATTACTGAAATGAACATCATCAACACACGTAACACAGCATATTATTTTGAAACACATAATCAGTATCAATTTGATAATGAAGAGATAAACTAAAAACTGACTATGCCAATATCTAGCTAAGTGTTTTTATCAGTTTAAGTTTTCAATAAAGGGAAAAACGTAATCACTACATTCTCCACTCACATCAGTTATCAATCCAATTGACCAGCTGCTTCATCAGTCAGTAGGTTTGCTATCTGATATCACTCATTACAATACTCCTCGTACTTGAACTGGTTAACAGTACTGACACTAGTAATGAACCGACTTCAGTTAACCGATATTTACTGATTAAGTAGAAGATTCAATCTTGTGTTAAACGAAAAATTTTAAATTACCTTAATTGGTGTATTTCCCCTCTCCCATCTCCTCCCCCCCCCCAACCAACACAAACATCCAGGGACCATCACATGTTAGTCTCTTTCAAACGTAATCATTACCTATCGAAACATACGTTTAGTCATGATTAATTCCGTGATGAGACACACGATACGATAACTAATGTCGTTCGATGGAATTTTGATAAATTGTGAGAAAAACTGAAAAATTAGTTTTCATATTTTAGAAAAATCTTTAATAAAAATTAATCTTTACTTTCTATAATTATAATAATATTTTATTAAATGAATTTTATAAATTTAATTTATATTAATATCTTGTAGATAAAGTAAGTAAAAGAAAATCAAATAAACATCCTCCTAGCACATATTTCTAATTATAATGTTATAAATTACAACGTAAAGTGGTTTTTCGTTGAAACTAGATATAATGTAACTTATATATATCTTATTATATTTAAACGCATCACTTTGATATAAAAATTATCTCATTCACTATAATTATAAACATAACGTAAAAGTGATAAAGAAAATTATGGAAGCAAAACTGATTGGCGTTGTGAATGAGCAATCTAGTCCGAAACAATGAATTGCTCAAATTGATTCTAACGGGTCAGATCAAAATTTTATAAATCGATACTATTTTGACCAAATATGTATTTCAAAAACTTTTTAATCGACCTTTTTAATATTTAATAATTTATCAAAAACCCAATCAATTAACATATTATTTGCAAATAAATATAAATGAATCGAATTATACTGATTATATTGCAAATTAAACCATTCCAACTGACTGAAACTGCTAACAGATAGCAAGATCAATTTAATCGCCAATTCAAACACTTGTGCATAAAAACAGACTCTTAAATTTAATCAAGGAAAATTATAATGGAAGCTAAATTTTATTCAAATTCACTGATACAAATGACGGCAGATAATTAGATGCAGATACAAACTCTCAAGATTCGAGTATTCAAGAAGCCCTACCATATGCATTTTTGAATCAAGATTTCCTGCTTAACTTGAGCAACAACATTCAGTGAACATCAGGCAGAGAAACGAGAGTGCACAAGCATAGGATCATGTCTGACATCAAAACGATGTTCAGACAAGAAATGCAAGGCCCTCCTTTTGGGAGCTGCGCCGCCTTTGTTTCCAGGGAAGGCGCTCGTGAAATGTCCACCAGAGCTTTGAAGCTAAACGGTTCGTGCATAGATATCTCGGAGAGAACTTTTCTGTTCAGCTGAATGTTCTCCTTCATTAGTCCGTGGATGAAGTTTCCGTAGTTCACCTGTCATGAAATGGAAGCATAAATCGTGTATGAACTCAAATAGGCAGCCAAACTTTCTTAGAACGATTGAAATGAAAAAAATCCAACTTTTATTGTTAAAATTGCACATGTATGATGAGCATTAAAGATGCTGACAGACATTAAAACGAGTTTAGAAGTTTGCAATACAGCTCAATATTGTGATTGCAGGAGAAAAGCTTGCCAACACTACATTACTACAATTAAAAACAACAAAACAAAACCAAAATATATAATCAAGCCTCCAACACCACCCATTGTCTGTTCCTTCCCATGCAGCAGGTACGGTCATATAACCAAGAACATGAAAATGAAGTATATAATCGCAATTAAGGATGCAACTCTCGATGGTCAAATGAAGATATACAAGGAAAAATCTCAAATGCACAGGGAGCAAAGGGATTAACTATCTTAGCCTTTCCCTCAAAGTCAATAGGGCTTCCATTTTCTGAATCACTTTTCTATATTTCTCCTAGCATTAGAAGCATCACCATCCAAAATTGGAAGAAACTACAATTATTTTGGCCTTTCTTCTCAAACTCCATCTTTTGAATTGCTTTTCTACATTCATAACGATTCTAGTTTATATCTTGATGGTTATGTAGTGTCAATTCAAATACATGGCAATATCAATTTTCTCTGAGCATATAAGTATTACCATCCAAAAATTCCAATGAGGCTTCAACTATAGCCTTTTTCTCAAACTAAGTACGCCTTTTCTTCAATCGCTTCTCTACAATCATAACGAGTTTTCAAGTTGATGTTTATGCGAATGTAGATCCAAATACATTGCAATATCCATCTTCTACAAGCATTCTAACAAATCAACAAATCGAATCCATTACAACACACGACATGAATTCAGTCGCATTATCTTTAACTAGTAAAATCTAAACACAAAATCATCTACTTAGTTTTCTTCTAATCTATTCATTTACGAATTTTAATTTTCCTGCAATTCCTCAAACTTATGCCTAAAAACGATCCAAAAATGAGCCCCGAACACTTAAACCAACAAAAACTCACAAACGACCCCCGTATTCACTACAGAACCACAAAACCTAAAAAAATATCGAAAAATAGCAGCAGAACTACAAGATTCGTGAGAGGATGTACAGAGGTTAACGGACCCCATGCTGCCGGGTGCCGGCGTTGATGCGTTGGATCCAAAGAGAGCGCATGTCCCGCTTCTTGTTGCGGCGATCTCTGTAAGAGTATTGCAGCGCCTTCTCCACTCTCTCCCGCGCAATTCGTATGCAATTCTTCGCCCTTCCCCTAAACCCCTTCGCCAACTTGAATACCTCCTTCTTGTTCATCTTGATCGCGGTTTTTCCTCCTCTCTCTCTCTTTCGCTTTCGAATTGCAGAATCGTTTTCGTTAGGGTTTTTCTTTCGATTTGGAAAAGGTTTTAGAGGCTCGTGTTAGTTATTGCGCATTGGCATATGAGGTCCCTGATATTTTCATACCTTAGTTTCTTTACTCTTTTTAGTTTGGGATGCAAATTTAGATTCATATTAGTCTTTGAAACTAGAAATATGAGGAACATCGTTGAGTTGCAAAATTGTCGACCTTATCTCAGTTTTGATTAAGGTAAAGGAAAATTGAAACGATGAAATACTCGTCTTAGAGATTTCCGCCACTATATTTCCGACTGTATATAAGAATAAATGATACTTCATTCGTCCCCAAAATTTATTCCTTAAAATTTTCAGCACTAGTATTAATAAAAGTTATTGGATGTATTATGAATAGAGTAAGTATCCACATTAATATAGTATTAAATTAGTTAGTAGTGGATCAAGGTGATAAAATGTATAAATAAATGGATTGTTGATGGTAAGAAATTAAAAAATTGGTAAGTCATAGGTGGTAAAGATAGGGTTGTAAACGAGCCAAACTATTCGAAGCTCGACTCAATAAAATTCGTTCGAGTTTGTTTCGTGAAACTCATTAGCTAAACAAACCAAGCTTGGGCATGGTAGTATTCGACTCATTAGCTCGTAAACAAGTTCGTTAATTGGTTTAACTTGAAAATATAAAATTATTAACTAGATAAAATTATTGTCTTTCTATAATTAGTAATTATTGTCTCTAACTACTTTTATTTGTTATAAGAAATCAATAAATATATTATGTTATTGTGGATAAAATTATTTATTTTTAAAATAAAATAATTAATATTCTAAATATATAAAAGTTTGTTTGGCTTTAATTAAAGCTCAAATAATCTCGTGAGCTCGAAATGTTCAATAAATAAAATGCAAGACTCGACTCGATACTAAACAAATAAAGTTTGAGCATGATGGTGTTCGGCTTGGTTCGATTATACCCCTAGATAAAGGATGTGATAGATCCCACTGGATACGTTCACGTGTAAGGTGAGGAGGGGAAAATACATCAGGTAGGTAAATTATAACTTTTTATGTTGACAAGACTAATCAGATGTTGCGATCAACTAGTCGCTTAACTGTCGATTCAAGATGGTGACAAATCACGATCGATTCAATAACGGTTCTCGTATGACATGGTACTTTCCCTATATGTGTTTTGTCACCTTATGGGTCAGTGGTTCCTTTGAGTTTGTCACTGCACCTGAGTTATCACAGTATACTATGATACTCTTGGGCAAACGAGGTACCACATCTAGATCCATGAAGTAGTTCTTGAACCATATCTCCTCCTTAGTAGCCTCAGAAGCGACTACATATTCGGCTTCCATGCTAGAGTCCGCAATGCATCGCTACTTTGCACTCCACCAAGATACGGCTCTTCCTTCAAAGGTAAACACATAGCCTGAGGTAGACTTCTTCTCATCACGTAGACTTCTTCTCATCATGGTCGACTTGGAACCGAGACCGAATAACCCAAAGGCATTAGACTATCGCGCGGTAAACTAGCCTATAATCTCGAGTCCTTTTCGTGTACTGAGTATATGCTTTATCGCATCCAATGAGCTTATCCAGGTTAGATCGATATCTAGCTACTATGCTCATCGTGATAGCGATATCGGCCTCGTACATAGCATCGCATACATGAGACTTCCTATGACGGAAGCGTAAGGAACTTGTCTCATTTCATCTATCTCCTTTGCAGTCATAGCTTACTGCTCCTTAGATAAAGGAACACCATGTCTGAAGGGTTGCAATCTCTTCTTGACGATTTGCATGCTAAAACGAGTAATAACAGTATCAATGTAAGACGCCTGAGATAAGTTCAATATTTTCCTCTTGCGATCTCGGTAAACCTTGATCCCAAGAATGTACGCTGCATCTCCTAAGTCTTTCATTTGAAACTGATCGGATAACCAACTCTTTACGTCTGATAACAATTTCACGTTGTTGCCAAGTAGAATGATGTCATCTACGTAAATTGCAAGAAATACCACATCATCGTTGACATCCAAACTATACACGTAACTCTCACTAGGCAACTGGGTAAATCCATAGGACTTTACCACCTCGACAAAGCGTAAGTTCTATGATCAGGAAGCTTGCTTGAGTCCATAAATGGACTTTTTAAGCTTCCATACTAGATGTTCTTCACTCTTCACTACATAAACTTTGGGTTGTTGCATAGAGATATCTCTATCTTCCTCAATATAATCGCTTAGAGCGGCCACATTCATTTGTCAAACCTCTAGGTTCAGTGAGCTTCTATGGCCGTAAGAATTCGATGGACTTAAGCATCACACAGCGAAAAGGTCTCATCGAAATCGATGTCCTCAACTGAGTGTACCCTTTCACCACAAGCCTTACTTTAAAAGCGAAACCTCTCCATCCGAATCTCTCTTCCTCAGATACCCATTTACTACCTACGGCTTCCTCATCATCCGGTAGATGTGTTTTCTCGTATACATCCATAGTTGTTATGAACTCAATTACTAAGTCCATAGCGGTGTGCCATGATCCTGCATCTATGTCAGATCGCCTCGTTGTATGTCCATGGGTCGATTCTGACCGCGCTTCCGGGACTAAATACGAAGATTCGTCCATGAACATAAATCGCTCGGGTTGACGAAGAAACCTTCCACTACGACGAGGTGCTATTGGCACAATGGCAACAGTGGGTGCAGTAACATGTGGTTCTCTATCTTGCACAACTTGTTGGGTATGTGCCACTTGTACAGTCGGTATCCCCAGTGGAACTCGACCCACTTCAATTTCTTGAAGTATTTGGTGTCGATCCCTCCAACTAGACATAACATCTCGTACCTTTGGCCTAATCGGTGGTGGAATATGATTATCTTCTAATTCCTGAAGAATGATTTCAACTTTGAATTTGTGGTTTTTCATGTAGTCCTCATCCAAGAATCAGGCGTTGGTGCTAATAATAACCTTATGATCCTTAGGACTATAGAAATAACCATCTTTCGTTCCCCTAAGATATCCAATATACAGCCTTACGTCAGATCTAGCCTCCAACTTGTCAGCCTTCTTGTTCAGCACATGTGCTGGATAGCCCATATCCTTATATGACTTAAACTATGTTTGCGTCTAAACCATAACTAGAAATGGGTCTTATCGACTGACTTGGACAGTACTAGATTGAGCAAATAAGCCGATGTTTCTAAGGCATACCCCCAGAACGAAATAGGCAATGTTGCATAACTCATCATTGATATAATCATCTCTAAGAGAGTTCTATTTCTTCGCTGTGCGATACCATTTTGTTATGGTGTGCCCGGTGTAGTGAGCTGGGATGTAATCCCACAATGCACCAAATAGTATGATACGAACCTAGCCGGTCCGCACACAAATGGAAGGCTTCTCTTGAAACTATGGAATATCCCAAAACCTCTAAATTTAATCCAAGGAATGATATAGGATAGATTGACTCCCTATACCCCAACGTGGTATCGATTTAGCAACTTCGGGACGATGAAAGACACACGAGCGAGGATGGATGTCTCATCGATACGTCGATATTGAATTTACTTGGCAAATCTCAAGAAATTCAAGAGCTATTGAAGAGAGAATAAACTCACATATATTGAAATCAAAAGTGAATTTTCGCCCTCCTCCTTACAAGCCTTTATATAGGCGAAAATTGATTGTAATCCTTATCATATAAGGACTCCTTATCAAAGAGGGACTCTAATCCTAGAAAGAAACTAATAATCTAAGATCTAATCTAATTGAGCTGCGAAAATTACATCAAAAGCGTGGCCCGCAATATGCCACAAATAATATACTAAAAGTCTTCAAAAATCAAGCTCATTCGTCATAATTAAATTGATTACTCTTGGGCTGCTCGGTCCAATCTCTCCAATGGACTTCTTGGATAGCTCTTGCTTCCACACTTCTTGGATTAAGCCCATCAAACTCTCCTTGAACTTCTTAGCTCGTGCTCATGTAACCGGCCCAATAGGAACACGCACCGAGTCTGGAATCAACGAACCATGGGTTGTACGGGCTGTATCATTCTAGCCAGACCGCACACAAATGGAAGGCTTCTCTTGAAACGATGGAATATCCCAAAACCTCTAAATCTAATCCAAGGAATGATATAGGATAGATTGACCCCTATACCCTAACGTGGTATTGATTTAGCAACTTGGGGCGATGAAAGACACGTGAACGAGGGATGGATGTCTAGTCGATACGTCGATATTGAATTTACTGGCAAATCTCAAGAATTTCAAGAGTTATTGAAGAAAGAATAAAACTCACATGTATTGGAAATCAAAGCGATTTTTCGCCCTTCCCCCGTTAAAATCCTTTATATAGCGAAAATTGACTATAATCCTTATCAAAGAATAACTCCTTATCAAAGAGGACTCTAATCCTAGAATGAAACTAATAATCTAAGATCTAATATAATTGGTGCGAAAATTACATCAAAAATGTGGCCCACAATATGCCACAAAATAATATACTAAAAGTCTTAAAAATCAAGCACATTAAATCATAATTAAATTGATTACCCTTGGGCTGCTCGGTCCAATCTCTTCAATGGGCTTCTTGGACAGCTCTGCTCCTACACTTCTTGGATTAAGCCCATCAAACTCTCCTTGAACTTCTTAGCTCGTGCTCTTGTAACCGGCCCAACAGGAACACGCACCGGGTCTGAAATCAACGAACCATGAGTTCTATCATTCTAGCCAGTCAGGTACACAAACGGAAGGCTTCTCTTGAAACGATAGAATATCCCAAAACCTCTAAATCTAATCCAAGGAATGATATAGTATAGATTGACTCCCTATACCCCAACATGGTATTGATTTAGCAACTTGGGCACGATAAAAGACACGTGAACGATGGATGGATGTCTCGTCGATACGTCGATATTGAATTTACTTGGCAAATCTAAAAAATTTGAAGAGTTATTGAAGAAAGAATAAAACTCACATATATTGGAAATCAAAAGTGAATTTTCATCCCCTCCCCTTAAAAGCCTTTATATAGGTGAAAATCGACTATAATCCTTATCAAAGATGGACTCTAATCCTAGAATGAAACTAATAATCTAAGATCTAATCTAATTGGTGCGAAAATTACATCAAAAACGTGGCCCACAATATGCCACAAAATAATATACTAAAAGTATTCAAATTCGTCATAATTAAATTGATTACCCTGGTCGCTCGGTCCAATCTCTCCAATGGGCTTCGATAGCTCTTGCTCCACACTTCTTGGATTAAGTCCACCAAACTCTCCTTGAACTTTAGCTTGTGCTCTTGTAACCGCCCAACAGAACACGCACCGGTCCTGGAATCAACGAACCATGGGTTACACGGGCTTTATCATTCCCCTCCTCTTGAAGAGGATTTGTCCTCAAATCCAAATCGTCACCTACATCAAACAGACTCAAATCAGCCACATTAAAAGTAGCACTCACATTATACTCACCTGGTAAGTCCAACCTGTAAACATTATCATTTATGCGCTCCAACACTTGAAAAGGCCCATCGCCTCATGGTAGTAACTTGGAACGTCTTTGCAATGGAAACCTCTCCTTGTGCATATGTAGCCACGCCCAATCACCGGCTGCAAACACAACCTTGTGACGCCTTTATCGCTTGTTTGGATCGCCTCATTCACCTCTTGATATTCATCCTCGCCTTCTTATGAATCTATTTCACAAGCTCAGCCCTCTTCTGGCCATCAAGATTAGTATGCTTATGCGCATGGAATCAAAGGATTTAAACCATATACAATCTCAAAAGGTGAAAACTGAGTAGCAGAATGAACAGAACGATTATATGCAAACTCAACATGCGGCAAACACTCTTCCCAAGACTTAATGTTCTTCTTGATTATAGCTCTAAGCAAAGTAGATAAAGTCATATTTACTACTTCAGTTTGACCATCGGTTTGTGGATGACAAGTAGTAGAAACAAAAGTTTGGTACCTAACTTACACCACAAAGTCTTCCAAAAGTAGTTCAAGAACTTAGCATCTCTATCAGAAACAATAGTCCTAGGCATGCCATGCAATCTAACAATTTTTCTAAAGAACAAATTAGCAACATGAGATGCATTGTCAGATTTATGACATGGAATGAAATGTGCCATCTTAGAAAATCAATCAACAACCACAAAGATCGAATCTCTACCACTCTTACTCCTAGGCAATCTAAATACAAAATCCATAGAAATATCTATCCAATGTGTTGTAGGAATAGGCAATGGAGTATACAAACCATGGGAACTAGACCTAGATTTAGCTTGCCTACATCTAACATATCTACCACAAATACGTTCAACATCCCGTTTCATGTGTGGCCAAAAGAAATGTTATTGTAACACAGCTAAAGTCTTAGCAATACCAAAATGTCCCATTAATCCCCCACCATGAGACTCAAGCAACAACAACTCACGCAAAGAGCATTTAGGAACACAACGCTTATTCTTCATAAACAAGTAATCATCGTGCCTAAAGTACTCTCCACTAGCAGATTTTACACATGTTTGATATCTCTCACCAAATCATCATCACTCACATATACACTCTTAATGCACTCAAATCCAAGAAACTTAGCATCTAAAGTAGAGATCAAGGCATATCTCCGAGAAAGTGCATCAGCCACCATATTCTTTTTTCCTTGCTTGTATTTGATGACGTATGGAAACGTCTCAATGAACTCCATCCACCTCGCATGCCTCTTGTTCAACTTGTGTTACCCTTAAAATGCTTCATCGACTCATGATCGGTGTGAATGACTAACCCTTAGTCCACAAATAGTGTTGCCACGTTTTTAGAGCCGGACCAAAGATAAAGCTCCTTATCATATGTAGGATAGTTCAAAGAAGCTCCATTTAACTTCTACTAAAGTACGCCACCGCCTCCCTTCTTGCATCAAAACTGCACCAATTCCAACACCAGAAGCATCACATCCAATCTCAAAAGATTTAGAAAAGTTAGGAAGAGATAATACCGGTGCATGTGTCAATTTGAACTTTAAATGTTCAAACGCCTTTTCTTGTTCTTCTCTCCAACGAAACACGGCATTCTTCTTGATGACTTCCGTTAATGGTGCTGCAACACTGCTGAATTGGGGCACAAATCTCCTATAGAAGCTAGCAAGTCCATGAAATCTCTTAACTTCACCAATGCTCTTCGGACTTGGCTACTCTTGGATAGCTCGTATCTTCTCTTCATCAACTTATACACCATGTGCACTAACAACAAAACCAAGAAACACAAGCTTGTCCATACAAAAGACGCACATCTTAAGGTTAGCAAACAAACTTTCTTTCCTAAGCACATCTAAAACAGATCTCAAATGTTCAACATGCTCATCATGAATCTTACTATAGACTAAGATGTCATCAAAATAGACCACAACAAATCTGCTAATAAACGCACGTAAAACATGATTCATAAGGTGCATAAATGTACTATGTGCATTAGTTAATCCAAAAGGCATAACTAACCACTCGTACAAACTAAGTTTTGTTTTAAAAGTTGTTTTCCACTCATCCCATTCCTTAATCCTAATCTGATGGTATCCACTACGCAACTCAATCTTGGAAAACATACAAGAACCATGAAACTCATCAAGCATATCATCTAAACGAGGGATAGGATATCGATACTTTACCATGATATTATTGATGGCTCGGCAATCGCAGCACATCCTCATAGTCGAATCCTTCTTGGGCACAAGTAGAACAGGTACCGCACAAGAACTCAATCTCTCCCTCACATGCCCTTTGGCCAACAACTCGCCAATTTTCTCTCTAACTCCTTCGTCTCCTCTGGATTGGTTCGGAATGTTGGTCTATTTGGAAGCGTTGCTTCGGGCACAAAGTCAATCTGATGCTCAATCCCTCGACTTGGTGGTAAACCAGGAGGTGTGTCCTTGGGAAAGAAATCATCAAAATCCTATAAAACAGAACGAATAGAAGGGGGTAGAGAAGTGAGATCATTAGTGATAATCAATTCTCCTTGTACAATAGCACGATCAACGAATTCTGCTTGGCCATTGCCCACTTCCAATCACTAGCTCTCGCAAGAAAGGACTTCTGGATCAGCCCATTCTCCTTCTTCTCCACAGTCTGCCCCCTTACTAGACTTCACCTTCTCCACATCCTTGGCCAACTGCACTTGATCCTCATAAACTTGAGAATGAGTAAGAGGAACAAGTGACACCTTCTTCTGCTTATACTCAAAGGTTTATCGGTTGGTGAAGCCATCATGAGTAACACAGAAATCAAACTGCTAAGGCCGTCCTAATAAAATGTGGCTCACTTGCATTGGGATCATATAACACAACACCTCAGCCTCATACTTTCCAATGCGAATAGGAACCTGCACTTGCCTCGTAACCTTCATGACGCCGGTATCATTCAACCACTGCAAACGGTATGGCTTGGGATGCTTCACCACGACCGGCCCTAATCTCTCAATCATGGTTGCACTAGCCACATCCGTGCAACTTCCCCCATCAATAATGACGCTGCACACCTTATCTTTCACGTGACATCTCATGTAAAAGATGTTCTCTAGCTGCTCTCTATCATCTGACTAAGTTTGGGCACTCAGAATTCGCCTAGCTACAAAAATGTCGCCCGGCTGGTGGTAAGATCTCTTCAACCTCATATTCTTCATCATCAGGATCTTCCAAGGCTAGCATCTCTGCGTCGACAGCCTCATCATCCGTCACCACCTCTCCATCATCTCTCATGATCATAATTCTCTTTTTCGGATACTCTCTAGCAACATGCCCAAAACCATGACAAGTAAAACACTTAATATCACGATTTCAGACAACATGAGTACCTTGATTTACAGAATTCGAAGAATCTACTGGGGGCTTCACGAACGGCTTCTTCTCCTCTCTCGAGGTGTCTTCTTCTTCCATTCGCTCCTTTTGACGAGGAACCGCTAGAGGTTGGTTGAATTACCTCAGGTTGGTCCGATTTTACCTCGGCCACTATCGCCGCTACCCTCCTCTCGAGCCGATTCTCTACCTTTATGGCCATGTGCACATATCATCCACTCAACATAATGTCAGCACTGACTTATCTCAAACCTCCCAAGCTAGACCAGCTAAGAATCTCGCCATTGTGGCTTCCTGCCTTCTTCCACATTAGCTCGAATCATCACTACCTCCATCTCCTCAGTAGTACTCATCTACACCCTACCGCCCGCCTCAAATTCGCAACTTGTTGTATAGCTCACGATAGTAATGAGGAGGAACAAAACACTTCCTCGTCACTACCTTCATCTCGTCCCATGTCTCAATCGGTGGTTCTCTCGCTACTCCTCCCGCTTGTCACCAACTATCCCACCAAACAAGTGCATAATCGAGAACTCTATTACCGCCACCTTCTTGAGCTCGGAATAGTTATGGCAATAAAATATGAGCTCCACCTTCTCTCCCACTCCAAGTATAATTCAGATCATTTTTCCTTGAAAAGAAGGATGTTCATCTTGATGCCGCCGATTGTTATCTTCTCAATCCTTCGTCCAGCCGCCTTTCATCAAAATCGAAAACCCATCTTCCTCATTTCACCTCTTCGTATCATTATCTCGATGAAAATTTATGCCGCCCTGTCCTCTCTTTGTTCTCCACCTCGTTGATACATAATAGATCTTACCGACGCCGCCTCTCTCTACGAGGTCTCTCCTCAAGTGCATTGATTTGATCATGTAGCTTCTTCATCTCTTTGTGATTATCATTCCCAATTGTAACGCAAGGCCTCCATCATGAATTTTGTTCGACGATTGATAGAATCATCGTCGCCCTTATGACATGACCCATATGACACCACCTTCTTAGACATTGCAGAAAACATTAGAAAAGAAAACAATAACAGAACCACACCAACTCACAAACACTTGTACCACTCAACACTCGTGTATCACTCAAAATTAATTTTTTTTAACACTCTAATATTCTCACACTATTGCCTTTTACCAATCAAATTCTCCTTCAAAAGTCTCAAATCCTCCCAATCCACCAATGAATTCAATATCAACAAATTAAACAGGACACGAAAGGACAGACACGAAAAAAATCAAGAACGGAGACTCGAAAATGTGTTGTGCAGAAACTTGTTCAACACGACCTACACTACCCAAGGAACCCAGAAAACATGAGGTTTAACGGAATTTTGCAAAAAGTGCACACAAAACATGCACCAAACGACTCTAAACGTACCAAGGAACGCAAAGAACCAATTTTCTCGAAACAGGATTTGGAAATTTCTATACTTTTTTGGAATCCTCACAGAACATGGATTCGGAAAATCTCAAGAACGAAAAAAATAATGTAAGCAATTTTGGCGATCAGATAATGATACGAAAAATGATAGACACGATAATGATGCGGATAATGATAGACCAAATGATATTGATAATGATATGGATAACGATATGGATAATGTATAATCACGATATGGATAATGTATAATCACTCACGATATGGATAAAGATACCCAATCACTCACGATATGGATAATGTATAATCACTCACGATATGGATAAGATCACATATATGGTAGACGCTGATTTAAAACACAGATAAACAAACCCTAGCCGTTACCCATGTCACAACAGTCGAAATGAAATGAAAGAAAGAAACCCTAGATACTACCCTTGACACAAAACGAAATAAAGAAACGAAACCTGGACGACGAACGAATGGACGACGAATGGATGGAGGAACGAACGGATGGACGACGAACGGATGAACGAATGTACGGATGGATGGACGATGAACGGATGGACGAGACGATGAAATACGAAGTAAAATGAAAGGGATTCAATTTCACGTCTTAACTTAAATGAAATGAGCGCACTATAATCGGAAATTCTCTAAGAGATAGATAGTATGGTAGAAAAATGCATTTTTCTACCATACTATCTATCTTTGTGGAAGAATCGATAGTTTTTTTTAGTTCGGGGAAAATATAAAAATATAACAAGAAAATAATGGAAATAGTATTTCTTCTTTTTGTTGTTGCTTGAATATTTTATATTCAATTGAATATAATAATAAAAAGTACGGAAGGACGAAGAAACGGATGGACGACGAACGGATGGCTCTGATACCAAATGATACGAACCCAGCCGGTCCAGCACATAAATGGAAGGCTTCTCTTGAAACGATGGAATATCCCAAAACCTCTAAATCTAATCCAAGGAATGATATAGGATATATTGACTACCTATACCCCAACGTGGTATTGATTTAGCAACTCGGGGACGATGAAAGATACACGAATGAGGGATGGATGTCTCGTCGATACGTCGATATTGAATTTACTTGGCAAATCTCAAGAAATTAGAAGAGCTATTGAAGAGAGAATGAAACTCACATATATTGGAAATCAAAAGTCAATTTTGTCACCCCTACAAGCCTTCAGATAGGCGTAAAATCGACTATAATCCTTATCAAAGAATGACTCCTTATCAAATAGGGACTCTAATCCTAGAATTAAACTAATAATCTAAGATCTAATCTAATTGGGCTGCGAAAATTACATCAAAAACGTGGCCCACAATAATGCCACAAAATAATATACTAAAAGTCTTCAAAATCAAGCTCATTCGTCATAATTAATTTGATTACTCGATGCTCGATCTAATCTCTCCAATGGGCTTCTTAGACATCTCTTGCTCCCACACTTCGGATTAAGCCCATCAAACTCTCCTGAACTTCTTAGCTCGTGCTCTTATAACCGGTCCAGCAGAACACGCACCGTCCGGAATCAACGAACCATGCGTAGGGAAATCTGATTTTAACCTCTCCCGAGGATCTATCTTGGATGTCTAATTCACCATACATTGATTATATGTCTAGCATGCACCTATATAATTAATTGCAACACGGGAGTTTTCTCGTGTTTACCGCGAACTGTCGGGGAAGAGTGGATTAAGACTGTGCTTTGATCTTTCGATCGTATCCCGATTGCCTAAACTCAATGCCGAGTGAGGACAATCTATGGAGAATGCTATAGAAAATGTCTTCTTCCTTCTCTCAAGATTTTCAAAATCTCACACCTTAGAATAGGAATTCTCTAAAATATTTACTGAGGATTAGCCATGATTATCTCTCTCACCTTATATTTATAATGCAACCCTAAATCCTATGTAGATGGGATTTATGCATATCTAATAAATATAATCACATCACTTAAGATAGAGAGGATCAAGCAGATTCGATGGGACCCTACAAGAGAGGTGGACGATTTTCACTAAGCTTGTGCCTGGATAGACCGACCTGTGGATCAAATGCAAGGAATAAAGATGGGCCTCAAATAAATTAATTATTTTATATTCACCTGTAACATAAATTAATTCATAAACATTTATCCATGCCACTAGAGAATAAATGCTGACTTACCCCTTTATTTTCGAAGTTGAGTGGGGCTCCATTTAGACTTTACGAATCCCCGTATTTAAGATATCATACGTTCATTAATTATTTACAGCGATCTGACTGCTTAAAATAATTAATTACTTTAATTCCTTAAGTAGTACCACTCAACCTTATTATTGTACTTGAGATAACTCAACCTGTAGGGTTTAGTACAATAAACCTTTTGAGCTCCTTAAGAGGACGTCATCATACTAAACGGATACGGTGACTCGACACAGGTAACTAGCATGACATACAAGCACTACCACCACCCAAGATACAGAGAATCTTGGGTTATCTCATGTAACCCTCACCCATAACAAGTCAAAGTGATGGTCAGCAACTCATACTCACCTAATACCTTATCGAGGTTTAAATCAACGTAAGTCACCGAGATCTAGGTTCTTCACGACGGTCAGATAGAAGAACACATCTTACTGTGATTCATCAATACGTCAGAGACGTACCAGTATAGATAAGCAACCAAGTCAAGTCACTTCTTATCTATACCGCAGCCTATACCGATAACTCATCCTCAAGTTGTCTCAGCTGTGATACTTTTTATATCTCATTAAGCTTGACCAATCATACAGACTTCTGTGATCAACAACACACTGTATGATCTAACTTATATATGAGATAGAAGGACATACATATGCAATCAAGTAAACAATTCGGATAGGAGATTGTAATAGTGGTAACAGAAACATTGTATACTAGCTCAACCAAAGCGCCCAAAGATATAAATTCAACAATCTCCCACTTATACTAAAGCAAAACCTTTAGTATACAATGTGTCTCTACTAGCTATTACAAACAACACCATCACTTTGCTTCTCCCACTTATACAAAAGTTTCCTTTCTAAGCGGGTGCCATCTGCGCAATCCAAGTCCTCGAATATTCTCTTCAGACTTTTGCGGCAGGAGCTCTTCGTGAATGGATCATCCAGTTATCCGCAGCATCAATCTTTTCTATCAAGACGCCTCCTCGCCTAACGATATCTCGTATGACATGGTACTTTCTCTCTATGTGTTTCGTTGCTTGTGGGTCCGTGGTTCCATCGAGTTTGTCAGCACCGAGTTATCACAAGAACTATGATACTCTTGGGCAAACCAGTACCACATCTAGATCCATGAGGTAGTTCTTGAACCATACAGCCTCTTTAGCAGCCTCCGAAGCGGCTACATATTTTGCTTCCGTGGTAGAGTCCGCAATGCATCGCTACTTTGCACTCCGCCAGGATAATGCTCCTCCTCTCAAGGTAAACACATAGCCAGAGGTAGACTTCTTCTCATCACGGTCAGCTTGGATATCCGAGTCTGAATAACCCAAAGGCATTCGACTATCTGCATGGTAAGCTAGCCTATAATCTCGAGTCATTTTCAGGTACTTGAGTATATGCTTTACCGAAGTCCAATGAGCTTGTCCAGGGTTAGACTGATATCTAGCTACAATGCCTACCGCATAGCAGATATCGGGCCTCGTGCATAGCATTGCATACATAAGACTTCATACGACGGAAGCGTAAGGAACTTATCTCATTTCCTCTATCTCCTTTGCAATCATAGGTGATCGCTCCTTAGATAAAGGAAGATCATGCCCGAAAGGTAGCAATCCTTTCGCGATCTCGCATACTAAAACGAGTAATCACGTTGTCAATGTAAGACGCCCGAGATAAGCTCAACATTTTCCTCTTGCGATCTCGGTAAACCTTGATCCCAAGAATGTACGCTGCATCTCCTAAGTCTTTCATTTGAAACCGATCGGATAACCAACTCTTTACCGATAACAACTTCACATTGTTGCTAAGTAGAAGGATGTCATCTACGTAAAGTGCAAGAAATACCACATCACCGTTGACATCTAAACGATACACATAACTTTCATTTGGGCAACTGGGTAAATCCATAGGACTTTACCACTTCACAAAGCGTAAGTGCCGTGATCGTGAAGCTTGCTTAAGTCCATAAATGGACTTAAGCTTCCATATTAGATGCTCTTCACCCTTCACCACATAACCTTCGGGTTGCTGCATATAGATGTCTCTCTCGCTTCTTCAAGGTAACCGCTTAGAAAAGCGGTTTTCACATCCATTTGCCAAACCTCGAGGTTTAAGTGGGCTGCTATGGCGTAAGAATTACGATGGACTTGAGCTTTGCTACGGCGAAATGGTCTCATCGAAATCGATGCCCTCAATCTGAGTGTACCCTTTCGCCACAAGCCCGATTTTAAAAGTCAAACCTCTCTATCTCGAATCTCTTTCTCAGATACCCACTTACTACCTATGGCTTCCTCGCCATCCGGTAGAGGTGTCTTTTCGTATACATCCATAGCTGTTATGGACTCAATTTCTAAGTCCATAGCCGCGGTGCCATGATCTTGCATCGGTGTCTTGTATCGCCTCACCGTATGTCCATGGGTCGATTATTGCCCGCTTTCGCTTCCTACGACTAAACCAAGATTCACCCATTTAACATAAATTGCTCGGGTTGACGAACAACCTCCCACTACGACGAGGCGCCATCGCACAATGGCAACGGTGGGTGCAAGAACTCAGGTTCTCTATCTTGCACAACTTGTCGGATAGGAGCCACTTGTACGGCCGGTATCTCCGGTGGAACTCGACCCACTTCAATTTCTCAAGTATCGGTGTCGATCCATTCCACTGTATTACCTACATCTCGCACTTTCGCTTAACTGTGGTGGAATACGGTCATCTTCTAATTCTTCAAGAATGATTTCAACTTTGGATTTATGGTTTTTCATATAATCCTCTTCTAAGAATCGGGCATTAGTGTTAATAATGACCTTCTGATCCTTAGGACTATAGAAATAACCACCCTTCGTTTCTCTAGGATAACCAATAAACAGCCTTGCATCAGATCTAGTCTCCAACTTGTCAGCCTTCTTGTTCAGACATGTCCGGATCGCTCCATATCCTTATGTGGCTTAAACTAGGCTTGCGCCCAAACCATCGTTGGATTTGTATCTTGAAAGTTGTTTGGTTGAGCTTGTATACAATGTTTCTGTTACCACTATTACAATCTCCTATCGATTTGAATACTTGATTGCATATATCGTGTCCCTTATCTCATATATAAGTTAGATCATACGATTGTGTAGAAGATCACGTAAGTCCGTATGATTGGTCAAGCTTAATGAGATATAAAAGTTTCACACCGAGACGACTTAAGGACGAGTTGTCGGTTTAGGCTGCAGATAGATAAGAAGTGACTTGACTTAGTTGCTTGTCTATTTGGTACGTCTACGATGTATGAAGGATCACGGTGAGATGTGTTCTTCTTTCCGACCGTCGTGAAGAACCAAGATCTCGTGACTTACGATGATCTAAACCTCGATAAGGTATTAGGTGAGTATGAGTTCTCGACCATCACTTTGACTTGTTATGAGTGAGGGTTATGTTCTAACCCAAGATTCTCCGCATCTTGGGTGGTGGCGATCTTGTATGTCACGCTAGTTATCTCAGACGAGTCACCGTATCCGTTAAGGATGATGACGCCCCTTAAGGAGCTCAAAGGTTTATTGTACTAAACCCCGCAGTTGAGTTAGCTCAAGTACAATAATAAGGTTGAGTGGTACTACTTAAGGAAATAAAGTTATTAATCGCTTTAAGTCGTCGATTGCTATAAATGATTAATGGACGTTCGATATCTTAAATACGGGATTCGTAATGTCTAAGTGCAAGCCCGACTCAACCGGTAATAAAGGGTAAGTCAACATTCTTCTCTAGTGGCATGATCGAATGTTTATAAATTAATTTATGTTCGGCTGAACATAAGATAATTAATTTATTTGAGGCCCATCTTTATTCCTCGCATTTGATCCTCTGGTCGGCCCATCCAGCCCGTAGTAATCGAGGAAAATCGGCCCCTATTGCTCAATTGGCAAGATTTTATTCTCTTTATCCACAAGGATATAATTATATTTATGGTATATGCATAGATCCTTTCCATATAAGATTATGGTAATAATCTCAGAGTATGGAAATAATCTAAGAGTATGGAAATAATCCTAAGAGTATGGTAATATTCCATATAGGATTATGGTAATATTCCATATAGGATTATGGTAATATTCCATATAGGATTAAGGTAGTGCATTATAAATATAAGGTATGAGATAATGTCTGAGCTAATGCTCACATATTGTATAGAGAATTTTCGCCATCTCATACATTTGAGAGAGAATTTTCGAAAGCTTGGTGAGAGAAAAGGGTGATTTTCCGGTGCATTCTCCATAGCTCGTCCTCACTCGACGTTGGAGTTTGGGTATCCGGGATACAGTCCAGAAGGTCAAAGCACGAGTCTCGACCTGCTCAATCCGCTCATCCTGCTCGATCCACCTCGGATGATCCAAAGGTAAACACGAGAAAAACCCCAACGTGTTGCAATTAATTATATAGACGCATGCTAGGTTTATAATCAATGTATGGTGAATTAAACACCCAAGATGGATCCTCGGGGCGAGGGTTAACATACGCTTTCCTACATTGGTATCGAGCTGGGATCGATTCGCTCATTGGATTAATTCACGTTTGATTATTACGTGCGCTTTAATAATTGTGGATTTGTCGCTCATCGTGGCTCGCTCATTGTTTTGTTGGTTTTGTTTTACACCACGAGAAAATCCGTGGTTAGATTAGATTTTATCATGTAAATCTTATCTGTAAAAGAAGAACGAAGACGAAAGAACGAAGAACGAAACGACGGGAAAAACAGGTAGCTCGGCAGTCCCCTGGACGGTATCTCGCGACCGAGCCTCGCGGTCGCGTGGGCGATCGCGGGGCGCGGGCGACAGGGCGTGCGTTCGCGCACGAGATCCCCGGCGCCACGCGAGCCATCGGCGATCGCGAAGATACGGCCAGCAAGCGAGCGAGCGAGCTAGCGGCGACGGGCGCGCGTTCGCGACGAGCTACCCGGCCGCGAAAGGACTTCGCGGTCGCGAAGTTTCGACATTTGGCGACGACGCCTCGCGCACGCTCGGTGCTCGGTGGAAGGCCGCGCAAGCGTGCTCGACGGGTCGCGGTCGTCTTCGCGACCGCGAGGCGCCCGCGAGCGAGCACGCTGGCAAAGCGGCAAGGCAGCGCTGGTGGGCTTTGCCCTGCGCGGCCCAAAGACAATTA
Organism: Salvia rosmarinus; assembly: GCA_036937905.1. Taxonomy (NCBI): domain Eukaryota; kingdom Viridiplantae; phylum Streptophyta; class Magnoliopsida; order Lamiales; family Lamiaceae; genus Salvia; species Salvia rosmarinus. The sequence continues at coordinate 46,659,415 of CM072819.1, forward strand.
ACCGACCCGCCCGCACCGCTTTTCAGATTTTCCGCCCGTGCCCGCACGCGAGGCCCAATTGTTGAATCCGGTCCGTGCGGGTGCACGCGAGGCCTGTTCAAGTTTAAATTGTACTTTGTAAATCTATGTAATAGATTAGATTTAAATGTGCGTGTTTCACGATTGGGCGCGATGAGCGCTTTATTTTATTTTTATCGTTCATATGCATGTCGTGGATGTTTAAATTATGCAGAGCATGCTATGTATGTTTATATTCGTTGACAAACCTTTAAGTGTTTTACGTAATTGGATGCGCATAGTAAGCATGCTAGGTTTATCGCGTTTATCAAGCATATTTTAGAATTCATGAGCATGTTTTACATGTTGAGTTCTATAGAAAAGCATGCTAGGATTACGTGATCCGCATGGACAAACCTTTGAATAAAAAAGACTAAGCAAGCAACCCGACAAATTAATTTTTCAAATTAAAATGTCAAGACCTCCACTTTTTGATCTCTAAACAAAGTGAGGCGACTTGTGAGTAAACGTCCACACGCGTGGCTTGCTTGCCTTGTTTATCATAAGTTTGTTAGATGAGATTTCTAAATAAAACATTTTAAATCTATTGAGAAGTGGGAGTTTCATGTAAGCGTCCACACGCGTGGGCTTGCAAGTGCGATTTTCATAAGTTCTCTAGAGATAGATATAAAATAAGATAACAAAAGAATTTGAATTGGAAGCGGTATGGTCGAGTGAGTATACCAATTCTAAGAATTCATTTTATTTGTTAAAATTGTGGTCAATGCTTAGACATCACCTCAAGTACAACTTCATGAAGTCCCTTCTTGCGATAGTGATGTGGTCTAGTAAGGTCAATCATTAATTTCATTTGTCATAAGGATAAGTTGACATGGATTGAAATTAAGCGACTAAAAGGTAAATTTTAGTGCGGTCGGGGGTTCATGTGTAACGCCCACACGCGTGGCTTGCATGTGGGATTCCTTGGGCGATTGGAGGTTTCAATTAATATTGTTTTATCAAAAGGTTACAATATTATTATTACGAATTATTTGCGATCGTATGCTTATGTGTTTACATTATCGTTTCGAGATATGTCTCTTACGCCGATTATCAATATGCTCGCACAAAATCCGTTATCCGGTCCAAATTTTATCGAGTGGAAGCGAAACATGGAATATGTTCTTATCATTTGAAGAACACATGTTTGTTCTCACTACTCCTAAACCCGATGCCCTTACCGACGATCGACTAATGAGAAGCGAGAGTCGCGGACTTTGGAATAAGTCAAACAATATGGCTAAATGCTATATGATGACTACGATGTCCAAAGGCTTGCGGTGCGACATCGATCGATGGCGCACGCGACCGATATTTGGTCAAGTCTCGAGAGTAAGTTTGGGCAATCGGATCGGACGACCGCTTCCACACAATGAGAGAAATCTTGGCGTGTAAGATGGAAGAAGGAAGTTAGGTCCATGAACATGTCTCCACATGACTCATCTCATGGATAGTCTTGATCGGTTGGGAGGAGGTATTGACGTGGCCAAGGTCGATATCATCCTCAATACCGCCCAAGTCTTTTGAGAACTGGCGTGAATGCGATCATGAGCAAGACCGAGTTTACACTTAGTCGGATTGCTTAATGATCTCGTTGCGGCGGAAGGAGTTATGGGAAAAGAGCACATGCTCTTGCTAGCACATCTAAGGGCCCAAAATTTTCATCGCAAAATGGAAATAGAAAAGGGTACCAAAGGTGGTAGAGGCGAGGAAATAGTGGGAGTAATGGGAGCAAGAACATGGTTGCCACCGGAGGCTTGAAGAAGCCAAAGGAGAAGGCAAGTGCTTCAAGTGCGGTAAGGCGGGGTATTGGAAGGCCAAGTGCCCTATGCTCAGGCTCAAGGTACGCTGCGTTTGCTTTAATGTGAAACATGTTTAGCGACTTGTTCTACCCATTCTTGGGTAGTAGATCTGGCAATTGATCATGTTTGTTACACCTTGCGAGGGTTCCTGCGGACAAGGGAGTCGTTTGATGGCGAGATAACGATCTCCATGGGCTTGGCGAAAGTCGAAGTTGTTGCAGTTGGAGATGTTTCTTTATGTTTTGGGACAACAGCTTTAGTTTTGAAAGGCGTTTTATATGTGCCGGATTTTCAGGAACCTTGTTTCATTTCAAATTATTTACTCATGGATATTACATTATTTTTGATAGTGGTGTTTCTATCATAAGAAATGACGGTTATCCGTGTTGGCACCTTATATAATTCGCTTTATACTATTTCGCAAAACATAATACCTATAACTATGTCAGATCTTCATCAAACCCTAAAAAGAGAAAGTTTTCTTGAAGATGACTCTACTTTTCTCTCGGCATCTTAGATTAGGTCACATCAATCTAAATAGGATCAAAGGCGGCTAAGAATGGGCGTTGGGGAATCTCACGGTTACTCTGTTCGATCTGCGAATCTGTATAGAAGGAAGATGTCGACCTGACCGCTTCAAAGCGAAGGGTTATAGAGCCAAAGAAATGTTGGAGTTAGTCCATTCGACCTATGTGGACCGATGTCCACACAAGCTCGTGGAGAATGCAGTATTTTGTCACTTTCATTGACGATTACTCAAGAATGCGGATACATATACCGCTTCACCGCAAGTGCGAATGCTTTGAGAAATTCAAAGAGTTTAAGGCGGAAGTGGAGACGAAGCTAGGTAAAAGTATCAAGTCATGCGTTACGATCGCGGTGGCGAATACCTCGAGAACGAGTTTATGGACTATCTAGTGAAGTGTGGGATTACATCCCAACAAGACTTCACCGGGCACACCACACAAAATGGTGTGTCGAGCGAAGAAATAGGACTCTTTTGGAAATGGTTAGATCTATGATGAGTTATGCTACATTGCCTATTTAGTTCGGGGATATGCCTTAGAGAGGCGGCATACTTGCTAAATCTAGTACGAGCCCAAGTCGGTTAAAAGACCCTTTCGAGTTGTGGTTTGGGCGAAGCCCGGTTTAAGCCACATAAGGATATGGGGCGATCAAAGACTGCGTCTTGAACAAGAAAGGCGACAAGTTGGAGGCTAGATCCGACGCAAGGCTGTTTATTGGCTATCCTAGAGGAGCGAAAGGTGGTTTATTCTATAGTCCTAAGGATCAGAAGGTCATTATTAGCACTAATGCCCGATTCTTAGAAGAGGATTATATGAAAATCATAAGTCCAAAGTTGAAATCATTCTTGAGAATTAGAAGATGATCAGATTCCACCACCATTAGGCGAAGGTGCGAGATGTCGAGTCCAGTGGGAGGATCGACACGGATACTTCAAGAAATTGAAGTGGGTCGAGTTCCTTTGGAGATACCGACCGCATAAAGTGGTACCTACACGAGAAGTCGTGCAAGTTAGAGAACCACAAGTATCTCGCACTCCACCGTTGCCATTGTGCTGTAGAACTCGTCGTAGTGGGAGGTTGTTCGTCAACCCGAGCGATTTATGTTCGTGGGTGAATCTTGGATTTAGTCCCAAAGAGACGAACATGCAATAATCGACCCATGGACATACTGAGGCGATACAAGATATTGATGCAAGATCATGGCACACCGCTATGGACTTAGAAATGGAGTCCATAACGCTATGGATGTATATGAAAGACACCTCTACCGGATGGCAAGGAAGCCATAGGTAGTAAGTGGATATCAAGAGGAAGAGAGATTCCGATGGAGAGATTTCGCTTTTAAAGCCGGGCTTGTGGCGAAAGGGTACACTCAGTTGAGGGCATCGATTTCGATGAGACCTTTTCACCAGTAGCAATGCTCAAGTCCATCGAATTCTTCTAGCCATAGCAGCCCACTGAACCTAGAGGTTTGGCAAATGGATGTTAAAACCGCTTTTCTAAGCGGTTACCTTGAGGAAGGTAGAGACATCTATATGCAAGAACACGAAGGTTATGTGGTAAAGGGTGAAGAGCATCTAGTAAGGAAGCTTAAGAAGTCCATTTATGGACTTAAGCGAACCTCCCGATCATGGAACTTACGCTTGACGAGGTGGTAAAGTCCTATTGATTTACCCAGTTGCCTAGCGAGAGTTGTGTGTATCGGTTAGATGTCAACTGTGATGTGGTATTTCTTGCACTTTATGTAGATGACATCCTTCTAGTTGGCAACAACGTGAAGTCATTATCGGGACGTAAAGAGTTGGCTATCCGATCGGTTTCAAATGAAAGACTTAGGAGATGCGTACATTCTTGGGATCAAGGTTTACCGAGATCGCAAGAAGAAAATGTTGAGCTTATCTCAGCGTCTTACATTGATCATCGTGATTACTCGTTTTAGTATCGCACCGCCAAGAAAGGATTGCTACCTTTCGGACATGGCGTTCCTTTATCTAAACGCAGATCACCTATACCGCAAAGGAGATAGAGGAAATGAGACAAGTTCCTTACGCTTCGCCGTAGGAAGTCTCATGTACGCAATGCTATGCACGAGGCCGATATATCGCTATCGCGGTAGGCATAGTAGCTAGATATCGATCTAACCTCGGACAAGCTCATTGGATCGCAAAGAAAGCATATACTCAAGTACCGAAAAGGGACTCGAGATTATAGGCTGGTTTACCTTCCAGATAGTCTAATGCCTTTGGTTAAACAGACTCGGATTTCCAAGCTGACCGTGATGAGAAAAAGTCTACCTCAGGCTATGTGTTTACCTTGGGAGGTGGAGCCGTATCTGGCGTGAGTGCAAAGCGGCGATGCATTGCGGACTCTACCATGGAAGCCGAATATGTAGCCGCCTTGAGGCTTCTAAGGAGGTCAGATGGTTCAAGAACTACCTCATGGATCTAGATGTGGTACCGGTTTGCCCAAAAGTATCATAGTTCTTGTGATAACTCGAGTGCGATGGCAAACTCAAGGAACCACGGACCCACAAAGCGACTAAACACATAGAGAAAGTACCATGTCATACGAGAAATCGTTAGGCGAGGTGGCGTGTTGATTGAAAAGTTTGATCTGACGGAAAATCTAGCAGATCCATTCACGAAGAGCACCGCCAAAAAGTCTACGATGGACACGTTAGAGGACTTGGATTGCGCTTGATGGCACCCACTTAGAAAGGAAACTTTTGTATAAGTGGGAGAAGCAAAGTGATGGTTGTTTGTAATAGCTAGTAGAAAGACACATTGTATACTAAAAGTTTGCTTTAGTATAAGTGGGAGATTGTTGGATTTGTATCTTGAAAAGTCATTTGGTTGAGCTTGTATACAATGTTTCTGTTACCACTATTACAATCTCCTATCGATTTGAATACTTGATTGCATATATCCGTGTCCCCTTATCTCATATATAAGTTAGATCATACGAAGGTGTAGAAGATCACGAGTCCGTATGATTGGTCAAGCTTAATGAGATATAAAAAGTTTCACTGTGAGACGACTTAAGGACGAGTTGTCGGTTTAGGTTGCGATATAGATAAGAAGTGACTTGACTTAGTTGCTTGTCTGTCTTTGGTGCGTCTCGATGTATTGAAGGATCACGATGAGATGTGTTCTTCTTTTCGACCGTCGTGAAGAACCAAGATCTCGGTGACTTACGATGATCTAAACCTCGATAAGGTATTAGGTGAGTATGAGTTGTTGACCATCACTTTGACTTGTTATGAGTGAGGGTTATATGTTCTAACAAGATTCTCCGCATCTTGGGTGGTGGCGATCTTGTATGTCACGCTAGTTATCATGTCAGTCACCGTATCCGTTAAGGATGATGGCGCCCCTTAAGGAGCTCAAAGGTTTATTGTACTAAACCCCGCAGTTGAGTTAGCTCAAGTACAATAATAAGGTTGAGTGGTACTACTTAAGGAAATAAAGTTATTAATCGTTTTAAATTTGTCCGATTGCTATAAATGATTAATGGACGTTCGATATCTTAAATACGGGATTCGTAATGTCTAAGTGCAAGCCGACTCAACCGGTAATAAAGGGTAAGTCGACATTCTTTCTCTAGTGGCATGATCGAATGTTTATAAATTAATTTATGTTCTGGTCGAACATAAGATAATTAATTTATTTGAGGCCCATCTTTATTCCTTGCATTTGATCCACAGGTGGCCCATCCGGGCCCGTAGCATCGAGGAAAATCGGCGCCCTATTGCTCAATTGGCGAGATTTTATTCTCTTTATCCACAAGGATATAATTATATTTATGGTATATGCATAGATCCTTTCCATATAAGATTATGGTAATAATCTTGAGAGTATGGAAATAATCCTAAGAGTATGGAAATAATCCTAAGAGTATGGTAATATTCCATATAGATTATGGTAATATTCATATAGGATTATGGTAATATTCCATATAGGATTAAGGTAGTGCATTATAAATATAAGGTATGAGATAATGTCTAGGCTAATGCTCACATATTGCATAGAGAATTTTCGACCATCTCATACATTTGAGAGAATTTTCAAAGCTTGGTGAGAGAAAGGGTGATTTTCGGTGCATTCTCCATAGCTCGTCCTCACTCGACGTTGGAGTTTGGGTATCCGGATACAATCCGAAGGTCAAAGCACGAGTCTCGACCGCTCAATCCGCTCATCCCGCTCGATCCACCTCGGCGGATCCAAAGGTAAACACGAGAAAACCCCAACGTGTTGCAATTAATTATATGACGCATGCTAGGTTTATAATCAATGTATGGTGAATTAAACACCCAAGATGGATCCTTGGGCGAGGGTTAACATACGCTTTCCCTACAACCACAACTCGAAAGGGGTCTTTTGATCGACTTGGATGGTACTAGATTTAGCAAGTATGCCGTTGTTTCAAGGCATACCCCGTAACGATATAGCAATGTTGCATAACTCATCATTGATCTAACCATTTCTAAGAGAGTCATATTTCTTCGCCCGACACACTATTTTGTTGTGGTGTGCGGTGTAGTGAGCTGGGAGGTAATCCCACACCGCACCAAATAGTCTATAAACTTCATCGAGGTGTTCGCCACCGCGATCGACCATGATGACTTGATATGTATCCGCACTCGAGTAATCGTCAATGAAAGTGACAAAATACTGTACATTCCACGAGCTTGTGTGGACATAGGTCCACTGTGTCGAATGGACTAACTCCAACACTTCTTTGGCTCTATAACCGCCCGCTTTGAAGGGTCCGGTCGACATCTTTTCTTCTATACAGATTCGCGGTGGGATCTGAGTAACTATGAGATCACTCAATGCTCCATTCTTAGCCGGTCTTTGGATCCTATTTAGATTGATGTGACCTAATCTAAGATGCTAGAGAAATATGGTGTCACCTTGAAGAAAACTTTCTCTTCTTAAGGTTTAATTTAGATGGAACATAATTAAAGGTATTATGTTTGGCAGAAATAGTATAAAGCGAATTATATAAAGTGCCACCAAAGATAACTTCGTCATTTCTTATGATAGAAACACCACTCTCAAAAACAACTGAATATCCATGAATAAATAGTTTAGAAACTGAAATAAGGTTTCGCCGAAACTTCGGCACATATAAAACGTCTTTCAAAACTGAAACTGTTCTATCAAAACATAAAGTAACATTTCCGACTGCAACGGCCTCGACTTTCGCTGCTTTCCCATGGAGATCGTTATCTCGCCATCACACAGCTCCCTTATCCGCAGGAACCCCTGCAAGGTGTAACAAACATGATCAACAGACCAGTATCTACTACCCATGAATGAGTAGAACAAATCGCTAAACATGTTTCCGTTATTAAAGCAAATGGCGTACCTTGAGCCTTGAGCTTGGGGCACTTAGCCTTCCAATGCCCGCCTCACCGTGCATTTGAAACATTTGCCCTTATCCTTGGCTTTTTCAAACCATTTGGTAGAGTCTTTGTATTACTCCCACTCTTTCTTTAGCCTTAGCATCTCTTCAATTCCACTTTCCTTTTCATCTTTTGATAAAGCGGTGGTTTTCTTTGTTGCTTATTAAAGACTGCACCTTTACCAATTTTTGTTCTTGGTTATTAGACCCTCTTGAATGAATCTAGAGTATAACTCTTATCATAAGGACTACTCCATAACGGAAGTTATCAAAAGACTTGGACAAAGTGTTGAGGATCATATCGATTCTCGACTACGCCATCAATATATCCTCCAACCAATTCGATCACCAAGAGATTGATCATTTGCTCTACATGGTCATACACTGAATCGCTTTCCTTCATTGAACTTGACATTATTGATTTTGTTAAATTATGACAAACGATTCTGTCCGACTCCTCATACGATTTCATCAGATTTAGCCATATAGTGGCTGCATCTTCCATATCTTGATGTTGGAGTTGCAGGGACTCGCACATGGGGACCAAAAGAAGGCACTTTGCCATTTTATTTGATTTATCCCATTTCTCGTGCTCCTTGCGCTCCTCCTCAGTAGATAAATCGTCTAGAGGCTTGGGACGGGGTGTAGTGAGTACAAATAAATTTTTTCGGCACAAAGAAGAACAATCTCAATGTTTCATTTCCACTCGATAAAATTTAGACGGATAGAGGTTTTGTGCGAGCATATTGATAATCGGTGTAAGAGACATATCGAAAAGTAATGTAAACACATAAGCATACGATCGCACATAATTCGTGTAATAATAATATTGTAACCATTTGATAAAACAATATTAATTGAAACCTCCAATCGCCCAAGGAATCCCACATGCAAGCCACGCGTGTGGACGTTTACATGAACCCTCGACTGCACTAAAATATACCTTTAGTCGTTTAATTTCAATCCATGTCAACTTATCCTTACGACAAATGAAATTAATGATTGGACCTTACTAGACTACATCACTATCACAAGAAGGGACTTCGCATGAAGTTGTATTTGAGGTGATGTCTAAGCATTGACCACAATTTTAATAAATTAAAATGAATTCTTAGAATTAGCATACTCACTAGGACCATACCGCCCAATCAAAATTCCTTTGTTATCTCATTTTAAATCTATCTCTAGAGAACTTATGAAAATCGCATATCTGAGCCACGCGTGTGGATCGTTTACATGAAACTCCCACTCTCAATAGATTAAAATTTTTATTTAGAAATCTCATCTAACAAACTTATGAAAAATAGTGCAAGCAAACAACGCGTGTGGGCGTTTACTCACAAGGCGTATCACTTTGTTTAGAGATCAAAAGTGGAGGTCTTGACATTTTAATTTTAAAATTAATATGTCGGTTCTTGCTTAATCTTTTGATTCAAAAGGTTTGTCCATGCAGATCACGTAATCCTAGCATGCTTTTCTATAGAACTCAACATGTAAAACATGCTGCAGAATTCAAATATGCTTGAAAAAGGGATAAACCTAGCATGCTTACTATCCGCATCCAATTACGAAAACATATAATATGTTTATCTACGTAATTAAACATACATAACATGATTACGCATAATTTAAACATCCACGACATGCTTTGAACGATAAAAATAAAAAAATCGCTCATCGCGCCCACTCGTAAATCACATTTCGCCTAATTTATTACATAAATTTGCAGTCTGAATCTTCAAAACTTCAGCAGGCCTCGCGTGCAGGCACGAACCGGATTCGTCAAAGCGGATTTGGGCCAAAGAATTGAAAATGGGCGGATCATTGGAGCAGGTCGATCGGGCCAAAACCGAACCGGTCAAAATTCGGATCCGGGCTAAAATCAAGTCGGGCAAACTTGGGCCCTATCGCCTAAATGAGCCTGGCCGCGCTAGGGCACAATCCATGCACGCGCCCGAAGACGCCCGCCCACTCTCACACGACGTCGCCCCAGCCTCCGCACCTCCTACCGAGAAGACGCTGTCGAGCCCGCCGAGAGCTCCTACCGGGAGGTCGCCCAGCCTCGCGCAAGGCCCCTGCCGAGCGCCGCTGGGACGTCTGCACAAAAATCGCACGCCCCGCGTCGCTCAGCGTTGTCGAGAAATCCGGGCGTTGAGGTTTCCCGCACGTGAATCATGCATCCCTCGTCGCCGCGGGCCTGTCGAGCGCCGCCTGTTGTCGCCCGTGCACTACCGAGACCTCGTTGAGGTTTCCTCATGCGAGAATCGCGTCGAGGCCACCGAGCGTTGCCGAGGCTTCCGCGTGAGAAACTCACGCACCTCGTCGCATCACCTGCTGCTGCCCGCCGACGACCGAGGTTTCCGGCGATCGATCCGAGAGATCCGCCGAGCGTTGTCGAAGCTTCCGCTCGAGAAACTCACGCGCCTCGTCGCGTCACCCGACGGCCTGTCGAGATTCACCGAGCACGCACGCTCAACGCCGAGTGATGTCGAGGCATCGCGTGTGAAGCGCACGCCCGGCTGTCGAGCCATGCCGCCCAGTCTCGTCTGTGTCGCCCGCACGCTGCCGCCGAGACCTGCGCCCAGGCCTGCCGATGTTGCACCCCTGTCCGCCCATGTCTGCCGATGTTCTGCCGAGAAACGCCAACATTCTGGGCGGCATGTCTGCGAGCACCGTGCACGCTCAGCGTGCCATCGCCCGCACATTGTCGACTGTGCGTCCGGTTTTGCCGGCGTACTCCCGTCGTCTCATTCTTCGTGCTTTCGTCTTCGTTTTCTTTACGATAAGATTTACAAGAAAAAAATCTAATCTAACCACGGTTTTCTCGTGGTGAAAAACAAAATCCGACAAAAATAAAGCGAGCCACGATGAGCGATGATTCATAATTAATTGATTATGCGTTATAATCAAGCGTGAATTAATCCAGCAGAGCGAATATCGATCCGGGCTCGACACTGGAAATCTGATTTTAACCCTATCCCGATGATCTATCTTGGATGTTTAATTCACCATACATTGATTATACGCCTAGCATGCACCTATATAATTGATTGCAACACGTAGGAGTTTTCGTGTTTACGTGAATCTGTCGGGGAAGAGTGGATCAAGACTCGTGCTTTGATCTTACGGGATCGTATCCCGATTGCTAAACTCGATGCCGAGTGAGGACAATCTATGGAGAATCTATAGAAAACGTCTTCTTCCTTCTCTCAAGATTTTGAAAATCTCACACCTTAGAATAGGAATTCTCGAAAATATTCACTGAGGATTAGCCTTGATTATCTCTCTCACCTTATATTTATAATGCAACCCTAAATCATATCTAGATTTGATTTATGCATATCTAATAAATATAATCATATCACTTAAGATAGAGAGGATCAAGCGAGTCTAGTGGGACTCTAAGAGAGAGGTGGACGATTTTCACTAAGCTTCGGGCTGGATGGACCGACCCGTGGATCAAATCTGAGGAATAAAGATGGGCCTCAAATAAATTAATTATCTTATGTTTAACCCGGAACATAAATTAATTCATCAACATTTATTCATGCCACTAGAGAATAAATCTTGACTTACCCTTTATTTCGAAGTTGAGTCGGGCTCGCATTTAGACTTTCTGAATCCCCCGTATTTAAGATATAAATCGTCCATTAATTATTCTGATCGATTGCTTAAAATAATTAATTACTTTAATTCCTTAAGTAGTACCACTCGACCTTATTATTGTACTTGAGATAACTCAACTGCGGGGTTTAGTACAATAAACATTTTGAGCTCATAAGGGGCGTCAACATCCTAGCAGATCGGTGACTCGACACGGATAACTAGCATGACATCAAGATTGCCACCACCCAAGATGCAGAGAATCTTGGGTTATCTCATAAACCTCACCCATAACAAGTCAAAGTGATGGTCGAGAACTCATACTCACCTAATACCTTATCGAGGTTTAGATCGATGTAAGTCACCGAGATCGAGGTTCTTCACGACGGTGAGATAGAAGAACTCATCTCACCGTGATCCATCACTACGTCGAGGCGTACCCGTTATACCAAACAACCAAGTCAAGTCACTTCTTATCTATCAAGTGACTATCTGACAACTCGTCCTCAAGTTGTCTCGGTTGTGATACTTTTATATCTCATTAAGCTTGACCAATCATACGGACTTCGTGATCTACAACACAATCGTATGATCTAACTTATATATGAGATAAAAGGACATACATATGCAATCAAGTAAACAATTTAGATAGGAGATTGTAATAGTGGTAACAGGAAACATTGTATACAAGCTCAACCAAAACTGCTTCCAGTATACAAATCCAACACCATGGGCTACACGGGATGTATCATAGACCATGAATCAACAGACCGCAGTGACTTGATACTCTTATCTAGCTTCGTCTCCACTTCTGCCTTAAATTCTTTTAATTTCTCAAAGCATTCAGACTTGCGGTGAAGCAGGTATACGTATCCGTACCTTGAGTAATCGTCAATAAATGTGACAAAATACTCGTACCCTCCACGAGCTTATGTGGATATTGGTCTACACATGTCAGAATAGATTAGCTCCAACACTTCTTTGGCTCTATACCCCTTCGTTTTGAAGGGTCTGGTCGACATCTTTCCTTCTATACATGATTCATGATTTGGGAGCGGAGTAACCATAATACCACCCAACGCTCCATTCTTAGCCAATGTTTGGATCCTATTTAGATTGATGTGACCTAATCTAAGATGCCAAAGATATGTTGTGTCATCTAGCGAAGAAAACTTCATCTTCTTATGGTTTGATGTAGATGCTGACATAATTAAAGGTATTATGATTGGCAGAAATAGTATAAAGTGAATTATATAAAGTGCCACCATAGATAACTTCGTCATTTCTTATTATATAAACACCACTATCAATAACAACAGAATATCCATGCGTAAATAGGTTGGAAACCAAAATAAGGTTTCAAGAAACTCCGACATATATAAAACATCATTTAATACTAAAGCGTCTATCGAACATAAAGCAACATCTCCGATCGCAATGACCTCGACTTTCACGCGTTGCCCATGGAGATCGTAATCGACATCACCCGCTTCCTTATCCAGGAACCCACGCAATGTGTAACAAACATGATCAGTCGCACTCATATCTACTATCCATGAATGAGTAGAACAAGTCGCTAAACATGTTTCTGATACTAAAGCCAATGGCATACCTTGAGCCTTGAGCATTGGGCAATTAGCCTTCCATTGCCCAGTCTCACTGCACTTGAAGCACTTGCCCTTCTCCTTTGGCTTTTTCAAACCGCTGGTAGAGCCCTTTGTATTACTCTCACCATTTTCTTTAGCCTTAGCATCTCTCGAATCCCACTTTACCTTTTTATCTTTTAATGAAGCAATGGTCTTCTACGGAGGTGCGTAATAAAGACTATGCATCTTTGCCCATCTTACATTCCTCCATTACTAAATCCTCTTGCAATGAATCTATAGTATAACTCTTTTCATAAAGGATTACACCATAACGGAAGTCATCAAAGATTTAGATAAAATATTGAGGACCATATCGATTACGACTTCATCATCGATATATCTTCCGCCAAGTCGAGCTCTCAAGAGATTGATCATTTGCTCTACATGGTCATGCACCGATAAATCTTCCATCATTGAACTTGACACAAATAATTTTTTCAAATTGTGACTAGTGATTCTATCCGACTCCCATACGATTTCATGAGATTTAGCGGATAGTGGTGCGTCCTCCATCTCTTGATCTTTGGAGTTGCAAGGACTCGCACATGGTGACCAAAAGAAGACATTTTGCAATTCTATTTGATTTGTCCCATTTCTTGTGCTCCTTGCGCTCCTCATCGGTTGATGAATCGTCTAGGGGTGTTGGACGAGGTCTAGTGAGTACAAATAAATTTTCTTCGATCGTAAGAATAATCTCAATGTTTCGTTTCCACTTGATAAAATTTAGACCGGATAGAGGATTTTGTACGAGCATATTGATAATTAGTGCAAGAGACATATCTGAAAAGTAATATAAACACATAAGCATACGATCGCACGTAATTCGTAACAATAATATTGTAACATTTTGATAAAACAATATTAATTGAAACATGCAATCGCCAAAGGAATCTCACATGCAAGCCACGCGTGTGGACGTTTACATATGAACCCCTAGACCAGACTAAAATATACCTTTTAGTCGTTTAATTTCAATCCATGTCAACTTATCCTTATGACAAATGAAATTAATAATTGGACCTTACTAGACCACATCACTATCGCAAAAAGGGACTTCAGGAAAAGTTGTACTTGAGGTGATGCCTAAGCAATGACCACAATTTTGACAATGGAAAATGAATTCTTAGAATTAACATACTCACTCGGACCATACCGCTTCCAATTCAAATTCTTTTGTCATATGATTTTAAATCTATCTCTAGAGAACTTATGAAAATCGCACATGCAAGTCACGCGTGTTGACGTTTACACATTAAAATCCCACTTCTCAATAGATTAAAATATTTTATTTAGAAATCTCATCCAACAAACTTATGATAAATAGTGCAAGCAAGCCATGCATGTGGACGTTTACTCACGGTCGTACCACTTTGTTTAGAGACCAAAATGTGGAGGTCTTGGCGTCTTTAATTTAAAATTGATACATCTTAGCAAGTTTCTCTAAAACTCAACATGTAAAATATGCTCGAGAATTCTAAAACATGCTCCAAAAGCGATAAACTAGCATGCTTGCTATACACATTCAATCACGAAAACATATGACATGTTTATCTACGTAATTAAATATACATAGCTTGCTCTGCGATAATTTAAACATCCACGGCATGCTTTGAGCGACAAAATAAAATAAATTTGTTCATCGCATGCCCACAAGTGGATCATGTACTTCCCCTGCTAATTTATTACATAGATTTGCAAAGTCTGGATCTTGAAAATCTCAAACAGACCTCGCGTGCAGGCATGGACGGACTCGTTAAAACTAGATTTGAGCTAAAATTAAAAGCGGGTGGAGCAGTGAATCGGGCACGGTCGGGTCAAGCGGATCCGTGTTAAAAGCGGTCGGGCTAAAAATGGGTCGGGTCGGCCCAGTGGGGTGGCGGCGTCTTCAAACACCAAAGCACGCCCGTACCGTACATGTCGCCCTCTCACCGTGTCGCCCGTACTTCATCTCGCCGTGTCATCAAACAACGTCGCGCTATGCCTCGCCAGCACTCGCCTAGGGTCGACGTCGTCCGTAGAGCTATCGGGCGCCCACGCACGCTGAGCGCACGTTGTCACCCTACCCGCTTGCTGTCATTGACCACCCACCGAGAAGCTACTGCCGAGCATCGGGAATCATCGAGCGAGCTACCGAACATGCTTGGTCTGCGTGCGAGAATATGTGCCCTATCGTATGTTGTCTCCCGCCACCGCACGTCGATCCGTGCACCTATCAAGCTATTCTACCGGAACTTCCGCCGCGTCTTGTCGAATCTGCAAGCTATCCGTGCAGTCTTGCGAAGGAAGTCCCGCGTAGAGTCTTTGCCGAACCGTCTGCCGAGAACTCTACCGAGAAGATCCACCTTTGGACACCGTCGACCAGCCGCATCCAACTTTCGGCATGCTTCGTCATATCGTCTCATCTGGGACTCCGTTGTCTCGTCTCGTTCTTCGTTTTTATAGATTTGATTTACAAAAAAAAATCATTATCTAACCATAAATTTTTCTCGTGGTAAAAAATGAAATCCGACAAAAACCAAAACATTGTAGCCTCGATGAGCGACGGATCCACAATTAATTAATTGCACATGTAATAATCAGCGTGAATTAATCCAGCGAGGCGAATCTTGATGCGTAATAACCCAAAAATTCAAAACTTTTATTAGCGATGCTTAAACTAATTACTTAGAGTGCTAAGACCTTAATTATGTTTAAAGTGACCAGCTAAGCAATTATAATCTATTAGGAGATCGAAAACTAAGCAAATCGAAAACTAGTGACTAGTCCCTAGGATTAGGGTTTTTGAATAGCACGAACATAGAATGAAAGATCTAGAATGAATCTAAACAAAAGATTTCATTTCTAGAATCGACTACGAAAACATGTGAGAAGCCGTAGAATTGGAATTTTCGCATGCTTGCCTCAGTCGGTCTCAAAGTACTATTTACAAGCCGGATCAACTTTAGGTCCGTGCTAATCATGGAAATTAATGATAAAAATCAAAATCGTGGAGGAATATATTATTATGAATTTAGAATTCATAAGAATCAATTCTGAGCGAAATCTAGAAGAACTTAATCGAGCAGCAGGAATATATCTGAAAAAATCCTAAACCGATCGAACGAACGAAACTTGAACCAAGGGTCTAAATCAATAAGAAATTATTTATAAGACTCAAATTAATTATGAAATCTCAAGAATTCAATAGAATTTCGAATGAACATAATTTAACCGCTTGACTATTTTTTTTCGCGATAATTGAAATTGACTTATCGGATGCCATCGAACTTCATGAAATTATTATAAACTATGAAATAAGTATTGTTAAGGCTATTTAAGAAAATAAAACCTTAAGATTTAGAAATCAATCGAAAGTCAATAAAACTTAAAAGTAGGTATTAACATGCCAAATCGGGTAATTTGACTAGTCTTCTCCCAACCACCACAATGGACCACTCATAGAGGCTCCCAACACCCATTTTGCTGCCATTTTACAGTAGCAATAACCGTGCCTCCCTCTCTCTTTAGAACACCAAAATTCTATTTTTGTTTTTCAAATCCTTAAGCTTTAATCCTTCTTTCCCAACCATTCCAACCCTTCAATAATTTTTATAAGACCATAAAAAGGTAGCATTAATCATTCTCTCTATTTGTAATGGAGTAGAATTTTTTTAGAATTATTTTGGAATTATTTCATGAAGAACCCTAATTTTTGTTCTTCATTTTCTTCATGACTTTTTTAACCACCAAATACTCTTAAGCCATGAATGAAATATGCTTAGAAATATGTTCTAAGGTTGTGTTTAAAGTTTGAGAATTTTTGGAGTATGTTTAATATTTTTTTATTTTTGTTATAATTTTTTTATAGAAGATAAAGCATGCTTTTGTGAATATTATTTCATATTGTTTCTTGTTGATGTGTTAGGAGTATGTAGAATAAATAAGGAATTTTTAAATTTTCTTGTATTTATTTTGATTTTATTTGTTGGAAAGTAGTTGAGGTATAGTGTTTAATATATGATATGAACATCATATATTAATCTTGAAATTTTGAAACACTACTCCTATTTTTACAAAGGGTAGAATTTATTTAAGTATTTTTAAGTCATTGTTTGATTTTATTTGTTGAGAAATAGTTGAGATATAGTGTTTAATATATGATATGAACATCATATATTAATCTTGAAATTTTGAGGCCTTCTCCTATTTTTATAAAAGGCGAAACTATGTATAAATATTCTAAGATTTATTTGATTTTTATTTGTTGAAAACAATATAATATATGATGTTTAGAAATAATATGAACCTATTATGCATTGTTGGGAATTTATTGAACAAATATGTAATATATGTTTGAGGACAAAAAAATTCCAAGTATTTAGTTCATATTATAAATATTAGTTGATGTTTAAGGTTAATATTATATGTTTAGTACATATTATAAACATGTTGTGAAGTTGATAGAAATTATTTGAATATATATATGTATAGTGATAATCTTGAAAATATATGTGTAGAAATAAGCATGTGTTTAAATTTTAATGTATAATATGAAATGGTATTTCATGTTTAGTATATGATATAAGCATGATATGATTTTTGGGAATTTATTAAACATCAATGTTCAATAACTTAAAATTACGAAAACTTTCATATTGTTAACTCATGGTGTAAAATTTTAATTGATGGTATTGAGTTGATAATTAAATTCTATGGTATGATAGGAGCATATCATGATTTTATTAGAATTTATTGGATACTTATGCTAATTATTGCTAATTATCGAAAATATAGCAAAATGGTTAAGTATGAGTTGATTTTAATTGTGAATGATGCCATGGTAGTTAATCTATAAGTTTAGCATGAATGGTTGTGATTATGATGAATGAATGGAACACTCATGCACACATACACAATAGTTGTGTATTATGTTAGAAATTAGGGTTTTCTAATGCTTTAGTATGGTTTATGTTGTGTATGGTGTTGTATGATTATATTTATGTTATCTTGATAAACAAAATCTCAAACGTAAACAACATAGTACTTTATGTACGAGAATCAAAAGAAATCGACAAATTTCGATAACTTAAGAAGGATTAATGAGAATCGAAGTTAGACACAAATTTAGGGTTTCTATTAATAATAGGATAACTCGAATGTGAGTTCTAAGTTAAAGAAACCAAAGTTGACTTACAACGTTAATGCTCAACAACGATAACCTAATACAATATTAGATTGAGCGTTAAGACAACTCGATACGAATAGCGATTACATAACGTACACAATCTCAGATGAGTTAAGAGAAACAAACAATGTCAAAAGTTTAAGCTAAGATTCAAACATAAGATGTCAATCCTTATGTCTCAAAGGTCGAGTTAGTATTCACAAAGAACTCCATTAATTCCTAAGTATTTACTTACGCGATGGTATGAGATATCTCGAATCATAAGTCAAGATCTCCTTCCATTCGTTGTGTTAAGCATAACCTACTAGGACGTAACTATAATTGTTAATTCTAGTTAGTGGCTTGAGAATATCCTAATACACCAATCATAACTTGAATACCAACACTCTCTAACGTAATAACGTTTAGAAGAACACTAAGGCTAGAGTCGAGGATAGAGTCGGAGTATATGATTCATGAGTTGAGGTTCATCTATGAATGATGAAGTAATATAGTTTGGGATTTGGTAATATAAGATAATAGAAATTATCTTAAAATCATCACATGAAATCATAAAGAAACCCTAAATGGAAACTTTAAGTCGTAATTTATAAACGACCTTCGATCAATAGAAAGAATCTAAGAGCGGTTATTTTCTTATGAAGGGCTTGATAAATGCGTAGTTGCCGAGGAAGGACACTCACGCGCCTCTCTTAGAACTATTAGCTTCGGACTAGCGGTGGGCTCTCTTGAAACAAAATGATATGGATATCTC
This sequence comes from Salvia rosmarinus, assembly GCA_036937905.1. Taxonomy (NCBI): domain Eukaryota; kingdom Viridiplantae; phylum Streptophyta; class Magnoliopsida; order Lamiales; family Lamiaceae; genus Salvia; species Salvia rosmarinus. The sequence goes on from CM072819.1 coordinate 46,678,374, forward strand.
AAAGCATGATTTACAAAAGCTTTATGAAATATTATTCCATGAATTGTTATTGAGCGCGAATGTTTATAATTTGTTGTCATCTAAGCGAGATTGGTATATCCAATGTGGTATGTGAATGTGTTGGTCTACCAATATTAAGAAAGGGTAATAATCGGATCCGACTTAGTTAAAATTAATTCGGATTGTGTACACGTGTGTTGTGTGTTAAGGTTAGCTACATCAATCGGTCACGGCGACTATGTGTAGGTGGCCACTCCATAGTCGCGAATGAATGAATGAATGATCAAGATATGGAACAACGTGGATGAAATAGTCCGCCGGACACTTTTGGAAAATGATAAAATGTTTGATAGGCATGAGTCTTTTAACTAAAATCCTCATGCGCTATTGTGGGCAGTTCAATAACTTTACAAATAAAATGTTTTTGGCAATGAGTCCACTGAGTACTTTTGTACTTAGCTCTGCATCTCATTTTTGATATGCAGGTTGAGCAGGGATTGACGATGAGTGTGAGGTGGTGCAGAGTGGCAGGTGTTTTGTTGGTATAATAGAAAGGATTTCTAGAACCTTGGGCATATATCGTCATATGCATGTCCACACGTTTTTACTGCCAAACTCTGATATTGTTTTGTGCCTTTAGTTATAACTGTTATTCATTTCTGCATTGAACTTGAGGTCGTACCTCATTCCTTGAATTGTACCCTGATTGGGTTATATTTGAACATTGAACCTTTTGGCAAGTCCTTCTATGACTTGAGTTTGTATTGAAACAGCTTATTTCTTTCAGTCTATGCATTTATGAGTAGTTTAATGGTTAATTGTATTGATTTGCTATGTATATATCTACTGCATTATCATACCAGTGACGATCCATATGATCCGTACTTCTTTGAGAAGTCGGGTCGTCACATGATCGTGCTCTGATACCAATTATAGGAAATCTGATTCTACCATCTCCCGATGATCTATCTTGGATGTTTAATTCACCATACATTGATTATATACCTAGCATGCACCTATAGTAATTGCAACACGTTGGTGTTTTCTCATGTTAATCTGTGAATTTATCGGATAAAATGAGGATCAAGACTTGTACTTTAATCTTACGGACTATATCCCATTTGCCAAAACTTGATCTTTGAGTGTGAGCAATCTATGGAAATCTTGCAAAAATCGCCTTCTTTCTCAATAGTAATTTTGAGAATTACAATGCTAAGGATGCCTCGATTTTCTCTCGCCTTGTATTTATAATGCATCCCTATAATCCTAATAGGATAGGTGTCGTGCCCGATCCTTAACGATGAATTAGTTAAGCAATTAGGTGCTGACGAGGTGAAAGCGAAAGAAAAGAAAGGAATAACGACAAACATCAATAATCGATACCACATGTTAAACAAACGACAAAGAACATAAATATTCAAGCATGCTTTAACCACAATAAAGATTTAGCAAGCGGTACAAAGCTTGATTTACCAATAATTTCAAGGCATTACATATACAATATTGGATTAAACAAAAACAATCCAGGACATTAAAATGAATCCTTGTTCACACAAGCAAGTCGACATTATAACAACAATGTCGAGATCACATAATCAACATCAAGTCTATCATCAAGACTAAAATCAATTTGCATATCAAAACACAAAAAGCAGTCGAGGCCAAACTTCGGCAACAAGAAGTGTGGCTGAGAATCATGTATGATGACATAAGACTCTGGGCAAACAAAACAACGACAACAACAATTGAACAACATCATCATGAGACAAAACATCTAGAGAAGCTCCTTTGCACAACATTCGATTCGGCATCCTCTCGAGCTCATCCTGTACATTTAGAAATATATATGGCGTGAGTACAAAGATGCACTCGGTGGGTATATGCGAAAACATTTGAAACATTTTCTTAGAGCTATAAGATTGAGTTTCCATAACATTGCAACACACATGAGTTTTCGGTTAAATAACATGTGCATGCTACGAAATAAAATTACTTGCTTTCATGCTTATATATCTATGATGCAACATTTAACATGCGTCTGAGACATTTATCTCATTCATAAACCATATCTCGCACTCTTGTGTTGAAGTAGCCTCCTTCTCAAACACCGTGATCGCTTGACTTACGGTAGCTCACGCTCACTTTTGTATACACAAACCCTTATTGGTAGCTCGTCCGACATAGGGCGATATCGTCCATCTCTCGTAGATAGGCAACATGCATCATCTAAAAATCTCGACAAGTCGATCGACTTTTCATATAAATTCATATCATATCATTTTGTATGCAAAAGCATATCATTTCATATTTTTAGAAAAGATTTTTTACCCACCTGGCAACAATTACTTGGGTGGACTGTACTTTCTTTCCTTCACCTCTTTCTTCTTTGAACTTGGTCCTTCAATCAACATAGAGTATCATATAAGCATACCAAGAGCCAATCAAGAAGATAAACTCTTTATCTTATCTAAATCGTTAACACGACTATAACTCCTTGATTTTCAAGACTCTATTGTCTATAAACACTTGGGCCACTGCATCCTCTAACATCTAAACATATAACAAGACTTAACTAAGCCTCGTATGACTAAACAAGCATAGAAGACTCAACAAAATGCTTAAACCATCTAATCTTAACCAAAAACCAACAACTCCTTACAACATAGCTTATGACCAGCGTGAAAAATCAAGTAATCTAACATAAGCGAACCTCTATACATGCTCAACTATCATCAAGATCATCAATCAACCATCAAAACACAAAGATCAAAGCTTTAGCATTGAAAACCCAATTGACGTCAAACTAAAAATTTGACTTTTGAATCGTCGGTAGAAAAATCCGAATAAATCATTTTAAGCTTTATTCATATCATAGAATCCAAATATGAAGTTAAAATGATCAAATAAAATTAAAATCCAACATTATATGGGAACAAAGCTTCGGCCAAATGGGGGTTTCAACATAGGTTCGATTTCAATCGTTTTTCTTGCTAAAAACATGTTTACCCAACAACACATATATGAAGGAAAATCAAGGATATCAACATCAAAAATTCAAGATCAAGGCCTCCATAATTTTCAAAAATTCCAAAGAATGAGCATATGTTCGAAAATTGATATTAAACAACTTGTATACGATTGATCTAACACAATATCAGAAGATAATTGAACAAAACAAGATCCTTCAAAAAGTCCAAAATGAACAAAAATTCAAGAGGATCATAAGATCATGTTTTTCGATTTTTCAAGTCGTGAATACGTTCTAAAGATGAAGATCTACCTTAATACGAACACGGATCATGATTTCAACGGCTAGATCTTGCTAAAAATGAGCTTGAAATGTTCAACAATGGAGTGTGTGTGTGTGTTGTGTGTGTTCCTAGGCTAAATTGGAGAGAAAGATAGGGAAAGTGAATAGTGAAAAATACAGTATAATCATGCTTAAATAGTAAAATATCGGTATATTGTTTTCACACTTTTCTTGATTCTTTTGCTCATTGCTCAAAAATAATGGAAAATGGCTCATAATTCTTTAAATAATATTTAAACACATATTTATAAATTATTGGAGCCATAATTAATGATAATATATTTGGTTGAAAATTAAATACATTACAATTTCAAAACTCGGTTTCGATAAATCGCTCCCAACTTGCTATTCTACTTTTAAAACTCAATACTGGATTATAAACATCAAATTTTGATTATTAAAAGCATTTTTAGTCTCAAAAACCATTTTGGATATTACGCTCTTAATTCGGGTTTATTAAAAACACAGATATCGAAAAGAGCAAAGACTCTGAAATTCTATAACTCTGGACTCAAGACTTCTATCAATACATATCTATCATATCAAAACTCTTGAAATCTAAATCTTCTTATGCTAATTAAGACCTAAGAATCTTATCTCGATTCTATCTTAGATTCTATCTTCTCGACTGAAGCTTAACATAAAAGCTTTTAGCTTAAAGCGACTCTTTCTTAAGGATGCAATGTCCATCTTATAAGCTCTTAGCAAAGAGCTAAACTCTGCTACAGGAGTATGGGTTATTACAATAGGATCTCTGCATATCTAATAAATACAATCTTATCTTTAAAGATACACCATATCAAGAATAATATCATTTGATATCTAATGATATAAGATATAATCTATCTAGATATAGGAGAATCAGAACAGAGTCCTGGTGGGACTCTACATAGTGAGGGCAAAATCTCCGGTCAGGGCTTGATGGACCAGCCCAGGGATCAAATGAAAGGAATAAAGATGGACCTCAAATGAATTAATTATCTTATGTTCAGCCCAGAACATAAATTAATTCATAAACATTTATTCATGTCACTAGAGAAAATCTTGACTTACCCTTTATTATCGAGTTGAGTCGGGACTTGCACTTAAACTTCACGAATCCCATTTAAGATATTGCCGTCCATTAATTATTTATAGCGTTACATTGCTTAAAATAATTAATATCTTTAATTCTTAAGTAGTACCACTCGACCTTATTATTGTACTTGAGATAACTCAACTGCATGGTTTAGTACAATAAACCTTTGAGTTCCTTAAAGGGCGTCATCGTCCTAGCAGAATCGTTGACTCGTCTGGTGGCTAGCATGTCATACAAGCATTGTCACCAGCCAAAATCACGGAGAATCTTGGGTTATCTCATATAACCTCACCTATAACAAGTCAGTGGTGATCGACAACTCATACTAACCTAAAACCTTATCGAAGTTTAGATCAGCATAAAGTCACCGAGATCTAAGTTTTCACGATAGTCGGATAGAAGAACTCATCTTCTCGTGATCCATTAATCGTCGAGGCGTACCGGCATCGACAAGCAACCAAGTCAGTCATTTCTTATATATACCGCAGCCTATCTTGACAATTAGTCCTCAAGTTGTCTCGGTTGTGATCTTTTTATATCGATTAAGCAACCAACCATACGGACTTATGTGATCTTACATCTTGTATGATCTAACTTATATATGAGATAAAGGGACATACATGTGCAATCAAATAAACAATTCGGATATGAGATTATAATAGCGGTATGAAAATATTGTATCAAGCTCAACCAATCGATTCCGATTATACAAATCCAACAAAACTTACTCGGGTGTTCAAAGATGAAAAAAGGCGGAGTCAGGACTATTGAGAATATGCTAAAAGCAGACACGGTCGACTAGTAGAGTCCCACAGGACCTTTGTTCTCATTCTCCTTTATCTAAAAAATATGATTGTATTTATTAGATATGCAAAGATCTTATCTAATAAGATTCTAGGGTTGCATTATAGATCTGAGGTGAGAAAATGAAATGACTATTCCATATTTGTGATTCTCAAAATTACGATTGTGAAAAGAAGGTGAATTTTTGCAGTACTCTCCATAGATTGCTCTTACTCAGCATTGGAGTTTTGGCAAACGGGATACAGTCCAGAAGATCAAAGCACGAGTCTTGATCATCCGATATCCGACAAATTTACAGGTAAACACGAGAAAATACTAACGTGTTACATTTAATTATATAGGTGCATGCTAGGTATATAATTAATGTATGGTTAATTAAACATCCAAGATAGATCCTCGGGAAAGGGTAAAATCAGATTTTCCTACAAGTTTGATGTTTTTCAGTTAAACGTAGATATATAGTCAGCTTTTGTTGGATTTTTATACTAAAAACAGAATGGATGAGCTTGTATACAATGTTTTCGGTTACCACTATTACAATCTCCTATCTAAATTGTTTACTTGATTTACATGTTATCTCATTATCTCATACAAAAGTTAGATCATACAGTGTGTAGATGATCATAGAAGTCTGTATGGTTGGTTAAGCTAGTTGAGATATAAAAAGGATCACAGTTGAGACAACTTAAGGATGAGTTGTCGGTAAAGGTTGCAATATAGATGAGAAGTAACTTGACTTGGTTGCTTGTCTATGCTGGTACGTCTTGACATATTGATAGATCACAGTGAGATGAGTTCTTCTATCTGACCATCGTGACGAACCTAGATCTCGGTGATTTTACGTTAATCTAAACCTCGATAAAGTTTTAGGTAAGTATGAGTTACAGACCATTACTTTACCTTGTTATGGGTGAAGGTTACATGAGATAACCCAAGATTCTCCGCGTCTTGGGTGGTGGCAATTCTTTATATGTCATGCTAGTTGTCAGTATCGAGTCACCATACCGTTTAAGATGATGATGTCCCCTTAAGAAGCTCAAAAGCTTTATTGTACTAACTTTGTAGGTTGAATTAGCTCAAAGTACAATAATAAGTTTGGGTGGTACTACTTAAGAAATTAAAGAGATTGATTATTTTAAGCAGTCAGAGTTCTATAAAGAATTAATGGACGTATGATATCTTAAATACGGGAATTCGTAAGTTTAAGTGCAAGCCCGACTCAACTTCGGTAATAAATGGGTAAGTCAGCATTTATTCTCTAGTGAAATGAATAAATGTTTATGAATTGATTTATGTTCTATACTGAACATAAGATAATTAATTCATTTAAGCTTATCTTTATTCATTGCATTTGATCCTAGTTTGGCCATCAAGGCACGGAGTTGCTTAATTTTGTCCCCTATTATGGGTACCACCGAGATTCTGTTTTGATTTATGTATTATTTAAATACATCTCCTATATCTATATAGATATTATTTTATATTATTAGATATCGAGATAATTATTCTATATATGAATTATCTTAAGGGATTGAAGATAATTATTGTATTTATTTGATATGCAAGAGTTCAATCTAAATAAGATTCTTGGGAAAGTATTATAAATACAAGGTAGAGAAAATCGGAAAAATCATATGCCACATAGTGATTTTCGAAAATCACAAGTCTTTCATAGGAGGTGAAATTTTACAGTGTTCTCCGTAAATTGCTCTCACTCAGTATTGGAGAATAGACATCTTGTTTACAGTCCAGAAGATCATAGCTGGAGTCCGCAATTGATCTGTTGTCCCATAAATTCTTAGGTAAACACGAGTAAACATCTATGTGTTACAATTTATTATATAGAGTATGCTAGGAATATAATCAATGTATGGTGAATTAAACATCTAAGATAGATCCTCGGGAGCATGGCTAGAATAAGATTTCCCTTCAATTGGTATCGAGTGCGGGATCAATATCTTAGTTCTATTGGATTAATTCATGTTTGATTATTACATGCGCTATAGTTAATTGCGGATCTGTTGTTCATCGCGCTCAAGTATTTTGTTTTTTCATTGGAATTGTTTTTCAACGAGAAAATCGGTGGTTAGATTAAAATTTATTTTTGTAAATTATATACGTGAAAATGAAGATGAAGATCACGAAGAACAAGGCGACATGGCGGAGTCCCGTCGTGCGGCGTAAAGGAGACCACGCGGACAATAGCACACTACTGGCGACGGCGAGCACAACATGACCCGACGCGACAAAGGCGCTGCGTGGGCGAATAGCAGCGGTGACGGCGAGAACGCCCGGAAGACCGGCGGATCCTGTGCATGGGTGACCGTCGCACACAGCGCCTGGGCAGACCCAACGTACAAAACTCTTATGAGTGCACAAGCCGACAGCAGCAAGCAGAAGGCGACGGAAATGGGCGACGAGGCATGTAGGGCACGTTCCGTGAGATGCACGCTCACCATATGGCCTCAACACATGTGCAGCGTGCTCGGTGTTCGAATGTTCACTGGCGACAGAGTAAATGAGTAGGGCGGTAGGTGGCAGGCAATGGGATGAGATAATGGGATGTGCGGCGTGCGTTGGGTGCGTGCCCCGTTCGGCCTTAGCACACGACCTGCGCACGTACACCGTGTACGCGCACAAAGCGCTCAGAGAGACGACAAGAGGCGACGGATGTGGCCGTTGTAGGGAAATCTGATTTTACCCTTTCCCAATGATCTATCTTGGATGTTTAATTCATCATACATTGATTATATACCTAGCATGCACCTATCTAATTAAATACAACACGTTGGTGTTTACCTGCGAATTTCTCAGATAAATAATGATCAAGACTCGTGCTTTGATCTTACGGAATGTATCTGTTTGCCAAAATTTTAATCTTTGAGTGAAAGCAATCTATGGAGAATCTTGTAAAGTTCATCTCCTTTTCTTTTCTATGAGAATCTTGTAAAAGTTAGTCTCCTTTTCATTTCTTTTCTTTTCGGATAAACCATATCTAGAATAATATCCTTTGATATCTAATGATATCAGATATAATCTATCTAGATATAGGAGAATCGAAACAGTCGATGGGACTCTACTTAGTGGAAATTTCTATGACACCAAGCACTTAATAGGTCGACCAGGATCAAATGCAAGGAATAAAGATTGGCTAAAATAAATTAATTATCTTATGTTCAACCCGAACATAAATTAATTCATAAACATTTATTCATGCCACTAGAGAATAAATCTTGACTTACTCCTTTATTATCAAAGTTGAGTCGGGCTTGCACTTAGACTTCACGAATCCCCGTATTTAAGACATCGCACGTTCATTAATTATTTATAGCGATCTGACTGCTTAAAATAATTAATCTCTTTAATTCCTTAAGTTATCACTCCACCTTATTATTGTACTTGAGCTAAACTCGACACAGGTTTAGTCTGATAAATATTTTGAGCTCTTTAAGGGGCGTTATCGTCGCTAAAGGATCTGATGACTCGTCTGGGTAACTAGCATGATATCAAGCACGCCACCACCCGAATCGGAGAATCTTAGGTTATCTCATGTAACCCTCACCCATAACAAGTCAAAGTGATGGTCGACAACTCATACTCATCTAAAACCTTATCGAGGTTTAGATCAGCGTAAAGTTATCGAGATCTAGGTTCTTCCGTCGGCGGATAGTAGAACTCGTCTCACTTGTGATCCATCAATACGTGCGAGACATACCAGCATAGACAAGCAACCAAGTCGAGTAACTTCTTATCTATCTGCGGCTATATCGACAACTCGTTATTAAGTTGTCTCATTGTAATCCTTTTATATCTCGATAAGCGACCAATAATATGACTTACGTGATTTCCACACACTATATGTTCTAACTTTTGTATGAGATAAATGGACATCGTATGCAATCAAGTAAACAATTTAGGCGGAGATTGTAATAGTGGTAACGAAATATTGTATAGAAGCTCAACCAATCGCTTTCGATATAAAATCCAGCGGTGGCGGCGTTGGGTTGTGCCCTAACTTGACCCGGCTACCTACGGACTGACCGACCAGACCCGAATCTAGGTTTTCCGACCCGACCCGACCCGACCTAAATCGTTGTTCCGACCCAGTTTGATTTTAGCTCAAGTACAACAATAAGGTTGAGTGGTACTACTTAAGGAATTAAAGAGATTAATTATTTTAAGTAGTCGAGTTATATAAATAATTAATGGACGTGCGATATCTTAAATATGGGGATTAAGTAAGTGTAAGTACAAGCCCCGACTCAACCGTTAATAAAGGGGTAAGTTAGCGTTTATTCTCTAGTAGAATGAATAAATGTTTATGAATTAATTTATGTTACGGGGTGACATAAGAATTAATTTATTTTATGCCCATATTTATTACTTATATTTGATCCTTGGGTGGCCCATCAAAGCTTTATTCGCCAAGAAATTTCGCACATCCCTATGAGAGTACCACTGGGACTCTGTTCTGATTTATGTATTATTTTAATACATCGCTTGTATCTAGATAGATATTATCTGATATTAGTAGATATTAAGAGATAATTATCCTAGATATGATTTATCTTCAGGGGTTGAAGATAATTATTGTATTTATTATATATACGAGGATTCTATCTAAATATGATTCTAGGAATGCATTATAAATACAAAATGAGAGAAAATAAAATTAATCCTTTGCTAGTGTGTGATTTTGAAAATCACTAGTCATCGTGGGAGGTGAAATTTTACACTATTCTCGATAGATTGCTCTCACTCAATATTGGAGAATAGGCATCGGGATCTGATCAAAAATATCGAAGATGGAGTGCATCATTGATCTCGTATCCCAAAAATCGTAACTAAACACGAGTAAACTTCATCGTGTTGCAATTAATTATATAGGAGCATCTTGGAATATAATCAATGTATGGTGAATTAAACATCTAAGATAGATACTCGGGAAGAGTGTAAAATAAGATTTACCTACATTGATCTTGAAGTATGGTTAAGCTCACGAGTCTCACTTTGGGTTATGTTAAATATGATCTCGAAGTGTGGTTCGTCCCAAAGATCGATAGCTTAGAGTAACAATGGAATGCATTAATGGGATCAGTAAAGATTTTGGTTTCATGTAAATGGATTTATGTTTTAAAATCTTCTATGTTTACCGTATGACATGGACTTTGTTCGTTTTGTTTTTATGAACCGTTTGTGAAAATACATGACCCCGAGTGCGCTAGTACTCATTGAAAATCTTCAAATGATTTCGGGTAACTAAGTGTGTGTACATGATGGCGGTGAGGCGGGTTGGTTGTTCTCTAATTTTTGTTTTAAGTATGCTCGTTACATTGTACACTCTTAAGTGCGTATGTTTTGTTGCTATAATCTAGAAACTCAATTGAGTTCTATGACTATTATATTTTAAGTATTTTAAGTTCGGTTGGTTTATATTTTGATTTCTCTGCCCATTTTTATTACTTTTTGATGGAGAGTGCGAGTAGTCAACCCCTCTTAGTCGCTTGGCCAAAGCCCTCATGTAGTAGTCGAGACAGTAAAGACCTCATGAGTGGAGCTGGTCGGCCAACTCCTTTTGGTGAGCTAGGATCTTTGATACCCATACTTTACTTGATTTGAGATGTAGTAGGACGCTCTAACCCCAATGGTTGTTATTGGTTTTCCGACTATTCGGTCCTCGTGATTGTAGTCAGTTGTATACAACCAACATTCTGTGTTGAGCTTTCCGATAACAATGTTGTGTAGGTATGTCTATGCAATTTTTGTTTGTTTTTTTTTTGGATTTATCTTACGAAAAGAAGATCTTGATTTTGGCAAGCAAGTGAACCTCATACGTAGCATAGTTTTCTCTTTCTTCCCCGCTTCTTATTTTCCAACCCCTTGCCACACTCGGACATCAGTGTCATCCCTCGGAATTTGGGGCATGACAAAGTAAATGTTAATAATAAATTGAAAAAATTAAAAATATTAAAAAAATAAAAAAAGTTCCACATAGGCATGTCGATTAATTTCAGGCCAGTTTAGAATTTATATACTCGATCGTGCCCTAAATTCAATTACAAAAGTAATTTTACTATCCATTTTTGTCCCAAACATGTATTATAATACATATTGATTACCAAAACTTGTTTAAATTTATAAATTATGTAAATATAAAATATAAGTCGTTATAGTAATTGGTCATTTGTATCAATAAAACTCAAACATGACATAGTAAACATGAATAATAAATATAATAAATACATGCTAATAAATATTTTTATTTCAAATTAGTATAGTAATACTTGCTAATTATCGCAACTCGTTTGATTTTATAAATATAAGTAGTTATAAAATTAATTATTAGTTGCAATTATAAAGTAGATATTTATAATAAAATTGTAAAAAAAGATTAAAAATGGAGAAAATTCAACATAGGTGTATTGATAAATATTCATACTTGTCTATAATGTATATACTCGTTTCCTTGTCATAACAATTAGTTATTAGTCACAATGTAAAAAATTATGGGATAGGAAAATGCACATTGATTCTAAGTATTTATATAAGTTTTCTAATAGGTCTAATACAATTAGTGAATGACATGGGATAGAAGATGTGAGATAAATAAGAATGGAGGAAATGTGAAGACAATATGAATGAAGAGATTATCTGATACGACATGGGAAAGAGATTGAAGAATTTATTTTATATCATAGTATATAAATTTGTAGATTTATTATATCGGAAAACTAGTATTACAAATCAAATGTAGATTTGAAGAAAAATTAAGGGTAGAGGTGGCAAAAGGGTTCCGGGCCGATTTAAGGTCGGGTTGGGCTCAATAAAAATAGGTTCGGTGGAATTTCAAGCTGAGCCCATCCATAACTAGTCAAAGTCTGGTGGGATGGGCTAGCCCGACTCGACCTGAAAAATTTATACTATAAAATATGTTACGGGCTAAGTTGGACCTCAATAATTTCGGTCCGATAAATTTTCGAACCGATCCGGCCCGACCCCATTTTTGAAAAATCTTGATGGGCTCAATGTAGGAAAATCTGATTTTAACTCCTCCCCCCCTCCCGGTGATCTATCTTGGATGTTTAATTCATCATACATTGATTATTTACCTAGCATGCATCTACATAATTAATTGCGATACATAGGTGTTTTCTCGTGTTCACTGCGAATTTGTTTGACAAGAAATTGGATCGAGAATCGTGCTTTGATCTTGTGGATTGTATCCGTTTGTCAAAACTTCGAATGTCGAGTGAGAGCAATCTATGGAGAATCTTTGAATTCGCCTTCTTCCTCCTTTGAAAAGTTTGAAAATCGACTATTAATAGTGTAGTTTTTGAAAGTTTCTCACTTAGGATTAGCCTTTTGATTTTCTCTCACCTTATATTTATAATGCGAACCTAGATCTATTAGGATAGGATCTGCGCATATCTAATAAATATAATCATATCTCTTCGTATAGAGAGAATCAAAGCAGAATCGATGGGACTCTTATTGAGGTGGACTAATTTATTAGCGATCCGGGCTTGATGGGCCATTGACCTAGGGATGTCGATGGGTGGGTTTTGCGGACCGATCGAGCAGTTCAAAACCCATTAAATTTTAAGCGGCGGTTACGGTTTCGGTTTCGATTCAGAGACTAGATTTAGACCGGACCGTTTAGATCCATAGTTTGATGGTGCAGTTCGGTCCGGATCTGGTTATGGTTTCAGAACCAGAACCAATACTTATTTATTGGTTACGGTCCGAGTAAAACCGATCTATTGGCGAGCCTAAGTTTAAATAGACTTGTCGATGAGCTAATTTTATCCATATCCATTCAAAATCACTCATAACACATTAAATTATAAAGCAGCGGTTTGGTTCTAGTTACGGTTCTTATGCGGGTGCAGTGGGTTACGGTGGGTTACGGTTCCCGGACTGTGAGAATCCGGACCGCTTAAGACCCATAGTTGATGGTCTGGTCGGTCCAGGATCCGATGTCTAATGGGTCGGATCGAACGAGAACCATTACTTATTTACCGGTTACGAGTCGGGTAAAACTCACTCGTTGACATCCCTAAGCCCAGGGATCAAACGCAAGGAATAAAGATGGGCCTCAAATAAATTAATTATCTTATGTTCATTGAAATATAAATTAATTCATAAACATTTATTCATACCACTAGAAAATAAATGTTGACTTACCCTTTATTTCCGAAGTTGAGTCGGGCTTGACCATGAACTTCACGAACCCGTATTTAAGATATCGACGTCCATTAATTATTTATAGCGTTACATTGCTTAAAATAATTACTCTCTTTAATTCCTTAAGTAGTACCACTCAACCTTATTATTGTACTTGAGATAACTCAACTGCGGGGTTTAGTACAACAAACCTTTGAGCTCGTTAAGGGGCGTCATCGTCCTAAGCGGATCGGTGACTCGATATAGGTAACTAGCATGACATCTGACACTTCCACCACCCAAAATGCATAGAATATTGCCTCGTCATGACAAGTCAAAGTGATGGTCGTAACTCATACTAGCTAATACCTTATCGGGGTTTAGAACAACGTAAAGTCACCGAGATCTAGGTTTTCACGACGATCAAATAGAAGAACTCATCTCACGTGATCCGTCAATACGTCGAGGCGTGCCGGTATGAACAAGCAACCAAGTCAAGTCACTTCTTAGCTATACATGCACCTATCTGACAACTCGTCCTAAAGTTGTCTCAAGCTGTGATCCTTTTATATCTCATTAAACTTGCCCAATCATACGGACTTATGTGATCTTCTACACATTGTATGATCTAACATATCTGAGATAAAGGGACATATATATGCAATCAGTAAATAATTCGGATAGAAGATTGTAATAGTGGTACTTGAGGAATCATTGTACAAACTCAACCAAAAAGCGCTTCGGTATACAATTCAAACACTCAAGCGGTCCAGTTAGATCCGCCCGTTTGCCACCTCTAATTAAGGATTAATAACACTCTATATTCGATGTGTAGCATTTTTCACTTTATGTCTTATTTTTTATTATCTTTATTACGAAAATTTCTAACATCTCAAAAAATATATTAATATCCTTCCATGAATTTTCGCAATTCATTTGCATATGTGGCTAACCGGATAGTCACGTAGATGTTCCACGTAGAATAAAAGAGAAAGAACTACATCTCTCTCCCGAGGTATTCTAAATGATTCATGGTAGCAAACACAATGATACCTTGATTTGGATCAAAAGTAGATTTCATACTTATTTGTTGGTTGTATACTAAGCGCAGTTTTGGTTGAGTTTGTATACAATGTTTCTGTTACCACTATTACAATCTCCTATCTGAATTGATTACTTGATTGCATATATATGTCCTTTATCTCATATATAAGTTAGATCATACGATGTGTTGTAGATCGCAATGCGTATGATTGGTCAAGTTTAATGAGATATAAATATTATCACGGTGAGACAACTTGAGGACGAGTTGTCGGTATAAAATGCGATGTGTATAAGAAGTGGCTTGACTTGGTTGCTTGTCTATCTTTGGTGCGTCTCGGCGTATTGATGGATCACGGTGAGATGAGTTCTTCTATCGACCGTCGTGAAGAACCTAGATCTCGGAGACTTCGTTGATCTAAACCTCGATAAGGTATTAGGTGAGTATGAGTTGCTTACCATCACTTGACTTGCTATGAGTGAGGTTTACATGAGATAACCCAGATTCTCGCATCTTGGGTGGTGGCGATGCTTGTATGTCATCTAGTTACGTGTCGAGTCACCGTGTCCGTTTAGGATGATGGCGTCCCTAATGATCTCAAAGGTTTATTGTACTAAACCCGCGGGTTCGATTATCTCAAGTACAATAATAAGGTTGAGTGGTACTACTTGGGAATTAAAGATATTAATTATTTTAAGCGATCGAGTAACTGTCAAATAATTAATGGACGTCGATATCTTAAATACGGAGATTCGTAAAGTCTAAGTGCAAGCCGACCACGCCCGGTAATAAAGGGTAAGTCGACATTTATTCTCTAGTGGCGTGAAAGAATGTTTATAAATTAATTTATGTTACGGGTGAGCATAGATAATTAATTTATTTGAGGGCCATCTTTATTCCTTGCATTTGATCACTGGGTGGCCCATCCGAGCCTTTTAGCTAAGGGAAAATCGCCCTCTCTATTAGAGTCCCAGCTGGGACTCTGCTGATCTCTATCCTAAAGGATATTATTATATTTATTATATATGCATAAATCCTATCTAGATAGGATTTGAGAGTGTATTATAAATATAAGGTGAGAGAAAATCAAGGCTAATCCTCATTATATATTTTAGAAATTACTATAGCAATAGAGTGAGAATTTTGAAAATTAAGAGAAAGAAAGAGGGTGATTTTCTATAGCATTCTCCATAGACTATCCTCACTCGACATTGGAGATTAGGCAAGCCGGGATACGATTCGGATGATCAAAGCATGAGTCTCGATCTATTCATCCCAAATGATTCGCGGTAAACACGAGAAAACCCTACATGTTGCAATTAATTATATAGGTGCATGCTAGGAATATAATCAATGTATGGTGAATTAAACATCGAGATAGATCCTTGGGAGAGGGTTAAATCGATTTTCCTACAATTGGTATCGAGCCTGGATCGATATCTTGGCTCTGTTGGATTAATTCACGTTTGATTATAACGTGCGCAATTAATTAATTGTGAATACATCGTTCATCGGGGCTCGTTTTATTTTTGTCGGATTTTGTTTTCACCACGAGAAAATCCGTGGTTAGATTAGATTTTTTCTGTAAATCTTATACGTAAAGAAGAACGAAATGAAAGCACGAAGAATGAGGCGAGAAAGCAAGTCGAAGCCGGACGCGCAGTGCAGGCGTGTGGGCAGCGGCACGCGCGGCGTGCTCGGCGCAGCGCACGCCGCCCGCCACTGCACGCGTTTCTCGGTAGGCGGGCGAGCAGTGCGCCGGCGACTACGAGGCGGGCGCGCGGCTCGGCGGCCCAGCAGTGCGGGCGCGTGCCCGCGGATGCCTGGAACCACTTGGCGGCGGCGTGCACGCTCGGCGGTGTTCGGTAGGTCGCGAGGCTCGGCGGCAGGCGCGGAAACCTCGAGCGCCCTCGGCCGCGGAGCACGCGTCATCGCGTGGGATTCTCGGCGTTGTGCATGGGCGTGCTCGGCGGCACGGCGGCGCGCGGAAACCTCAGCGAGGCTTCGGCCGTGAGCAGGCGGCGTGGGGTGCGCGAATCTCACGCGGGGCCTCGTCGGCATTACAGTAGGCTCAGCGAGATTCCGCGAAACCTCAGGTCGTCGGGTTTTCTCGGCCGGGCTCGGCTGGGCGCAGGCGATGCCGCGGTGGGCGGCGGCGGTGTCTTTGGTAGCGCATGGGGGCGTGCCACAGCGCAGCCCGCCCGCGCAATCTTGACCGACCCATTTTGACATGGGTCGACCAACCCGATTCGGCCACGACCGTTTTCGCCCGGATCGAATTTTGACCGGTTCGAGTTTTGACCGGTTGGCCCGTTCGATGATCCGGCCCGTTTTTGATTTTTTCGGCCCAAATCCGGTTTTGACGAATCCGGTCCGTGCCGTGCACGCGAGGCTCGTTCGAGTTTTGAAGATCATGCTTTGCAAATTTATGTAATAAATTAGGCGATACTGAGGATCACAGTGGGCGCGATGAGCGATTTTATTTTATTTTATCGTTCAAAGCATGTCGTAGATGTTTAAATTATGCGAAGCATGCTATGTATGTTTAATTACGTAGATAAACATGTTATATGTTTTCGTGATTGGATGAGCATAGTAAGCATGCTAGGTTTATTGCGTTTTTGAGCATATTTTAGAATTACTGAGCATATTTTACATTTGAGTTCTATAGAAAGCATGCTAGGATTACGTGATGCTGCATGGACAAATCTTTTGAAACAAAGACTAAGCAAGTATCCCGACATATTAATTTTTAAAATTAAAATGTCGAGACCTCATTTTGATCTCTAAACAAAGTGATACGCGATTTGTGAGTGGCGATCCCGCAGCGTGGCTTGCTTGCATTGTTGGTCGTGAGTTTGTTAGATGAGATTTACGAATAAAACATTTTAATCTATTGAGAAGTGGGAGTTTCATGTATGGCGTCCACGCGTGGCTTGCATATCGATTTTTCATAAGTTCTCTAGATATAGATTTAAAATGAGAGAACAAAAGAATTTGGATTGAAAGCGGTATGGTCTAGTGAGTATGTCGATTCTAAGAATTCATTTTCTTTGTTAAAATTGTGGTCATTTCTTAGACATCACCTCAGTACAACTTCATGAAGTCCCTTCTTGCGATAATGATGTGGTCTAGTAAGGTCCGATCATTAATTTTATTTGTCGTAAGGATAAGTTGACATGGATTGAAATTAAGCGACTAAAGGTTTATTTTAGTGCGGTCGAGGGGTTCATGTGTAAACATCCACGCGCGGCTTACATGTGGGATTCCTTGGGTGATTGGAGGTTTCAATTAATATTGTTTTATCAAAAGGTTACAATATTATTATTCACGAATTATGTGCGATCGTATGCTTATGTGTTTACATTACTTTTCGGATATGTCTCTTACACGATTATCAATATGCTCGCTTTAAAATCTCTTATCCGGTCCAAATTTTATCGGTGAAAGCGAAACATGGAATATGTTCTTATCATT
Organism: Salvia rosmarinus; assembly: GCA_036937905.1. Taxonomy (NCBI): domain Eukaryota; kingdom Viridiplantae; phylum Streptophyta; class Magnoliopsida; order Lamiales; family Lamiaceae; genus Salvia; species Salvia rosmarinus. The sequence continues at coordinate 46,696,248 of CM072819.1, forward strand.
TGAAGAACACATGTTTGTTCTCACTCTCCCAACCCGATGCCACTGCGGCGCGTCGACTAATGGCGGCGAGTCAGCGGACTTTGGCATAATTGAACAATATGGCCAAGTGCTATATGATGACTACGATATCGAAGGCTTGTAGCTGCAGCATCGATCGATGGTGAGCGATTGAAATATGGTCAAGTCTCGAGAGTAAGTTTGGGCGGCGGATCGAACGATCGACTTCCATACAATGAGAGAAATCTTGGCGTGTAAGATGGAAGAAGGAAGTTCGGTTCATGAACATGTCTCACATGACTCGTCTCATGGATAGTCTAGATCGGTTGGGAGGAGGTATTGGCGAAGCGAGGTCGATATCATCCTCAACACTTTTGCCAAGTCTTTGAGAATTTTCACGTGAACGCGATCATGAGCAAGACCGAGTATACACTTAGTCGGGTTGCTTAATGATCTCGTGGCGAGAAGAGTCATGGGTAAAGGGTACATGCTCTTGCTAGCACGTCTAGGGGCCCAAATTTTCCGTTGAAAAATGGAAAAAGAAAAGGGCACCAAAGGTGGTGAAGCGAGGAACTAGTGGGAGTAGTGGGAGCGAGAACATACGCCACACGGAGGCAGAAGAAGCCAAAGAGAGGCGGTGCTTCAGTGCGGCAAGGCGGACATTGGAAGGCAAGTGCCCTATGCTCGAGGCTCAAGTGCGCCATTTGCTTTAATGCGGAAACATGTTTAGCGACTTGTTCTACCCGTTCTTGGGTAGTAGACACAGTGCGATTGATCATGTTTGTTACACCTGCGTGGGTTCCTGGCGACAAGGGAGGCGTGTGATGGCAAGATAACGATCTCCATAGGCAGCGGTGAAAGTCGAGGCCGTTGCGGTCGGAGATGTTACTTTATGTTTTGATAGGACGGTTTAGTTTTGAAAGGCGTTTTATATGTGTCGGAGTTTGGTGGAACCTTATTTCCGTTTTCAAACTATTTATTCATGGATATTGATTATTTTGATAGTGGTGTTTCTATCATAAGAAATGGCGAAGTTATACGTGGTGGCACTTTATATAATTAGCTTTATACTATTTACATCGAACATAATACCTATAACTATGTTGCATCTTCTTCAAACCTTAAAAAGAAAGTTTTCTTAGCAAGATGACACCACATTTCTCGGCATCTTAGATTAGGTCACATCAATCTAAATAGGATCCAAAGGCGGCTAAGAATGGGCGTTGGGTGATCTCACGGTTACTCGGTTCGATCTGCGAATCTGTATAGAAGGAAAGATGTCGACCAGACCCTTCAAAGCGAAGGGTTATAGAGCGAAAAGTGTTGGAGCTAGTCCATTTCGACTGTGTGGACCTATGTCGACACAAGATCGTGGAGAATGCAGTATTTTGTCACTTTCATTGACGATTACTCGAGAGTGCGGATACATATACCTTCACGCGCAAGTCAGAATGCATTGAAATTCAAAGAATTTAAGGCGGAAGTGGAGGCGAAGCTTGATAAAAGTATCAAGTCATCTGTGATCGATCGCGGTGGCGAATACCTCGATAACGAGTTTATGGACTACTTGGTGCGGTGTGGGATTACCTCCCACCACTACAAGCACACCACAACAAAATGGTGGTCGGGGCGAAGAAATATGACTCTTTTAGAAATGGTAAGATCGATGATGAGTTATGCAATATTGCCTATTTCGTTACGGGGTATGCCTTAGAAACGCGTCGGCATACTTGCTAAATCTAGTACTATCCAAGTCGATCGAAAAGACCCTTTCGAGTTGTGGTTTGGGCGCAGTTTCAGTTTAAGCCACATAAGGATATGGGTCGATCCAAAGACATGTCTTTGAACAAGAAGGGCGACAAGTTGGAGGCTAGATCCGACGCAAAAGGTCATTTATTGGCTATCCTAGAGGACGAAAGGTGGTTTATTCTATAGTACTAAGGATCGAAGGTCATTATTAGCACTAATGCCCGATTCTTAGAAGATGATTATATGAAAACCATAAATCAAAGTTGAAATCATTCTTAAGGAATTAGAAGATGATCGTATTCCACCACCGATTAAGCGAAAGTACGAGATGTCGGTATACAGTGGGAGGAATCGACACCAGATACTTCAAGAAATTGAAGTGGGTCGAGTTCCACTAGAGATACCGGCCGTACAAGTGGCTCCTATCCAGCAAGTTGTGCAAGATAGAGAACCACAAGTTACCGCACCCACCGTTGCCATTGTGCCAGTAGCGCCTCGTCGTAGTGGGAGGGTTGTTCGTCAACCCGAGCGATTTATGTTCGTGGGTGAATCTTGGTTTAGTCCGTGAAGCGGCGGTAATAATCGACCCATAGACATATAGCGAGTGTAGGGAAAACGATGTTAACCCTCGCCGAGGATCCGTCTTGGATATTTAATTCACCATACATTGATTATAAACCTAGCATGAGTCTATATAATTAAATCGCAACACGTTGGGGTTTTCACGTGTTTACCTTTGGATGCGAAGAGGTCGATGGAGCGAGATGAGCGGATCGAGCGGATCGGACTCGTGCTTTGACCTTACGGATCTGTATCCGGTTGCCCAATCTCAACGTCGAGTGAGGACGATCTATGGAGAATGCTTCGAAAATCACCCAATGCTCTCTTCACAACTTTCAAATTCTCTCAACACTAAGAGGGGCGAAAATTCTTGTGTGGTTATGTGAGCATTAACCTGACTTTATCTCATACCTTATATTTATAATGCACTACCTTAATCCCATATGGAAATTACCATAATCCTATATGGAAATTACCATAATCCTATATGGAATATTACCATAATCTTAGGATTATTTCCATACTCTCAAGATTATTTCCATACTCTGGGATTATTACCATAATCTTATATGGAAAGGATCTATGCATATTCCATAAATATAATTATATCCTTATGGATAAAAGAATAAAATCTTGCCATAGAGAGCTTCTAGGGCGCCGATTTTCTTGAGCTACAGGCTTGGATGGGCACCCGGAGATCAAATGCTGAGGAATAAAGATGGGCCTCAAATAAATTAATTATCTTATGTTCATTGAACATAAATTAACTTATAAACATTCGATCATGCCACTAGAGAAAGAATGTTGACTTACCCTTTATTACCGAAGTTGAGTCGGGCTTGCACTTAGACATTACGAATCCCGTATTTAAGATTTGAACGTCCATTAATCATTTATAGCAATCATCGCTTAAAGCGATTAATAACTTCATTTCCTTAAGTAGTACCACTCAACCTTATTATTGTACTTGACCTAACTCAACTGCGCAGGTTTAGTACAATAAACCTTTGAGCTCCTTAAGGGACGCCATCATCCTAAACGGATACGGTGACTCGTCTGAGATAACTAGCGTGACATACAAGCACTGCCACCACCTAAGATGCGGAGAATCTTGGGTTAGAACATATAACCCTCACTCATAACAAGTCAAAGTGATGGTCAGCAACTCATACTCACCTAATACCTTATCAAGGTTTAGATCATCGTAAGTCACCGAGATCTTGGTTCTTCACGACGGTCAGAAAGAAGAACACATCTCACTGTGATCCTTCAATACGTCGAGACGTGCCGGTATAGACAAGCAACTAAGTCAAGTCACTTCTTATCTATCTATGCAGCCTAAACCGACAACTCGTCCTTAAGTCGCCTCACCATGAAACTTTTTATATCTCATTAAGCTTGACCAATCATACGGACTTCGTGATCTTCTACACACCGTATGATCTAACTTATATATGAGATAAGGGACACGGATATATGCAATCAAGTATTCAAAGCAGATAGGAGATTGTAATAGTGGTAACGAGAAACATTGTATACAAGCTCAACCAAACCGCTTTCGATTATACAAATCCAACAATCTCCCACTTATACTAAAGCAAACTTTTAGTATACAATATGTCTTTCTACTAGCTATTACAAACAACCATCACTTTGCTTCTCCCACTTATACAAAGTTTCCTTTCTAAGTGGGTGCCATCAACACAATCTAAGTCCTCTAACGTGTCCATCGTAGACTTTTTTTGCGAGGCTCTTCGTGAATGGATCCGCTAGATTTTCCGTCGTATCAATCTTTTCAATCAAGACGCCACCTCGCCTAACGATTTCTCGTATGACATGGTACTTTCTCTCTATGTGTTTGGTCGCCTTGTGGGTCCGTGGTTCCTTCGAGTTTGCATCGCACTTTTGAGTTATCACGATAAACTATGATACTCTTGGGCAAACCAGTACCACATCTAGATCCGTGAGGTAGTTCTTGAACCATACTGACCTCTTTAGAAGCCTCAGAGCGGCTACATATTCGGCTTCCATGGTAGAGTCCGCAATGCATCATTGCTTTGCACTCCGCCGAGGATACGGCCCACCTCCCAAGGTAAACACATAGCCCGAGGTCGACTTTTCTCATCACGGTCGACTTGGAAACCGAAGTCTGTATAACCCAAAGGCATTAGACTATCTCGCATGGTAAACTAGCCTATAATCTCGAGTCCTTTCGTGTACTTGAGTATATGCTTTCTCGTAGTCCAATGAGCTTGTCCAGGTTAGATCGATATCTAGCTACTATGCCACCGCATAGCGTATATCGGCCTCGTGCATAGCATTGCGTACATGAGACTTCCTACGGCGGAAGCGTAAGGAACTTGTCTCATTTTCTATTTCCTTTGCGGTCATAGGTGATCGTGTCTTAGATAAAGGAACGCCATGTCCGAAAGGTAGCAATCCTTTCTTGGCGGTCCGCATACTAAAACGAGTAATTACAAGATCAATGTAAGGCGCCCGAGATAAGCTCAACATTTTCTTCTCGCGATCTCGGTAAACCTTGATCCCAAGAATGTACGCATCTCCTAAGTCTTTCATTTGAAACCGATCGGATAGCCAACTCTTTACGCCCGATAACAAACTTCACGTTGTTGCCAACTAGAAGGATGTCATCTACATAAAGTGCAAGAAATACCACATCACTGTTGACATCTAACCGATACACACAACTCTCGCTAGCAACCGGATAAATCCATAGGACTTTACCACCTCGCCAAAGCGTAAGTTCCATGATCGGAGGCTCGCTTAAGTCCATAAATGGACTTCTTAAGCTTCCATACTAGATGCTCTTCACTCTTTACCACATAACCTTCGTGTTTGTTGCATATAGATGTCTCTACCTTCCTCAAGGTAACCGCTTAGAAAAGCGGTTTTAACATCCATTTGCCAAACCTCTAGGTTCAAGTGGGCTGCTATGGCTAGAAGAATTCGATGGACTTGAGCATTGCATGGCGAAAAGGTCTCATCGAAATCGATGCCCTCAACTGAGTGTACCCTTTCGCCAAGCTCGGCTTTAAAAGCGAAACCTCTCCATCGAATCTCTCTTCTCTTGTATATCCACTTACTACCTATGGCTTCCTTGCCATCGGTAGAGGTGTCTTTTCATATACATCCATAGCCGTTATGGACTCATTTCTAAGTCCATACGTGCCATGATCTTGCATCAATATCTTGTATCGCCTCCTTGTATGTCCATGGGTCGATTATTGCATGTTAGTCGTTTGGGACTAAATCCGAAGATTCACCCACGAACATAAATCGCTCGGGTTGACGAACAACCCTCCCACTCTGACGAGGTTCTACAGCACAATGGCGGTGGGTGCAGATACTTGTGGTTCTCTAACTTGCACTACTAACGTGTGTAGGTACCACTTGTACGGTCGGTATCTCCAATGAACTCGACCCACTTCAATTTCTTGAAGTATCGGTGTCGATCCTCCCACTAGACTCGACATCTCGCACTTTGGCCCAATCGGTGGTGGAATACGATCATCTTCTAATTCTTGAAGAATGATTTCAACTTTGGACTTATGATTTTTCATATAATCCTCTTCTAAGAATCGGGCATTAGTGCTAATAATAACCTTTTGATCCTTAGGACTATAGAATAAACCACCTTCGTTCCTCTAGGATAGCCAATAAACGAGCCTTGCGTCGGATCTAGCCTCCAACTTGTCATTTCTTGTTCAAAGACATGTGTCGGATCGCCCCATATCCTTATGTGGCCTAAAGCGGGCTTGCGCCCAAACCACAACTTCGAAGGGGTCTTTTCGGTGACTTGGACGGTACTAGATTTAGCAAGTATGCCGCCGTCTCTAAGGCATACCCCAGAACGAAATAGGCAATGTTGCATAGCTCATCATTGATCTAACCATTTCTAAAAGAGTTCTATTTCTTCGCTCTGACACACCATTTTGCTGTGGTGTGCCCGGTGATGTGCGCTGGGAGGTAATCCCACACTTCACTAGATAGTCCATAAACTCGTTACTGAGGTATTCGCCACCGCGATCGAACGATGACTTGATACTTTACCTAGCTTCGCTCCACTTCCGCCTTAAACTCTTTGAATTTCTCAAAGCATTCAGACTTGCGGCGGCGGTATACGTATCCGCACTTGAGTAGTCATAAATGAAAGTGACAAAATACTCGTACCTCCACGAGCTTGTGTGGACATCGGTCCACACAGTCGAATGGACTAACTCCAACATTTCTTTGGCTCTATAACCTTCGCTTTGAAGGGTGCGGTCGACATCTTACCTTCTATACAGATTCGCAGATCGGGAACGAGTAACCGTGAGATTACCCAACGCTTCCATTCTTAGCCAGTCTTTGGATCCTATTTAGATTGATGTGACCTAATCTAAGATGCCAGAGAAAAGTAGAGTCATCTTGCGAAGAAAACTTTCTCTTTTTAGGGTTTGATGAAGATGCAACATAGTTATAGGTATTGTGTTTTGCAGAAATAGTATAAAGCGAATTATATAAGGTGCCAACACAGATAACTTCGTCATTTCTTATGATAGAAACACCACTATCAAAATAACGAGAATATCCATGAGTAAATAATTTCAAGCGAAACAAGGTTCCGCCCGAAAATCCGCACATATAAAACGTCTTTCAAAACTAAAACTGTTGTCCCAAAACATAAAGAAACATCTCCAATCGCGCAGCTTGACTTTCGCGCGTTGCCCATGGAGATCATTATCTCGCCATCAAACAGCTCCTTGTCCGAGGAACCCCTGCGCAGGTGTAACAAACATGATCGATATAGCCAGTATCTACTACCCATGAATGGGTAGAACAAGTCGCTAAACATGTTTCCACATTAAAGCAAACGGTGTACCTTGAGCCTTGAGCATAGGGCACTTGGCCTTCCAATGCCCGATCTTACCACACTTCAAGCACTTCGCTCTTCTCCTTGGCTTCTTGAGCCTCGGTGGCAACCATGTTCTTGCTCCCATTACTCCCACTATTTCCTTGCCTCTACCACCTTTGGTACCCTTTTTCTATTTCCATTTTGCGATGAAAATTTTGGGCCCTTAGATGTGCTAGCAAGAGCATGTGCTCCTTTTCCCATAACTCCTTCCGCAAAGAACGAGATCATTAAGCAACCGACTAAGTGTAAACTCGGTCTTGCTCATGATCGCATTTACGCGAAAGTTCTCAAAAGACTTGGCGGTGTATTGAGGATGATATCGACCTTGGCCGCCGTCAATACCTCCTCCCAACCGATCAAGACTATCCATGAGATGAGTCATGTGGGAGACATGTTCATGGACCGAACTTCCTTCTTCCATCTTACACGCCAAGATTTCTCTCATTGTGTGGAAGCGGATCGTCGATCCGATCGCCCAAACTTACTCTCGAGACTTGACCAAATATCGGTCGCGTCTACCATCGATCGATGTGCACTTTACAAGCCTTTGGACATAGTAGTCATCATATAGCATTTAGCCATATTGTTTGACTTATTCCAAAGTCCGCTTGACTCTCGCCGCTCATTAGTCGATCGTCGAAGGGGCATCGGGTTTAGGAGTAGTGAGAACAAACATGTGTTCTTCAACGATAAGAACATATTCCATGTTTCGCTTCCACTCGATAAAATTTGGACCGGATAACGGTTTTGTGCGAGCATATTGATAATCGGCGTAAGAGACATATCTGAAACGATAATGTAAACACATAAGCATACGATCGCATATAATTCGTAACAATAATATTGTAACCTTTTGATAAAACAATATTAATTGAAACCTCCAATCGCCCAAGGAATCCACATGCAAGCCACGCGTGTGGATCGTTTACACGAACCCCTCGACCGGACTAAAATATACCTTTTAGTCGTTTAATTTCAATCCATGTCAACTTATCCTTATGACAAATGAAATTAACGATTGGACCTTTCTAGACCACATCACTATCGCAAGAAGGACTTGGCGGAAGTTGTACTTGAGGTGATGTCTAAGCATTGACCACAATTTTAACAAAGAGAAATGAATTCTTAGAATTGGTATACTCACTCGGACCATACCGCCCAATTTAAATTCTTTTGTTATCTCATTTTATATCTATCTCTAGAGAACTTATGAAAATCGCACATGCAAGCCACAGCGTGTGGACGTTTACACATGAAACTCCCACTTCTCAATAGATTTAAAATGTTTTATTTAGAAATCTCATCTAACAAACTTATGATAAGCAGTGCAAGCAAGCCAAGCGTGTTGGCGTTTACTCACGGTGCGCCTCACTTTGTTTAGAGATCAAAAGTGGAGGTCTTGACATTTTAATTTGAAAAATTAATTTGTCGGGTTCTTGCTTAGTCTTTTTATTCAAAAGGTTTGTCCATGCAGATCACGTAATCCTAGCATGCTTTTCTATAGAACTCAACATGTAAAACATGCTCGCAGTAATTCTAAAATATGCTTGATAAACGCGATAAACCTAGCATGCTTACTATGCGCATCCAATTACGTAAAACACTTAAAGGTTTGTCAACGTAATATAAACATACATAGCATGCTACCGCATTATTTAAACATCCACGACATGCATATGAGCGATAAAATAAAATAAAACGTTCATCGCGGTCCAATCGTGAAACACTCGCACATTTAAATCTAATCTATTATATAGATTTACAAAGTGCAATTAAACTTGAAAACGGGCCTCGCGTGCACGGGCACGGACCGATTCAACAAATGGGCCTCGCGTGCGGGCACGGACCGGAAAATCTGAAAAGCAGTGCGGGCGGGTCGGCCCAATCTGTCTTGGGCGCGTGCTAGGGCAAGCTCACCAGCGCCACCGACCTTACAGGCGCCACACGCCGCGTGTCCCGCGGGCTTCCTCGCGATCGCTAAGGCGACCGCGACCGACGAGCGAACATGCGTGGCCACCGCCCGAGCGCCGAACGTCTGCGAGAGATGTCGTCGCCGCCGCGAAACTCACGACCGCGAAGTACGCGCCATGGCGCGGGATTTCATGTGAGCAGCGCCTGCCGCCCACCAGCTCGCTGGCGCGTAACTCATTGGTAATCTCGTGACCGCGAGCTCGCCGCTAGGCGCCAGGATCTCGGCGAGCGCGCCCGTCGCCGCGGCCCTCACGATCTCTCGCGACCGCGAGGCTCGCCGCGAAACCGCCTGGATGACCGCCGAGACTGTTTTCCGTCGTTTCGTTCTTCGTTGTTTCGTCTTCGTTCTTCTTTTACGGATAAGATTTACGAATAAAATCTAATCTAACCACGGATTTTCGTGGTGTAAAACAAAACCCAACAAAAACAATAAGCGAGCCACGATGAGCGATAGATCCACAATTAATAAAACGCGTAATAATCAAACGTGAATTAATCCAACAGAGCGAGATTCGATCCCGTGCTCGATACCAATGTAGGGAAAGCGTATGTTAACCACCGCGCCGAGGATCCATCTTGGATATTTAATTCACCATACATTGATTATAAACCTAGCATGCGTCTATATAATTAAATCGCAACACGTTGGGGTTTTCACGTGTTTACCTTTGGATCGAAGAGGTCGATGGAGCGAGATGAGCGGATCGAGCGGATCGGACTCGTTCTTTGACCTTCGGATCTGTATCCCGGTTGCCCAATCTCCAACGTCGAGTGAGGGCGATCTATGGAGAATGCTTCGAAAATCACCCAATGCTCTCTTCACAACTTTGAAATTCTCTCTCAACACTAAGAGGGCGAAAATTCTTGTGTGGTTATGTGAGCATTAACTGACTTTATCGCATACCTTATATTTATAATGCACTACCTAATCCCATATGGAAATTACCATAATCCTATATGGAAATTACCATAATCCTATATGGAATATTACCATAATCTTAGGATTATTTCCATACTCTCGAGATTATTTCCATACTCTCGGGATTATTACCATAATCTTATATGGAAAGGATCTATGCATATTCCATAAATATAATTATATCCTTATGGATAAAGAGAATAAAATCTTGCCATAGAGAGCTACTAGGGCGCCGATTTTCTTGAGCTACGGGCTGGATGGGCGGCCCTGGATCAAATGCAAGGAATAAAGATGGGCCTCAAATAAATTAATTATCTTATGTTCAATTGAACATAAATTAATTTATAAACATTCGATCATGCCACTAGAGAAAGAATGTTGACTTACCCTTTATTACCGAAGTTGAGTCGGGCTTGCACTTAGACATTACTGAATCTCCGTATTTAAGATATCGAGCGTCCATTAATCATTTATAGCAATCGATCGCTTAAAGCGATTAATAACTTCATTTCCTTAAGTAGTACCACTAAACCTTATTATTGTACTTGAGCTAACTCAACTGCGGGGTTTAGTACAATAAACCTTTGAGCTCCTTAAGGGGCGTCATCATCCTAAATGGATACGGTGACTCGACTGAGATAACTAGCGTGACATACAAGACGCCACCACCCAAGATGCGGAGAATCTTGGGTTAGAACATATAACCTCACTCATAACAAGTCAAAGTGATGGTCAAGAACTCATACTCACCTAATACCTTATCGAGGTTTAGATCATCGTAAGTCACCGAGATCTTGGTTCTTCACGACGGTCGAAAGAAGAACACATCTCACCGTGATCCTTGATACGTCGTAGAGGCGTACCGGCATAGACAAGCAACTAAGTCAAGTCACTTCTTATCTATCTGCACCTAAACCGACAACTCGTCCTTAAGTCGTCTCGGTGTGAAACTTTTTATATCTCATTAAGCTTGACCAATCATACGGACTACGTGATCTTCTACACCTCGTATGATCTAACTTATATATGAGATAAGGGACACGAGATATATGCAATCAAGTATTCAAAGCAGATAGGAGATTGTAATAGTGGTAACAGAAACATTGTATACAAGCTCAACCAAGCGCTTTCAAGATACAAACCAACAATGACGTCTGAAGACATTGATGCAAGATCATGGCACATCGCTATGGACTTAGAAATTTAGTCCATAACAGCTATGGATGTATCGAAAAGACACCTCTACCGGATGGCGAGGAAGCCATAGGTAGCAAGTGGGTATCTGAGAGGAGAGATTCGGATGAGAGGTTTCGACTTTTAAAGCCGTGCTTGTGAAAGGGTACACTGATTGAGGGCATCAATTTCGATGAGACCTTTTTCGCTGTGTAGCAATGCTCAAGTCCATCGTAATTCTTACGGCCATAGCAGCCCACTTAAACCGAGGTTTGGCAAATGGATGTGAAAACCGCTTTTCTAAGCGGTTACCTTGAAGAAGGTAGAGACATCTATATGCAACAACCGAAGGTTATGTGGTGAAGGGTGAAGAGCATCTAGTTTGGAAGCTTAAGAAGTCGATTTATGGACTTAAGCAAGCTTCACGATCTGGAACTTACGCTTTGACAAGGTGGTAAAGTCTATGGATTTACCCAGTTGCCTAGCGAAAGTTGTGTGTATCGTTTAGATGTCAACGGTGATGTGGTATTTCTTGCACTTTACATAGATGACATCCTTCTACTTGGCAACATTATGAAGTTGTTATCAGGCGTAAAGAGTTGGTTATCCGATCAGTTTCAAATGAAAGACTTGGGAGATGCAGCGTACATTCTTGGGATCAAGGTTTACCGAGATCGCAAGAGGAAAATGTTGAGCTTATCTCAGACATCTTACATTGATACTGTGATTACTCGTTTTAGTATGGAGCCGCCAAGAAAGGATTGCTACCTTTCGGACATGGCGTTCCTTTATCTAGGAGCATCACCTATGACCGCAAAGGAGATAGAGAAATGAGACTAGTTCCTTACGCTCGCCGTAGGAAGTCTCATACGCAATGCTATGTCTGAGACCCGATATATACTATGCGGTAGGTATAGTAGCTAGATATCGATCTAACCTGGACAAGCTCATCGATTGCGGTAAAGCATATACTCAAGTACCTGAAAAGGACTCGAGATTATAGGCTAGTTTACCATGCAGATAGTCTAATGCCTTTGGGTTATTCAAACTCGGATTTCCAAACTAACCGTGATGAGAAGAAGTCTACCTCAGGCTATGTGTTTACCTTGGGAGGAGGGCCGTATCTGACGGAGTGCAAAGCGGCGATGCATTGCGGACTCCACCATGGAAGCCGAATATGAAGCCGCTTGAGGTCGCTAAAGAGGTCAGTATGGTTCAAGAACTATCTCATGGATCTAGATGTGGTACTGGTTTGCCCAAGAGTATCATAGTTTACTTTGATAACTCAGTGCGATGGCAAACTCGAAGGAACCACGGACCCACAAGCAACGAAACACATAGAGAGAAAGTACCATGTCATACGAGAAATCGTTAGGCGAGGGGATGTCTGATTGAGAAAATTGATCGACGGATAACCTAGCGGATCCATTCACGAATAACTGCCGCAAAAGTCTACAAGTTCACATTCGAGGACTTGGATTACAAGAAGATGGCACCCACTTAGAAAGGAAACTTTTGTATAAGTGGGAGAAGCAAAGTGATGGTTTTGTTTTGTAATAGCTAATAGAGAGACACATTGTATACTAAAAGTTTGCTTTAGTATAAGTGGGAGATTGTTGGATTTGTATACTAAAAGCAGTTTTAGTTGAGCTTGTATACAATGTTTCCTGTTACCACTATTACAATCTCCTATCTGAATTGATTACTTGATTGCATATATATGTCCCTTTATCTCATATATAAGTTAGATCATACAGTGTGTTGTAGATCACAGAAGTCTGTATGATTGGTCAAGCTTAATGAGATATAAATAGTATCATAGCTGAGACAACTTGAGGACGAGTTGTCGGTATAGGCTGCGGTGTAGATAAGAAGTGACTTGACTTGGTTGCTTGTCTATGCTGGCACGTCTTTGACGTATTGATGGATCACTGTTAGATGAGTTCTTCTATCTGACTATCGTGAAGAACCTAGATCTCGGAGACTTACGTTGATCTAAACCTCGATAAGGTATTAGGTGAGTATGAGTTGCTGACCATCACTTTGACTAGCTATGGGTGAGGGTTACATGAGATAACCCAAGATTCTCTGCATCTTGGGTGGTGGCAATGCTTGTATGTCATGCTAGTTACCTGTGTCGAGTCACCGTATCCGTTTAGGATCATGACGTCCCCTTAAGGAGCTCAAAATATTTATTGTACTAAACCATGCAGGTTGAGTTATCTCAAGTACAATAATAAGGTTGAGTGGTACTACTTAAGGAATTAAAGATATTAATTATTTTAAGCAATGTAATCAGCGTAAATAATTAATGGACGACGATATCTTAAATACGGGATTCATAAAGTCTAAGTGCAAGCTCTCGACTCACCTTCGGTAATAAAGGGTAAGTCAGCATTTATTCTCTAGTGGCATGAATGAATGTTTATAAATTAATTTATGTTTTGTGCTGAGCATAAGATAATTAATTTATTTGAGACTCATCTTTATTCCTTGCATTTGATCCCTGGGCTGGCCCATCCAGGCCTTTTATCTAAGGGAAAATCGTCCCTCTCTCTATTAGAGTCTCACTGGGACTCTGCTTGATCATCTCTATCCTAAAGGATATTATTATATTTATTAGATATGCATAAATCCTATCTAGATAGGATTTGGGAGTGCATTATAAATATAAGGTGAGAGAGAAAATCAAGGCTAATCCTCATTATATATTTTCGAGAATTACTATAGCAATAGAGTGAGAATTTTCGAAAATTAAGAGAGAAGAAAGAGGGTGATTTTCTATAGCATTCTCCATAAACTATCCTCACTCGACATTAGAGATTAGGCATCCGGGATACAGTTCAGAAGATCAAAGCACGAGTCTCGATCTATTCATCCCCGACAGATTCGCAGGTAGACACGAGAAAACTCCTACGTGTTGCAATTAATTATATAGGTGCATGCTAGGAATATAATCAATATATGGTGAATTAAACATCCAAGATAGATCCTCGAGAGAGGGTTAAAATCAGATTTCCCTACATAGACTACTCAGAATCCGATGACTTACCTCCATTTCCGATCAAGAGAGAGAATATCAAGCTCAAAGATGTACTGAAAGAAAACCTTTTCTTCCATTCCTTCAAAATCCTCGTCAAATTCATGTCTATTTCGAAGTATTGGGAATCAGCGGATCTAGATCCCACTTCTCGCCTTCCAACACGAAGATAACAATGAGAGAGAAAAAAAAGGATAGCAAAGTGATGCCGCAAATTGAGTTAAATTATATGTGGCGCGTGCGGATCATTCGAAGAATTCACGCAAATGTCAGATTTTGACGAGGGCCTAGTGTTTTTCAAGCAGAAATAGCAGATTTCGGGCAAATTCCTTCATCTAGAGGGTCAAATTTGTAATTTATCAATTTTTCTGGGATTTTTTTATAATTTTGTTTTTGTTTTGGACCTTTTCGTTTTTTCATTTCTTTTGGTCAATTATGGTTTATTATTTAAGCGTTGTTAGTTGTCTTTTGGACGCAGCTTTTGATGATTAATAAAAACGAGATTTCCTCAAATCTATCAATCTTCGGTATTCTGTAGAATCAACGAATTTTAATATTGTTCTTCTTGTTTATCCACGCATGCTGCATCACAAAGCATAAAGAAGAACAATGGTATTCTTCGTTCTTCAGAAGATCGAAGAAAAATGGTGGAAAAATTAGATCTTTAAATCAAATTTCTGCTGCCAAAATTAAAGTTTTGGGTCAGACTTGGCTCTCCGATTCTGAAATCACACCTCCACCTGTCTGGGTTTGAGCTTCAACTCACGAGCCAAAACTTGCTTTTGATTTAGTCAACAAAGATCAAAGAAACTCAGCAAAGTATGTTTATTTTTCTAGGTGTTTGAAGGAATTCCTGAGAAGATAATTAAAGGAATAAGAGTATTGTTCTGCTTGAAGCTTTCCATAAAAAGAGCATACTACACTTTTGTGAGCCTAAGTTCTTGCCATTGTGTTCATTGTCGGCTTCATCACTGTTTCTGGAAAATATCCTCTATGTCAGCAGAGTGATGATCATTGAAGCAGCCCTTATTATTGTTGGAATCCGCCTTCTTGGCCGCATGAATCAGATAGTGACGATCTCACCGAGGAGGCTGGGACTCAACGAGGCTTGATCTTATAAAGAACAAAGAACATCGTCATTATTCAATATGTTGTGTTGTCTTTTGTTTAAGTCCACGTGGAATACTTACATGGCTTTCCAGATAGCCATGTATGCACATGAATGTCAGAAATTCAACATTAATAGATTTTCTTGAAAATTATAGATTTTCTCAACAATATACTAAAGACAGGACATTAAGTGAAAAAACACAAACTAAATTCACTAAAAGGACATTAATAGATTTTCTTGAAAATTAGGGATTTTCTCAACAATATACTAAAGATAGGACATTAAGTGAAAAAACACAAACGTTAGAATATAAAGTGTTATTAACCCAAAAATAATAATAAAAAGATTCCATATACTCGTTTAATGCTTCTCTTTACCATTTTTCTCTGATCTACAAAAACATTGATTCACTTGATACATTCCATCGAATCAATCACAAGAATTCTTCATCAAATAAAACCTGCAAAATAATCTGGCGCAATACATAAACATTTAAAATGAAGAAAAAAAGAAAGGGAAGAGAGATTCAATAGCACATAAAATTCTCCTCTATACAAGAAAATCACACAGCCAAAAAAGAAAAAACATACAGATTATTAGCAGATTTATACAGTCATCATATCTTAATCACGAGCTGTTTTTAGCAGGAGGCCATGACAATCTTCTGTTAGAGGTTCCATCGACATAATTCAAGTCGCTGGCCTCACTGCTTATGTCCCCTTCCTGTCGTTCGCTGCTGCCTGGCCTTCTCAGGCTTCCAACGGCTACATCATCCAAACTCGATTCATTTCTCCACAGTGGAGGCGTCACGCAATCGGATGCTCCCATAGCTCTCTGAGAAGAATGACCGACTCTCAGTGTCTGAAGTTTGGCGAATGACTCCCTCATTGCAGTCATCGCTTCAAAGAATCGAGTGCAAGATGCCAAAGCAACAGGAATTGGACGGAGCATTTCCTAAATGACAGATTAAAACAAAGTCAAGAATGTGAGATATGTGGTAATAGAAGTCTTTGTAACTTCCATAAAGTTCAGAATCTGTGATATAATGCATTAGACGAAGAATTATAGAAAAATCATCACTGTTTAAAGCCATAAGAACATAACTGCAAGTCATAGTGTATGAGAGATCTCAATTTTTGCACTTTTGCTATCTATTTGCATACGGTTTTAGGCCATCCGCTTCAAAGAATTACTCCAGCGTTAAGTGTGAGAGTCAGATTACCTAGCAAAATAGAAGTTACAGAAAAGGATTTCCTTGTAATGTTTCCGCTTTGATACTTCAATTCTTTTATGAGCTATAAATTAGTAAAACACCATCAGAATAACTAATCCATGCAGCGTTAACTTCATCCTTCTCAGTTGAGGATTTCTACTGGAGCCAGAACAATAATTCCAGCTAATCTTGTCATGCTATTCTTAGGTACTTCTCCACAAGCACGGTTCCTATTTTCAGAGTATATGACTCTTATGGCTAGTTTTTCATTTACTGCTTTCATCATAAATCTGAGGAGTCCACAAAAATATTTGCTTAAACATGCATAGAAAGACAAGTAATCAAATGCAGATGAAGGTACTTGTGGGTTTGAAACTTAGAAAAGAATTGAGATGTGCAGTTTTTTTAACTTACCCCCCATACTGTAGGTGGTTCTTTAAAATTTTGGCTCCACTGAAAGTCAGCAACGGAAGCTGTTAAGGCCCCATAATCACTCGCTGCCTTCATTAGCAGTTCCGAAAATTGTTTCTGTGTAAACCAGAAACAAAAAAAACAAGTATTAGAGATCTCACTCATCTTGTTGATCCTCAAATGAAATTTGATGACCAGAAAACTATAAGATATAAATAGAACTTGCACAGAAAATGGCCACAGTAGACCTTATATGAATGGTAAATCGACAACCAAGAGTTAACAACACCTGAATACTGCAGGTGGTGAATCATCATTCTTATAGGCTAACTTTGTGATATTAGATTTATAAGAATCTGATCACCTTACATCATGTATTTTGCCATTTCCCCGAAAAACATAGAGCAACGCTGAGGTTCTAACTTCTAATCTGGTGCAACTTCAATACACAAGTATCATATGAAGGAACATGAAGGCGATAATAAATGAATAAATTGGATTGTCACATTGGACAAATACCTGAAACTCAGCTTCGACAGGTATGCAATCCAACGAGTAAGGCTGCTGTAGGCGAGCTATAATCCGATCCTAGAAAGCAGGCTAGAAAGTTAATGAGCTATACAATTCATACAGATAAAATAAAATAAACATATTGTGCATTAACAAACAGACAAAATAAATAAAATGGAAACAAAACAGTTTTCTCAAAGGTATCTCAGACAATTATCAGCAAGTTTTTTTTTTAACTCCATTCAAAGCATATTCAATATATGCAATGCAGGCACAAAAAAAAATGGGCAGCATCTAGTTCACTAATTACCTTGTTCTGAATAACATCTTTCAATATAGACGTAATTCTAGCTAAAGTCTCAATCTTCTTCTCCATTTCACTCACATGCGTCAAGTGAGCCACATTCTTGTCCTCCTAAAAGTTCAACAAAGAATTGAATGAGTTTCCAAAACAGAATTGTTCGGCAAACTAAATCCAAAGCTAAATCTCAGAACTGCCAAATAATAGAAATGATTCGGCAACAACACAAAATCATCGAAATCAACCCTCAGAACCCAAGATTCAAGTAAAAATTGCGGAATTCCAGAATGTAATACCTTTCTGCCTTGAAGTTCAACTTGCAGATCAGCGATTTTTCTCTGTACAGCAGTCAATTCTCTTAATATCCTAATTAAATCATCCCCTTTTGAACCGGATAAATTCTGTATTTCCTCCTGATCGAATACAAATCAAAGTCAAACTCAGCTCAGCACCAACATTAGCAATGCACGAGATCAAGCACAACCGCAAACAGTTAGTACGCATATTTACTCAATGCTAGGCCTGTGAACTCCACACACAATGACACAATCGCAATAATTGCGTTACCAACTACCTAAACACACACAATCACACACATATTGGAGCAATTCCATAACAGGTCCAGCTTCACTAGGCTTTAGTAGATCTCGGAGACCTGAGAAGGCGGCGGCGCAACAGAGAAACCGAGATCGGCGGCGATGGACAGGGCGTCGGACATTCCCCCCACTCTCCTCAGCGGCTTCTTCCCCACCCAAGTGGTGTCGCCGCCCATCGACATCACACGTTTTTTTGTATGTCTGTTTGTGAACAAGCGGGGACGTCGGCCGGCGAAATCGCCGGCGATTCAGAGGGCGGAATCGGATTGAGTGACAGCGTTACAGGTCACGAAATTTGAATTTTAGAATTGAAATTTTATTATGACCGATCCATCATTGTTAAATACTCCCTCAGTTCCGTTTAAAACTTTTTTTTTTTTGACACAGTTATTTAGAAGAAATGTATAAAGTAGTTAAAATATTAAAAAGTAGGTAGGATCCACACTTTTTGAAGGGATAATTACTTCCTAAAATGGAATGAGATATTTGTAATGGTATAACCCAAAAAAGAAAATAAGATATTTTAAATCGGACAGAGGAGTACTACTCTATTCGTTCATCATATTCGTAGATTGATTTTGATGACATAAATTTTAATAAATTATAATGAGTATAAAATAAGTGAATATAATAGATAAGAGATTAATAGATTATGAGATTAAAATACGGATCACGAATAAATAATACGAGTAAAAGGTGGTCATTAGTGTTTTTATTTTAAATAAGACTACTCTCATTCACAATCTATCATAATTTAATCTTTTAATAATATTCATTTCTCTCTTTTCACCTACATAATCTATAATCCATTTCAATTTCATCATTTTCATACTCCATCAATAATATCAATCAAATCCATAATATTTTTTATTTCTATTGTATTTTAACTGCTTGTTATCTTAAAATAAGTCTATTATATTACACATATCTAAAGAAAAATATAAATTATTTATACTTTAAATTCATAATTATAAAAAATTTACATATAATTAAAATAAGATACAAACTCAATAAAAAAAATGAAAATTACATATATGATACATGAATTGGAATACGATATTTGAAAAAACTACAAATAGATGCACAAAATTTAAAATTACATAATTCTAATTAATATAAAATATGTGAGAGATAAATATATGAAAAATAAAAAAATGGTGTAAAATTATAATAATATAAGGCTCTATTTATAGAGAAAAAAGATAAATTTTGATATAATATTTTATTTTTCAATGTATAATTATCATAAATTTAAATTATATCTCAATAAAATTTTATTCGGCCAATTATATTTGGACACTTGTTAACAATGTGGTGATGATTTTTCCTCAAACTTAGATTGTTCAACTAATTAAGATTGTGAACTTTTTTTCTTTCAATGTTTTTTTCTTTTCTTTTTTATTATGTTGTTTGTCTTCTAGTAAAAAAAAATCATGAAAAATTGTTCCAAATTATTAATTCTCTAAGTCGCTCGTAATCGTACGAGGTCCCTATAGAGCGATAAGATCAACTTAATCATATTCTCTATGAAGGTTTAATAGTGCTAGGGTTCAAACTCTATCATCGTCATCAACGAGCCAACGATCGATGCACAGTGGTAGTAAACTACTCATGCTCTCTCTCCTAGCGTTCAACATAAACTAGCATCTTGATCCCGTATAGTAGACTCGCAATTAACGATAAACTAGCCTCTCGATCCTGCCATCATCAACTACGAAGGATATTCAAACACAAATGCAATTGATAACAAACACTTATCCAAATATATTAATCAATCAATGATGAACTAGTCTCTCGACCCCGCTCATCATCAAACTTATATTCAACATAAATATGCTCCCGTATTAATTCATAATAAAATATACGCACTTAATCAAAGCTACACTATTCTTTAGAACTCGTGTACTAAGATTATGAAATAATCAATATATAGAGATAAATAGTTGAAAATCATCAACATAACAATCACGATTCAAGCCAACAAACCAATCCAACAATTATTTCATTACGAATCAATAACACATTCTCACGGTATAAATTAATCTCATAGCAATTACAAAGACATAATGAAACGAGAAAAACTTACAAACCGATCACTGACGAATTAATTGTTCAAAAATCTGCCGCACAATCCAAATGTTAATCTGCGTACGAGATTTTAAAAGTAAAGGAAATGGAAAGAAAAGAAAAATAAAAGAGAAAATTTGTGTGTAGCCAATTATGAGAAGAGGTGGATGAGCTCCCATTTATAAAACCTTCGAAAAAGCCCCAAAACTCGCCAAATTGGGCTTAAAAAGGCCCATCCAGTTGGGAGTGGCTCACCGAGTCATGCCGAGAGAAGCCCCGTCGGACGCTGGACGGATGGGCGCGCCGGCCATGGAGAGGTGCCCCAACGCCGGACGTGTCACAACAAGTCACCGAATGGCTAGGCGAGAGAGTCCCCCAGGACCGACCATGGATAAAGCATGCGTTGGGCATCGTGTGTGGGGCACGGATGAGGCGCGGGTGTTGGTCGAGATGGGTGCTAGATCGAAGCATGCATTGGACGAGACGGGCACTGAGACGGATGTTGGGTCAAGACGGCACGTGTGCGCGTGGTGCGGGCATGAGTGTTCGCTCGTGCACAATTTAGCACGTTCTCGACCTTAAATTCATCTTTTCGTCCAGAATACCTGCAAGCGCAAATAAAATCTGATTTACTCGTTTCTCGATAAATAAATATAAATTAAGCCAAATAACGAGCAAAATAGTTGCCCACCAAACGGGAAATTAAGCACAAAAACATACTAAATAACGTCTATACACTTAAACTTTTGCTTGTCCTCAAGCAAACATTATCACCACGAAACGAGAAAAGAAATCGAGAAAACACATATTCAAGTGGATCATACCACAAAATCACATCTTCGTAGAATTTATAAACTGATACACTTCTCAACATGGTAATGAATCAACAACTAATCGAGCATGTGACTTAATCCAAGCAAATCACAAATCTGATCCACATGCAATTAACAACTGAATAGCCAACTCATATAGACCCCTCACATAACACATATCATTTTTAACATATCACTCAACCACAAATAATAAATGTAAAGGCTCAATGAGGATTATAGGAAAATATTCATTAAGTTGAACCTTCGAGTTGTAAATCCAAGTATCCTAATGTGGTTTCCCATACTCATCACTATTGAGCTTTCATTCAAGAAGCAACACAAAGCGAAAGAAGTAGAGCCATTTATTCCAACTTTAAGCTTACTTATTCAACCCATTAACACATCAACAATTTATTCCAACTCTTTTTATAACAAAGTTTGTCACATTTTCATAATAATTTCTTTTTTAAGATAAGACACGCAAGAAGACCATACAAGTAGAAAACGATAATCAACCACACATATCACTTCATCATAATTTACTTTGATGTGCCTCACAACTATACCAATCATCAATAATTATAAACCAAGTCATGCATCGACAAGAATTTCTAGAAATCAGTTCAGACATGTATACCCAATCAAATCATGCTCACTCGACTCTACCCGCATACTAGACGATGAAGCATATTCAAGTCTAAACAAAATATATAAAGGGACGAAAACACACCCAAACAAACATAATTCACATGCAAACACCAAAAATACAGCAAGCACTACTCTCCCACCCTTTAAACAACGCACTACTCCGAGTGTGCAAAAACCAAAATGTAAAGTATAGAAGTGAACATCCATGAAATTGTGAGAGCGTGTCAACATGGTATGGCGATGGCAACGTCCAGTGGTCTGAGCGTTCTTTCTATACAGCTCACGACAATCATCATCTCACAAATTTTAAACCTAAAAAGAAAAGAAAAGAAACAAATAGAAAAATAAATAAACTTGTGTGTTACCTCCCATGCAGCGCTCGTTTCTATAGCATGAGCTTTACCAGGTATCCAAACGGACTATCCATAGTCCTTTACCTGCAAGAATATCATCTCAGCTAGAGCATCAGTAGTAACAATATAAGCACAAATGACAGTCAAGATGGCAAGCACCAAGACAAGACAATTGGTATTGAAAACCTATCTTTTCTTTCTTGTGCTTGTGCTCTATCAATCGAAGAAAACAATAAATTAACTAAGCTTAAATCGAAAATCCTATTCTCCAAAGCAAAATAGATAACCTCAACACCTGGAGCATAATACTTTGGTGAATTAAGATATCGAAAATTACAGCTGCCATCTCTACGTCTATAATATTCTCATCCTCTAACTGGTTCAGGAAGAGATCAGGCTGCCCATACTTAGTCTCGGCTTGATGAAGCCTCGACTCTTCACTTTCATCGTTTGCCCTGATTCTTCCATCAGCTCCATCCTCTTCAAGGATTGTGACAGAAGAAGTGTGGTCCAGTTATCTCGGTATCTCCTCCACATTTGGGTTGTGAACCAATTCTTCCACTATCACGGCTAACTAATTGACTTGGGTCACTAAACGCTCGAGAGATGCATCCACCATCTCGAACCTCTGCTGACTATTTGTATGAAAGACATCAGAGTGTCTTCCAATGTTGATTTCCTCAACTGACCCGCCTGAATAAAAGCCTGAAATGTATCCTCCAATATTGACTGAATCGGATATTCTTGGTGAAGATGATTCTGATTCCATAGATAGCTCGAATGGTGCCTCAAATAAGGATTGTAGGTCTGATTTGTTGGATTTGTATAGTGAAAGCAGAATAGTTGAGCTTGTATATAATGTTTCCTGTTACCATTATTTTGATCTCCTATCTGAATTGTTTACTTCAGTTCGACTTCAAAAGGGACAACTGACTCGTAAATTTTCTTAGTAAGCTGAAGCTTCTCAGTCAGGTTATAGTTCTCAGTTATTGCTCTCTCATACATCTTCATGATTGTTCTGTAATCAACCATGATTTGCTCCATCTTGACCCACTTGACTGAGGTATCATCGGAGTCTGACACTTGCTCAGATAATATAATAGTTTGGGAGAGATTTTCACTAGAGTGTCGGGATGTTACCTCAGGCTAGTCAAGGCCATTATCCATTCCAACCATGCAGTTGTCTTTGTAGTTGCAGATCTATCTAACCATCAAACACTAGATCTCATCATTAGTGTTGGAGAAGTTGCCGGAAGAGCTGCTAGATGAACTTGAAGTGTCGACTTTCTCAGCAACCATCACCTTGCGCACATTCAGTTTCTTGTCGCTTGGCTCTATGTGCTTTCCTCTCATTGTGGCTCGATTCGAGGCGATCGGTATCAAGTGCTATTTCTTTTCATAGTTGAAGCACTCGTCGTTTTTATACTCAGGTCATTTGGGCTTCTCATCAGTCTGATCCTTGTGAGTTCTTTTTTTACGGCTCTAGTCATTTATGTTTCTTTCTTTGCGGTACTTGTTGTACATCTTCAACAAGCCCATATTCTCAATTTTTCACCATTAGATTGTCTTGCTTCAACAACTCATCATTGTTGTACTCAACCTTATCTTTGGTTATCTTCTTGGCCTCTTTGCTCTTGTCAGCTTTCAGGGTTGCATCTTTACTCGTTTTGACTTGAGCTTCTTCTTCAGATGTATTAGCTTTTGATGACTCTTATGTACGTCGAATGTCATACTCATCAGCTTTCAGTGCTGAGAAGAGTTTGTCAGTTGACATCTCATTAAATCCAAATTTCTTCTGAATGGCTACTTTATATACTTTCCAGTCAGTAGCTGGGATTGCCTCTAAGACTTTAAGGTTGATCTCGTATTGAGTGTATTTGTCGTTCCGTAGGGATGAGATTTCAATGATGGTGGTTGTAAATCTAAGTTCCATATCATCAATGGATTCTTCCTTCTTTTGCTTGGAGTTATCGAACTTCTAAAAAGATATCGGCAGCTTGTTTTCTTTGATCTCATCAGGGCCAGCACAGAGGCTCTCAAGCACGTCCCACATCTCATTTGTTGTCTCACACTTCATCAGCTTCACAATGTGACAATTGAGAAGTGTTCTGAAGATGATATTATTTGTCAGGTTGTCGAGCTCATCTTGTTTTTGCTATTTTGATGTGAAGTCAGCCCGATCCTTTGGTCTGTACTCGTATGTAGGATCATTGCTTGGTTCTGTGCTAACTTTCGTGACCTTCTCTCTGATAATAATAGATCCGTTGGTGATGGACCTCCCACATGCAACATTGTTGGGCAATGAGGTAGCTTTTGAGTCCAATTTCTAGATCTCATAATTGTCCACCGTGAACATGGGAAAGAAGTTGGCTTGCTATAGTTAGTTTCCATCACAGCAGAAATGCAACAATATGCAGAAAATATATGATTTTGAAAGATTTGTTTGAAACCAACAACCTCATGGGAGTTAGTTGTTTTTGTGAACACCTGCTCTAATACTGTCATGCCTCAATTCCCGAGGGAAGGCACGAATGTCGGGGAATGACTAGGGATGGAACATAAGAAATGGGGAATAAATTGAGGGATACATAAAGCATAAATAACATAAAACATCTCCTCTATAATTAGGACATATCCTGAAGGATATGAGATAACAAACAGTCCACCAATAGATATATATCAACAACAACATAATCCGTCAAATAATCATCACTTGAATAGATAATTATAATGCACAGAAGCAAAATAGTATCACATCTTATTCAGCCTAGACCTAATCAACCATGTAGCATGCTCTTACAGAGTCTCATAGCATATTACAATATCATAATAAATCTCGTTCCCAAATCAGAATACAAAACGAAGGGACAAGAATACATCACAACAACATCAACCCTACCCGTCATGCCGTCTTCCATTTGTGACAAATTTTTTGAAAAGATTTGGGGTGAGTACTAGTGCACTCAGTTGGTTTTTGTAACATTTCATAAAAATAAAGCCAGTATATCCGTGACCAGAGAACTTACCTATGAAGGTTTCAAAACATAAACCCACTTCTAAGTAAGCAAAATATTTTTCCATGTATCTGACCCGTTATTATTGTTACTCCAATAAAAATCCCGGGTCTTTACAACCGTCAGATTCAATATCAATATCTCGGCTCAAGGCGTATCCAGTCGCCCGGGTCAGACTTTCAAGGTCTATTGTAATACCCCGACTATTTAAAAGCCTAATTACGATATTAATTTCGTAAATTAGAGTTTATTATGATAATTTGATTATTAAAATATCGAATAATGATTTCGATTATCTTTGGAATAATAAATTCCTATGTTTTATTCACAGATGAATGTGAATTTAGAAATACGATTATGTAACGTATTTCAACAGTAATTATTTCTACGTCGATTATGTATCGATATTTAAATGCTCGTGATATTTTCTAAGTTTTTAAGCTTAGAGTTTAATTCCATAATTATTGGAATATTTTAATAAAGTGATTACGGCTTTATTACGACCATTTTGAGATGAGTCGATAATTAACGCTTGAGACGTTTCAAACGTTAACGTTTAGAGATGACTTGAGAATCAAGTCTAATGATCAAGGAATTATGATATTTAAATTCCTATGATTATTTTATATAATTAGAATATTATTTAGCATTGAAATAATGCTAGAAAATTTTGGAATAATATTTTGAGCAATTGTAATTCTCGAAAACCCTAAATCGAGAATTAGGTTTTTCTACCTATAAATCTTTCTAATAACTTTTCCTATGATATAATTAATCATCTAAGATATATATTATGATATATATCTACGTATAGCATGAAAAATCAAATTTTGGCCTTTTAAATTCAAAGTGCCGTGACCATTGTTTTGGAACAAATTATTTACGTAAGTTTTGTTCTAGTTGTGCATGTTGATTGATTAAATTGATCAATTGGGATCATTTACACATTAACCAAGGAATTAAATGGAAAATCAAGTGGATGTCTTTGGGGCAATGGTGAGAGCAGATATGTCAATTCAAATTGAGGTTGGAAGCTTAATTTTCTCCATTACATGATTACAAATATTTTTGGGATAGAGTGAAGAGTTAATATATGAGTAAGACAAATGCAAAATCAGATTTTTATCTCCTCTTCATGTGTGTCGACGGTAATGTGCAAATTTAGTCAAATATAATTGTTGTTCTCAAAAACTTTTCAATTGTAGTAACTATGTGTAAGAGATATTTCACTACCATGACATATACATTTGGTGACTCACAAAATTATTTTGTTTTGCTTTGTGAGAGTGTATAACCGAGAGTAAGAGAGAGATTTACATAAGTGTTAAAGTCTTGAAACCAAAACACTATCATTCCTCTTTTCTCAAAGCTAGTACCGAGAGCAAACATAAGAAAAACCTTGGTGTTCAACCTTTCCTTCTTCAAAAATCTTGGTCATTAAATCCTTTCACAACAAATCCAAACCGTTAACAAGGTTAGATATCGAACGAGCTTCGATTGTAATAAGATTTTTAATTATCCAATGGTTAGATGTTAATATACAAGCATGTGGTCTTATGAATAAAATCATGCTAGCATGTTTTATTGTTTACTAAATATGCTACATATGATAATATGTTCATATTGATGAATTATTTCAAAGCTAAGCATGTTTTATTAATTGTTAGAATATGATTGAAAATTCTAAGGCATGTTTTAAGGTTGGATTAATGATATATGTTAGTAGTGGGACACATAGTGATTATTTGAGAATTTTTTAAGATCATATGTTAATCTTTTAAAGCTCACGAAAATGTAAAAATGTATGTTGATGTATAAATTTTATTTAAGTGATATAATAGCATATTATTGATCTAGGGTATTGATTGTGTGATATGTGAATTTATTAGAATTTTGGGATATATATATGCTAAAATATTCAAAATACCGTGAGCTTTGGTGTAGGGTCGATAGTTGTATGTTGATCTAGTTAAATATTATGATGTATTAATGTTACATGATAGTATTTAAGCATAGTGTAATTTTGTAGAAATTTTATAAAATATTTGGTATGAGTTTCAGATAGTGACCAAACCTATAGTGTAAAATAGGTGGTGTTCAAAATTTCCTATAGTTGATATTAATACATATTAATGATCACAGTGTAAAATAATACACTATATGAATTTAGAGAAATTTTTGGAACAAGATTGAAAATTTTGTGATATAGCCGTGAGCTATATGTGTTAAATAAGGAATTTTAATTCCTTTTTAATTAAGAATAAATATATATTATATGTCTAAAAAATTATATTAGACATAATTGAATTTTTGGGAATTATTAAACATAGAATATTATGTTTATGATGGAACGTTATATTAAATAACGTTAAAAGCATAAATAATGCTTAATGTATTAAAAGATTAATATTGAAAGAAAATATTAATCAAAATTATCGATTTGTGTGAAAAATCAAAGATTGAAGCTTTATGAAAAGAAATTAATTTATATTGATTAAAATATGTTTTATTGAATATTTTTAATGAAAAGTCAAAATGGTTGACTTTCAAATTAACGCATTTAAATACGTTCGTTAAATACGTTAATACGTGAAAACGTATTACTTTTATAAGAATATCTCAATTGTGAGAAAAGATTTCATAATTGAAATCACTTTATGAATAACGTTATTATCGTTAATTGTTTAACTTAAAAGGTTAAAATGAGACGTAGATCATATTACGCTCTCTCGATATCGAGAATTATTTTATTGATATACGATCGCTTCAACGTATTAAGAAGTATCAAGATTATTAAGACTTTGAATTATTATTTTATTTATCAAAGTTGAATGAACTTTGAAAATCTAGAAAAGCGTGCCAACGTTCTAAACGTAAATTTTGCGTAAAGGTGGGACGTGAAACTCACGCGAACGAGGAGAAGAACACGCTGCATCGAGATTCAAGTTTAAAAGTCAAGGTGGGCTTTACTATACTCAAATTGATAGAACTTATCAAATGATTTATTTATGATGCTTTATTGCAAGCAAATATTTATGAAATGATTATTTAATTACCTGCCCAAATTATTTATGTTTTATGTATGTATCCAATCCATGATATTTGATGCATAATGTTGGGTAGCTCCCATTTTATGACATGCTTGAATTGTATTCTTGGAAGTACCCCAAGGATGATGGAGAATTCGTATCCCGTCTTGAGATAGCCCTGGATTTTGTGCACCGATTATGTGTGATCGTCTTTGAAAGGGTACTCGGTCGATCACGGCGTCTGTGAGAGAGGCCTCTCTCTCCAGTAGAAATTGTTGTGATTAAATTGTTATGGTGGATATGGATCACACATACGTGGAAAATGCTCGCCAATCGATATTTATGGAAAATGACGGAAAATATTTAGTTAACACGAGTAATTTCAAATTAAAACCTCGTGTATTCTTGTGACGGGCGAGTAATTCAAAATTGATAAATTATTTCGGCATGAGCCATCGAGTGCATTATTTGTACTCACCGCATATTTGTTTTAAATGTGCGATTGAGTAGTGATGATGATGGAGCGGAGATGTTGGGTAGTCGAGGTCTTTTGGTATTTATATATATATATTTTGAGAGAAAGAACCTTGGGTGATATCGTCATATATGCATTCACATGCTTTCCACGCATATTCGAATATTTTGTATGTAGTTGTTGTGATATATATCGTCTCAATTATCGAACCCATCTTGTTAAAGGAACTTGTAGCCTTTACATCGTAAATGACTTTTGCCTTGTAAATAAGGTTTGATTATCGAAGTTCGATAAATGTTATTTTGAAATCTTTCGATTATTCTTATTAATTGTTTTGTAATCACTGTTCCAAGCTCCGCCTTCTAATCAGTCCTTTGGATTAGAGCGGCTGTGACATCTATCCCATTCCAACCGTTTGTATCAGGTTTCAGGGATCTATTCCCTTCCAACCCATATTCCTAATGTTCAATACTCAAGATGGTGGTCAACCCACCGAATAGAGACTCGTGCACAACCATGATGGAGCCATGTGGAGTATTGAACAATAATAAATTCGTTAAAACATTTTCACGACATAACATGTATTATATTTTAGAAATATCAGAGTAAATAACTCAAAATAAGCATATATAACCCAAACCGATCATATTGAAAAGTACCGGGTAATAATACGGAACAACTTTTGGAGTTACATTCCACGAAGCAAAGCAACAACATGATCAAAACTGATATCGAAGCGAAACAGAGGTTTTTGACTTTTTGAACCCTCATTTGACAACATCCGTGTTTTCAAATCCACTCGATTCAGAAGGTAAAAATGTTCAGGAAATCGATCTCTATAAAAGGTACCTTGAAAATATATATGCGCGCAAGATGCACAAACCTTAGTAGTGAAGAAACTTCATAACTTAATACTTATCTTGTAGGGAAATCTGATTTTACCATCTTCCCGAGGATCTATCTTAGATATTTAATTTACCATACATTGATTATATACCTAGCATGCATCTATACAATTAATTACAACACATAGGTGTTTACTCGTGTTTACATGTTAATTTCTAGGATATGAGAATAATGACGGACTCCACCTTTGAACTTCTGGATTGTATCCCGAATGTCTATTTTTCAATACTGAGTGAGAGCAATTTATGGATAACACTGCTAAAATTCACCTCTTACTTTGATCTATGAGATTTTCAAAAATCTCAACAAAATGAATAGGATTACTTCTGATTTTCTCTTACCTTGTATATATAATGCATTCATAGAATCTTGTTTAGATAAGATCCTGTGATATCTAATAAATACAATAATATATTTACGATAAATCATATATAGAATAATTATCTCTTTATATCTAGTAATATCGATAATATATCTCGATATATAATGATATCGATAATATCTCTCGATATCTAATAATATCATATAATATCTATCTATATACCGAGATGTATTAAATTAATACATTAATCGAATGCATTCCTAGTGGGACTCTACATATAGTGGGCAAAATATCGGCAACTCAGGACCTTGATGGACCAACCTGTGGATCAAATGCAAGGAAAATAAAGATGGGCCTAAAATGAATTAATTATCTTATGTTCGCCCAAAACATAAATTAATTCATAAAATGTATTCATTCCACTAGAGAATAAATATCGACTTACCCCTTTATTACCGAAATTTAGTCGCTTGCACTTAGACTTACGAATCTCCGTATTTAAGATATCGCGTGTTCATTAATTATTTATAGCATTCGATCGCTAAAATAATTAATCCCTTTAATTCCTTAAGTAGTACCACTCAACCTTATTATTGTACTTGAGCTAACTCAACCTGAAGGGTTTAGTACAATAAACCTTTTAAGCTCCTTAAGAGACGTCATCATCCTAAACAGATACGGTGACTCGATACAGATAACTAGTACGACATACAAGCACTGCCACCACCCAAGATGCGAAGAATCTTGGGTTATCTTATGCAACTCTCACCTATAACAAGTCAAAGTGATGGTCAGTAACTCATATTCACCTAAAACCTTATCGAGGTTTATATCAACGTAAAGTCACCGAGATCTAGGTTTTTCACGACGGTTAGATAGAAGAACTCATCTCACTGTGAACCATCAATACGTCAAGACGTACCAGCATAGACAAGCAACCAAGTCAAGTCACTTCTTATCTATACTGCAGCCTATACCGACAACTCGTCCTCAAATTATCTCAGATGTGATCTTTTTTATATCTTAATAAGCTTAACCAATCATACAGACTTTTGTGATCTTCTACACATTGTATGATCTAACTTTTGTATGAGATAATAGGACAAACATATGCAATCAAGTAAACAATCCAGATATGAGATTGTAATAGTGGTAACATGTTACATTGTACACAAGCTCAATCATTCAGCTTTCAGTATACAAATCCAACATATCCTTAGGTCTAGGATAAACCATCTATAATCAATGCATGAAATGGAAACATAAGAAATATGCAAATTTAGGAACATAAATTGGCAAGCCGGGTTAAAAAAAAGGATAACTCGGGGATATACTTCATTTAGAAACTCAAAGCAACGTGATATATCCTGACATACAAAAACACGAAGAAGAAAAAAGGAATCAGTAATTTAGTAGAACACATAGCCCAGAACTCAAAACCTAAAGGGTCCATAGCAAAAAAAGGTTCTTCGGCCACCAAATTGTCGGCTAACATGGCGGCGACCATGATTTTTGGCTAAATTGGCGACTTCCGATCGTTGTCTCGTCTCACTCTTTTAGAAACCGGAGGTCTATGCTATGTGATCTACCTAAGGATGGAATCAAAACAAGAAATGACAAAATTTAAAAATGAAGGCGACTAGGAGGGGGCTGACAGTAACGCAATATCGCCGTTGTCGAGTCCTCCCCCTCGGCTCTCGCTCATCCAGCGCTTCCGCAGTCTACCTGGGGTTGGTTAGCTCTTCCATAAACATGGAGAGATGTTTGAAATGCACGTTTGAAAATGAAGGCCATAGGCATCTATTTATAGGGGTAAGCAGGCAGCTGCGCAGCTGCTTGCGCAAGTAGTTTTTTTTCAAAAAACACAAAAATTGATGTAACTCTTTACAAACGAACTCCAAAAATAACAAACATGGTGTTCATGGAATTGTAATAAAATATCATACACAACGACTATAAACATGATATATTTTAAAAGCTCTTTCGAAAATCTCATTTTTCAATAACTTCATTGGAGTGCCAGACCTTCGTGGATGGTTAAAAAACCTGCATAATTAAAGTCTATGAACTCGTTATGAAGCGTTCTTCACAACGCTTGAGGTTTCGTATTGGTCGGACCATCATAGCAAAAAACGTGTTGTACAAACCTGGAGATAAGGAATGATGGAGTATTACAGATACCAATTCATGGGTCACATATTGGATTTGTATACAGAAAGTAGAATGATTAAGTTTGTAAACAATGTTTCCTATTACCACTATTATAATCTCTTATCCGAATTGTTTACTTGATTGCATATGTTGTCCCATCATCTCATACAAAGTTAGATCATACAATGTATCAAGATCACATAAGTTGTATGATTGGTTGCTTAGTTGAGATATAAAATGATCACGATTGAGATAACTTGAGGATGAAGTTATCGCATAGGCTATAGTATAACCAAGAAGTAACTTGACTTGGTTGCTTGTCATGCTAGTACGCCTCGACGTATTGATGGATCATAGTAAGATGAATTCTCTTATCGACCGCCGTGAAAACCTAGATCCGGGTGACTTTACGTTGATTTAAACCTTGATAAGGTTTTAAGTGAGTATGAGTTCTCGACCATCACTTTGATTTGTTATGGGTGAGGGCTACATGGGACAACCCAAGATTTTTCGCATCTTGGGTGGTGACGAGGTGTATGTCATGCTAGTTACCGTGACGAGTCACCGATACTGCTAGATTATGACGCCCCTAAGAAGCTCAAAAGGTTTGTTGTACTAAACCATACAGGTTGAGTTAGCTCAAGTACAATAATAAGGTTGAGTGGTACTACTTAAGAAATTAAAGAGATTAATTATTTTAAGTAGTCAAAGTGCTATAAATAATTAATGGACGGTGATATCTTAAGCACGGTGATTCGTGAAGTCTAAGTACAAGCCCGACTCAACTTCAAATAAATGGGTAAGTCAACATTCATTCTCTAGCGGAATGAGTAAATATTTATGAATTAATTTATATTTTGGGCTGAACATAAGATAATTAATTCATTTTATGCCATCTTTATTCCTTGTATTTGATCCATGGGCTGGCCCATCAAGGCCTGTTACTGATAGTATTTTCATCCCCTATAGGATCTCTCTGGAATTCCATTCTCATTTATGTATTATTTATTTAATACATCTCTTGTATCTAGATAGATATTATCTGATATTATAGATCAATAGATAATTATTCTAGATAAGAATTATCTTCAGGGAAGAAGATAATTATTATATTTATTAGTTATGCCAAGATCCTATCTCTTTAGGATTTAGGGAGAGTACTATAAATAAAAGGTAGGAGAAAATCAAATTATCCTATGCCACTAGGGATGACAATCGATCCGCGGTATCCGCCCGATTATTCGCGGGTTTGGTGTGTATTTTGCACCATGGCACGCTCGTGGTTGAAAACTACGACTGCTTATCAGGATACACAAATGGTTTGGCAATACCGCACCGCCAAACACGATACCCACCGAATTCTACCATGAATTACCCACGAACCCTACCTTGATTTGAACTTTCATTTAGGGTTGTTGATTTGTGGATTGAATTTTCATTGTGTTATTGATTTGTGGATTTGAACTTTATGGATTTGAATGTGGAATTGTGGATTTGAACTTTATGATTTATGAATTTGTTAGAGATATTTTCGTGTTTTTTGAAATGCTTGGTTTCGCGGGTCGCGGGTGGCAAGTGACGGATACCCGTCGGGTGGCGGGTTCGCGGGTATCCGCCAACTCGAGGGTACCCGCGGATCGCGGGTATGGTGGGAATGTCCTACCCGTCGCGGGTCGCGGGCAGGGATCATTTTCGCGGGTACGGAAGTGGTTCGGCACTATCCGTGCTCGCCCGACCCGATTACCATCCCTATATGCCATATAGTGATTTTCGAAAATCACAAGAGAAACATAGGGGTGAAATTTTACAAGATTCTCCATAGATTGATCACCACTATCAAGAACGGGCACCCCAAAATAGTCAGAATATAGCCCGTGCTTCTTTCTCAAAGCCAAAGCATAAAACGAAAAGAAAGCCACCGAGCTTTTGAAGCTACCGACGTCCTTTCGTATTAATAAACCAAGCTAGGACGGCGGGGTCATATTCGACTGAAAAATAGTATATCAAAGTTGGAGTCTATCATTGATCTACTGTCCTAGAAATTTACAAGTAAACACGAGAAAATCCATATTTGTTGCAATTAATTATATAGGAGTATGCTAGGAATATAATCAATGTACAGTGAATTAAACATCCAAGATAGATCATTGAAAGCACGGGTAAATTAAGATTTCTCTTTATCCCACTAGGCACGTACTAGTGTATTGGGGGTGGGTGTGAATACACCAGTTAGTCAAATTTAAATTTTTTTCTTTTCACAAGATCGATAGCTCATCAGAAAGAGTTGATCGGGCAACCGCAGATTGAAACTTATAACAAGATACTCTCGCTCAATTCGAGATAAGTGGAGTCAGATCTTGAGTTATATCGATTAGCAAACATTCGACTCATCGAGATAGCCGGTCGGTTGACCGATAACTGATGTGCTTGTAGAATGTGGTGGTTACTGTATTTGCCTTGCTAAAAATTTAAACTGGCTTTAAAACATTTAATCGAATATGGCTTATCAGTTTTCAGTTTTATCTCACCAGTATCAAACTGATATTAATAAAGTGTTTTAAAACGATGTTGTGCTGCTATGTGCTGATGATGACAGTTCAATAATATGCAATGTAAAAGCAATATTGAATGTGAAGTACTGAAAGTAAATAACATGTTGAGTTTTACGTAGTTCAGATAGATCAGCTCCTACGTCCACAGACTAATTACTCAGTCAATCTACTAACTTGGGATTTGGTCTTGTTTATGGGTACAAGATATAAACTTAGATACAGAGTTACCCTTACTGTATCCTACCTAACTTGACGTTCTTCCTACGCTTACGGGTGCTAAAAAACATCTGACTACTTATGAGTGCAGTCGACCTAAACCTCATGCTTACAGGTGCAAGATAACCAAGCTTTCAACAACTAACACTATGTTGCCTACTTGTCCAAACTTCTACACAAACTAGGGGGTTTTGTAGAGGAGTTTTCCAACTTAAATCTAAGTTGTCACATGCGACAAACTCAATATGGTTAGGCTTAAGATATACTAAGAGTAGTATCCTAGATTTAAGGAAATATGTATTGAAACTTTGAGCTGATAAATATATTTGAGCTTTTAAGGTTTGTTGATAGCATTGTAGACTTCCTTCTTCGAAATCGTTGTCTGATAGATCTTGAGCTTTGTGCTTTTGAGTGCTTTAGATAATACGAAGGCCCAATATTTCGGTTACCTTCAAATGTTGGATTCTATACGTATTTATAGAGAAGATGATAAATAATGTCATTGGAGGAAGCACCAATCACATCCTTCTATTTGTTATTTGAAATCTTCTTGTTTCAATCTCAATACATCTCTCGCTGCGTCTCGCATCATCGCATATCAGCTCAGAACTATAAAAATATCTTCTGACATGTCAGGATATTTTGCAGATACGCTACGCCACGTGGTGAGTCAAACTCAAGGTTTTAATGTTTTCGTATTTTTCCAGTTGAGTTGACTCCATGTTTTATCAGTACGTTGACTTCAGGTTGGGCCAGTCAAGACTGCTCCGTCTTTTATCAGGTTTGGCCCAATCCGACCCGACCCGAAAAATTTAAAAACTTAATGGATTGGGGCAATCCATTATTTTTGGCACCCCTAATATTTATAGTATTCTCTGTCACCATGTGAAACAACCGATTTTCACTATTAAACTTCAATGACAAACAATTTGTCATAACTTTTTTAATGAGAGGTATATTGTCCCACGCAAATTGTGTCGCCGACTATCGATGAAAAGGCTCGATTGCAGGACCGTCGCAACCCATATATATCGAGTAGCAACATAAGTCTTGGTCTGTAGTGCCATCCACTTGCTGAAAATCGAACGATATAATATAATTAATAATCTACGTATAACATTCTATATGTTGGGGCACAATTATTAAAATGTTAAAAAAAATTGATATTTCAACGTCACTCCCAATAAAACTCCCAGAAAAGAGTCAAAAGACTAAAAAAATGGGCTATTTTGCACAAGAACTATTATGTTTGGGCTTTCTTGCATTTTCCCAACTTTCCACAAACTCAAACCCTAAAACGAGCTGAAGCTGCGTAACCACTCCCGCCGCTATCTCCTCACCCAAACCCTTTAATCGTTCCCTTTAAATTCTCCAGCTGAATACCATCAATATCCATCTTCACCTCTTCCAACTGGCAAAGCTGCATCTCACAGCAGCTACATCCAATAAAACTTTATAATTCCGTCGTTTAACTTCGCCAATTTATGTATCGCCAGTGAGGAAGAAATCCCAAGAATAGGAAGTGCCGTATGACACTTTAAAACGCAGTTCGTGCTGTCCGCCGCTTCCATCCACTGACGTCGATTCTATGTCTATGTGACGTTAGAATCGTTCGTCGGTCGGTCGCGGCGTCGCCGCCGCTGTGTGGTTGATTTGAAACGGGACTCTGAGGTTATTTTAAATTGCTTTAGTTTTATAGTCCTTGTTTTTTTTTTCTGCCGACGGTTCGATGCCACGTCGCCGGTAGCAACGGTGATGACCGGCGATGTCATGATTGAACCAAAATCGAATTCTTTCGCATTTTGATAGGAACCTGTGGATCGATGTTTACCGTTCGTTCACGGAGCCGTTTTGTGCGATTACAATTTTTCCTTTCACTTTTATTATTCAATTTTACCAGTTGAAAAATAGCCCCATTTTTTTTGTTTGAAAATCGAGGTCTATGATGATGAAAACATATTTATATATCTGGAATTACCGTCTGAATTTCTCTTGATGTGTTAGATCGACTATCTGAGGCCTCCTTTTTCAAAATGACTTGGAAATTTTAGGAATTTTGAAAATAGTTTTTCCTATTTTTCTGCTGTAAGTAGATTATTTAGTTTGAAATTAACTATTCGAGCAAAATTACACAAGAATTATTCTTATAAACAAGTTATCATATGATTTGATGAAAATGCACGGATCAATGCCACGTCGCCAGTAGCAACGGCTGTGAATCGATCTTGACCGTTCGTTTACGGAGCCGTTTTCTGCGATTACATTTTCTAAATTCTATTTCATTTGATTTTGCTAATTTGAATTGGGACCTATGAGGATTTAAAATATCAATATATCTGGAATTACCGTCTGAATTCTCTTGATGTGACCAGCAATCTGAGGTCTACGTTTTGCAAATAATGTCAACAAAGTTTTGCATTTAAAAAACTTGGTAAAAAAAATTCTTTGAATAAGGCATTCTTAAATTTTGCTTTGTATTATGTCTTTCAATCAAGACAATTGATATTTGTTCGAAATCAGTTAGTTTCCTATTTTATTTCGAAATTCAATTATTTTTTGCTTAGGATCCATCGGATTTGGTTCCTTCCTTTTTGAATTATTCCACTTATTTTGACTCATTTGTTCGGTGTCGTACTTATTTTGGAATTCTTTCACTTATTTTGACTCATTTTTTAAGAAATAATCATCTCTTCATGAAATATAAATTCTTTTATTTTTTTATTTTTTAATTATTTTATATTATTTTTCTTATTTTGTAATTTTAGAAATAAGAGGGAATATTGTATTGTAAATTAGATTGGAATTTTTTGTGTTTGTATCTTAAAAATTTCCTACAATAACCATTTGAAAAAAATCTTGGCGTGCTTTGGTATGGTACGAAACAAGACATGGACTATCTTCGTCCTTCCATTTTTTTTCTTTCTAGGACGTTCTCAAATTTTCTTTGTATGGTAATTATCTTTTTAATTTTATCTTTAATTATATTTTTTATTTTCACATTTTATATCTATGAATCATCTCTATTTCTTTTTTACCTTCAACAATATATTTATTTACACTTTTTATAATTTATGATATATCATTAACTAATTTAATATCATTAACTAATTTAATAATATATTCAATAATTTTTGTTAAAATTTGTGTCGAATATTTATAGGACTATATTTGATGGACGTACAGGTATGATCAATTTTATACGGACATTTTGGGTTAGACTGTGTGACCAAATAATAAAAATTCAAGAAAAAACTAATCCACACGTAGTAATTAAGACATTCTAAAATTTATTAAAATATGATGATAAATGAGAAGCGAAAGGATTGCATTGTAACCAAATGGTTTGATGATAAAACACCTTTAATCATATGAACAAAGATTTAATCATTTTATCTAAATATATTGGAGGCGGTCTGGTTTCCACGTTGCCATGGTGCAGGTTTATTAATTTTTAGTTATAAGGTGTATATAACATTCAAATGATATTGTAAAATCAAATATATCATTATCATTATGTTTAGTGTACCATTTCATTTTTCCAAGTTCAATGTTAGCCAGATTAGTCAACATTTCTATGTTTCGATGTAACAACAAGATGTTATTTGTAACAAGATGTTATTCATGAAATGGTTGGATTGGTATTAATCTGGATACGGCAAAATCATTCTATTAGATCCAATAAGTACATTCGATCTAATAAGTACCTTGTATCAGAATTGATAAATTCTATTGCTTGGATTTTTAGTATTCTCTTATTTATTACATGTCTACTATTTAGGCAGAATACCGTCATCCCTTTTTACTAAGAAACAGAAAGAAACCTCAAAAACGGAAGAAAGAGATGTAGATATAGAAACATCTTCCAAAATGAAGGGGACTAAATAGGAACAAGAGGGATACACCGAAGAAGATCCTTCTCCTTCCTTTTTTCGAAAGAAAAGGCGGATCCGAACAAAATCGCTCTTTCAATCCAAGAGATATATTTCATTGATTCCCGTCTTTGTACTTCGAAAAGAAAGGGATTCGGATGTTTCGAAATTGATTCCACCCTAAAATTATTCTGAAATTTTCTATTTCCACCCTAATAAATACATATATTATGTTACATAAGGTAGTGTGATTTCATCTCTAATGTATTTAAATTCCATAGATCTCCTTGAATTCACCATCAATCAAACTATCAACCATGTTGAGGTCCCAAGAACCAACCTCACCTATCACTTTACATGTCAAGAATTAAACTCGCCAGATAGAAACGTTGTTCGAGATTGCATGAAACTGCTCGATCAGACGCTCTACGAGCTCGAATCCTCCATGGCCGAGCTCATTGTATGGAATTATCAAGATTTTTTAAGCACCATCACTAATATCCTAACAATAAATATTGCAACAAAACGGTGTCTATTTTAGTCAAATAGTAAATAGAATATTGTATCATCACGCACTGCTATCACGAAAATACATCAAGTAATAAATTTAAACGCATTATAAGTATCCAATCCAAACAAACAAATAAGTATAGGACATTTTGATAAAAACTGAGAAAATAAATGATAAAAGTAAAATAAATAGATTTGGATAAATAATAGATAAAAAAAGACTAATCCTTGAAAATGTAATAATATATAAAAAAAATCACACAATCAATTTATAGCTTCATTAATCAAAATTAAGTCAATTCAGATGAATCGCACAAATAATAACAGTCTCCTGGATTTGGCAGCTTATAGTAGTAGATTAATATATGTCCTATCTCCGGTAGGTTTCAAGAACATATAATAATTTAAAAAGGCACATAAGATTTATTCTCCTACAATTAATTCTAAAATCGTCAAATCTTTTTATTACTCATATTATGAATTTTTGAATTCGATTACCTAATTAAAATCTTTAAGTCTTTAATCAGACAACTAATATTCATCAATAAATTATCTAACATAAAATAACATCAGAAATCAGAAATCATAAATTGACAGATAAACAAGTTTAATAGATCAATCATATAAATTCCTACTGCATTATACAAATCCTAGAATCAATAGAGATTTAGTTCAGCATAGCAAGGATTAAACAGAAAGAAATAAGGAGAAACATGATTGAAATAACCGTAAAATAATAAATCTCTATTCTTGTAGGGAACTATAAAAATAAATTATAACTCTGGAAATACGAAAAATGATTGATGAGGTCCATCATATAATGTTATGTAATAACCCGAAAAATTTAAAACTTTAATTGATGATGCTTAGACCAATTATTTGTAGTAGTTAGTTGTTCCGACCAAATTGTTCTACTTAGTCGCTCGCAATAGCACGAGGTCCCTATAGCGTGGTAAGGTCGACCCAAGTCGAATCTCTCGAGGAAGACTTAACAGGGCTTATGATGTGTTACGATAAAAGCACTAAATCTAAATCCTAAACTTGATTTGGGGTGATGATTAACTAAGATTAACATGAAAATTAAACACGCAAACGATTCAACGATTGTCCAAAGCAGTTCAAATGCACAGGAATAATTCAAGAGTGTGAGATAAACTAGGGTATTGGGGTTCTTCGCCTTGATTAACCGATTATTGCTTGATAAAGAAATCTACCTATTCATGCAATATTCAAACCTCAATCCAAACACTCGACTTTCGTTCCGTGGATTAAACCTAGGTTATCAAATTTCACAAATACATAAACTACTAGAGTCCCGTTTCCGGAACCTCTAATCCAATCTATTCCAATAATGCAACGTATCTATCTCTCGATAATACACGAAACATACAAATAAAATAGTGATTAATCTATTACCAAATTCCTATCATGCACGTATCTATCTCTCGATAATACACGAAACATAAATAATTCAATAGAGATCAATCGCTAAACAATAAACCCTAGGTTTCAATTGGTATTCTCAATCAAACAAATCATCAATCAATCAATTTGAATCACCCAACCCTAGAAAAGAATTAGTTCATGCTCATTTCACGATTCAAACAATTAAAATCGATAGAAATCATTATCCAACAATCAAATGAAGAAAATCGAATAACAAGTCTTACAATCAGAATGTCGTTGATGGATTTCTCCAATCAAATGTCTTGAATCAATCCCAAATGCAAAGAATTACTTGGAAAATAATTCAGAAAATATTCGCGTGAGACAAAGCTCTCAAAAGAACTGACGGAATTAAAATATGAAGAACTAGGTTTTCAAGTTAAAACAAGATTTATAGTCCGAAATTTCACCCAAGTACGGACGCGACGCAGTACGGACGCGAGGAGTTTCTGAGTCAACAACCCAGTAGCACGGACGGAGCCAAGCGTCGGACTCGCTAAGGTATCGAGACACGCCCAATACCGGCCGGACATCAAGCCGGACGCTTGTTGGCGGCGAAAGGCTGAGTTACAATACGGACGACGGCCGGGCGAATATGCGAGGTTGCGTGAAGTCATAGCGCCGGTGGAGTTAGGTGCTGGGTACCACGGGCGCTGGTACCGCACGGACGGCGAAATGGCGCGGTATGCGGAGCGGCGAGACGCGGGAACACACGCGGAGTGAAGCCTTTACGGAGAGGCGCTCGGGACGCGCCAGCTGGGCGCTGGAGCTGGAGCTGGAGGAAGCCTGCGCCAACCCGAGCGCGAGGGAATTTGACGAACGCGCATAATCGAGCGAGCGCGCTGGGTGGCGTGTGCGGCGTGGCGGGCGCGCGCGGGCGCGCGCCATGCGACGGGGTGCCGGCGCGACTTTGGTCGTTCGACCCGTTCTCCTTCGTCTGAACTCCGATTTATGCACGGTTTTCACCTACGAACTCCTGTCGAGATGCTCTTCATTATGCATGATCTTTGGCAGATTCAATTCATCCTATTTTATGCCGTTTTTCTACAAAACATCGAAACGAGCGAAGTAAGTTCGAATCGACAAACATTAATCAAACCAACGGCATAAATAGGACAAACCACAGAAAATGACACATAAAACAATACCAAAAATCAACACAAATTCATACTAAACAACTCCCCCACACTTATCCATTTGCTTGTCCTCAAGCAAAGTCTATACTCGTAAGAATAGGAAGAATAATTCATGCAGCTTTACTCTTAGTCTAATCAATCAAACCTTATTGCTTTTCCCCCACACTTGGTGTATACGTATTAAAAAATAATGTGAAATAAATCTAAGACGGCAATTGATTTCCAATAAATAAAAAGGGTAACCTCTGCTCAGACCCAACTCTCCGTTAGGGATGAACTAACTAATGTGGTCACCTTTAGCAACAAGTTTCTTTTTAAAGCATAAAGAATGTTTTAACAGATTTTGGAACAATATTCGAAAGGTGAACTCTCGATGAACTCGAGTTTCCTATCGTGGTTTCCCATGTCCATTTCTCAATTTACGAGAAAGAGGGACAGAATCCCATCCTCCATTTCAACAATCTCAACAAATAACTGGAGTTTTCATTCTCCTTATTTTCTACTCTTTTTCACATTTTTTTTTAGAAACAAGTATATAGGTAACCACAATGTTAACACTACCCCTAACATTAGCCGGAAAAATCACATCAATTCTTCCCTATTCATTTTCTATCAATCACAATCTCGTCAATTCACATTACACTCGAATCATATATCACCAAAAGTTTCGGAAATTAAAAACAGTTTGACCAATACCACAGAGCTTAGTTGCACAAATCAGAATCCCAACTTACTCGCATATACGATACTTGATTCCAAGAAATCAAAATAAGCATAGATGCACATCACCAAGCATACAAATAGATAAGGTACGCACACAAAACTGAATAATCATCCCCCACACTTAAACTGAGCACTGTCCCCAGTGCTCCAAACATTAATAATACAAAAAGGCCATAGAGGATGATACTTCCCTGATAATAGACGAGTGTGCGCTTGTGGAGTTGGAGCATCACGACTTCACCACACGGATTACAAAGTCCTAGAACTCAAAAATGATAAACGCCGAAACCTACACCACAGAAAACCAAAACAAAAACGAAAACACAAACAAAAGAAAAACCAAAATAAAACAAAACAAAACGAAACAAACGTGGGTTGCCTCCCACGGCGCTAGTTTAACGTCGCCACCGACCATTGATTACTCATTTTGTTGAATTTTGTCGAGCGAGAAGCTTCGCTCGACTCATTATCCAACGCGC
Organism: Salvia rosmarinus; assembly: GCA_036937905.1. Taxonomy (NCBI): domain Eukaryota; kingdom Viridiplantae; phylum Streptophyta; class Magnoliopsida; order Lamiales; family Lamiaceae; genus Salvia; species Salvia rosmarinus. The sequence continues at coordinate 46,739,423 of CM072819.1, forward strand.
CTGCTAGGCGATAACCATATTCGGAGAGTAAGGTGGTGGCTCTTTCCACTTATCCTCGACTTGTACTTCACCCCGATCTTTCTTACACTTAGCCCGGGTGTGGGGTCAATCTTACTCTCAACTTCTTCCTTAGGCATCTGCTCTCGCACGACCTTATACTCGTCCAAGCATCAAGTGCAATAATAGAAAACATGATCTGAGAGTAGAAGCAGAGAATTATCACTCGTACTACTAGCATGAAATGTCTCCGCGTTCCCAAAGCGCTGCTTATCAATCCTTTAGTGAAATCAATTTGGGTATTTGTTGTAGCCATAAATGGTCTACCTAACAACAACGGATGCCCCACTCTCATGTTTTCGATCTCTTCTCCCATATCAATTACAACAAAATCAATCGAGACTAAGAGGTTACCCATTCTTATTAAAACATCTTCTATCACACCTTTCGTAACAAATAATTCCCTCGCCTAATTCTAATCGCATGTCGGTTTGTTTTAACTCCCAAGTTTCAATGAGTTAAACAGAGAAAATGACATTAAATTAATCCCTAAGACCCAAATCAAGCATTCCCGATGCGGCTTTTTCCATTACCAAAAGCAATGTTAAGAGTAAACTACCGGATCACTTTGCCTTGGTTTAGGTTGGTGCGAGAATGGGTTTCTTCTTCTTCTCGACTACCATCTTTTCATATTCCCCATCTCCTTCTTCTCGACTATCGACGACTTGGAAATGGAGCAATTGTTTCATAAACTCTGCGAGGTCGTTCTTCTTCTACTCCGATCTCTTCATCGGCCTTACACTTCTCATTATCACTTCCATAGCGATAATGACCTTAGATGTTCGGGATTGGCTAGGAAACTTCCCCTTTTGATCTCGTCGTGCCAATTGCTCAACAGTTCCAGCCATCTGTCCCACTTGAGTAGCCAACTGTCCCACTTGAGTCTCCACTCTTTTGACAGATGCCTCCAAGGATTCAAATCTCAAAGTGCTTGCCTGGACGAAGGTATTTAGAGAATCCTCAAGCGATGGTTTATTGGGAGCATCAAGTTGTTGCTGATTTTGCTGTCTGAACTGGGTACCCTGACTTGGTCCCCCTTGATTCTGACTCCAGGAGAAATTAGGGTGATCTCTCCAGCCGGGGTTGTAAGAATTTGAGTAGGGGTCATGTCTGGGTCTCGACGGATACCCTTGCTGATTTCCTCTTTGGTACCCTTGTTGAAACCCTTGCATAGCATTGACTTGCACTTCTTCATATGCCATCTCACTGATTCTTTGACACATGTTAGCTCCATGCCCCGCTTCTCCACAAATTCCACAAGTTTCCATCGACATCGCTTGTTGCTGCTGGAATGGAGGTGATTTCTGAGGTTCAGTTGTTCTCAATAGCTGCACTTGGCGAGTGAGATCCGCCAGTTGCTGTGTCACTTCATAGTTGGGCGTAATCTCTTTTCAGCCGCAGCAGTCTTCGCCCCGCACTTCTCCTTTGTGAGTTCTGACTAGCGTCTCCAAAATCTCGCTAACATCACCGCTAAAGATAGTTTCCAATGTCTCCTCCAGCTGCATTATCAATCATGTATTGATAATCCATCGTCAGTCCATCATAGAAGAACTGGTTGAGAAGCTCAGCTGGGTAATGGTGATGCGGACACTGCTGCTGTAACGACTTGAACCGGTCCCATGCCTCATGCATTGGTTCTCCAGCCATCTGTTTGAATGTGGCTATCTGAGCCCTCAGCTCTTGTGTCTTTTGGTTCGAGTAGTACTTTCCCATGAACTTATCATACACGGCTTGCCAACTCGTCGGTGGACCGGGTCAGAGACATCAACCATGTCTTAGCTCTATCTTTGAGGGTGTAAGAAAACACCTCATTCTCGCCAGATCTTTCAGAAGCCCGCTCGGTGGAAAAGTGTGAACCATCGCATAGAACTCCGGATGAAGTTCAAGGCATCCTCATTAGCATCCCATAGAACGACGGAAGCAGTTGAAGTGGATGGGCTTCAACTCATAATTACGGGCGGATCCCCGAGGACTATGCACGACGTTGTCACCCCAATGACGGGTCGAGCAAAATCACGCATCCTCGGGTTTCCTTCTTCATGGCATCCTCCATTTTACGCCATTTCTTCCGCACAAACTCCTCACTGGAGATCTACTCCCAAACTCTCGTACTCAGCAGATTCTTTGACTTGCCTCACTTTCGCAAGCTTTCTTCTTCCGAGTTCAAGGATTAAATTCTCCTACCGTGAATGTTGTCGAACACCGTGCCAACTTCCTTTGAGACTTGACGACCTAGCATACACAAACACAAGACAAGAAAACGAATTACGCGCACTGTGGGAAGAATTAACCAAACAAAAATGAAATAAACAAAAATAGAAGATAGGTGGGGAAAATAACACAATCAAAATGCCTAAAGCCTTCCCCGGCAACGGCGCCAAAATTTGTTCCGACCAAATTATTCTACTTAGTCGCTCGCAATAGCACGAGGTCCCTATAGCGTGGTAAGGTCGACCCAAGTCGAATCTCTCGAGGAAGACTTAACAGGGCTTATGATGTGTTACGATAAAAGCACTAAATCTAAATCCTAAACTTGATTTGGGTGATGATTAACTAAGATTAACATGAAAATTAAACACGCAAACGATTCAACGATTGTCCAAAGCAGTTCAAACGCACAGGAATAATTCAAGAGTGTGAGATAAACTAGGGTATTGGGGTTCTTCGCCTTGATTAACCGATTATTGCTTGATAAAGAAATCTACCTATTCATGCAATGTTCAAACCTCAATCCAAACACTCGACTTTCGTTCCGTGGATTAAACCTAGGTTATCAAATTTCACAAATACATAAACTACTAGAGTCCCGTTTCCGGAACCTCTAATCCAATCTATTCCTATAATGCAACGATCTATCTCTCGATAATACACGAAACATACAAATAAAATAGTGATTAATCTATTACCAAATTCCTATCATGCACGTATCTATCTCTCGATAATACGAAACATAAATAATTCAATAGAGATCAATCACTAAACAATAAACCCTAGGTTTCAATTGGTATTCTCAATCAAACAAATCATCAATCAATCAATTTGAATCACCCAACCCTAGAAAAGAATTAGTTCATGCTCATTTCACGATTCAAACAATTAAAATCGATAGAAATCATTATCCAACAATCAAATGAAGAAAAATCGAATAACAAGTCTTACAATCAGAATATCGTTGATGGATTTCTCCAATCAAATGTCTGAATCAATCCCAAATGCAAAGAATTACTGGAAAATAATTCGAGAAAATATTCGCGTGAGACAAAGCTCTCAAAAGAACCGACGGAATTAAAATATGAAGAACTAGGTTTTTCAACGTAAAACAGATTTATAGTCCCGAAATTTCACTCCCGGTACGGACGCGACGCAGTCACGGACGCGAGGAGTTTCTGAGTCGACAACCCAGTACGGACGGAGCAGCGCGGACTCGCCAAGGTATCTTGGAGACACGTCCGCGCCGATCGACATCAAGCGCCGGACGCGGTGGCGGCGAGCGTTAGATTCTGGCGCCGACGCTACCGGGCGAAATATGCGGAGGTTGCACGAAGTCACAGGTGGGTGGAGTTGGCGCGGGGTACCCAATGGCGCTAGGTTAGCGCTGGTACCCAACGCCGGACGGCGAGCTGGCGCGGCATGCGGAGCGGCGAGACGCGGGAACACACGCGGGAGTGAAGCTTGCTACCGAGAGGCGCTGGTGGACGCGGTGGGGCGGGCGCTGGAGCTGAGCGGAAGGAGGCCAAGGCCAACCTGAGCGCGAGGGAATTTGACGAACGCGCATCGGAGCGAGCACGCGCTGGGTGGCGTGTGCGGCGTCGCGGCGCGGGTGGCTGCGCGCGGCCATGCGACGGGCGCCAGGCGCGACTTTGGTCGTTCGACCCGCTCTCCTTCGTCTCGAACTCCGATTTATGCACGGTTTTCGCCACGAACTTCTGTCGAGATGCTCTTCATTATACATGATCTTTGAAGATTCAATTCATCCTATTTTATGCCGGTTTTCTACAAAACATCGAAACAAGCGAAGTAAGTTCGAATCGACAAATATTAATCAAACCAACGGCATAAATAGGACAAACCACAGAAAATGACACATAAAACAATACCAAAAATCAACACAAATTCATACTAAACATTAGTCCTTAATTATGTTTAAGGAAACCAATGAAACGAATTAGAATTGATTCGGAGATCGAATACTAAAGAAATAAAAAACTGATAACTAGTCCTACCGGATTAGGGTTTTCTGAGTAGCCTGAACATAGAATGAAAGATCGAGAATGAATCTCCATGAACGGATTTCATTTTTAGAATCCTCACACGAAAACATGTGAGAATGCAAAATGAGAATTTTCGCATACTTGCGGTCCGCCTTAAAACACATTTTACGAGCTTTAATAACTTCGGTCCGTGCTAATCGTAATAAATGGTGATAACAACCAGAATCATGAAGGAATAATTTATTATGAATTTAGAAATTATAAGAATCAATTTTCAAAGGAATTCTCAAGAACTTAACCGAACGCAGGGTAAAATATCTTGGACAAACCCTAAATTGATCCGAACGACCAAACTCGAACCGAGGGTCTAAATCAATAAAATATGCTTTATAAGACTCAAATTATTTATGAAAGCTACAAAAATTCAATAGAATTTTGAATGAGCATATTTTTTAATCGCCGAACGCCGTTTTTCCGCGATAACTCGGAATTGACTTATCGGACGACGTCCGAACTTCGTGAAAATTTTATGAAAATTAAAATAAGTCTTTTAAAGGCTATTTAATAAGATAGAACCTTAAGGTTCCGAGAAATCGATCGAAAGTGCGTTAAAACTTAAAAAGTCGGTATTAACATACCAAAACGGGTAATTTGACCAATCCACCTCCCAACTACCACCAAGACCACCCCAAAATGGGCAATAACAGCCATTAGGTCTGGGATATCAGTAAGGGACATTCAAGGTCAGACCTCATTCATCCTTTCACATTTTTCTCTCATTTTCAAATTTCTCTCTACACTTTTCAAACTCCCAACACTAAATCCCCCCTCCCCAACCTCTCCCACACTCAAATAATCCTTATAAGACCATAAGAATGTATTATTCATCATCATCTTCCATCCTTATGGAGTGGAATTTTTATTTTGAATTTTTGGGTTTAAAGACCCTAGTTTGCTCCTCATTTATTTTCGTGACTTTAGAGCCTTCAAATGCTCTTAAGACATGCATGAAAAATGCTTATAATAATGTTCTAAGGCTACTGTAAAAATTTCATAATTTTTGGAGCATGTTTAGTTTTTTTTGATTTATGCTTTATTTATTTTTAAATATGTTAAAGCATGATTTTGTGAATGTTATTTGATATTGTTACTTGCTAATGTGTTATAAGCATGTATAATAAATATCATGATTTTTCAGTAATTTTTGAAATTGTTTTTTTTTTTTTGAGAAGCCGTGAGCTATTTGAATTTTTGTAGCTTTGATTTTAATTTTTTTTGTGAAAAATAGTTGAGATATGGTGTTTAATATATGATGTGAACATCATATATAAATCTTGGGATTTTTGAAACACATCTCCTATTTATTTTTGAAACGACCGAATACTATATATATATATATATATATATTTATTGTTTGATTTTTGGTTGAGGAAAATAGTTGAGATATGGTGTTTAGGGTATGATATGAACATCATACATTAACCTTGAATTTATTCAAACACCTCTCCTATTTTTTTTCTAGAAACCGTGGCTTATATATATATATGTAGTTATTTATTTGATTTTTATTGTTGAAAATAATAGGATGTGTGATATTATGAATATTGGTTGATGATTAATGCTAATATTACATGTTATTGCATATTGTGAAAGATTGTAAATTTTTGAAAATGTATAAACATGTTCATGAGATAACCGAAATGTTTTAAGGATGCAAAGCATGGTTTTAAAATTTTAATGCATGATATGAGGTGATATTCCATGTTTAGTATATAGTATGAGCATGAAATAATTTTTGTGAAATTTATTGAACACCAAAGCTTGTTGATTTGAAATTGCCGAAAGTTTTAAGAATTTTAACCTATGGTTTAAAATTTTACCGATGATATTGAGTTGATAATTAAATTTATAGTATGATAGGAGTATAATATGATTTTATTGGAATTTATTGGATACATATGCTAATTGTTGCTAATTATCGAAAATGTAACAAAATGGCTAAGTATGAGTTCGATTCTAATGTTAAATGATGCTATGATAGTTAATTATAAACTTAGAATGAGTGGTTGTGATTAGGGTGGATGAATGGAACACTTATGCACACTTACACAATGATTGTGTATTACATTAGAAATTAGGGTTTTCTAATGCTTAGTATAGTTTATGTTGTGTATGGTTTTGTTGATGTTGAATGTTTATGTTTATGTTGAACCGACAAACCAAAACCCCGAACGTAAACAACATAATACTATATGAACGAGAATCCAAAAGAAATCGACCAATTTCGATAACTTAAGACGGAATAAACGAAAATCGAAGTTAGACACGAATTAGGGTTTTCCATTAATAAAAGGATACTCAAACGTGAGTTCCTAAGTTAGAAAACCAAAAGTCGAGCTACAACGTTAATATTCAATAACCACCACTCAATACAATAATTAGTTGGCGTTAACATAACTCGATAACTAATAACGATAATACGACATATGTAATCTCCGATGAGTTAAGTTAAATAAGCAATGTCGAATGAGTGGCAAGACTCGAATATAAGATGTCAATCCTTATGTCTCAAACATCGAGTTAATATCCTCAAGTACTTCATTTATTCTTAAGTACTTAGCTATATGATAACATGTGCTCACTGAATCGTAAATCAAGACTTATCTTTAATTATCGTGCTAATACGACAAGTCGTCAGCATAACCTACTAAGACGTAACCAAAATTGTTAAGTCTAGTTAGTGGCTTGAGAATATCCTAATTTACCAATCATAATTTGATTATCGACAACCTATAACGAATAACGTTATAATAAAACTAAGGTTAAGAGTCAAGGATAGACTCGGAATATGTGATTCATAATCAAGTTCACCCATGAACGACGAGGTAATATAGCTGGGAATTGGGGATGTAAGATAATAGAAATTATCTTAAAACAATCACATAAAATCATAAAGAAACCCTAATTGGGAACTTTAAGTCGTAGTTTATAAACGACCTTCGATCAATAGAAAGAATCTAAGAAATGCTATTTTCTTATGAAGGGTTTGATCGCACGTAGTCGGCGAGGAAGAACATCACACTTTCTTTTAGAACCACTAGCTCGATTAGCGGTGCTTTTTTTCAAACAAAATGATTATGCATAACTCAAAGCATGATTTACAAAAGCTTTATGAAATATTATCGCATGAACCGTTATCGATCGCCAAATATTTATGTTTTGTTGTGTCCATATCGAGGTTGATTTATCCAAATGTGGGACGAGAATTGATTGGTATATGTGAACGAGTTGGTCCACCAACGTTAAAAAGGATAACGATCGGATCCGACTTAGTTGAGGACTAACTCGGATTGTGTACACGTGTGATGTGTGTTAAGGTTAGCTACCTCGACCGGTCACGACGACTATGTGTAGGTGGCCACCTCCATAGTACGCGAATGAATGAACGTATGATTGATGAATGAATTACCAGATATAGAACAACGTGATAAAATAGTTCGGCCGAACGCTTTGAGAAAATGATAAAATGTTTGATAGGAATGAGTCTTTAACTAAAATCCTCATGTGCTATTGTGGGCAGATCAATAACTTTTGATAAAGAAAATGTTTTCGGCAACGAGTCCACTGAGTACTTTTGTACTTAGCCCTGCATCTCGCTTTTGATGTGCGGGTTGAGCAAGGATCGATGATGGGTGCGAGGTGGTGCGAGTAGCAGTTGTTTTGTGACTTGATTAGAAATGTTTCTAGAACCTTGGGCATGCATCGTCATATGCATGTCCACACGCTTATTTGCTGCCTAACTCGATATTATTAATGTTTTGATTATAACCGCTATTTTCGTATTGAATTGGAGGTCGCACTCGTACTTTAAATTCGCCTACGATTGGGTTATGTGAACCTTGAACCCCTTTCGACAAGTCCTTCTACGACTCGAGTTGGTATTGAGCAGTTTATCCCTTTAGTCTATACATTATTAAGTAGTTAAATGGTTAATTGCATTGATTAGTTGTGTTTATATCCGCTGCTTCACTATATCAGTGACGATCCATGTGATCCGTACTTCCTTGGGAAGTCGGGTCGTCATAAAGTGGTATCAGAGCACTTGTTCGCTCGAACCCCAGAAACCCTTTCCTGAATCTCGAGTTGAAAGTCGAGTCTAGAAATTGTTTAGGTTTGATCACATCGACCGCACTCCATCGTCGTCCTGCTCAACGAGGAAGAAGGTAACTGTTTCAACTAAAGGTTGTTTTGAAATGATTGAAGTATATGAAATGTGAATTGGAATTTCAATATTGCCTTGTTGGGAAATTGAAAAATATTTGGAAAATGGAAATTTTTGAAATTGAAAAGTTGTTTCAATCGACTAGTCATTAGCTCGAATGATAGTTACAAGCTTTAGGAGCTTGGTAAGTGAGTAAATGAGAATGCTTGATTATCGCACAAGGTGTCGCGATTTGTGTTTGTCACAGGCGAAGCATGATAGAAGCATGATACAAATGAGTATGTTTCCCATGAGAACATGACTCTCCAAGACGCATGATCCCTTTGCCCGAACTTAGTATGAGAACATAAGTACCCCAATTGAACGAAATACTAAGAAAGAACGAGAACATAGAAATCTTAAGAATCACAACCGAACGGATTCGATGATGAGAACGCGATGAATCTACAATGACGAAGTCGATCGCTTAACCGGAAATTGCATCTTGTTATGAGTTCCAATCGCTTCACGTGAAGGAATTCCTAAAGTCATACGTGTCGCCTATCGTAACAATAATGAAATGAATCAAGTATAACTATAGGGAAGCATAAAAGGAAATAATGATTTGTAAGCACATAATGAGAACGGATACGATATGATCCTATAACGTGAATAGAAATAAGAAACCAAGACCGATAAGATAAGGTGACCACTTAGCCTTTACCAGAAGGCTAGGCCTCGATCGCTACTATACCCTAAGAAACCATACCGTCTCTTCCCGAGACCAAACCAAGAAAGTAATGCCATAAGGATTTGAGCATGAGGTCATGAAGAACGTAGATTGCTATAACCTTCTTTGTATAGATGTTTATGTGTACGCACCTTCTTCTAGATACACCGCTATGTTTACCATGTCCGACCATAGTGATACTTTCCTTTTCGATGGCTCGGATCGTGTTCACGACTAGACGCCCTCCGTCCTCTGGCCACCCCGAGGAGGTTATACGATCGCATCGCCCTACCGATGTGCCACGGAGACGACCTTGGCGAAGTTTTGGCGCACTTCACACGCCGCTGGATCGCAGACATGCCCGGTACATCGACATGACGGTGTACTCTACCGATCATGAGACCGCCATCCGATTCGCGTGGTTACGCCCGTGAAATATCGGCGACTACATTTACCGCGCCGAGAGCTGACCGGAGGCGGATCTCGCCTCGCTTTGCTAACCACTGAGCTATGTGTTCACGGTGCACGCGAGCTGCACCACGTGGACCGTATCTCCCACACGGAATACACTGGGCGTGACGAGATTCCGGAGTGGCTCCATCCAGAGGTGCCTCGCTTAGCGGTGATGGACGGTGTTCTTCTGGCGGCGCAGCAGGAGCATGTTCGAGGGGACCTTCCTGCCCCCGACACCACCTTCCGGCCCTACCACCGCAGATTCCACCCGGCATTCGCCCGCCCGACCATCACCGCCGGCCATGCCATGCCCATATCCACCTCCACCGGTTGGCCCCCACCGCCGGCCCGCCGCCACCTCCGCCCGAGCCTTTAGGCCACGCGTCGTAAGGACCGACGATCCACGTGGCGTAGCTACGATACATGGTGAGAGGACCGACGTTCGTCCCATGGTTGCCCTGCTGGATGATGCTTACGGCGAGGTCATGCCCGAGATCCGCCGAGACCTAGCTGCTATGGAGGAAGCTGTGGTCGCTAGAGACCGAGAGCCTGTCCCCGTGCCCGACGCCAAGAGGAGGACCGGATAAGATGGGAGAAGGACCCCGAGGAAGACCCGGAGGAGGATCCGATGAGGACCCCGAGGAAGACCCTGAGGAAGACCCCGAGAGCGATATATCACCGATGACGAGATGGAGGGTGGACGGCCCCATGCTTCCCGCCCCGACTCCGATACATGGAGCCCGATCTACACCCCGGGCACTATAGATCTAGTTCTTAGGACTAGATTATCTTTTGTCTATATACTCATATCTTTTGATGCATGCGAGACGATTTAGTCGTTCCGACATGAACCCTATTTTGATGACCACGGTAGCGTGTTGATTTTTTGTACGACCGTGACGAGGTACACTGAGTGATGCCGGTATTTGTTTTGGGCATCATACTGCACGGTATTTTGTAAAGTTTAAAATGTCATGAAAGTCCTCGTAGAGGCAATTGATATGACATGATGATATCTCTTCGAGAGCCTTTTGTTTTAATATGGTGTTATGTGGTATTCAATGTTGTTTTAAATTTTTACTACGTATATAAATACCAAGTTGATATATATATAGATACATTAACCCCGATGGATGGTATAAGACGAGATCTAATTTCGTGTGTTTATGAAGGATAGGATGCCGCCGAGAAGGAGGAATCGTGCGATAACACCGGAAAGAGAGGCCACACCACCACCACCACCACCACCACAGGCGAGATGGATCGAGGAACTGTTCCTCAAGCAAAACCCGCCCACCTTCAACGGGACCGGAATCCTGTGGACATCGAGCTCGTGGATTCAAGGCCCGAGCGAATCTTCAATTTCTCCATCGCACATCACAGAACGCTTGTCATGCGTTGCCTTCCAGATGACTGGCGCCGCCGACTTTTGGTGGGAGGCGAAGAGAAAAACCCCGAAGAGGAAGAACTGGAAAGTTTCTCCTCGGAGGAATTCAAAGAGGAAGTGTACGAGAAGTACATTCCTAAGAGTTACCGGAAGAGAAAGGAGCACGAGTTTTACAACTTGCGAGGAAGACCACGGTCACCGACACGACTGCGCTCGTGAAATGTCACGGTATGCACCTCGGTGGTCGACACCGACGAGAAGAGGATCGAGAAATTTCGGCGGACTCGCCATGAGATCGGTGTCGTTGGCTGGTCACGAGATCCGACTTACGCGAGGCCCTCGGTCCGGCATCGACATCGAGGCCGCATCGCTCAAGATAGAGTCATCACACGCATCCCCGACTCACCAAGGAGATCGCGGGAAGAGGAAGTGGGAAGGACCCCACCAAGGGCAAGGATCTAACACCAGCCAGCCGGCTGTAAGGCCGTGGCAGGAACAACGTGCCATCCGGCACGAACAAGAAACAACGCGCCATCCGGCACGGCAAGGAAATGGACGACTATGGTAATCTGCGCTGGGGAAACCAGAGGTTCATACGACCCCTGTGTGCCCAAGGTGTCACATGAGTCATAAAGGCGGCGATTCACCAATGATGGATGCTTGAGTGCGCGCCATAAGGGCCACTTTCAGAGACCGCCTCGAATACGCCATGGAAACGGTCACCTAATGTACCAAACCAAGCCCAACCATCCGGGCTATTCAAGCCCAACTGCTCCAACAACAGCCCCGGTCCAAGATTATCACCAAACCGACGGCCATACCAACCACGGCGGTAATGGTAAAGAATAATGGCGGCAACCGCAGAAGAATACCGCCACCTCAACAACAACAACAAAGAAGAAAAGCTACAAACCGAATAAAGAAGCAAAGAATACCAAAGAACAACGGCCGCCTCAAAGAAGCGAGGGCCTCACGCCTCAACCAGGAAAGAGACTTCCCGCAAGAGCCGCCAAGGAACCAAGGAAACTTGGCAGGTATGGGAATACTCCTCCAAATGCCCGTTATCCTACCGTTTGATACTGGCGCCTCGCATTTCTTTATTGCTGAAGCATGCGTAGAGAACTTAGGATTAGACCCTAAATGCGCTGAACAAATTATGAGAATTTCTTCCCCAGTAGGAGGCATAAGAACGGTAACCCACATATGCTCGAACCCAGAACTTGGACTAGGCTCACTTAAGGTCATGACAGATAACCTTCATGTCATTCCTATGACGGATGTGGACATAATCCTAGGAATGGATTGGTTAACCGAACATAGTGCGACCATCCCGTAATGAAAGAAAAATTTCTTTCCAACACCCCGAGAGAGGAATCTACCGACTTTCACGGATCAACATGGGAGGAGAGTTCCAATTATATCCGCACTACAAGCAAGGACGTTCTTCGAACAAGACCGAGAACCATGCCTACCTCGTCTACCTCCAAGAAGAAGATCGAACGAGAGGAGGATAGAAGATGTTCCGATCGTGAAGGAGTATCCCGATGTGTTTCCGCATTTAACCACCGGGATTACCACCAAACCGATGATCGAGTTCACGATCGACCTCGAACCGTGTTACGCCTGGTGTCAAAAGCTCCATACCGGATGGCACCAAAAGAGCTTGAGGAATTGAAGATCCAACCGCAAGAACTCTTCGAGTTAGGATTCATTAGACCCATTGTGTCTTCATGGGAGCACTGTCCTTTTCGTGAAAAGAAGGATGGTACATTGAGGATGTGATCGACTATTGAGAGTTAAACAAGATAACCCTCAAGAATAAGTATCCATCGCCCGAATTGATGATCCGCTTGATCAACTTAAAGGAGCAGAGTCTTTTCAAAGATAGATCTAAAGTCGGATATCACCAATTGAGGATTAGACGGAGGATGTACCTAAAACGGCTTTCCGCATAAGGTATGGTCATTTCAATTCATCGTGATGCCCTTCGACTTACAAATGCCCCGACAAGATTTATGGATATTATGAATGCGGTGTTCCACCCATACCTAGAAAAATTGCCTTAGTGTTCATAGACGATATCCTAATATACTCTAAGAATAACCAAGAACACAAAGTGTCACGACCCCACTCCGGACCAACCCGACCTGAGGGCTACTAATACTAGGAGTAGTATTTTAGGGGTTACATGGATAAAATAGAGATGCATAAAATAAACCAACATGCTTGAATGTAATATGAGATGATGTCATAATGTTTTTGAAAAGGTTTAGCCATCGGACCCCAAAACTCGCCTCGATCCGATGTACCTCGATAGTTTGTAAACATAAGGCATAAATAAAGGAGTTCGAGTATAGCAATGAAAGTGTGTGAATACATATATGACAATATGCATTCAAGGTATAACCCACAAATTCAAGTAAATCGGTCAAGGACACCGGACTCTCAACACATTCCCCATCATCACTATCGAAGCTCAACTCGCACATTTAAAACAAACATGCGCAGGCTAAGTACAAGAAATTGCACTCGGTGGACTTATGCCGAAAACATTTGATAATATTTGGATTACGCTAATATCGAGTAAGTCATGAGGGTTTTAGTTAAAAGGCCTCGGCTTACTAAAATCATTCGGTTCAGAAAGTAGTCGCCAAGCATTTTCGTGTGTATGGTCCGTATCTCATAATCACAATACATAATAATAATAAATAATAAACGCCGAGAGGAGGCCTCCCATCTACGACGCCGTGACCGCCGTAATCCCGCACAAAGACACAAATACCGCAAGCATATGTTAACACAACAGATAGTTCCAACCTTCACGCCAATCCTAGCTGTGCATTTATCATCCGGCACAGACCCGACATTTAAAAGGTTGGGTGCTACCACAACAATGATATAATAGTTCCAACCATCTCCACAGCCCTACCGGGCATAACAGATATAGATCCATACATAAAACGAAATATTTTCGCGTGTAATGCAAGAAACATTTGTTAAACAACAGTAGGATAAGGTCAGAATAAACTCATTTGAAATAACAAGAAAGTCACGCTTTAGTGGGGTAAGAAAAGGCCCACATTTTAAAGATAAGAAGCCCACCGACTATGGTTGTAAAAGTCCCAGTTCGATCAGACGTCAAAATCCCGTCACGCGTTTGCGCCCACACCTTTACGAAAAAACGAGGCTTTAGTACGCCGCCAAGTCTCGAGACTTCCAAAAGCTAAGATAAACTTCGATATTTCATATCGATGTAGACTGAATTCCTTAGTGAATTCAATACGCCTCTAACACGTATATAATCAATTGTTCTCGCCTCGAGATACGCTCAACGATAAGCACGTTTTCGATATATGGATTTCATTTGTGAAATCTTTTCTTACTAATGAGGTATCATACTCAATTAGTATATCTTACGCGCATCGACGTATTTATAAATCGTAATATCGCACGCTTGACTTAAAAGTCAACGAAGTCAACATCGGTCAACAAAGTCAACGATTTTGACTTTTAAATAAGTAATTTCACTATTTTGTTTTATAAATCGAATTTGATCGATTTGAAAACGAAAGTCCTATTTTCGATTTATCTCGTAATTCGAGGACTTATAAATATTTTCGCATTAAATAAACTTTTATAAATAAAAAGCGATTTTGGTTTTTAAAACGTTATAAAATGAACGCTCGCCTCAAACATAGCAATCTATGTTTATAAAATTTTGTAAAATTTAAATCTGTCCAGAATATTAATTTAGTAAATATTTTATTAATAAACTGATTTAAAAGGATTTAAAATCCTTATTAATTATCGAAAACTCGATAATTAATAAAAAAATGTCAAATGACTTTTGAAAAAATTTCTAAATTAATATAGTGCATTATTATACACTATGGTCCAGAATATGAATTTATAAAATTCATATGATATTATTTGCTATTTATTTATATATATACATATATACATTTACTGTAATTTCAATAATTAGGAATAATTATCCAAAATTCCCAAAATTGATATATACCTAGTATAATATCCCAACATCAATATACATCACCAATATAACCTATAGTTTACCATAACCATTCATTTAATAATATATAGCAATTATTCACGGCATTAACTTGATAATTACCGAATAATTAGCAAATAATTTCTAAAAATTCTAAATAAATTCCAACATCATTAAAAATTATATTATAACATTGTAACATCATAACATCAACCAAGAACATTTGAATCATCACCATATGGAGCTCAATAGCTCTCGGCTTTTTCGATTCAATATGTTATTTGATTTTCAAAAATTCCAACAATTATATACTATGTTTATACACTATAGTATACTAATATAACATCATAATATTTATCAAAACTAATTAAATCATCACCTTCAAGAGCACAAAGCTCACGGCTTATTTGATTTAAAATAGTAATTGATTTCCAAAAATTCTAATAATTTCACACAATGCATAAATAATATACTAAAGCATTAAAACACCATTGCATGTTCAAAAATAAAATCATACACCAACCTATACTACTATAGTGCTCACGGTAATAACAAGAAAAATAGCAAGGGATTTCCAAAAATTCTAATCAATTCATAGAACATATAATCAAGGTTCTAAAGCATTAATATGTCATTACATGCTTGAAATAAAAATTATACATTAAGGTACATACATATATTGTTCACGGTATTCATGAGAAATCAAGCTAGGGTTTTCCAAAAATTGTTAAATCAACACCATAGTCTTAAATCACATCATAGATCAATAATACATGCTTAAAACATACTAGGAAGCATTCGGTCTTTATCCAACATTTTGTACCATTTTCGAAAATTATTCCTAACACATACCATGGTTCGAAAATTATATATATACATGCTAAATCCTTACAAACATGTTATATATGATAACCTATGTTCATTTCAACATATATGCTCATAGTTTGAAAATAAAAATACATCAAGAACAATATTCATCCATAAGAACATTTAAAATATATAGTCATACATATAAAACTCGAACACATACTCATACATGCATAATATTTTCGAACACACCTACATATAAATATAGGACATGCTCTCGGTTTTCTTGGACAATAGGGAAGAAGAATCGAACTATGGGCCATGTATTACCTTAGGAATGGTGTTGAATCACAAGGACAATGCTAGGTATCAACCTTGGTGAAGGAATGAAGGAGAGAATAGAAGAGAAAAATTTTAGAAATGAGAGGAGTTGCTCTCGGTTTTGGGCAGAAAATGGAGAGGAAGAAGTGTGTTGTGTGTGTTCAAAACGGGTTGAGAGTGTATAATGAGAGTGGGGTGAAGGGAAGAGTCTCACCTATTATCTCTCTCTCTCTCTCGATTTTGGCTAAGATTGGGGCAAAATCTCAGCCCTTGGGAGTTGAATATGTGATGATTGAAGAGTGTTAAGTGAGCTCTTCATGATGGCCAATTTAAAAAGAAATCCCATGCTTGTTGGGTAATAATGGGCGCACGATAGGAGGGTTTAGGGGCTGATTTTATTTTTTGTTGCACATAATACATTGTATTAATCATAGTATAGGTCATAGATATATAATACAAGTCATAAAATAATTAAACCACAATATATGCACATTTCAAATTAGAAAATAAAATGAGAAAAATAGATTAAAATATAAATTACACCTATTATTGAAACTCATGTAGTTTTCGATCATATATATCATAATATATGATTTAGATATTAAATAGCATAGGATAAAATTATTACACATTTTATGCAATAAAACCCTAATTTGAAAATAGGTTTCAAATTTTATAAAATCGAAACCCTCGATTTTATGGTTAAAATCTGATTTAATGCTTAATAATATCCATATATATCATATTATAAAGTTTAGATACCATATGATAATTTAATGGTATTATTTCATGTGATAAAACCCTAATTTACAAGTTTAGGTTTTCAAAATTAGTATTCAAAATATCGAGTTTAAAAGCTAAAATTTGATTTTAATATTTATTAATATTTTAATTACATAAAATAATAATAGGAAATTAATTATTATAATTTCCGAGCATTAAACTCATTTTTCAAAACGCCTCAGACGTTAACGCTCAAAACGCCTCAAACGCTCAAAACGACTCATCTCAAAATGGTCGAGTAAGTTCATACTTACTAAATAAACATATTCCTTTTAATAAAGGAATTAAGATGGAAATTAATTCCAAGCTTCACCGATCGTAAAATTTCATGAAAAGTCGACGCTCGATACGCTGTTTGACGTTAAAATATATCGACTAATCATTTCGTAATATTTCAATCCTTAAATTCACAATCCTTAGTGAATTATAAAAGGAATTGTTATTATCGATATCGTATCGAAATCACAAGATTCGATGTCGTAAAAGATAATATACGGTAAAACCCTAATTACGGGTTTAGAAAACCGTAATCGATATTCGCTTTTCGAATATTACATTCCACCCTTACAAAAAATTTCGTCCCAAATTTGTATACCTCTAGAAAAAAATAGATCGGGTATTTTTCCTCATCGCTTCTTGAGCTCCCACGCGGCTTCTTCTCGTTCGTGGTGTCTCCACAAAGACTTTGACTAACTAATCGACTTGCTCAGTAGTTGTCGAACTTTGTGGTCAAGTATGGCGCGGGTTCTTCCTTATAGCTCATGTCCGCTCGAGGATCACGCCGCCTTGGTGAATCACGTGCTTTGGGTCGTGAACGATTTTCGTAGTTGTGAGACGTGAAAACATTATGGACATTCCCAGGTTTGGCGGAAGAGCCAACCTATAAGCCATCGGACCTATCCTCTCTAGATTTCATAAGGTCCTATGAAACGGGTCTAAGCTTTCCTTTCGTGCCAAACCCGACAATCCCTTTCGATGGAGAGACTTTAAGAAATACTTTGTCTCCATCCTCAAACTATAGCTCGGATCACGCCGATCGTCAGTAAGATTTCTCCGTCTCCGAGCCTCTTTATCCTCATCCTAATTTGTCGAACGATTTCGATCATTTCGCTCACCGCATCGTGCCCTATGACTTTTCTCTCACCGACTTCATCCCAATAAAGTGGTGATCTACACTTCGCCATACAAGGCTTCAGATGGGCCATGCCGATCATCGCTGATAGTCGTTGTTGTAAGCAAATTCAATCGAGGTAAAATATCTTCCCATTTTGCACCTCGATCCAAAATTACGGTTCTAAGCATATCTTCTAGCGCTTGATCGTTCTCTCCGATCGTCCATCGGTTTGTGGGTGGAATGTCAGATCAAGTTTAATCTGCACTCAGCTCTCTCGCAAGCTAATCCAAAACTGGATGTGAACTTGGAGTCTCGATCGAGGTAATAGATTTTCGCACTCCATGTAGTCGCACAATTTCCTTAACGTACAGCTGGGCCAACTTATCGGATCCATAAGTGCTTTGAATAGGTAGAAAGTGAGCACTTTTGGTAAGTCTATCCACAATTACCCATATGGCGGTGTTTCCTCTTCTCGATTTGGGTAAGCTTGTAACGAAATCCATCGTTATATCGTCCCACTTCCATTCGGGGATTTCCAACGGTTGTAACTTCCCGTAGGGACGTTGGTGTAGTGCCTTCACTTGTTGACAAACAAGACAACGTTCTACGAAAGAAGCTATGTCTCGTTTCATGCCTTCCCACCAAAATTTTTCCTTCAGGTCTTGGTACATCTTAGATCGCTCGGTGGGCGGTGTAGGCGATCGTGAGCCTCACTCATGATTTCATTCTCAAGCTCGCGCCGTCAGAACGCATATCCTACCTTCAAACAATAAGGCGTTATCCCGCCTTGAAATTCTTCAATCCTTCGCACCTTAGTCTTTCTCGGATCCTTTCCAACTTTTCCTCCATCCTTTGTCTCTCGACAATTCTTTTTATTAGATCGATGTCGTGTGAGTGTAGCGACACACTCACAATTGTCTTGGGTGGTTCAACCAGCTCAATCTCCATCCTACCAAACTCTTCAACGAGTTTTTCCTCAGATAAAGAGACATCCTAACTCGGTATGGCTCTTACGACTCAAGCGCCGCCACTACATTCGCTTTGCCGGGTGATAGTTAATACCACATCGTAATCTTTACTAATTCTAGCCATCATCTCTCTGTCTCATATTCAAATCTCGTTGTTCAAGAAGTACTTCAAACTTTTGTGGTCCGTGAAGATCTCACATCTCACACCATAGAGATGGTGTCTCCAAATTTTAGGGCATGAACCATACCGCTAATTCCAAATCGTGGGTTGGGGTAGTTCACTCTGGGTCCGAGTTGTCGGGATGCATAAGCTATCACTTTTCCTTCTTGCATCAAAACACAACCCAACCCAGCCTTAGATGCGTCGGTATAGACCACATACCCTTGTCCGCTCGATTGCTAGAACCGTGCATCGGTCAATTTTTCTTTGAGTATTTGGAAACTCATCTCGCACTCATCCGTCCATTTGAACTTGATTCCTTCCAAGTAGTCGGGTTATCGGCCTTGCAATTTTGGAGAACCTTCGATAAATCTCCTATAGTAGCCCACTAATCCTAGGAAACTTCTAACTCGTGTCGAGTCTTTGGTGATTTCCATTCTTGCACGGCCTCTACCTTGGTCGGATCTACTTTTACACCTTCAAGCAGACACGATGTGTCCAAGGAACATAACTTCCTTCATTAAAACTCACATTTGCTAAACTTAGCAAAGAGTCTTTCATTCTCAAGGTTTGCAAAACCGTTTTAGATGTTCCTTATGCTCCTCTTCATTCTTTGAATAAATAAGGATGTCATCTATGAAGACCAACACAAATTTATCCAAAATGGATGAAATACTGCTCATGAGGTCCATGAATACGGCTGGTGCATTGGTTAATCCGAATGGCATAACTATGAACTCGTAGTGGCCATATCGGTTCGAATGCGCCTTAGGTACATCCTCGCACCGTATTTTCACCGATGGTATCCCGACTTAAGATCAATTTTAGAGAATACACCCGCCTCGCAATTGATCAAACGGGTCATCAATTCTGGGTAAAGGGTATTTGTTCTTTAGTGTCATCTTGTTTAGCTCCCTATAATCGATGCACATCCTCAAAGAACCATCCTTCTTCTTAACAAATGTAACAAAGCGCCCCACGGTGAAACGCTCGCCTAATGAATCCTAGATCCAAAAGCTCGATTTGGATTTTCACTCTTCTAGCTCCTTTGGGGCCATCCTATAGGGCGCCGACACCGGGCTGATCCGGCCCAAGTCGATGGTAAACTCTAGTTGTTCATCGTGAGGCGCCCTGGTAGATTCTCGAAATACGCCGAAAATTCTTGGACGACTTCGATGTCTTCTACCCGTGCTTCGGGTTTATCTTCTTCGTTCAAATAAACAAGGAATGCATGGCATCCCTTCTGGTTCATCATCCTCCTAGCTTGTAGTGCCGATACTATCGGACTCTTCTTCCCATGTCGATCCCGTGAAATCACAGAGCTTCTTATCCGTGAAAGTGAAACGAAATTTTCCTTTCCTTACAGAGAATCGTGGAATGATTCTTAGCTAACCATCCATTCCTAGGATTATGTCTACATCATCCATGGGTATTATGTTTAGATCGCTAGCCGTAACCTTAAGTGATCCTAAAGTCAACTCTAGGTTCGAGCAAAAGTGTGTAATACCATAATCCCTCCTATAGGCGATGAGATTCTCATATCCGGCTCGACCTTTCGCACCTAAGGCCCAACATTTCACGCATGATTTTACAATAAAAGAATGCGAAGCACCAGATCGAACAATACTATAACGTGTAGGTTGAGTAGAACTCCCATACCGCCAAGTTTCCTGGTTTTGTTCGCTCGCCTTCTATGCAGGCGTAGGCTCGCCCGAGCCGGCCGAGGCCGACGGGCGCTGGTCCCGCTGATTCGGGCGATCGCTGGCTCGCCTGTCGCCGCCGCTGGTGTTGGCGCGGTGGTTGCCGCTTTGTTGTTGCGGTGGTTGCTGCCACTGCTGTTGAGGATTTGTTCCGCGCCGCCGCCATTGTTGCGGCTGTTGGAGTTGTTGTTGAGGCTGGGGTTGTTGCCACCGAGTTGGGGGGTTTGGAACCGCATGCGCGGCCGGGTTGAAGTCAGATAGCCCTTAGTGGTCGAGCATCGCCCGGTTGGTTCGGCATTATATCCGAACGTGACACCGGGCAATTGTTGGCGAATGCCCGCTTGCCCCGCACTTGTAACAACTTATCACGTTTTCCGTGCACACACCCTTGTGTGCTCTATGGCATCTAGGCATTGAGGTGCCTCGATCGCTCCTTGTGGTCCCTCGCCGGTGGAGCATAAGTCGCTTCTTCCAGCCTGTCCCCGCCGCACCGTGTTTCGCCACGCGCGCTTGTGACTTGCTTCTCCATAGTTTCCGCGGTTGTTATTCCCGCGGTTGGGCTCCCAGTTCCCTTTTCCTTTGTCCGAATTATCGTGTGCCTGAGACGACATTGACTTATTCTCGGTCATGGCCGCCTCAATATCCAAAGCTCGTGTGAGAGCTTCATTGTATGATAGGTCTCCGTGGCTGGCAAGAGACATGCGTATCTCCATTCTTAGCCCTGACCTGAACTTTTCCGACATTTTCAAGTCGGTGTCCACCAGTTCCGGTGCATATCTCGACATTTCGCGAAGGTGCGATCATAGTCGATTCTGCATATCCTTTTTTGCTTTAGCAGAAAAATTCGCCCTTCTTTCTCTTATAGCTCTTAGGGATGTACTTCATACAGCTCCCTCTGAAATCCTCCCACGAGAATTCCTCAAGCGCTCAAATTAAAAGTCTTCTTCCGCCTCCCACCGAAGTCACTGGTCCGATCGGTGGAAGGTAACACACGACATCCTTTCTCGTGCCGAGCACCTTAAGAAAGTAAAACTGCTCAATGGCTCTAACCCATTGTTCGGCTTCTTCCGGCTCCCCTTTCGTTAAAAACAGGAGGTTTTGCCTCGAAATAGTTCTTCGATCCCGCGATCGGGTTGAGGTAGAGGCGGTGGTTGGGGATTATCTCTTGTTCTTGCTCGGGATTCTACCCTCCCTCAGTCTTCCTCGACCTCCGGGTTCTCTTTCGGTTTCTTTCTGAGGCATTCTCGCTATATAAAACATATCATCGTTAAATACTAAACGCTTACAACTTACAACATAAGGTTTCATAGCTTCTTCTTAAAGCGATATCAAAATAAAACAACTCATCCATAATATAGACAATTGTCACCAAAAGCCCCACTGGGTCAAAAATATATGTAGATAGATAACCAAGGTTTGTCAAAACAAGATGTCCAACATCGAGAATCATAGGAAAAGAAATTGAAGGTTTCGCCCACACGGCCTAAAAAGAAAAAAAATCCGAGTTCTAGAACCATGGTACCGAAATAAAAGGAAAAGCTAGCACACATGCTAGTCATAACAAAACAAATTCTAATTAAAACATCGCCTAATGTCTTCACGAGTTTCCTTCCTACTCGCGCCTTCCTCGTGGTCTTCCTCCTCTTGAGTCATCTTCCCATCCGAATCGCCCTCACGAGGTCGCACTGGATGGTCCCGCACCTGGCTTCCATCATCGGTATGTCGCGCGTGGGTCCGGGTTATCCGCCGCATAAGTCGTAGTTGTGGTGGATCGGGCCGTAGCATACCGGTCGGGTCATATCCGTGGAAGGCATCTCGATACTCTCATCCGCTACCGTCCGCGGAAGGGCTCTTCGCCTTGGTGGTGGTGGATCGGACGCAGTGGTAGGGGCGGTAGCGGCGACGATCGGGTGTCCAAAACCGCCGGTGGCAAGACGGGCTCTCCCAAGGCTCTGGGGCGGCCGCCCTATCTACCTCATACATCCCGCCTCGCCCATCCGCATGCAGGGTATCACCGATCAACCTGCCTAGGAACCTCAAGGTACAGCCACTCGCGACTCGTCACGCCAAGTGTACTCCGTGGAGGAGATAGGTCCCATAGGTGCGTCTCAGATATCAGACACGTAAGTCGTGACTCACGAACTCAGGCGATCCTCAATCAAATCATAACCTCGGGATGCGATAGATGTAGTCTCCGATACCTCTCGTGCATAACCATCCTGTACAAGGGAGTATAGCTAGAGTCTCTTGATGCCATCGTAGTCGGTTGCGCCATAGGCTCGGGCGTTCCTCCACAACCAAGGTAGTACGCCGTAAACTCGCCTAGGTCTTCCCGCAGCACATCCAACATTCCCTATAGGTGCGCATCAGCTCCTCGGGTGGGGCATGAGGTCCTACCTCCTCCTAGCGATATAGCGATCTCCTCCATCCGCCACGATTAAAACTAACGTAAGTCAACTATCGTTATCTCAAAATGTAAAGGATAGCATAACGAGAAGCAACTAGGCTAGAACTAAACAATTCTATAAGGTAGGCAACATCATAATGTACAATACATACCACAACTTACCTTCTTAGTCTTACCCAAACGTATACATATAAGCTAATGATATCTTAATATACGCTACGAGATCCTTATCTTATTTCAACCACTTAAGCTAGAGTTCAACAGACTCTATCGTATTCTGGAGACAGAATTTGGGATTCTGTTCTTCATAACAAATTAATATCAGTGCGTTAGGAGTACGTAGGTGAAAACCATGCATAAATCGGAGTCCTAACGAGAGAGATCTAGCTAAAACAAATTTACTGCGCAGTGCAGGAAATTTGCGCGATCGTACAAAAATGTCAATCGAGACGTACGTCGACGTAATACGTCTTCCATATTTGGGTCCTTAAGTCGAGGCTGAACATTCTGAAGCTGTAAGTGACGTCCATGTCGTGATTCGTGTTGCTGCTCACTCGGGTTGAAGTGATGATGGAGTGCCGACATCATTCAGCTTAAAGGTTGAGGTCGTCCTCGTTCATCCTTCTCGCTCGTCTTTCGTCGTCCGTGCTCAAGGGTATCGTCACTTTCATTCTTCCTATCGTTCTTTTGTTCGCATAAGGGAAAGAAGTTCGGTCTTCTATGTTCTTTCACGATACGTGAGCATGCTCCTTAGAGTCTAAGTTCGTCTCATGATAACATATCGTTCATCATAAATAAAATTTTGAAAGTTGGAAAGTAAAGTCTTATTTGAAAACTTTGGAAATATGATTTCAAAAAGACGATCATGATCAACTCATATACATATTCAAAAATGGATTCGTTCGTTCTATGTTGATCATTCAACTCGATACTACCATACACTTCCATCTCAATACTTGAGCACTTGTATTAAAAAAAAAATTTGGAAAAAATTTTCTTGCTCAACTTCAAAAATTTTCATAATAATAAAATTTCTCAAAAGTTCTTCTAACTTGCTCATCATGTAGAAATTTTCCATTTCATGAGTTTGAGAAAGAAATGCAGTTACCTTTTTCCCGGTTGAGCTCGATGTGATGGAGTGTTGAGAGGAGTCAGTAGATTTCTAGAAGTCCAAAGGACTCGATCTAGACTTAAAATAAAAGGATTGGGTTTACAAAGAGCAAAAGCGCCTCGATACCACTGTGTCGTGACCCACTCCCGACCAACCCGACCTGGAGGGCTACTAATACTAGGAGTAGTATTTTAGGGTTACATGGATAAAATAGAGATGCATAAAATAAACTAACATGCTCGAATGTAATATGAGATGATGTCATAATGTTTTTGAAAGGTTTAGCCATCGGACCCCAAAACACGGCCCGATCCGATGTACCTCGATAGTTTGTAAACATAAGGCATAAATAAAGGAGTTCGTAGTATAACAATGAAAGTGTGTGAATACATATATGACGATATGCATTCAAGGTATAACCCACAAATTCAAGTAAATCGGTCGAGGACACCGACCTCAACACATTCCCCATCATCACCATCGAAGCTCAACCGCACATTTAAAACAAACATGCGTGGCTAAGCACAAGAAATTGCACTCGGTGGACTTATGCCGAAAACATTTGATAATATTTGGATTACGCCAATATCGAGTAAGTCACAAGGGTTTTAGTTAAAAGGCCTCAGGCTTACTAAAATCATTTCATCAGAAAAGTAGCTCGCCAAGCATTTTCGTGTGTATGGTCCGTATCTCATAGTCACAATACATAATAATAATAAATAATAAACGCCGAGAGGAAGGCCTCCCATCTACGACGCCGTGACCGGCCGTAATCCCGCACAAAGACACAAATACTGCAAGCATATGTTAACACAACAGATAGTTCCAACCTTCACGCCAATCCTAGCTGTGCATTTATCATCCGCACAGACCCGACATTTAAAAGGTTGGGTGCTACCACAACAATGATATAATAGTTCCAACTATCTCCACAGCCCTACCCGGCATAACAGATGGGATCCATACACAAAACGAAATATTTTCGCGTGTAATGCAAGAAACATTTGTTAAACAACAGTAGGATAAGTGTCAGAATAAACTCATTTGAAATAACAAGAAGTCACGTTTTAGTGGGGTAAGAAAAGGCCCACATTTTAAAGATAAGAAGCCCACCGACTATGGTTCGTTGTAAAAGTCCCAGTTCGATCGACGTCAAAATCCCGTCACGCGTTTAAGGCCCACACCTTTACGAAAAAGCGAGGCTTTAGTACGCCGCTCAAGTCTCGAGACTTCCAAAGCTAAGATAAACTTCGATATTTCATATCGATGTAGACCGAATTCCTTAGTGAATTCAATACGCCTCTAACACGATATAATCAATTATTCTCGCTCGAGATACGCTCAACGATAAGCACGCTTTTCGATATATGGATTTCATTTGTGAAATCTTTTCTTACTAATGAGGTATCATACTCAATTAGTATATCTTACGCCGCATCGACGATTTATAAATCGTAATATCGCACGCTTGACTTAAAAAGTCAACGAAGTCAACACCGGTCAACAAAGTCAACGATTTTGACTTTTAAATAGTAATTTTACTATTTTGTTTTATAAATCGAATTTGATCGATTTGAAAACGTAAAGTCCTATTTTTGATTTATCTCGTAATTCGAGGACTTATAAATATTTTTGCATTAAATAAACTTTTTTATAAATAAAAAGCGTATTTTGGTTTTTAAAACGTTATAAAATGAACGTTCGTCTCAAACATAGCAATCTATGTTTATAAAATTTTGTAAAATTTAAATCTGTCCAGAATATTAATTTAGTAAATATTTTATTAATAAACTGATTTAAAAAGGATTTAAAATCCTTATTAATTATCGAAAACTCGATAATTAATAAAAAAATGTCAAATGACTTTTGAAAAAATTTCTAAATTAATATAGTGCATTATTATACACTATGGTCCAGAATATGAATTTATAAAATTCATATGATATTATTTGCTATTTATTTATATATATACATATATACATTTACGGTAATTTCAATAATTAGGGAATAATTATCCAAAAATTCCCAAAATTGATATATACCTAGTATAATATCCCAACATCAATATACATCACCAATATAACCTATAGTTTACCATAACCATTCATTTAATAATATATAGCAATTATTCACGGCATTAACTTGATAATTACCGAATAATTAGCAAATAATTTCTAAAAATTCTAAATAAATTCCAACATCATTAAAAATTATATTATAACATTGTAACATCATAACATCAACCAAGAACATTTGAATCATCACCATATGGAGCTCAATAGCTCTCGGCTTCTTTGATTCAATATGTTATTTGATTTTCAAAAATTCTAACAATTATATACTATGTTTATACACTATAGTATACTAATATAACATCATAATATTTATCAAAACTAATTAAATCATCACCTTCAAGAGCACAAAGCTCACGGCTTATTTGATTTAAAATAGTAATTGATTTCCAAAAATTCTAATAATTTCACACAATGCATAAATAATATACTAAAGCATTAAAACACCATTGCATGTTCAAAAATAAAATCATACACCAACCTATACTACTATAGTGCTCACGGTAATAACAAGAAAAATAGCAAGAGATTTCCAAAAATTCTAATCAATTCATAGAACATATAATCAAGGTTCTAAAGCATTAATATGTCATTACATGCTTGAAATAAAATTATACATTAAGGTACATACATATATTGTTCACTAGATTCATGAGAAATCAAGCTGTGGTTTTCCAAAATTGTTAAATCAACACCATAGTCTTAAATCACATCATAGATCAATAATACATGCTTAAAACATACTAGGAAGCATTCGGTCTTTATCCAACATTTTGTACCATTTTCGAAAATTATTCCTAACACATACCATGGTTCGAAAATTATATATATACATGCTAAATCCTTACAAACATGTTATATATGATAACCTATGTTCATTTCAACATATATGCTCATAAAAAATACATCAAGAACAATATTCATCCATAAGAACATTTAAAACATATATTCATACATATAAAACTCGAACACATACTCATACATGCATAATATTTTGAACATACCTACATATAAATATAGGACATGCTCTCGGTTTTCTTGGACAATAGGAAGAAGAATCGAACTATGGGCCATGTATTACCTTAGAATGGTGTTGAATCACAAGGACAATGCTAGGTATCAACCTTGGTGAAGGAATGAAGGAGAGAATAGAAGAGAAAATTTTAGAAATGAGAGGAGTTGCTCTCGGTTTGGGGCGAAAATGGAGAGGAAGAAGTGTGTTGTGTGTGTTCAAAATGGGTTGAGAGTGTATAATGAGAGTGTGGTGAAGGGAAGAGTCTCACCTATTATCTCTCTCTCTCTCGATTTTGGCTAAGATTGGGGCAAAATCTGCAGCCCTTGGGAGTTGAATATGTGATGATTGAAGAGTGTTAAGTGAGCTCTTCATGCATTGGCCAATTCAAAAAGAGAATCCCATGCTTGTTGGGTAATAATGGGCGACGCATAGGAGGGTTTAGGGGGCTTATTTTATTTTTTTGTTGCACATAATACATTGTATTAATCATAGTATAGGTCATAGATATATAATACAAGTCATAAAAATAATTAAACCACAATATATGCACATTTCGAAATTACCGAAAATAAAATGAGAAAAATAGGATTAAAAATATAAATTACACCTATTATTGAAACTCATGTAGTTTTCGATCATAT
Organism: Salvia rosmarinus; assembly: GCA_036937905.1. Classification (NCBI taxonomy): domain Eukaryota; kingdom Viridiplantae; phylum Streptophyta; class Magnoliopsida; order Lamiales; family Lamiaceae; genus Salvia; species Salvia rosmarinus. The sequence continues at coordinate 46,767,570 of CM072819.1, forward strand.
ATATCATAATATATGATTTAGATATTAAATAGCATAGGATAAAATTATTACACATTTTATGCAATAAAAACCCTAATTTCGAAAATAGGGTTTCAAATTTTATAAAAACTGAAACCCTCGATTTTTATGGTTAACAATCTGATTTAATGCTTAATAATATCCATATATATCATATTATAAATTTTAGATACCATATGATAATTTAATGGTATCATTTCATGTGATAAAACCCTAATTTACAAGTTTAGGGTTTTCGAAAATTAGTATTCGAAAATATCGAGTTTAAAAGCTAAAATTCGATTTTAATATTTATTAATACTGTAATTACATAAAATAATAATAGGAAATTAATTATTATAATTTCCCGAGCATTAAACTCATTTTTCAAAACGCGTCTCAGACGTTAACGCTCAAAACGCCTCAAAACGCTCAAAACGACTCATCTCAAAATGGTCGCAGAAGTTCATACTTACTAAATAAACATATGCCTTTTAATAAAGGAATTAAGATGGAAATTAATTCCAAGCTTCACCGCCGTAAAATTTCATGAAAAGTCGACGCTCGATACGCTTTGACGTTAAAATATATCGACGAATCATTTCGTAATATTTCAATCCTTAAATTCACAATCCTTAGTGAATTATAAAAAGGAATTCGTTAACGATATCATATCGAAATCACAAGATTCGATGTCGTAAAAAGATAATATACAAAAAACCCTAATTACGGGTTTAGAAAACCGTAATCGTATATTCGCTTTTCGAATATTACACAAAGAGCACTTGAGAACTGTGCTACAAACATTGAGGCAAGAGCAACTCTTCGCCAAGTTTAGCAAGTGTGAGTTTTGGTTAGGCGGTGACATTTTGGGTCACATTGTGTCCACCGGGAATCAAAGTAGACCCTCAAGATCGACATAGCTCGAGAATGGGAGTCACCAAAGAACCCGAATGAAATTTGAGTTTTTAGACCGGCCGGCTACTATCGAAGATTTATCAAGGATTCTCAACGATAGCCCGACCCATGACCCAACTTTTGAGAAAGGAATCAAGTACACCGACCGCCGAGGTGAGGCTAGTTTCAGAGATGAAGGAGTTATCGACGACAAAGACTGTGACTAGCAAGATGCGAGGCGGATAAAGAATACACAATCTACGGATGCTTCAAAGAATGGACTAGGTTGTGTACTAATGCAAGAAGGTAAGGTTATTGCACGCCAAGCGCAATTACGCCTACATGAGTTGAACTATCCTACGCACGACACGGAATTAGCGTGATGGTCGACATGCCTTAAAAATATGGAGGCATCACCTTTATGGAGTTAGATGTGAGATCTATAACGACCATAAGAGCACGAAATATTTCTTTGAGCGAAGGATCTTAACATGAGGCGTCGTAGATGGTTAGAACTAGTGAAAGATTACGACGTGGTATCAATTACCACCCATGCAAGGCTAATGTTGTAGCCGATGCCTTGAGTCGTAAATCCCATCCTAGTTTGGGATGTCTCCTCACCATGAGGAAATACTTATAAAAGAATTTCGGAGGATGGACATCGAAGTCGTGACCCGCTCTCGACGATAGAGGGTCAGATTGCAACATTGATTGCAATCCCGACTTAAGAGTCCGAATCTTAGAAGCTCGGAGGAAGAGCAAGAAGCTAGAGGAAATACGAGCTAAGATTAAGGACAATAACCACAAGAATTTTACTGTATAACAGATAATGTTTTGTTGTATGACGGAGAGTGTGCCCGTTCGATTTAAGAACTTCAGAGCGAAATCTTGAAGGAAGCCCATGAGACTTCTTATACAAGACACCCGGCAAAGACAAAATGTACCAAGACCTCAAAGAGAAATTTTGGTGGGATGGAATGAAGCGAGATGTGGCTTCATTTGTGGAACGTTGTTTGACGTACAACAAGTGAAAGCACTCCACCAACGACCGTATGGGACCTTACAACCGCTAGACATACCGGAATGGAAATGGGATGATATAGCCATGGACTTTGTTACCGGGCTACCCAAATCACAAAGGGGAATACCGCTATTTGGGTCATCATTGATCGACTGACCAAGAGCGCGCATTTCCTACCCATTCCAATAACACATGGGTCGATGATCAGCACAACAGTTATGCTCGAGAAGTTATCCGTCTACATGGAGTTCCAAAGATTATCACGTCGATAGAGATTCAAATTTACGCCCGTATTCGGATGAGTTTACAAAGCGAGGCTGGGACACGACTACATTTCAGTACCGCGTTCCATCCGCAGACGGACGGACAGTCCGAGAGGACCATTCAAACGTTGGAAGACATGCTGAGGACCGTTGTCCTCGATAGAGGAGAAAGTTGGGAACAAGTGTTACCACTTGTGGAATTCGCCTACAATAACAGCTACCAAGCGACTATTGGAATGGCCCCGTACGAAGCGCTTTACGGAAGGAAATGTCGGTCACCACTTTACTGGGATGAAGTGGGAGAAAGGAGAGTGTTAGGACCTGACTCTGTGGGAGAAATGATTGAGATCGTGCGACAGATCCGCCAACGGATCAAGGAGGCCCAGGACCGACAGAAGTCGTACGCCGACAAGCGTCGCACAGAGCTACATTTTGAAGAGGGAGACAAGGTCTTCTTGAAAATTTCTCCATCTAAAGGGATCGTGAGATTCGGAATCAAAGGGAAGTTGCGACCACGTTTCATAGGACCCTAGGAAATTTCGAGAGAATAGGACCGTGAACTTCAGGACTTGCATTGCCGCCAAGTTTTGGAAACGTGCACAATGTGTTCCACATTTCACAACTAAGAAAGTACATACATGATCCCAGCCATGTGATACCGTCGACAGATATTATCCTTGATGACAATATGAGTTACGTAGAACTGCCTACGGAAATCTTGGACCGACGTATCCAAAGGCTAATGAACAAGGAAATACCGCTAGTGAAAGTTCTATGGAGACACCATGGATAAGAAGAAGCAACCTGGGAGCTAGAATCAGCCATGAGGGAGAAATACCCAGATCTTTTCCAAGGTTAGCAAATTTCGGGACGAAATTTTTTTTAAGGGGGATGGTATGTAATAACCCGAAAAATTTAAAACTTTAATTGGTGATGCTTAGACCAATTATTTGTAGTAGTTAGACCTTAATTATGTTTAAGAAAACCAATGAAATGAATTAGAATCGATTCGGAGATCGAATATTAAAGAAATCAAAAACTGATAACTAGTCCTACCGGATTGGGGTTTTCTGAGTAGCCTGAACATAGAATGAAAGATCGAGAATGAATCTACACGAACGGATTTCATTTTTAGAATCCTCACACGAAAACATGTGAGAATGCAAAGAATGAGAATTTTCGGGCATACTTGCCCTGGCCGCCTTAAAACACTATTTACGAGCCTAACAACTTTCAGTCCGTGCTAATCGTAATAAATGGTGATAACAACAAAAATCATGAAGGAATAATTTATTATGAATTTAGAAATTATAAGAATCAATTTTGAAAGGAATTCTCAAGAACTTAACCGAACAAGGTAAAATATACCTGACAAACCCTAAATTGATCCGAACGACCAAACTCGAACCGAGGGTCTAAATCAATAAAATATGCTTTATAAGACTCAAATTATTTATGAAAGCTCAAAATATTCAATAGAATTTTGAATAAGCATATTTTTAATCGCCGAACTGCTTTTTCCGCGATAACTCTGGATTGACTTATCGGACGACGTCCGAACTCGTGAAAATTTTATGAACATTAAAATATGTCTTTTAAAGGCTATTTAATAAGATAGAACCTTAAGGTTCCGAGAAATTGATCGAAAGTGCGTTAAAACTTAAAGAGTCGGTATTAACATACCAAAACGGGTAATTTGACCAATCCACCTCCCAACTACCACCAAGACCACCCCAAAATGGGCAATGACAGCCATTAGGTCTGGATATCAGTAAGGGACGTTCAAGGTCAGACCTCATTCATCCTTTCACATTTTTCTCTCATTTTCAAATTCTCTCTACACTTTTCAAACTCCCAACACTAAATCCTCCCTCCCAACCTCTCCCACACTCAAATAATCCTTCTAAGACCATAAGAATGTATTATTCATCATCCTCTTACATCCTAATGGAGTGGAATTTTTATTTTGAATTTTTGGGTTTAAAAACCCTAGTTTGCTCCTCATTTATTTTCGTGACTTTAGAGCCTTCAAATGCTCTTAAGCCATGAATAAAAAATGCTTATAATAATGTTCTAATGATACTGTAAAAATTTCATAATTTTTGGAGCATGTTTATTTTTTTTCGATTTATGCTTTATTTATTTTAAATATGTTAAAGCATGATTTTGTGAATGTTATTTGATATTGTTACTTTCTAATGTGTTATAAGCATGTATAATAAATATCATGATTTTTTAGTAATTTTTGAATTTTTTTTTTTTTTTTGAGTAGCCGTGAGCTATTTGAATTTTTGTGGCTTTGATTTTAATTTTTTTTGTGAAAAATAGTTGAGATATGGTGTTTAATATATGATGTGAACATCATATATAAATCTTGGGATTTTTGAAATACATCTCCTATTTATTTTGAAATGACCGAATACTATATATATATATATATATATATATATATATATATATATATATATTGTTTGATTTTGGTTGAGGAAAATAGTTGAGATATGGTGTTTAGGGTATGATATGAACATCATACATTAACCTTGAATTTATTCAAACACCTCTCCTATTTTTTTCTAGAAGCTGTGGCTTTATATATATATATATATATATAGTTATTTATTTGATTTTTATTGTTGAAAATAATAGGATGTGTGATATTATGAATATTGGTTGATGATCAATGCTAATATTACATGTTATTGCATATTGTGAAAGATTGTAAATTTTTGAAAATGTATAAACATGTTCATGAGATTACCGAAATGTTTTAAGGATGCAAAGCATGGTTTTAAAATTTTAATGCATGATATGAGGTGATATTCCATGTTTAGTATATAGTATGAGCATGAAATAATTTTTGTGGAATTTATTGAACACCAAAGCTTGTTGATTTGAAATTGCCGAAAGTTTTAAGAATTTTAACATATGGTTTAAAATTTTACATGATGATATTGAGTTGATAATTAAATTCTATAGTATGATAGGAGTATAATATGATTTTATTGGAATTTATTGGATACATATGCTAATTGTTGCTAATTATCAAAAACGTAACAAAATGGCTAAGTATGAGTTCGATTCTAATGTTAAATGATGCTATGATAGTTAATTATAAACTTAGAATGAGTGGTTGTGATTAGGGTGGATGAATGGAACACTTATGCACACTTACACAATGATTGTGTATTACATTAGAAATTAGGGTTTTCTAATGCTTAGTATAGTTTATGTTGTGTATGGTTTTGTTGATGTTGAATGTTTATGTTTATGTTGAACCGACAAACCAAAACCTCGAACGTAAACAACATAATACTATATGAACGAGAATCCAAAAGAAATCGACCAATTTCGATAACTTAAGACGGAATAAACGAGAATCGAAGTTAGACACGAATTAGGGTTTTCCATTAATAAAAGGATACTCAAACGTGAGTTCCTAAGTTAGAAAAACCAAAAGTCGAGCTACAACGTTAATATTCAATAACGACCACTCAATACAATAATTAGTTGGGCGTTAACATAACTCGATAACGAATAACGATAATACGACATATGTAATCTCCGACGAGTTAAGTTAAATAAGCAATGTCGTAATGAGTAAGCGAAGACTCGAATATAAGATGTCAATCCTTATGTCTCAAACATCGAGTTAATATCCCCGAAGTACTTCATTTATTCTTAAGTACTTAGCTATATGATAACATGTGCTCACTTGAATCGTAAATCAAGACTTATCTTTTAATTATCGTGCTAATACGACAAGTCGTCAAGCATAACCTACTAAGACGTAACCAAAATTGTTAAGTCTAGTTAGTGGCTTGAGAATATCCTAATTTACCAATCATAATTTGATTACCGACAACCTATAACGAATAACGTTATAATAAAACTAAGGTTAAGAGTCAGGATAGACTCGGAATATGTGATTCATAATTGAAGTTCACCTATGAACGATGAGGTAATATAGCTTGGGAATTGGGGATGTAAGATAATAGAAATTATCTTAAAACAATCACATAAAATCATAAAGAAACCCTAATTGGGAACTTTAAGTCGTAGTTTATAAACGACCTTCGATCAATAGAAAGAATCTAAGAAACGCTATTTTCTTATGAAGGGTTTGATCGTACGTAGTCGGCGAGGAAGAACATCACACCTGCTCTTTTAGAACCACTAGCTCGATTAGCGGTGGGCTTTTCAAACAAAATGATTATGCATAACTCAAAGCATGATTTACAAAAGCTTTATGAAATATTATCGCATGAACCGTTATTGATCGCCAAATATTTATGTTTTGTTGTGTCCATATCGAGGTTGATTTGTCCAAATGTGGGACGAGAATTGATTGGTATATGTAAATGAGTTGGTCCACCAACGTTAAAAAAGGGTAACGATCGGATCCGACTTAGTTGAGGACTAACTCGGATTGTGTACACGTGTGACTGTGTGTTAAGGTTAGCTACCTCGACCGGTCACGGCGACTATGTGTAGGTGGCCACCTCCATAGTGCGCGAATGAATGAACGTATGATTGATGAATGAATTACCAGATATGGAACAACGTGATAAAATAGTTCGGCCGAACGCTTTGAGAAAATGATAAAATGTTTGATAGGCATGAATCTTTAACTAAAATCCTCATGTGCTATTGCGGGCAGATCAATAACTTTTGGTAAAGAAAATGTTTTCGGCAACGAGTCCACTGAGTACTTTTGTACTTAGCCCTGCATCTCGTTTTTGATGTGCAGGTTGAGCAAGGATCGATGATGGGTGCGAGGTGGTGCAGAGTAGCAGTTGTTTTGTGACTTAATTAGAAATGTTTCTAGAACCTTGGGCATGCATTGTCATATGCATGTCCACACGCTTATTTGCTACCTAACTCTGATATTATTAATGTTTTGATTATAACTGCTTATTTCCTTATTGAATTGGAGGTCGACTGCACTTTAAATTACCTCGCCCGATTGGGTTATGTTGAACCTGAACCCCTTTCGACAAGTCCTTCTACGACTCGAGTTGGTATTGAACAGTTTATCCCTTTAGTCTACACATTATTGAGTAGTTAAATAGTTAATTGCATTGATTAGTTGTGTTTATATCCGCTGCTTCACTATATCAGTGACGATCCATGTGATCCGTACTTCCTTGGGAAGTCGGATCGTCACATGTTAAGAGGGGTATTTATAGGTGGGAATGCTCCTTGAACCCTAAAAGTAATATATATCCTAGTTGGACTCAAAAATACAAGAAAAAGTGAAAAATTCCAGAGGGAAAAAAACGCAAAACTGGGAAAAAAATCGGAAATTCTCGTACTATTTGCGATAATGTTCGCGCCAGATTGCGTGATTTTCTTGTTTTGACTCGTTCCCTCTCGTCCGAACTCCAATTTACGAACCGTTTGCATCCACAAACTCTTTTCGAAATGTACTTTATGATACTTTTAACTCTTCAATTCATTCTCCATTTTTTCTAAAAAATGGCAAAAAAATTCTAAGAGTATCATTTCTCAAAATATACTATAAATTAAGCAAATATTCATTCCAAACATGATTTTCTCCATCAAATATCTCATAAATAAACATCATAAACCCTTAAAAATCCATATTTGTCAAGCGCGATCATGACTAATGAGCACACTTGCATCAATGTCTTATTGGATTTAAAACAACTCAATTTGATTGGAAACAAATGAAATGATAAATATCTACAAAATTTATCGACGTCGGTTTCACACATGATCAACAACATCTCGACACTAATCAAGCATGTGAGAGTCACCAAAAACTTTCAAGAAAGTGAAGACGACCATTGGGAAGGGCATCAAAGAAACGTGTCGGAAGATGAAGTTAGTGAGGAATTGAGGGGTAAATGTGGTGGTGTGAAAAAACGGCACTGCATAAAAAATAAATTCAATTTTTTTTAACGGAATTAAAAACTTTTTGTCAGTCATCAAGACGATTTGTACGATTTTAAGCACATTAGAGATGAAATTGCAATAAGCATAACTATAAGGGTAAATTTGCTTTTTGCATAAACGTTTAAGGATGTATTTACATCTTATCACTTTTCTGGAGTTAAACCAACCTTATGTCAGTCATTAGGGTGATTTGCACAATTTTAAACACGTTAGGGATGCAATTGCACTAAACATAACGATATAGGTGTATTTACTTTTTTCAAAAATGTTTAAAAGTGTGTGCGTGTGTTGGCCTAGTGGTAGAGTGGTTAATGACTGGGGTCAAAGGTCTCAGGTTTGAGTCTACCATGACACGGTCTTTAAATTTCTGAATTAAATTGACAAAAAAAAAATGTTTAAAAGTGTATCTGCACCTTATCCTTGAATTTTATTGACTCTTATTAGAGACTTTATCAAATTTTAATTATGAATTAATAAATTATAATTAAAATCCTAATTTACTATATAATTAACCTCCTAATTATTCATTAATTTTAGTTAATTGCGGACGCATCATAGAGTAGTTTTTGTGAACATCTTATTAGTTGCGACCCAAATTATGATGTCGATTGTGGTCAGCTCCGACCTAAGCGAGATCTACTATATTCTGTTGATTCTTGCAGCAAATGAATAAACACAAAAACTTATATCTGTAACATGCAAACGGATAAAAGTATCATTTGTTATAAACAAAAATATCATTTATATTAAATAAAAATATGATTTACTTAAATATCATTTATATTGAATAAAAATATTTAATATCATTTACCTGAAGAAAAGTATTAAAATTCATATCTACGGACAGATATACAAGAGACTACCTTATGAATAAATTATTACGATGTTCAGAATATAAATTTAAGTAGCTCCGGAATTGCACACGAAAATTCGTGAAATTTGGCCAAAGCTTGCTAATTCCTAACAAGAACTTCTATTTTTGGTTCGACGTGTTATTACTTCAGTTTGTTAATCGTGATATCTTCAGGTTCCAAGGTTTAGCACTTTCAGTTGCAAATCGAGATTGGGTATTGATTTTTTGAAAAGAAGAAAAAAAAAATCAAATTTGTTTCGTTTCAATCGTCTGTCTACAGTACTACTTGATAGCATGATTCGTGAAAGCAACAAATCAATTCCTCCAATTCGTTTTATTTAATTTTTTTTTCAAGCAAACTTTTTCTTATATGTATTAAACTGTCAATTGTCAAAAGAATTCCGAAAGCACCAAAAAATCAAACACATAAATAGCAGATCATCACAAAAGAACTGAACTCAACAAGATAATTCAAAGATGGAAATATAAAACAGTGCTTTTCAGTTTTCAGTCATGTCATTTTGGAATTCATCTATATGCAAATGAGAAATCTGCAGAGTTCATAACTCTTTCTAGATGACTAACTGAATAACTCAAGCTTATATCCGTCATACCAAGTGAGCCTGGGCTTACAATGTTAAAGCTAAATTAGGTGTTCAGTAAAAGCAGGAGATGCAGACACCCTCCGAAGTAGATAAACGTGAGCCTCTTGCACGATTCAACTGCACAATTGTCTAATGCCCATGACTTGGTTCTCAAATACTATCAAAAGAATCCAGGAATTTCTCCAGGCATGGGGGCTAGCTCGTTGTTACTGAACCTTTCCTCATCATAGAAGCCAGCCCGGACAACCCTTCCCCAAAAAGCGACCATCAAGTTCTATGAGGGCCTTAGTTGCTTGCTCTGATCTCTCAAATTGATAAAGATTCTCACGGCTTCCTCGTGTGGGAAGTTCGGCTCTGTGACCTCAAGATCAAGACGCGGGTCACTGTACCAAATTTAGTACACTCCTCCGCCACCTCACCTTCTAAATCGTCATCAACCTCACCAGGACCAACCTTAAAAAAACAGCAATACACAGACCGCAGACTTTAGGCAACTCTATAGTGGATACTGGTTAGCAAGCACATGAAATGCACAACTGAAAATCATTCAAATTAATGGAGGCCACGAGCCCAGGAAAACAAGGGTAAAAAATTAATGGCCAAAATGCGGATTATTTTCATGCACTAAAGTCACATAGAAAACAGACAGATACAGTGTACACAAGCAACTCAAATCAAGTTTTAACTCGTTTACACAAGGGAACAAATAAAGACCAGGATATGGTAAATGGGAAGTGCAGCATATAGCTCGTTGAACCAGAAAACTGAAAAAGATAAGAGTTTAAAAAGACATACATTAAACTTACTCATACAATCCAAACAATAAAGAAACTATGCCGAACAACGGTTACCATTTCAACCCATTGGGCACATTCTTTTAGCATCCAATGAAAGATCATAGCACATATCAACCATGAATTCTAATAACATGTTTGAGCCTTAGGCTCCAAATTCATTTGCATGAGAAATACCACTTCAAACCTTGGGACAAACGCCTAAGTCATTCCAACCTAATGTTTCAAATCCTACATAGCAATTAGTATAATCTCAACCTCCATGTCCCCAACACTGAACTCAAAGCACGAGCAATTTCTGAATTCTATTCTCTAGTCTCTAGGATCGGTGACCATGTTAGAGATTTATGTCATTGATTCAACTACTATTCAACTAACTAACTATTTACAAACAATTATAAGTGAACCTTTAGGCTTTTATCTCCCCAAAACTGAACTCCAAGCATAAGCAATTTTTGAATTCTACCTCTAGTCTCTACAATAGGTGAGCACCATAGAGATTTATGTCGTTCATTCAACTAATATACAACTAACTATCCACAAACATATTATAAGCGGAATCAAGAAAACCAAACTCTCATCTCACCTAAGCATCAGCCATAAAATCATGATCATAAAAATCCCCAAATGCACACAAATTCCAGGTTCTCAAAGCTCAAAACAATACAAGCAGAAACAAACACCACACAATTAACCAAATGTGATGACCAAATGCATATAAAAATTACCATTACCATATTTCTGAGAAGCACAACTCTCTTTGGCGTTCCACTGAAACTAACACTCTTAACCTTCTTGCTCGATTCACTGGCATTCACGATCACGCCGCCTCTCTTATCTGTCTTCTTCGCCATCAATGGCGTCGTAATTCCCTGCTCCTGCTTCCCTAGACCCTGCCCTTCCTTCCACCCCATCTTCGCCATCATTCTCTGCGCCGCGGTCATCTTCCCTTCAGCTCCCAGCCCCAAACCCCCGCTCTCCGACTTCCCAATCCGAAACCCTTCCTCTCCGCCACTCGAATTAGGCGGGGGAGAAGGCGATCTCGGCATTCCACCTCCAGCGCCACTCAAAGCTGCCCTCCTCCGCCACGCCTCCTCTCCGGATATGCTCAATTCCTTCTCCCGATCCCTTTCCCTCTCCCTCGGCTCCCTCTCTTCTCTCTCCCTCTCCCTCCGCTCTCTCTCCTCCAATTCTCTCCTGACCTCCGCCTCCGCCTGCTTCCGCTTCCGCTCGTGGCGGTACTCCTCGTAGTCGTTCGGCCGGGCGGGATCGTACTCTTCCACGACAGAGCTGGTGACTCCGACTAGGGCGGGCTGGAACACCGCCGCGCTTGGATTAGGGTTTCTGTTCTCCTTGGAGTGCGGTACGGCGACTTGCTTGTTGGCGGTGGGCGGCGGCGCGGGCTTTGGCGGCGGCGGTTTGGGGCGCAAGATCGTTTGGGGAGGGGCGAAGGGCTTGCGGAGCGTCGGCGGCGCCATCTTGGCGCTGCTCGACCAGACATTTGTGGTGGATGTGGTGGTGGAATTGTCGTCCACCGTGGACGACGGCGGCGGAAGGTCGCCGTACAATCCGCCCAGCATTTCGCACCACAGTCCGAAGCGTGTGTAGCTGCGATTGTGTTGAAAATCAGCAGTTGGAATTGGGGCGGAAATTAGATCAGTTGGTTTAGTTATACGTTGTGAAATTTGATAGAGTTTAGGGAGAGGAGATTGAAATGCGGAAATTACAATATGATCCCTTTGGAATTGGATTTTCCACTTTCTCCCTGTTTTTTTTTTATTCTAGGTCGTTTTTATAGTTTAATGTTAACACATCGAGGAGCATTTATTATTCAGAATTAAGTACATATATAATTGAGTGTTTTTGACGAAGTTCTACAATTTTCCTAACTTTTATAATAATGGGATATTAATCTCACAAATTATCTCGAAGTGTAGAAATAAGCAAAGACTTAACATATTTTAAATTTCTTATCTATTTTAATAAATGAATAGATTAGTCTATACAATTATTATGGTGTTAATAGGCAAAAATAATCAAATGGGATAGTGATATGATGGAATTACCTAAATTCATAAAAACATGTGACATATATTCATTTATTAGTCAAGTATCGAAATTACCCTTATTTTATAAAAGTTTTCCATGTTTTTTCATGGATATTATGGCACAAATGTATTTCTGTTCTTTTTTGGGTGGAGCAAATATCAGTGATATCACTTTTGATTTGTCAAAATAATTGAACCAAAAATAATTGAAAAATCGTAAAATTTAAATTCATGTAGATCGATTCTATCCATTTGAAACATGATTTAGTGTAAATAATAGGATCAACATTAAGTTTGACCGAGTTATGAAATAAATTGTGGACATGTATTATAAAATTCAAATAAAAAAATTGAACCAAAAATAATTGAAAAATCAAAATTTAAATGAATGTAGATTGGTTTTATCTATGATGTAAATCTTGAACATGATTAATTTTACCTTTTATCAACTTATTTTTCAATTTAAAAATTTAAATTATCAATTATAAATTTAAATTATTAAAAATATGGTCAATGTTATCTTTTGTCAAGTTATTTTATAAATTATCAGTTATAATTAAAATGGTGATCAGTTGTAATTCTCGATCGGTGTTTGATATTTTTGATCGGTTTTTAATATTGAATAATTTAAATTATCAATTATAAATTTATATTATTAAAAATGTGTTCAAGTTTTAGAATTCCAATTGAAAATCGGGAAGGAATTAATTCAAACATGTACATTAGATAATTTAAATTATACTATTATAAATTAAAATTATTAAAAATATGATCAATTTTAGAAATCCTATTAAAAAACTAGAATAGAATTTAAATGGTGACTGGTTTTACGTAATTATCCATCGGTGTTTTATTATCTCGATCAGTTTTTATTTTTTTGAATTTATTAGTCAATTTAGAAAATATAAATTACCAATTACAAATTCAAATTATTAAAAATATCATAAAGATTCAGAAATCCAATTAAAAATGGGAAAAGAATTAAGTAAACCGATTTTACCAAATCTCGATGGGTATAAATGGGAAAAATATATTTACAAATTCTTCATTAATCGTGTAAATTAAAAGGTTTTATTATCAATTATAAATTTAAATTATTAAAAATGTATTGAAATTTTAGAGTTCCAATTGAAAACCGAAAAAGAATTAATTAAGAATAATTCAAACGACCATTGGGGTTTTCGCATTCTCAATTTTTATTGAAATATAAATAAATTTCCAAATTTTACATTAAACGTGTAAAATAGATAATTTAAATTATATTATAAATTTAATTATTAAAAATATTATCAATTTTAGAAATCTAATTAAAAATCGAAAGAGAATAAAAATGGTGATCGATTTTACACAATTATAATCGTTGTTTTCTTTATTTTGATTGGTTTTTAAGGTTTTCAAATTTTTTTTCAATTTAAATTATTAAAAGTGTGTTGAAGTTTTAGAATTCCAATTGAAAATCGAAAAACAATTAATTCTATTGAATTATAAAAATAAATAGTAAAATTACAATTTTTTCATTAAAAGTGCAAATTAGATTATTTAAATTATATTATAAATTGAAATTATTAAAAATTGTCAATTTTAGAAACCAATTAAAAATTGAAAGATAATTAAAATGGTGACCGATGTTATGCAATTATCGATTGGTGTTTTATATTTTCGATTGTTTTTTAATTTTATTGAATTTGTTTTTCGTTTTAGAAAATTTAAATCATCAATTATAAATTTAAAATTTTAAAAATGTCATCAAATTTTAGAAATCCAATTGAAAACCAAAAAAGAATTAATTAAACTGGTTTTTATCAAATTTTAGAAATCCAATTGAAAACTAAAAAAGAATTAATTAAACTGGTTTTTACCAAATCTTAGTGGGTGTTGCCTAATTTCCAACTGATTTCTTATTCAATTATAAATATAAATAATAAACATACAAATTATTTATTAACATGTTGTAATATCCCGAAGTTTTAAAGCCCAATTACGATAATAAAAATCGTAAATTAGGGTTTTGCCGCGATAATTAAATTAGTAATTTATCGAATATTGATTTCGACTATTTATGATATAATGAATTCTTATATCATATTCACTAATGATTAGTGAAATAAGGAATGTAGTTTATACTATTCCTTCGATAATATATTTCTAACGTCAATTGAATATCGATAGTTAATTACGTTATTATTTTTCTAAGTGACGAAGCTTAGAATTAAAATTCATTATTAATGAAATGAATTAATAAAGTCATTACGACTTTATTACGACCATTTTGAGATGGTTCGATTATGAATGTTTTGAGATGTTTCGAACGTCAACGTTTAGAGACGATTAGAAAAATAAGTCTAATTATCAAGGATTATAATATTTAAATTCCTATGATTATTTTATGTAATAAGAGCATTATTTATCATCAAAATAATGCTAGAGAATTAAGGAATAATTATTGAATAAAGTGTACAATTTTCGAAAACCCTAATTTCGAAAATTAGGGTTTTGACACATGAAATAATTCTAATAATTTTTTCTATGATATAATTTATCATCTAAGACATATATTATGTTATATAACTATTAATAGCATGAAATTAAAATTTTTAGCACTTGAATGGCAAAAGTGCCGTGAGGTAGTTATTAATGTGTTAAAATGGAATGAATTTTGCTATCTTTTAACATGTTTTGTAGTAAATGAGATGGTATGACATATTACACACAAACCAAGTAAATTAATTAAAGGATCAAGTGGAAGTGTAATACTTGTGTAAGTAGTCGCTACTTTGACAAATGGGGTAGGAAGATTTTTTAGAACTCTTGTTGATTAAATGCTTGCATTTGGGAATGTGTAAGATCCTTATATGTAGTATAAGACAAGAAGAAATAATATTCATCCTCCCTTGTTGAAATGTGATGGCGACGTCCACTTTGTGATCAAAGTAGAGATTTTATTTGCTTTGTTCGAGGTGTAGTTAATTTTGTGTAAGTGGTGATGTAATATAAAGATGAGTCATAAAGTAAAATACTTGTCTTGCTTTGTGTGTGGGTGTTGGACCGAGATGGTATAGGAAAATAGGTTAAGTATTTTTCATTGTGCTTAGTACCATTGAAGAGATAAAACAAATATATTTTCCATTCCAAAACCTCTTCATTGCCGTGAGGTGTAAAGAAAAGACAAGAGATATATTTTTTTCTTTTCATATAATTGATAAGGATAGGAAATAAATTAAAGGTACTATTATCAAAAGCACAAAGACTTCTCTCATGTCATTGAGAAGTACCGAAAGCCTTAAGTGTGCATAAGTATATAGATAAAATAGAAACAAAACAATCACTACTCTTCAAACACCCTCACTGCCGTGAGCTTCTTTAAGAAAAAAAGGGGAGTGTTCTTCCTTTCCAATCCCAAATCTTTTGATATAAAATCTTTTGCACTAAAAATCGACAACGGTTAAAAGGTTAGGAATCGAACGATCTTTATTTATACATTAAAAATTTTGTATTCCAACCGTTCGATTGTAATATATATATGCATATGTTATTAATGTAAAAATATGAGGAAAAATGTTATAATGTTTAGTGGCTTGTTAATATTGTTTATATTGTTAAGTATTATCATATGTTATGATTTAAGTGAAAGTTAAGCATGCTTTGAATTTATTAGTAGTGATTGAAAATTTCTAGAGTTGGTTTGTTGATGGATTAGTGATATATGTTAGTAATGGAGCTTATTATGATTTAGTTGGAATTTTTGGGAAATCATATGGTAATTTTGTATATTTACCGAAATTGTTGGTGTAATATATGTTAAGGTATGATTATTGTTTAAGTGATATTATAGCATATTATTGATCTAGGACCTTAATTAGGTGCCATGTGAATTTACTAGATTTTTAAGAAAATATATGTTCATATTCTTGAAAATTTTCGAGAGCTAAGGATTGGTACATTGATGAATAAGTTGTAGATGTTGAATATTATGATGTAATTGTGATATATGATAATGTTTAGGCAATGTGGTATTTGATTAGAATTTTAGAAAAATGTTTGGCTATATATTAAAGAAAACCGTGAGCTTCAAGTGTAGTATAGGTGATATCCAATTTTCTATAGCCAATGTTAATTCATATAAATGATTCTATGATAATATAGAGTATTATATGAATTTAGAAGAATTTTTGGAAGAAGTTTGATAATTATATCAATGAGGGCCGAAAGCTAAGTTTGAGTAATTAAGAGTATTAAATTCATTTTATCAAGAAAAATCACATATTATGTCCTTATAATATATTTTAGACTTATTAAGAATTTATGGGATTTTATAAACATAGTATACTATGTTTACGGCGAAACGTTATGTTAAATAACGTTAGATATGAAAAAAATAAAAATAAAGTACAAGTTAGATCATACTTGAGAAAAGTATTGATCATGTTTATTGATTAGCGTGAAAAATCGAGATTTATGATTAGATGATAAGAAATCGATTAAAAATCGATTTAGATGAAAGTTTGTTAACATATATGTGAATAATTTGGAAAATGTGTTAAGAAAAGTAAAAAACGTTGACTTAAGTCTAAACGTATGAAATACGTTGAATAAGTACACTAATACGTGTAAAACGTATTAAATTTATAAGAATATCTCATTGGTGAGAAAAGATTTCATAATTGAAATCATTTTATCGAAAAACGTTAGTACACGTTCGACGTTTAATCTAAATGATTAATATGAGACTGTAAATTATTTTACGTCTGTATCGAAGTACGAGAAGTTGTTAGCTAAGATATACGATGAAAAGACGTACCAATTTAGTTAAAGGGTACGAAGTATTATTATAGAAAGTTATCAAAGTTTGTTGAACTTTGAAAATCTCGAAATACACGACCGACGTACTGAATTAGTTTCTTACGTAAAGGTGGGACGCGGAGGTGATCGTTGGCGTAGAAAGAAAACGAATTAAGAAAGCTTACGTATCGGGTGGGCTTTACTATACTCAAAATGATAAATGCTTATCAAGTGATTTATTTACGATGCTTATTTTGCAAGAAATGATGAGGAAATGATTATTTAATTACCTGCCCAAATTATTTATGTTTTATGTATGTATCCTATCCATGATCGAATGATGCATATTGTTGGGTAGCTCCCACTTATGAAATGTTTGAATTCGTATCCTTGTAAGTACCCACAAGGATGATTGAGAATTCGTATCGTCTTAGGAGTGGCAAGGATTTTGTGCATTATTTTGTGACTGTGTGCTGAAAGGGTGCTCGGTCGGTCACGGCGTCCGTGGGAGGAGGCATCCTCTCCGGCGCGAGATGATTTTATGAGATAAATTTATGAGATGAGTTGATGGAATTGTTATGAGAAATGAAAGGAAATGGATATGAATCATACATACAAGGAAAATGCCTGGCCAGGCGATGATTTATGAAAATGATGAAATGTTTTAGTAAGCACAGGGCCTTTCAAATAAAACCCTTGTGTCTTACCATGATGGGGCAGTGTAATTTAAAATTGATAAAATGATTTGGCATGAGTCCACTGAGTGCATTCTTGTACTCAGCCCTGCATGTTTGTTTTTAAATGTGCAGGTTGAGCAGATGATGGATGGAGACGTGTTGAGCAGTCGGAACCCTTTTGATAATGATATGTTAGAAACCTTGACTACACATCGTCATATGTGTATTCACACGTTTTTCCGCTGCAATAAAACAATAAGTTAGCTTTTGATGTTCGATAGCTGATTACCTTCGGATCATGTGAATTCTTGTGTTAAGATTCGCGGGTCTCTCTCCATATGTAAATCATGTATATCTTGTATTTTATGGTTGAAGCTTTTAGTTTACTTGAATTTAGTTTCAAAATTCTATGATTAATTATCTTTCATGTTCCATAACCACTGCTCCAAGTATTAGTCCTAGTTAATCCGTCCTTAGGATTAGAGGGTCATTACATGTAATCTCGAAAATTTAAATTATCAATTATAAATTTAAATTATTAAAATGATTTCTATTTTAGAAATTCAATTGAAAATCGAAAAAAATTAAAATGGTGACCGGTTTTATGCAATTCTCGATAGGTTTTACGATTTTTGATCATTTTTAAGTTATGAATATTTTTCAATACAATTTTCAATTTATTTTATTTTGACTGATTTTAAGTTTATTTTTGAATTTATATTATTGTGATGTGAAATTTCACCGATATGATTTGAAATATGATTCTTATTGTATAAATTATAGTTTTATTGCAAGTTTTATTCACGTGAAGTATTACTTTTACACTTATTCATTTATGAGAACTAGCACTAGTTCATTATTAATGTCAATTGGTACATGTGATTTTCCACCGCTTCACTAATAATTGATATGAATTGATCTTGCTCGAAAATGAACTTACATCGCTTCGGATAATTGATATGAATTGATCTTGAACACTTTTGTTACACCAACATTCATTCATTTGAATTCATCGTTCAATAATTGAAATGAATTACAATCTATATAATGCTTATTACAAATTCAACATAACACACAAACACACATATAATTTGATACTACTAGTAAAATCAACATTGATAGTATATCAAATGAAGATGTTTCAACATCACCACAATTTCAGGTAATTATATAGATTTTACTTTAAGTAATTTGAAACACATTGATATCCTATTGGATTTTCATTTGAAGAATCTACATTTACTCCATTTTTATTTGTTATAGATCGAGAATTGAAAATTGATAAATGTCCAATCTGGGGATACTTTGATGGGTGTATCTACCATGGCGATGCAGTAACACATTCTTCATATAGTTAATCACTTTGTATTAAACATCATATATAATATTACTCGCTTAGTGTAGTCAAATTTCTTATGCACAAATTACCAATTATTTTTTATAGCTACGTCTCTATATGGTCGATTAGTGAAATATCTATTGAGTATAGACAATCAATTGGTTCAATTGTACGAAAGTGAATCATATCCTACAGTGTATGTGGTTCACACTGTTACGAACGATGGATCTGGATCCAACAAGAACCCTACGTTCATTCGTTGGATTTTTCTCACACTTTATCCTATGGATATAGTTCACCGATCACTCATATTAACGAGTCGATCAAACAAATCTAGAGGTTGGCATCGTCTGATTGGTTTGGTGATTCTTATATAGGCTGTAAAAAAATTCTCCAGCTTCAAGTTTAGGGGTTACACAAAAAGAACCTACTACTCTAGTGCCATCTATTGCGCAACCTGAACCAACAACTGTTATTGAATCGGAATCAGATGAAATTGGTTCAGAATATTTTCCAAAGATCGAGACCGATTCAGACGCAATGGAGGACAAAGAAGAGGAAACACTTATAAAAATTTACATTTCTTAATTTTGCAGCTTGGATTCGTCGAGAAGATGGGGTCGAGAGACTAATGTCGCTGATAAATCCCGACAACAATCCAGATGATGATATCTAGATCGATGCAAATGAGCTAACCAATTGGTTAGTTCCAGTTATTCCACTAGATGCTTTTGCATCACTTGTGGCTCATGATCTGCAGTCAACAAGAGATGGAGAATTGAGCCAAAACTCGTATTCTACAGCAAACAAGATCTATGTCTTGCTGTTGTAATTTGGCATATGCAGCAAGGGATAAAATATGCAATCGAGCGTTCAGATACAAAACACGTAACATTCTGATGTAAGCATTCAGACCGATGTAATTTTGAATTACGTGCCACGTAATATGGGATAAGAGTCTATAAATTTACTTCTGAGCATACATACCACCGCGATTGGAGTCGAGCTACTCCAATTAAGGTACACATGAAAATGGTGGCCGTTTTTTTACGAGAAAAATATGAAACGAGGGTAAAATAATGAGGCCAAATTCCATTACGGCAGAGTCGCAACATGATTTTGGTATACGTATCGCCTATGATATCGCATGGAACACCGCAATTGAGATGATATACGGTGGCCATGATGAATCATTTCGCTTGTTGTTAAGCATCTCCACATGTTGCGAAAGCGAATCTCGAAAAATTCACGGATATGGATGTAGGATCGATGGTAGATTCGACACTTATTGTTGCTCCGGGATTAACTACGGTATTTCTACTTTGGTCTAAAACCGGTGATCGCAGATTGTGAAACTCACCTAAAAGTAGGAATAAAGGTATTATATCTCTTATTGTGACGAAGGATGCCAATGACCAAGTTTTTCCACGGCATATGGTGTGGGCCCTATTGAAACCGAGGAATCATGGACTTGGTTCCTCTCAAGGGTTCATAGAGCATTCAGGACCAATGATTTCCTATTGATTGTCTCAGACGCATATGTCTCCATAGCGAACCTTTTTAAGGAGTGTATTTCTTGAAGCCTTCCACGTCTTATGTTACTATTATCTGCTTGGCAAAATTAAGCATTATGATGGCAATGTGGCGAACATGCATCACAAAGATGCATATACATACCAGCAGTGAGAATATAAATAGGCTATGTCTATTATCGAAAGCATGAGTCTGCAGCCTATCAGAAGTTGATTAATGTTGGACCATTTAGGTGGGCTCGATCACATTGTCCTATAAGCTGTTATAGTTTTCTTACATTGAATGTGGCTTTAGTCATCCAACAAGTGGTTGTTGTAGGCAAGACGTCTTCCAATTTTCTTAATAATAGAAACAATCAGACTGATTATTGAGGGATGGTTCATTGAGAGACGAGCAACAGCTCAACGAAGTGAAGACAGCCCTAGTGAAGTGGTAGTAGAAAAGCTTAGTATAGAAATGGCAAAAATTCATCGTTACACTAGGAGGAGAATTGTAGATCCAAGGTACAAGATCGTCGATGGCGACAAAACCTATTTAGTCTATCTTCAGCATCAAACATGCCACTGTAATGAATTTGATCTGGATAACTTATCGTCTTCGCATATGATTGTTGCAATGGGGTATGTTTTTAATTGTGTTTATATCTTATAAATTGTGCATTT
This sequence comes from Salvia rosmarinus, assembly GCA_036937905.1. Taxonomy (NCBI): domain Eukaryota; kingdom Viridiplantae; phylum Streptophyta; class Magnoliopsida; order Lamiales; family Lamiaceae; genus Salvia; species Salvia rosmarinus. The sequence goes on from CM072819.1 coordinate 46,788,954, forward strand.
ACAATATTAACTGTGTATTGTGACAGTGAATCTAGCAACTCGACCTTAGATTATGTGGAGACCTATTATATAAAATAAACTTTATTTGAGACATACTCAACCACAGTGAATCCTCTTCCAATCCTATGTGATTGGGTTGCACCAGAAGATATAGCTCACACGATCGTCATGCCACCTCTTGTGCCGCGATAAGCTGGACGTCAAAGATCGAGTCGAATTCCATATGGGGGATGAGAGAGACAGACGAAGACATAATACTATCCAAGAGAATGAATCCTCAAGCACCAGACATCGAGCACCAAAAGGATGCAGTCACTGTAGGGAGCTGGGACACACTAAAAGAATGTGTCCACAACGTGTTGAGAAACAAGAAAATGATTAATGTGATTTAGTGTAATGAAATTGACATGTCTATTTTGAATATGTAATGTGATTTAGTGATATGAAATTTTAGTTATATTATGGATTTACAAGATATTATTAAATTCACATATGATAGTATTTTGAGTAAAACATTAAGATTTATAAAAAAACCGATCGAAAAGTATGCAAAGATGGGTCAAAATTATGAAAAAATTGATCATACAATTGTTGGATTTGTATACTGAAAGCAGTTTGATTGAGCTTGTATACAATGTTTCCTTTTACCACTATTACGATCTCATATCTGAATTATTTACTTGATTGCATATGTTTGTCCTTTTATCTCATATATAAGTTAGATCATACAACGTGTAGTAGATCAAAGAAGTCTGTATGATTGGTCAAGCTTAATGAAATATAAAAAGAATCACAGCTGAGACAACTTGAGGACGAGTTGTCGGTATAGGCTACGGTATAGATAAGAATTGATTTGACTTAGTTGCTTGTCTATACTGGTATGTCTCTGACGTATTGATGGATCACAGTGATATGAGTTCTTCTATCTGACCGTCGTGAAGAACCTGGATCTCGGTGACTTTACGTTGATCTAAACCTCGATAAGGTATTAGGTGAGTATGAGTTGCTGACCATCACTTTGACTTGTTATGAGTGAGGGTTACATGAGATAACCCAATACTCTCCGCATCTTGGGTGGTGGCAGTGCTTGTATGTCATGCTAGTTGCCTGTATCGAGTCACCGTATCCGTTTAGGATGATGGCGTCTTCTTAAGGAGCTCAAAAGGTTTATTGTACTAAACCCTGCAGGTTGAGTTATCTCAAGTACAATAATAAGGTTGAGTGGTACTACTTAACGAATTAAAGAAATTAATTATTTTAAGCAGTCAGAACGCTGTAAATAATTAATGGACGCACGATATCTTAAATACGGGGATTCGTGAAGTCTAAGTGCGAGCCCGATTCAACTTTGGAAATAAAGGGGTAAGTCAGCATTTATTCTCTAGTGGCATGAATAAATGTTTATGAATTAATTTATGTTCTGGGCTGAACATAAGATAATTAATTTATTTGAGGCCCATCTTTATTTCTTGCATTTGATCCCTAGGCTGGCCCATCAAGGCCTGGAGCTGCATAATTTCGTCCACCTCATAAGGATCCTAAAGGGATTCTGTTTTGATTCTCTCTATCTGAAAAGATATTATTATATTTATTAGATATGCAGAGATCCTATCCAAATGAGATCTAGGGTTGCATTATAAATATAAGGTGGGAGAAAATCAAAGTGTGAGACTTTTCATTATTCTCGAAAATTGTGAAGGAGGAAGAAGGTGAATTTTTGTAGTACTCTCCATAGATTGTCCTCACTCGGCATTGAAGTTTTGGCAATCGGGACACAGTCCAGAAGATCAAAGCACGAGTATTGATCCAATTCATTGCACGATAAATTCGCAGGTAAACACGAGAAACCAACGTGCTGCAATTAATTATATAGGTGCATGCTAGGTATATAATCAATGTATGGTGAATTAAACATCCAAGATAGATCCCCGAGAGAGGTTAAAATCGATTTTCTACACTGGTATCGAGCCCGGATCATAATCTTGGCTCATTGGATTAAATCACGTTTGATCATTACTTGCTTAATTAATTAATTGTGGATCTGTCGTTCATCGTGGCTCGTTTTATTTTTTGTCAGATTTTTTTTTCACCACGAGAAAATTCGTGGTTAGATTAGGATTTATTTTTGTAAATCTAATTTGTAAAAGAGGAACGAAGACGAAGAACACGAAGAACGAGACAACGGAGTCCTGTCGCACGGTGCGACGGGAGGTAGATCCGACAACCCATGCGCGGAAGGCTTCGGCATCTTCCAGCACGGGCGGGCTCCCTCGGCAGCAACTCTTGGTAGCCGGGCGTGCGGGCCGCATGGTTTCTGCACGGACGCCTCGACGCGAACAGTGCGGCGTGGGAGCCCTCGGCGTCGGGCGTACGGGGCACGCGCGGATGCCTCGACACGCCTCGGGCCGGCGTGCGGGTTTTTCGGCGGCGCTCGGCACCAGCAGGCGAGCAATGCCCAGCGCTCGGCGGCTCTCGGCCAGCGATGCGGTGGCGGGGCACGTGGGTTCTCGGCAAGCACCAAAGACGTGTCTCGAAGTCTCGGTGGGTATCTTTGGCGGCGTTGGGTGGACACGACGAGCGGCGGTGACACCATGCGCGATGCGTGTGTCGGCGCTCGGCAGCTCATCGCGCACCACACGGCGCCGACAACTGTCACGCGCACCACGGTGCTCGGCACAATGCACCCTCGGTGCCCGGCGTGCGCGTGTAGACTTCTCGGTAGGGGGCGGCGGTGGAGCGCAGGCCTCTCGCCAGCGGCGCGACGTCACCCGGCCGCTTCTCGGCAACCGGCGGGTGAGGCGAGGAGGGGGCGGGCGGGCGGCGGCGGTGTCTTGGTGGTCGCGTGCCCAAGCACAGCCCGATCTATATTGGACCAACCCGCCCGCTTTTGGCCCAAACCCATTTTCCGGCCCAGACTCGATTTTTTTGACCCGGTTCTAGATTTTGATCGACCCGGCCCGATTCACTGTTCCAACCCGTTTTCAAATTCTCGGCCCGAATCCAGTTTGACGAATCCGGTCTGTGCCCGTGCACGCGAGGCCCGTTTTCGAGATTTTTGAAGATCTGTACTTTGCAAATTTATGAAATAAATTAGGCGAAATCACAGATCAACGAGTGGGCGCGATGAGCAATTTATTTTATTTTTATCGTTTAAAGCATGTCGTTAGGGGTGAGCAAAATATCTGAAAACCGAATAACCGAACCGAACCAAACCGAAAAATCAAATTTAGTTCGGTTAATTCGGTTATTTCGGTTAATTCGGTTAAAACCGAATTAAAATTGATGAGTTCGGTTTTCGATCGGTTCGAATTTTTTAACCGAATAACCGAAAACCGAATTATATATATATAATATTATTTATTTATTTATTTAGAATTATAATTTTAATATATCAATATCCTTAATCCTATTAATTCTCTCTCTTTCTCCCTATTATATCAATATATAATATTTGTAAAATATAATACTATTTATTTATTTATTATATAATACTATCAATTATTATTATTTTGCAAAATATTTTGCATATATATAACATATAAAATGTATTTTTATATATAATATCAATATATAATATTATTTATATATTCATTTGAAAAAATATTTTTTTGCTAAACATAAACCATTATATATATATATATATATATATATATATTTATTCATTTGAAAAAAAAAAATTGCTAAAGTTCGGTTTAATCAAATAACGAAATATATTTCGGTTATTTCGTTCGATTCGAATTAAATTGATTCGGTTAGGTTATTTTTTGAAAAATTACATTAATTCGGTTCGGTTATTTTTCGTCCGAAACCGACCGAATAACCGAATACTCACCCCTACATGTCGTGGATGTTTAAATTATGCAGAAACATGCTATGTATGTTTAATTACGTAGATAAACATGTTGTATGTTTTCGTGATTGGATGCACATAGTAAGCATTAGAGGTGGCAAACGGGCGGTTTGCTGGCAGTCTGCCCAGCCCCTACCATCGGACTTTGGGTATTTCTTGGTCGGGCCGACCCGCACGCACGATACTACCGGCCGAAAAATTAGAGCCCAACCCATATGCGGGCCACAAGCTTCGGGCTAAACCCGTCCGGTAAAAATATGACACTTTTTTTTTATCATTTTAGTAGCTTTAATATAATACTTAAGATATTTACTATTTAGGACACTTAAAAATGTCATATTAAAGGAATAACAATGGATTTTAAAATTGGGACACTTTTAAGTGTCCTATTAAGTGAATAATAGTGATTTTTAAAATGTGGACACCTAAAAGTGCCCTATTAAGTGTAATAATGCGGGCGGACTTTTTAGCCCCAATGCCAGGTTCGCCTGACGGGCCATTTGGGCGGGTTTTTAGGCCCGATTTTTTTCGGGTCTATAATTTTTGAGCCCAACCCAGCCTTTAACTCCTTGGTAGGCCCATGGCCGGCCCATTTTGCTAGCTCTACTTGTATGACATATCTTAACTCGTGAGACAGTCTATACAAAGGCTCTTACTCCCTCCGTCCGTTTAAAACGTCTATTTTCTTTTGGACACGGTTATTTAGGAGAAATGTATAAAGTAGTTAAAGTGTTAAAAAGTGGGTAGGGTCCACAATTTTTGAAGGGATAATTACTTTCTAAAATAGAATGAGACATTTGTAATGAGACAAACTAAAAAGAAAAGTAAGACATTTTAAATTGGACAAAGGGAGTTTTATTTAGTGTAAATATATATGCACTCATAATTGCATAATTTATGGATGTAGATAAATAGAAAATATCACAACGTCCATGAGCTCGGGTTTTCTTTGACTTTATGCCATTATTTCGTTTCATACAATAATAATAATAAAAGTCGAAATCCACAATGCTATAGGTTCATGAACAGATTAAAATTGATACCCTAAAATGTGGATATAGTCATTTTCATGTAAAATAAAATATAAGGGTGAGTGGCTACGCTTATTTTAGGGAGCTTATAAGCTCCAAGAGCTTATAAGATGTTTCAAGAGCTTATAAGAGGTAATGTCTCAAATATTTATAAGTTATTAAAGTGTTTGGATAATTGATCTTATAAGCTAGAGAAAAAAGCGTGAGTTAGAGAGAAAAATCATAGTTAGAGAGATAAAATTGACGAGATGTGAAGTTGATAGTGTATGTGTAGCAAATAACGAACTATAATAAGGTTATTTTGGTAAATTCATGGTTGCTTATAAGTTTATGAAAAAATAAGTTAGGGTTGACCAACTTATTTTTATGGAAGCTTATAAGGTGTTGGAGCTTATTTTCACAGCTTATAAGCTGTTTAGGAGCTTATTTTGTCAAATACTTTGCAATAGCTTATAAGCTCCTAAATAGCTTATAAACTGTTTTAAAGAGCTTATAAGCTCGTGCCCAGAGTCGGCAAAAGGGACGGGTCGGTGGTCTACCCGCCTAGCTGAACTTGTGGTTTCTGGGGTCAATGGTCAGGCCGAAATGCTATCGGGCTGAAAATGTGGTAGCCCAGCCCAGCCCCATCTGGGCCACCGGACCAAACCCGCCCAATATTTAATTTAATAAGATATTATTTTTAATTTCAAAAAAATATGATAACAATAAATAAATTAAATCTACTAACATCAATTTCAAAATAAATAAGATAAATTACGTCTACTAACATCAATTCCAAAATAAATAAAATAAATTAAATCTACTAACAAGTCTAATATCAATTTCAACGTAAATAAGATAAACTTAAAGTTACAAATATCATCAAACATCAAACATCGACCTTAAAGAAATGTAATAGAGAGAGGGATGGACGAAAGGAGGAGTTTTTAATAGTCATTCATTTTATTTTCTATATTTACTATTTAGTATTTACTACTAATATAAAATATTAAAACTTTAAATGTGTGGTAGGACTTTTAGCCCGAAACCCGAACTTTTAGCCCCAAAGCCAGTAGAGTCTGTCGGGCTATGTGAGATATTTTTAGGCCCGATTTTTTTCGGGCCACTATTTTTACGAGCCCAACCCGACCCCAATTCCGGGTACCCCGGGCCAGCCCACCGGACCGGGCCAATTTTTGGCTCTAGTAAGCATGCTAGGTTTATCGCGTTTTTGAAGCATATTTTAGAATTCTGCGAGTATGTTTTACATGTTGAGCTCTATAGAAAGCATGCTAGGATTACATGATTTGCATGGACAAACCTTTTGAAACAAAAAGACTAAGCAAGAAACCCGACATATTAATTTCTAAAATTAAAATATCAAGACCTCCACTTTTTGATCTCTAAACAAAGTGACACGCATTGTGAGTAAATGTCCACACGCATGGCTTGCTTGCATTGTTTGTCATAAGTTTGTTAGATGAGATTTCTAAATAAAATATTTTAATCTATTGAGAAGTGGGAGTTTCATGTGTAAACGTCCACACGCGTTGCTTGCATATGTGATTTTCATAAGTTCTCTAGAGATAGATTTAAAATGAGATGACAAAAGATTTTGGATTGGAAGCAGTATGGTCCGAGTGAGTATGTCAATCTAAGAATTCATTTTTTGTTGTCAAAATTGTGGTCATTGCTTAGACATCACCTCAAGTACAACTTCCCGCGATGTCCCTTCTTGTGATAGTGATGTGGTCTAGTAAAGTCCAATCATTAATTTCATTTGTCATAAGGATAAGTTGACATGGATTGAAATTAAATGACTAAAATGTATATTTTAGTCTGGTCGAGGGGTTCATGTATAAACGTCAACACGCGTGGCTTGCATGTGGGATTCCTTGGGCGATTGGAGGTTTCAATTAATATTGTTTTATCAAAAGGTTACAATATTATTGTTACGAATTATGTGCGATCGTATGCTTATGTGTTTACATTGCCTTTCAGATATGTCTCTTACACCGATTATCAATATGCTCGCACAAAGTCCTCTATTCGTCCAAATTTTATCGAGTGGAAACGAAACATGGAATATGTTCTTATCGCTTAAGAACACATGTTTGTTCTCATTACTCCCAAACCTGATGCCCTTACTAATGCATCGACGAATGAGCAGCGAGAGTCAAGCAGACTTTGGCATAAGTCAAATAATATGGCCAAATGCTATATGATGACTACTATGTCCAAAGGCTTGCATTCTTGCATCGATCGATGGTGACGCGATCGAAATATGGTCAAGTCTCGAGAGTAAGTTTGGGCAGTCGGATCGGACAGTTGGCTTCCACACAATGAGAGAAATCTTGACGTGTAGGATGGAAGAAGGAAGTTCGGTCCATGAACATGTCTTCCACATGACTCATCTCATGGATAGTATTGATCAGTTAGGAGAAGGTATTGACGGCGAAGCCAAGGTTGATATCATCCTTAACACACTACCCAAGTCTTTTGAGAATTTTCGCGTAAACGCGATCATGAGCAAGACTGAGTATACACTTAGTTAGTTGTTAAATGATCTCATGGCCGCGGAAGGTGTCATGGGAAAAGGAGCACATGCCCTTGCAAGCACATCTAAGGGTCCCAATTTTCCATTAAAAGGTGGAAGAAGAAAAAGGGGTGCCAAAGGTAGTAGAGACAAGGAAACTAGTGGGAGCAAGAACATGCCGCCCATCGGAGGCTTGAAAAATCCAAAGGAGAGAGGCAAGTGCTTCAAGTGCGGCAAGACTGGGCATTGGAAGGCTAAATGCCCTATGCTCAAGGCTAAAGGTACGCCATTTGCTTTAGTAACGGAAACATGTTTAACGACTTGTTCTACTCATTCATGGGTAGTAGATCTGCAAAGCGATCGATCATGTTTGTTACACATTGCAGGGGTTCCTGCGGACAAGGGAGCTGCTTGATGGCGAGATAACGATCTCCATGGGCAATGCGGTGAAAGTCGAGGCTGTTGCAGTCGGAGATGTTTCTTTATGCTTTGATAGGACATTTTTAGTATTAAAAGATATTTTATATGTGCCGGAGTTTCGGCGGAACCTTATTTCGGTTTCCAAACTATTTACACATGGATATTCGGTAGTTTTTTAGAGTGATGTTTCTATCATAAGAAATAACGAAGTTATCTGTGACGACACTTTATATAATTCGCTTTATACTATTTCTGCCAAGCATAATACCTTTAATTATGTTGCATCTACATCAAACCTTAAGAAGAGGAAGTCTTCTTCGTTAGATGACACCACATTTCTTTGGCATATTAGATTAGGTCACATCAATCTAAATAGGATCCAAAGACTGGCTAAGAATGGAGCGTTGGGTGATATTACAGTTACTCCGTTCCCAGTCTGCGAATCCTGTATAGAAGGAAAGATGTTGACCAGACCCTTCAAAGCGAAGGGTTATAGAGCTAAAGAAGTGTTGGAGCTAGTCCATTCTGACCTGTGTGGACCGATGTCCACACAAGCTCGTGGAGGGTACGAGTATTTTGTCACTTTCATTGACGATTACTCAAGGTACAGATACATATACCTGCTTCACCGCAAGTCTGAATGCTTTGAGAAATTCAAAGAATTTAAGTCGGAAGTGGAGACGAAGCTAGGTAAGAGTATCAAGTCATTGCAGTCTGATCGCTGTGGCGAATACCTCAGTAACGAGTTCATGGACTATTTGGTGCAGTGTGGGATTATCTTCCAGCTCACTACACCGGGCACACCACAGCAAAATGGTGTGTCAGAACGAAGAAATATGACTCTCTTAGAAATGGTTAGATCAATGATGAGTTATACAACATTGCCTATTTCGTTCTGGGGGTATGCCTTAGAACAACGGCATACTTGCTAAATCTAGTACCGTCCAAGTCAGTCGATAAGACCCCACTCGAGTTATGGTTTGTGCGCAAGCCGAGTTTAAATCACATAAGGATATGGGGCAGTCCAGCACATGTGCTGAACAAGAAAGCTGACAAGTTGGAGGCTAGATCTGAAGCAAGACTGTTTATTGTCTATCCTAGAGGAACGAATGGTGGTTATTTCTATAGTCCTAAGGATCAGAAGGTCGTTATTAGCACTAATGCCCGATTCTTAGAAGAGGATTATATGAAAAATCATAAATCCAAAGTTGAAATCATACTTCAAGAATTAGAAGATGATCGTATTCCCCCACTGATTAAACCAAAGGTACGAGATATCGTATCTAGTGGGAGTGATCGACACCAAATACTTCAAGAAATTGAAGTGGGTCGAGTTCCACTGGAGATACCGACTGTACAAGTGGAACCTATCCAGCAAGTTGTGCAAGATAGAGAACCACAGGCTACTGCACCCACCGTTGCCAGTGTGCCAGTAGTGCCTCGTCCTAGTTGGAGGGTTGTTCATCAACCCGAGCGATTACGACTGTGGTATCAATTACCACCCAAGCAGGGCTAATGTTGTAGCCGATGCTTTGAGTCGCAAATCCCACCCTAGTTTGGGATGTCTTCTCAGTCATGAAGAGACACTTATAGAGGAATTCCAGAAGATGAATATCGAAGTCATGGACACGTCTTCGACGACAGAAGGTCGTATTGCAACGTTGGTTGCAATCCCAGACTTAAGAGGCCGAATCTTAGAAGCTCAGAGGTAAAGCAAAAAGCTAGAGGAAATACGAGCCAAGATCAAGGACAACAACCACAAGAATTTCAAAGAAGCAACAGATAACGTCTTGTGTATGACGGGAGAATGTGTGTTCCAGAAGACGAGGGGCTTAAGAGTGAGATCTTGAAGGAAGCCCATGAGACTTCTTACACCGCACATCCCGAAAGCACCAAAATGTACCAAGATCTCAAGGACAAATTTTGGTGGGATGGAATGAAGCGAGACGTAGCTTCATTCGTAGAACGTTGTTTGACATGCCAACAAGTGAAAGCACTCCACCAACGACCGTATGGAACCTTACAACCGCTAGACATACCGGAATGGAAATTGGATGATATAGCCATGGATTTTGTTACCGGGCTACCCTAATCAAAAAGAGGAAATACCGTTATTTGGGTCATCATCGATCGTTTGACCAAGAGCGCGCATTTCTACCCATTCCGATAACACATGGATCAGATAGACTAGCACAATTGTACGTTGGAGAAGTCATACGTTTACATGGAGTTCCGAAGACAATCACGTCTGATATAGATTCGAAGTTTACATCCAGATTCTGGATGAGTTTACAAAAAGAATTGGGGACTCGACTACATTTCAGTACCGCGTTCCACCTACAGACGGACGGACAATCCGAGAGGACCATTCAAACACTTGAAGACATGTTGAGAATCGTTGTCCTCGATAGAGGAGAAAGTTGGGAACAAGTGTTACCACTTGTGGAATTCGCCTACAATAACAGCTACCAAGCAACTATTGGAATGGCCCCGTACGAAGCTCTTTATGGAAAGAAATATCGATCACCACTCTACTGGGATGAAGTGAGAGAAAGGAGAGTATTAGGACCTGACTCTGTGGGCGAAATGATCGAGATTATGAGACAGATCCGCCAATGGATCAAGGAGGCCCAAGATCGACGAAAGTCCTACGTCGACAAACGTCGCACAGAGCTGCATTTTGAAGTGGGAGACAAAGTCTTCTTGAAGATTTATCCATCAAAGGAATCGTGAGATTTGGAATAAAAGGAAGTTTACAACCACGCTTCATAGGACCTATGAAATTTTGGAAAGGATAGGACCGGTGACTACGGACTTGCATTGCCGCCAAGTTTTGAAACGCACAATGTGTTCCACGCTTCACAACTAAGGAAGTACATACATGACCCCGGTCATGTGATACCTTGATGGATATTGTCCTCGATGAATATGAGTTACGTAGAACTGCCTACGAAAATCTTAGATCGACGTATCCAAAAGCTAAGGAATAAAGAGATACCGTTAGTGAAAGTTCTATGGCGACACCATAGACAAGAAGAAGCAACCTGAGAACTGGAATCAGCTATGAAAGAGAAATACCCAGATCTTTTCCAAGGTTAGCAAATTTCGGGACGAAATTTATTTTAAGGGGGATGGTATGTAATAATCCGAAAAATTTAAAACTTTTATTAGTGATGTTTAAATCAATTATTTGTGGTGATTAGACCTTAATTATGATAAAGGTAACCAACGAAATGAATTAGAATCGATTCGGAGATCGAAAACTAGAGATATAAAAAACAGGTGACTAGTCCTACCGGATTAGGGTTTTCTGAATAGCCTGAACATAGAATGAAATATCGAGAATGAATCATAACAAAAAGATTTCATTTCTAGAATACTCTCACGACAACATGTGAGAAGCCAAAGAATGAGAATTTTCGGGCATGCTTGCCCGGTCAGTCTTAAAAGTACTATTCACGAGCCGGAATAATTTTCAGTCTGTGCTAATCATGAAAATTAATGATGACAATCAAAATTATTAAGGAATACATTATTATGAATTTAGAAATTATAAGAATCAATTTCTGAAAGAAATTCCTGAAGAACTTAACCGAACGCCGGGAAAATATACCGGGAAAACCCTAAATTGATTCGAACAACCCGAAACTCGAACCAAGGGTCTAAATCAATAAGAAATGATTTATAAGACTCAAATTAATTATGTAAGCTCAAGAATTCAATAGAATTTCGAATGAGCATAATTTAATCGCCGGACGTTGTTTTTCCGCGATAACTCGGAATTGACTTATCGGATGCCATCCGAACTTCATGAAATTATTACAAACAATGAAATAAGTATTTTAAGGATATTTAAGAAAATAAAACCTTAAGGTTCTGAGAAATCAATCGAAAGCGCGTTAAAACTTAAAGAGTCGGTATTAACATGCCAAATCGGGTAATTTGACCATTCCTTCTCCCAACTACCAGCAAGACAGCTCCACATGGGCTAATGACAGCCCTTTAGGCTGCCAAGATAGTGGGGAGTCATCCATTACAGCCTTCACCTTTAGAACACAAATTCTCTCTCTCTTTTTCAAACTTTTCTCTTTTGTTCTTCAAACTTTTGAGTTTTAATCCCCATTTCAAACCATTCTAACCCTCAAAAAATTATTATAAGACTATAAAAAGGTATAATACATCATTATCTTCATTTATAATGGAGTAGAATTTTTTTTTAGATTTTTCTTGAATTATTTCATGAAAAACCCTAGTTTTGCTCTTTATTTTTTTCGTGACTTTTGAGCCACCAAATTCTCTCAAGACATGAATCAAATATGCTTAGAAATATGTTCTAAGGCTGTAGTTAAAGTTTGAGAATTTTTGGAGCATGTTTAATATTTTTGATTTATGTTTTATTTCTTTTTATATGAGATAAAGCATGCTATTGTGAATATTATTTGATATTGTTGCTTTTTAATGTATTAGAAGAATTTAGAATAAATATGATAATTTTCATAATATTTTGGATTTTTTTTTTTAAATACCGTGAGCTTTGTGGCATTTTTAAGCCATGGTTTGATTTTTCTTTTTGAAAAATAGTTGAGATATATTGTTTAATATATGATATGAACATCATATATGAATCTTAGAATTTTTGAAATACATCTCCTATTTTTCTTGAAAGAGCCGATTATATGTATATCTTTTTAATCTATTGTTTGATTTTTATTTGTTGAAAATAGTTGAGGTATAGTGTTTAATATATGATATGAACATCATATATTAATCTTGAAATTTTTGAGACACTACTCCTATTTTCCTATGAATACCGAAAACTATATATATATCTAAGGATTTATTTGATTTCATTTGTTGAAAATGATAGGATATGTTATGTTTAGAAATAATATGAACCTAATATGCATTGTTGGGAATTATTGAACACATATGTAAAATATGTGTGATGACAAAAAGAATTCCAAGCATTTTGTTCATATTATAAATATTAGTTGATGTTTAATGTTAATATTACATGTTTATTTCATATATAAACATATTTTGAAGGAATGAAATTTATTGAATATATATTCTTACATTTTCATAATTACTGTAAATGATTAGGTAGTGAAAAGCATATGTGATAATTTTAATGTATGGTATGAGATGATATTTCATGTTTAGTATATGATATAAGCATGATATGATTTTATTGAAATTTATTGGATATATATGCTAATTATTGCTACTTATCGAAAACATAGCAAAATGGTTAAGTATGAGTTTAATTTTAATGATAAATGATGCTATGATAGTTAAACTATAATCTTGGAATGAATGGTTGTGATTGTGATGAATGAATGGAACACTTATGCACACATACACAATGGTTTTGCATTATGTTAGAAATTAGGGTTTTCTAATGCTTTAGTATAGTTCATGTTATGTATGGTATTGTATGGTGTTGAATGGTTATGTTTATGTATGCTGACAAACAAAACCCCAAACGTAAACAACATAACACTATATGTACGAGAATCCAAAAGAAATCGACCAATTTCGATAACTTAAGAAGGAATTAACGAGAATCGAAGTTAGACACAAATTAGGGTTTTATTAATAATAGGCTACTCAAACGCGAGTTCCTAAGTTAAAGAAACCAAAAGTCGGGTTACAACGTTAATACTCAACAACGATAATCTAATAAGATATTAAATTGAGCGTTAAGACAACTCGACAACGAATAGCGATTATACAACTTATATAATCTCCGACAAGTTAAGAGAAACAAATAATGTCATAATGTGTAAACAAAGATTCGAATATAAGATGTCAATCCTTATGTCTCAAAGGTCGAGTTAATATTCCCGAAGAAATTCATATATTCATAAGTACTTACTTACATGGTAGCATGTGCTCGCTTGAATCATAAGTCAAGACTCCTATTTTATTCGTCGTGCTATATGACAAGTCGTCAAGCATAACCTACTAGGACGTAACTACAATTCTTAAGTCTAGTTAGTGGCTTGAGAATATCCTAATATACTAATCACAACTTGAATACTAACAATCTATAACGTAATAACGTTTAGAATAACACTAAGGTTAAGAGTCAAGGATAGACTCGGAGTATGTGATTCATAAGTTGAAGTTCACTTGTGAACGATGAAGTAATATAGTTTGAGAATTTAGGAATGTAAGATAATAGAAATTATCTTAAAACCATCACATGAAATCATAAAGAAAACCCTAATTGGGAACTATAAGTCGTAATTTATAAACGACCTTCGATCGATAGAAAGAATCTAAGAACGGCTATTTTCTTATGAAGGGTTCGATCGTGCGTAGTTGCGGAGGAAAGACACTCACACCCTGCTCACTTAGAACACTAGCTTTGGATTAGCAGGTGGGCTTTCTTGAAACAAAAATGTTATGTATAATTCAAAGCATGATTTACAAAAGCTTTATGAACTATTATCACATGAACTGTTATTGACTGCCAAATGTTTATGTTTTGTTTTGATCCTATCTGAGATTGGTATATCCAATGTGGTATGTGAATGAGTTGGTCCACCAACGTTAAAAAGGATAACGATTGGATTTGACTTAGTTAAGGACTAACTCGGATTGTGTACACGTGTGACTGTGTGTTAAGGTTAGCTACCTCGACCAGTCACGGCGACTATGTGTAGGTGACCACCTCCATAGTGCGCGAATGAATGAAGGATCAGATATGGAAACAACGTGAATGTCACAGCCCGGTTCGGCTTATCCTTACCGGACCGTGACTTGGGGTTCGGTTTAAGTAAATATGAAAGAATAAGGGTTTCAACTCATTTCATCTATGAAGAAATATAGATGTTCCAAACAGAAACGAGAATCACGATGAATCAAAATAGCTTATATATATATATAAGATGGTTTCATGGTTTCAACAAACAACAGCTTTTACAAAGCTTAACACCGTAACAAAAGATAATAGAGTCTCAAGAGTTTGGCAGCGGAATAAACGTGTGAGACATGCATATGGAGATGCATTCTCAAGGCGAACCAAAAATACATCATATTACTTGAAAAAAGATTCCGCTCAACTTCCGCTCTGTTCCATCACCTACTCAACCTGCACATTTAAAAACAAATATGCGGTCGAGTACAAAGATGCACTCAGTGGACACATGCCGAAAACATTTTACTTTATGAAATATTGTACTGTGATCGCTCCCTTTTTCACACGTAAAAGGCGTATATAGAAGGTAAGTCGAGTATCGTATCCACAGGGATTGTAATACGAAAACACAGAAGCTAGCTCAACGATAATTCATAATTATTCAAGCACAGAAATTGGGTGAGAGGTTTAAGGGCTTCAGAATTTAATCCAAAGCAGGCGTAACCATGCAGAAAATAAAACAAAACAATAAACACACGGAAGATAAAACAGATAAGAGAGACTAACCATAGGGATGCATTAATCCTATCCACAACGTATGTTTATCCTGTTCCTATTAGCCAATTTTAATCCAGACAAGATGGAAGATCACAAATATAACCAACAACTTCAATTACGACAATTGCGGCAGTAGATTACGAGTTTTCCCTACCATTCTAGGTGAAAACAAGTAACTCCAAAAGGATCACTAAGAATATACTTCCTACGAATATCCTATCTCAGCTACGACTCAAGACTTATTCGTATCATGCATTCAAGATCGATTGACAATTAATATAATTACGTAATTAACCGATAACTAGATATGCATCAAGATTGATCGAAATCAACACATATAAATAAGCACCAAGAATCATGAATCAATGCGGAAGGTAAATAGCGATAATGTAAATCACAACATATAGGATCTAATCATGCAAACCCAGGATCAAGACGAATTTTAGCTACGCATAATTAAATTACCAAAGCAATAAATAATTAAATAAAACATAAATTAAGATAGATAGATAAAACCGTAAGAATCCACGAAGAACAATTGTAGCGACTTGAATTAGGAAGAAATTTCAATTCTAATACTAAACTATGAAATTGGAATGAAAATACTTAAAGAAAAAGCTAAACTAAATTAAACGGAAAAGAACTTGCAAAAGAAAATTAAGAAGAATTTGTGTTCTGCTCTGGAATGGTGTATCTAAGCTACCGCTCTATCTCCCTATTGATAATAAGTCGCGAGCTCCCTTTTCACATCAATTTCCCAATCCTTCTCGATTTCGATTCGAATTATACTCGAACTAGATGTCTCGCGCATGAATCTCTCCCCAATGTTGTGTGAGTATATAAATGTATATATGCAGCCCTAGCGCCCGCCTGGCGTGCTAGAGAGAGACTCCGCGAAGGCTTCTCGCGATCCTTCAAAACGCTGAAAATTCGCTCATCCTCGCGACCAAGCATCTCGACCAACGGTCGCGAGCGTTCTCATGAGCGTAATTCCCTGCAGCGACTTCGCCGTTTCGCTCCGTTCTCTCGTCCGGACTCCGAAGTGCAATCCGTTTGCGCCTACGGACTCCTATCGATATTCTCTTTAACATTGTATACTTTTCACATCCATATTTTTCAAATCCATTACGTCATATTCAACGTCGTTTTCAAACAGTTCTTCTTCGCACGAGCTTGCGATTGAGCTATTGATTCCTCTTTATCGTGATCCACCTTTTTTACATTAAAACCTATGCTAAAATGACATGAAATACACACAGCATAATATCTTCCAAGGTAAACATAAATATATCAAAAGACAACTCAAAAGATCACTTATCACTTAGAAACGAAACGAATATAGCCTTATAAATCATGTAAAAATGAGGCTTATCAACTCCCCAAACTTATCCTTTTGTTTGTCCTCAAAAAATCAGAACAAAAGAGAGACGACCAGAGACAGGTAAAGAGTCGAACGATAAAAGCAATAAGCCTCAGAGCAATGAGCAATAAACGATTCACTTAAATGAATCACAACATCTTTCGTTAAACTCCACACATCATAATAATCATAAGCACAAGCCTTCCCAAACTTGAATCCTCACGACATGGATATATATATAAGAAATCTCAAACACTCAAGTGTATGAAGGAAGATGTGTATGCTCTCAAAGTTCAAAATTACATGGAATCTACCATAAGCTTGCAAATCGTCTAATTCTCCATTGCTCAAATATGTGCTCAAGAACTAAGATCAAAAGGTCTTTATAAAAGGTTATAATGTAGCTCTTTGGTGGTCGGATATATTTAGGCTAAGTGACTCATAATCCCATAATGAAAAACACCATAAGTAACACAAGACATAATTCCCAAATTTTCACAATTTATTTCAATTCTCCATACCAAGAAGTCATTTTCTTTAAGACTCCATAATTTTCATATAAGTGATATACTCATCTCAAAGCACTAGCTACTTACCCATTTATGTTCTTTTCACACACTTGTGTTAAATCTTCTTTTTTTATATGAACTTATATGGGTAAGCAACTATTTTTAATAATCACTTTCTCATTATCTATTTTCTTTCTTTCCTTTCTTTTTCTCAACCCTAAATTCAAGCGACCAAATATCACTAACTACATAACCCAACCCACGGCTATATGAAAGAATAAGGTAGGCTCAAACGGCTCATCAAAGGATAAAATAACGAAGTTAGTGTTTCGATAGTGTATAAGCTAAGAAAAGAATGCCTAATATCATTTCAAAATTCTTAAGCACATCAATGCAACCTCAAAAAGAAACCAGAGCAAGTTCTAGAGAAACACATGCTATTTCAAACTATTCACATGAGTAAAGAAATAAGACAGATAAGATATGGCGAAAAGCTCAAGTCTCCCGTGTTTTAAAGCGTGATCAAGTTCTCAAAGGCTTAATACTAACAATGATCATAATATGCTTCGTCTCACAAAATCAGTTGCAATAAATTTTCTAATAAAAACAATTCTCATCATCGGCTGCTCGTCATTCAACTCATCCCACAAAACAGACACAAACCCAAACACGAAAAACAAACCAAAAACAACCAAAAAGAAAACAGACCAAAAACGAAAACAAAACAAAACAAAACAAAGGAAAACATTGGGTTACCTCCCAACAAGTGCTAAATTTAAACGTCTTTAGCTAGACCATTTCATACCCAATCAATCTGGCGTTTTGACAACAGACTTCTTCCCAAATCTGTGCTTGCCTCCATATTTTGCATTCACCTTAGACCACCACTGAGTGTGGAAGTGGCCTCCCCTAAACTTGAATGAATCACTCGGAGTTCCATGCCGAGTCCATCTCTTCTTTATAGCACCCTTGTCAATTGGTCGGTTGACATCCAAGCTCGAGATTTGGCTAGCAGCAACAGTGGTGATTGAATGACACTCTTCATGCTCTGAACTATCGTGTCGCGAGATGGCGTCATAGATTAAAAATTTTAGCTCCTCATCGTTGACACGAAAAGTCAGATCACCTTCCTGCACATCAATCAATGCACGACCAGTTGCTAGAAAAGGTCTGCCCAGGATTAGCGGTTGTTGTTTGAATTCGGGGATATCTAAAATCACAAAATCGGCGGGAAAACAAAGTCCCAATTCTTACCAACACATCTTGACGATACCTTTAGGATATGCGGTGACCATCGACCATCATCGATGATATCTTCGTCGGCTTCATCTTTCCTAGGTGCACCGATTGAATACGCTCAAAGGCATCGATTGATGCTCGCCCCAAGTCGCACAATACATTTGGAAAAGTTTTCTCGCGATCTCGCATTCTAACGAAACCGCCGGGATCCTTCGCTTTAAAGGAGCTTCCTCGCAAGACTCAAGATCGATTCTTCTGATAGGGTAATTTTTCAAATTTCCCAATTTCTTCTTGCTTGCAAGCTGCCTTTAAAAATTTCATGTATCCGGCATGTTTCAGTGGCGCTTCAAAGAGAGGCAAATTGATCTCAACTTTTGAAAATCTCTTTGAAGCGCAAACTCCTCGTCATATTTCGACTTGACTAGTCGACTCGGAAATGGGACCGAGGAGTGTACGCGCAGAATGGATTCTCGAGGCCCGGCGGGTTGACCTCGCGATTGCGGAAGGTCGCGGCGTGCGCTGTCTTTGCAATCCTCCTTCGCGTCAAATTGCGGCGCTGGTCGCCGCGAACAAATCTGGGCGGCACAATCTGATGGCTCATGAAAGCTCGCATGGCGCGTGCTGGTCGCGAAGCTTCCGTGGGCAATACGGGACTCCTCGCGATCGGGCTCATGATCGCGAGTTCGGTCATGAATTTCGCTCCAGTTACTTTCTTGCTCCGTATGACTTGGGTAAGCTTGTCCACTTCTCGTGCGGATGGCGAAACATTGATTTTCGGGTTTACCTCAGTATTACTCGGAATTGGCCCGTCTTTTGTAGTGCATTCAAGCTGCACGGCTACTTGACCAACTGATTTTCCAAAATCTTAATATGCTTTCCCATAGCCGTCACAGTGGACTCCAAATGATTAATCTTATGCCCGGTGTTGCTTATAAATGAGTTCTGGTTCGTCGTCAATTGTTGGTTGCTTACAACCAACTGCTGCATCATGTCCTCTAGACTCGCTTCTTCGTCTCGAATCACCCATTCGAATCGAGAAAACGCGAGGAGGCTGTTGAAAATTATTGGGGTTGGCGTACGAGAAATTTGGATGATTTCTGTTATTTGCATTGTATGCCGGATTTCCCCCATGATTCCTCTGATTGATGTGGTTGACCTCTTCTATCTCGATCCGACTCTTCAAAAGAGTGAATTGCTTCATCACCGTCGTATTTCAAGTCTTTGCTTTAACCATTGGCGTTCTCTCCGTTGGCCATTGATAACTATTTGCCGCCATCTCTTCTATGATGCGACTGGCCTCCTCTACACGACGATTCAATAAACATCCACCGCCGACGCATCCACTATGCTCCTCAGATGCCATGTCACCTTTGTAGAACTACGTGATCTGCATTCTTTGGAGAATCCGTGTTGTGGGCACTTTCTCAATAGGCCCTCAATCGCTCCCACGACTCGAACAATGATTCATCTCCTAGCGGGAGAAGTGGGAGATCTCGGCGATGATTTTTGGGCTTTGGTCATGGAAAATACTTTGAGAGGAACTTTTCAAAGATCCCCAACTATTTATGCCGTGCGGTCCAAACTTGAACCACTCCTTCACCGATCACAGAGAGAATCCGAACACGCGATCCGGATCGTGTCTTGTGGCACCCCATTCTGCTTGATGGTGTCACAAATGTCGAGAATGTCTCAAGATGCGCATTCGGTCCTCTGTGACTCCTCCCCAAACCGCCTCCTTGTACCATGCAGATTAGGGTGGCTTTAACTCAAGTTGTTTGCATTAACTTCCGCCCCATCCGCCTCCGAATTGCTCGGTGGGAGGTCGGTACATATAATTCAGAGGTCTCGTCTCGAGCAGGACTAGGAGTCCCATATTCGCCATCTGGCGCCGCATCTCGCGAAATCGGCTAACATGCGTGCAGCTTGCTCGGGATGAATGCCCGGATGCTCGTGGATTAGTCGCCATTGCAGCCCGTCTCTTCTCTCGCCCTCTTCTCCTTTGAGAGCTTTCGATCTCGGGATCTAGTAATATTTCGTGAGGTCCCCGAGATCTTATGACGCATAAACTACTTGAGAAAAGAGAATTCACTCTGTAACAATAAATAAATAATATAATATATAACTTAAATTAATAAATCCAAATCGTCAAATTATTCCTATGTAATCATAACAATCCCCGGCAATGGCGCCAAAATTTGATCGCTCCATTTTTCACACGTAAAAGGCGTATATAGAAGGTAAGTCAGTATCGTATCCATGAGGATTGTAATACGAAAACACAGAAGCTAGCTCAACGATAATTCATAATTATTCAAGCACGTAAATTGGGTGAGAGGTTTAAGGGCTTGAATTTAATCCAAAGCAAAGCGTAACCATGCGTAAAATAAAACAAAACAATAAACACGGAAGATAAAAGCAGATAAGAGAGACTAACCCTGTGGATGCATTAATCCTATCCACAACGATGTTTATCCTGTTCCTATTAGCCAATTTTAATCCGCATAAGATGGAAGATCACAAATATAACCAACAACTTCAATTACGACAATTGCGGCAATAGATTACGAGTTTTCCTACCATTCTAGGTGAAAACAAGTAACTCCAAAAGGATCACTAAGAATATACTTCCTACGAATATCCTATCTCACCACGACTCGCGTTTATTCGTATCATGCATTCAAGATCGATCGACAATTAATACAATTACGTAATTAATCGACAACTAGATATGCATCAAGATTGATCGAAATCAACACATATAAATAAGCACCAAGAATCATGAATCAATGCACGGAAGGTAAATAGCGATAATGTAAATCACAACATATAGGATCGAATAATGCAAACCCTAGGATCGGTACGGAATTTTAGCTACGCATAATTAAATTACCAAAGCAATAAATAATTAAATAAAACATAAATTAAGATAGATAGATAGATAAAACCGTAAGAATCCACGAAGAACAATTGTAGCGACTTGAATACGGAAGAAATTCTGAATTCTAATACTAAACTATGAAATTGGAATGAAAATACTTAAAGAAAAAGCTAAACTAAATTAAACGGGAAAAGAACTTGCAAAAGAAAATAAAGAAGAATTTGTGTTCTCGCTCGGAATGGTGTATCTAAGCTAACGCTCTATCTCCTATTTATAATAAGTCGTGAGCTCCTTTTCACATCAATTTCAATCCTTCTCGATTTCGATTCCAATTATACTCGAACTAGATGTCTCAAGCATGAATCTCTCCCAATGTTGTGTGCGATATAAATGTATATATGCAGCCCTAGCGCCTCGCTACGCGTGCTAGAGAGAGACTCCCGCGAAGGCTTCTCGCGATCCTTCAAAACGCTGAAAATTCGCTCATCCTCGCGACCAAGCATCTCGACCAACGGTCGCGAGCGTTTCTCGCGAAGCGTAATTCCCTGCGCGCGACTTCGCCGTTTCGCTCCGTTCTCTCTCGTCCGGACTCCGAATTGCAATCCGTTTGCGCCTACAGACTCCTATCGAGATGCTCTTTAACATAGTATACTTTTCACATCCATATTTTTCAAATCCATTACGTCATATTCAACGTCGTTTTCAAACAGTTCTTCTTCGCACGAGCTTGCGATTGAGCTATTGATTCCTCTTTATCGTGATCCACCTTTTTTACATTAAAACCTATGCTAAAATGACATGAAATACACACAGCATAATATCTTCCAAGGTAAACATAAATATTTCAAAAGATAACTCAAAAGATCACTTATCACTTAGAAACGAAACGAATATAGCCTTATAAATCATGTAAAAATGAGGCTTATCATACTGCCCTCATCACAGTAAGACACAAGAGTTTTATTTGAAAAAATGCCTTGTTCTTACAAAATACATTTTCTCATTTCTCAAAATCATCGCTCGGCCGAGCATTTTCACATCAGTACAACGTATATTCCAACTCGGCTATGGATAAACGCACCGAGAGTGAGGCCTCCTTCACCCGGACGCAACTAACCGCCCAGCGGTTTAGAGCATGACCGCCCAGCGGTTCAGAGGCCCAACACGTGTACACAACCCTAGCTAGATTTCTCCCTTACTCCTCTAGCATAGGATCGATTCAGAACTTCTGTTGCCCCGTGCAAACCGAATGGACATATACAAAACATAAAACATTTTCTCGCGAGATAATATCGTATCTCAAATTTTTCAAGAAACAAGAAAGTAATAACAAGAAACATTTTCCAAAAAGCTCGTAATTGATTTTGGTAAGAAAGCCCACCTCGAGAACTTAAAAGTTCTTATGTCACTAGGGTTTTATTTTTCGCTTTTCTCTTCTTCGAGTCAAACCTTATCAACGTAAGAAACGAGATTTTAGCATATCATCATGCTTCGCAAGAATCATCGATCCAACCAACGATGTACTATCCTTTCATTCATTCCTTAGTTCAAATCGCTCGATGTAACGCATTTAATCTTAATTTCATATCTAACGTCATCACGCATCGACTTTACTTACTGCCTTACGATATATACTCAAATTCTATGTATTTATAGTCATATTTCCCTACGTCTCAACTTTTTCACATATCATATCATATGATCCACATATCACGTATCACGAGACGTCATAATCTTTCATTTTTCATAATTTTCGAAAATTCCATATAATTTTTCAAAAATTCTATTTTATTCACATAATATATTTTTATCATCGTATATTAATAATATGACATAATATTCATCATATAAAACTTGTACATCAATATTTCATGCTTTAGTAATTTTCGAAATTATTATCCTATAATATTCCATATTTTTCCAAGAAATTCCACATAAAATCATAGAATTCTAAACATAAATAACTATCATTATTTCATGTTCAAAAAAACAATTAAAATTCATGTATATCAACATATAGTTCATATGAATTTTCGGTCATATCATATGATCTTATAGCATGCTTATCTTGCATTAAAATCATAATATGTGCTTATAAATATCATATAAACATATTTCATGAACAACTTGAGCATATAGCATATATTTCTCATGTATCACATAATTTTCGAAAATAAGCATCCTAACATATCATATATGATTTTCTAACATTTTTGTGTGTATAATAAAAGATTATACGATTTCTAACCTTTTGATCGGATTCGATCGACGTCAGCGACGTTATTTTATCTACGATCGAAGAATGCTTTGAAGAACACTCTCTAATTTTTTTCTCTCTATTTTTCTCTCTATTTCTTTGCTATTTTCGGTTATAATGTTATGGGAAGGGTGACCTCCTATTTATAGGATTTATGAGATTATTATAATCATTACTTTATAAAATATCTTAATATAAAGTCAAAAATTTCAACTTCTTTTTATCATCTTAATTTTCGAACCTACTAGTTGTACAAGAGACAAATTTTTATCTTATCCTATACATTAATGATTCATCATATCTTATCTTTTTGAAATTATAATATATCTAGTTGTAAAATAAAATTTACAACTCATACTTTACCTTTATGTTAATTTCGGCCACTTCCCATATATATAAGATAATTATTTTATTTTATTCCATAGTTTATTATGTTATTTTATTATTTAATTAATGTATCTTATATCTATCATAGAATAAATAAATTATTACTTTATTTATTGTATATGTAATTTTCTGTCACCTCTAGAACCTTAGGATAGAATTTTATTTTTTCTATATTATATACTTTAATATAATTATAAGATAAGGTCACTTTTGAAAAGTCAAAATTTTACACTATGACTTTTAAATTGAGTTCACATTTGTTCACATTTATTTTTCAAATATTTCAACTACTACAAGACAAAGACTATAGTTACTTGTTCAAATTGGATACATAGTCTATCTTATCTTATAATAATATCTTATCCAAATAATAATAACATAAGATTAATTAAAGCATGATATTTCTTCATTTCACACTATAATTTTCCAAATTTTCGCCCCTTCATAAATATATGCTATATATTTTATTTTTCTTCAATTAATAGTTATATGACACAATAATAATCTTAGATGATAAAATAAATCATAGAAAAATTAATTAAGATCATTTCTATGTACTAAAGTAAAGTTATCGACAAATAATTCGAAATTATGAATAAATTATCAAACTATTATTCTTTTCATAACCAATATTATTTTCATGAATAATTACATAAATATAATGATATTATATCATAAAATAAAATTTTTGGAACATTTCTAAGCATTTTCCCAATTTTTTTCGAAAACTAGGGTTTTTAGAATTTAAATTTATAAAATTCCATTCTTACCCTATTTTATCAATTTCAAAATTTATACTATTTCTAGAAGATAATATTGATCTAGAATCATGATATTTATCAAGTATATAATTAAATAAATTATTTAATACAATTATCACATAAGCTTTGTGATTTTCGAAAATCACATGAAATCATACCTAAATTTCGAAATTAATGAGCTTCTAGAACCAAGATATTATATCCTATGATACTTATCATATTTCTACATATTTCTAAGAGATAAACATTATCTCTTAATTAATTATGATCTTATCTTATCATTTTATAAAATATCATAAGATACTTATCACAAAATGTCATTTTCAAATCCTTATCACATACAACTCATAAATTTCAAATTCATGCTTGATTTGTACAAGATAATTATCTTATCATATACTACAAGATGACATGACAACTCATCACATAAAATCAAGTGATCACATATTAAATCATAATTTAATCACTTATTCTCATGAATTTAGAAAATTGTCAAATAATAAGGAAAATATTTCCTTTTTCTTCATTAGTGTAAATATTATCCCAAATATACTTAAAAACATTTTAAAAATTATTTCATGTGAAAAGATTAAGAAATTTTCGATTTTACTCAAAATCGTCGATCACCGATGTTCATTTTCATTCTCGTTCTATCGTAATATTCCTTCGCGCTGAAATTTTAAACCCGTAAATCGGGTTATTACGGTGAATGAAATAGTCGGCCCGACACTTTTGGAAAATGATAAAATGTTTGATAGGCATGAGTCTTTAACTAAAATCCTCATGTGCTATGCGGGCGCTCAATAACTTTAACAAAGAAAATGTTTTCGCAACGAGTCCACCGAGTACTTTTGTACTTAGCCCCGTATCTCGCTTTTGATGTGCAGTTGAGCAGGACCCGATGATGGGTGCGGTGGTGCGAGTAGCGCTTATTTTGTTGCTTATTAGAAAGGATTTCTATAACCTCGACATGTATCGTCATATGCATGTCCACACGCTTATTGCCGCCAACTCGATATTATTTTGATGTTTTGATTATAACCGCTTACATCCGTATTGAACTTGAGGTCGCACTGCCTCGAATCGTGCCCGATTGGGTTATATTTCAACCTCGAACCTTTCGACGAGTCCTTCGTGACTGAGTTGGTATCAATAGCTTATCTCTTTACCATGCGCTATCGAGTAGTTAAATGGTTAATTGCATTGATTAGTTATGTTTATATCCGCTGCTTTATCATACCAAAGTGCCGATCCATACGATCCGTACTTCATGGGAAGTCGGTCGTCACAATATGATTTTTGCCTACCTTGTATTTATAGTGCTCTCCCTAGAATCCTATTGTGATAAGACTCTTGCATATCTAATAAATACAATAATTATGTTTTTCCCGAAGATAATTTCTTTCTATAGTAATTATCTCGATATATAATAATATCAGATAATATATAGCTAAACTAGGAAATGTATTAAATAAATAATACAATAATCAGAACAAAATTCCGATGGGAATCCTAGGGGATGGCTGAAAATTGCTTAGGCAATAGACCTTGATGGGCCAGTACAGAGATCAAATACAAGGAACAAAGATGAGCCTCAAATAAATTAACTATCTTATGTTCAGTCCATAGCATAAATTAATCCATAAACATTTATTAATTCCACTACAAAACAAATGCTAACTTACCCATTTATTATTGAAGTTGAGTCGGCTTGTATTTAAACTTACGAATCCCAGATTTAAGATATAAATACGTCCATTAATTATTTATAACACTTTGATCGCTTAAAATAATTAATCTCTTTAATTCCTTAAGTAGTATCATTCAACCTCATTATTGTACTTGAACTAACTCACCCCGCATGATTTAGTACAATAAACCTTTCGAGCTTCATAAGGGACGCCATCATCCTAAATGGATACGTAGAATCGACACAGTAACCAACATGACATACAAGTATTGTCACCACCCAAGACGCGGAGAATCTTTGGTTATCACATGTAACCCTAACATATAACAAGTCAAAGTGATGGTCAAGAACTCATACTCACTGAAACCTTATCGAAGTTTAGATCAACGTAAAGTCACCGAGATCTAGGTTCTTCACGACGGTCATATAGAAAATTCATCTCACCGTGATCCATCAATACCTCAAGACGCACCAACATGACAAGCAACCAAGTCAAGTTATTTCTTATCTATATCAGATCTTATATCGACAACTCATCCTTGAGTTGTCTCAGCTGTGATCATTTTTATATCTCAACTAGCTTATCCAATCATACAGACTTCTGTGATCTTCTACATACTGTAGGGTTTAACTTTTGTATGAGATAATGAGACTACATATGCAATCAAGTAAATAATTTAGCTATGATATTGAAATACTGGTAACAAGAAACATTGTATACAAGCTCAACCATTATACTTTCAGTATACAAATCCAACAGATCACGAGCACTAAGACGCATGTGGTGCTAATCAAACTACTGGATGAAGAAGAAGAAAATTGCTGCCTGACACATTTTCCCGTATCCCATCTCTCCATAAATCGATGGCTATCCATAGATTGATGTTATGGCTCCTCAACAACCTCAATCTCAATGAACTCCACTGACGACGAACTGCATCGTGAACGTGGAGCCTCCACGTTCGGATGAGAACTCTCTATCACGGGACGAACGGGTTAACGAGTGAACTATCGTCACTCTCTCAATGCGCTGCTCGGTTCCTAGTAGTACACACCGAGTAGAGAAAGGTATGACATGAACTGCAAGTAAGCAGAGACAAGCTCTGTCTCGTCGGCGATGACCTCAAT
Organism: Salvia rosmarinus; assembly: GCA_036937905.1. Taxonomy (NCBI): domain Eukaryota; kingdom Viridiplantae; phylum Streptophyta; class Magnoliopsida; order Lamiales; family Lamiaceae; genus Salvia; species Salvia rosmarinus. The sequence goes on from CM072819.1 coordinate 46,816,402, forward strand.
AATTTTTTTCCCCTACAATAAAGTAATAAATTAAAATATATTAGTAAATCGAATAACAAATAAATATATAACAACATGAAATATATATGTTTTAAAAATAAACTAATATATTTAGTACCTCTCGCTCAAATATGAACTGTAATCTAGCCAATTCAGGTCTACCCCGGAACCTTCAACTTAAGAATCTTGGATACAAGTTGTCATCAACATATCTTCCCATTTTACTATCCAACTCTGGTACGACCTGAAGCAACCAAACGTATAACACCCATGTTGACCAGTAAAAATGGCAATTTGTAGTTACTTTGCAATGTCTCAAATAGTACATCAAAATCTAATACAAATATACATCCCTTGAAAATCGTCCAAAAGCATCAAAGTTATCAACCAAAGCCCAAACCCAATCAGTCAAGGTCTTCGTAACATCATAAGTAAATACCATGACATAAAGCACTAGAACATGTGCAGCTAGAAGGTATAAATTATCATTCCGACCGTTAATGTGAGCGTTGCAGAACTTATCTAATACTTCTGCAGCTGTGATCTGTCATCCACCACAAAAAGTTCTATAGACTTCACATTGTCGCAAGTAATACTCTATTGATGTATCAAATTAAGATGAACCAAACTGGAGGCCAGTCATAAGAGCATAATCTCTAATGGAATAACAACGCCTTCTCTCATTAATAAAAAACCACATCACTTGATTTGAGCTCTATCCGATGTAAAACCGCATGGTGTATAGTTATAACTTATTTCACGCTTATAATCGATTAGGTGACCAAAACAACATGTTAGGAACTTCTCAAGCAATGTTTCACCATTAACTTCAAGCAACCTCGCCTTAACATAATCAAATACTCAACTCTATAATAAGTTGTGACTATCGAATTTATATTAATTGTATCGGGCCTCAAAATATATGTGTTGGATTTGTATACTGGAAGCAGTTTTGGTTGAGCTTGTATACAATGATTCATGTTACCACTATTACAATCTCCTATCCGAATTGTTTACTTGGTTGCATATGTATGTCCCTTATCTCATATATAAGTTAGATCATAGAGTGTGTTGTAGATCACGTAAGTCCATATGATTGGTCGCTTAATGAGATATAAAAGTATCACAGTGAGACAACTTGAGGACGAGTTGTCGGTATAGTCGTGTATATATAAGAAGTGACTTGACTTAGTTGCATGTCTCATACAGCACGCCTACGACGTATTGATGGATCACTGCGAGATGAGTTACGTAGGAAAAACATATGTTAACCTCGCTTGAGGATCCATCTTGGGTGTTTAATTCACCATACATTGATTATAAACCTAGCATGCGTCTATATAATTAATCGCAACACGTAGGGGTTTTCACGTGTTTACCTTTCGATCCGCCGAGGTGGATCGAACGGGATGAACGGATCGAATGGTCGAGACTTGTGCTGACCTTCCGACTGTATCCCGGATGCCCAATCTCCAACGCCGAGTGAGGACGATCTATGGAGAATGCTTCGAAAATCACCCTTGCTCTCTTCACTAAAACTCACGAAAATTTTTCTCTCAAACACAATGAGATGACCGAAAATAATGTGTTAATTATGTGAGCATTAACCTGACTTTATCTCATACCTTATATTTATAATGCACTACCTTAATCCCATATGGAAATTACCATAATCCTATATGGAAATTACCATAATCCTATATGGAATATTACCATAATCTTAGGATTATTTCCATACTCGTGGATTATTTCCATACTCGTGATTATTACCATAATCTTATATGGAAAGGATCTATGCATATACCATAAATATAATAATATCCTTGTGGAATAAAGAGAATAAAATCTTGCCTTTGGGAGCATAAGGCGCGATTTTCCTTGGCTCACGGGCCTAGATGGGCCTGCCCAGGATCAAATGCAAGGAATAAAGATGGGCCTTAAATAAATTAATTATCTTATGTTCATTTGTAACATAAATTAATTTATAAACATTTATTCATGCCACTAGAGAATAAATCTCGACTTACCCTTTATTACCAAGTTGAGTCGGGCTTGCACTTAGACATTACTGAATCCCCGTATTTAAGATATCGAACGTCCATTAATCATATATAGCAATGATCGCTTAAAACGATTAATAACTTCATTTCCTTAAGTAGTACCACTCGACCTTATTATTGTACTGAGCTAACTCAACCTGCGGGGTTTAGTACAATAAACCTTTGAGCTCCTTAAGGGACGCCATCATCCTAAACGGATACGGTGACTCGACTGAGATAAATAGCGTGACATACAAGATCGCCACCACCCAAGACGGAGAATCTTGGGTTAGAACATATAACCCTCACCCATAACAAGTCAAAGTGATGGACAAGAACTCATACTCACCTAATACCTTATCGAGGTTTAGATCATCGTAAGTCACCGAGATCTTGGTTCTTCACGACGGTCGAAAGAAGAACTCATCTCATCGTGATCCTTCAATACGCCGAGACGCATCAAAGCATAGACAAGCAACTAAGTCAAGTCACTTCTTATCTATATCTGCGACTCAAACCGACAACTCGTCCTTAAGTTGTCTCGGTGTGAAACTTTTATATCTCATTAAAGCTTGACCAATCATACGGACTTCGTGATCTTCTACACATCGTATGATCTAACTTATATATGAGATAAGGGGACACGGATATATGCAATCAAGTATTCAATTCGGATAGGAGATTGTAATAGTGGTAACAGGAAACATTGTATACAAGCTCAACCAAACCGCTTTCAAGATACAAATCCAACAATCTCCCACTTATAGTAAAGCAAACTTTTAGTATACAATGTGTCTCTACTAGCTATTACAAACAACCATCACTTTGCTTCTCCCACTTATACAAAAGTTTCCTTTCTAAGTGGGTGCCATCGTTTAACCAAGTCCTCTAACGTGTTCATCGTAGACTTTTTGCGGCAGCTCTTCGTGAATGGATCCGCTAGATTTTCCGTCGTATCAATCTTTTCAATCAAGACGTCACCTCGTCTAACGATTTCTCGTATGACATGGTACTTTCTCTCTATGTGTTTGGTCGCCTTGGGTCCGTGGTTCCTTCGAGTTTGCCATCGCACCGAGTTATCACGAAGAAACTATGATACTCTTGGGCAAACCGGTACCACATCTAGATCCACGAGGTAGTTCTTGAACCATCTGACCTCCTTAGAAGCCTCCAGGCGGCTACATATTCGGCTTCCATGGTAGAGTCCGCAATGCATCGTTGCTTTGCACTCCGCCAGATACGGCTCCACCTCCCAAGGTAAACACATGGCCGAGGTTGACTTTTTCTCATCACGGTCGACTTGGAACCGAGTGCAGATAACCCAAAGGCATTAGACTATCTCGCATGGTAAACCAGCCTATAATCTCGAGTCCTTTTCGGTACTTGAGTATATGCTTATCGCTGCGATCAATGAGCTTGTCGAGGTTAGGCGATATTCTAGCTACTATACCTACCGCATAGCGTGAGATATCGGGCCTCGTGCATAGCATTGCGTACATGAGACTTCCTACGGCGAAGCGTAAGGAACTTGTCTCATTTCCTCTATCTCCTTTGCGGTCATAGGTGGATGCGTCTTAGATAAAGGGCGCCATGTCCGAAAGGTAGCAATCCTTTCTTGGCGGTCTGCATACTAAAACGAGTAATCACAGTATCAATGTAAGACGCCTGAGATAAGCTCAACATTTTCTTCTTGCGATCTCGGTAAACCTTGATCCCAAGAATGTACGCTGCATCTCCTAGGTCTTTCATTTGAAAGCGATCGGATAACCAACTCTTTCGCCCGATAATGACTTCACGTTGTTGCCAACTAGAAGGATGTCATCTACATAAAGTGCAAGAAATACCACATCACTGTTGACATCTAACCGATACACAACTCTCGCTAGGCAACTGGGTAAATCCATAGGACTTTACTACCTCGTCAAAGCGTAAGTTCCATGATCGAGGCTCGCTTAAGTCCATAAATGGACTTAAGCTTCCATACTAGATGCTCTTCACCCTTTACCACATAACCTTGAGGTTCTTTGCATATAGATGTCTCTACCTTCCTCAAGGTAACCGCTTAGAAAAGCGGTTTTAACATCCATTTGCCAAACCTCTGGGTTCAGTGGGCGCTATGGCTAGAAGAATTCGATGGACTTGAGCATTGCTACGGTGAAAAGGTCTCATCGAAATCGATGCCCTCAACTGAGTGTACCCTTTCGCCACAAGCACGGCTTTAAAAGCGAAACCTCTCCATCGAATCTCTCTTCCTCTTGATATCCACTTACTACCTACGGCTTCCTCGCCATCCGGTAGAGTGTCTTTCATATACATCCATAGCCGTTATGGACTCCATTTCTAAGTCCATAGCGGTGTGCCATGATCTTGCATCAATATCTTGACGCCTCCTTGTATGTCCATGGGTCGATTATCGCATGTTCGTCTGCTGGGACCAAACCAAGATTCACCCACGAACATAAATCGCTCGGGTTGACGAACAACCTCCCACTACGACGAGGTTCTGAGCACAATGGCAGCGGTGGGTGCAGATACTTGTGGTTCTCTAACTTGCACAACTTGTCGTGTAGGTACCACTCAGACGGTCGGTATCTCGGTGGAACTCGACCCACTTCAATTTCTTGAAGTATCCGTGTCGATCCTCCCACTAGACTCGACATCTCGTACCTTCGCCTAATCGGTGGTGGAATACGATCATCTTCTAATTCTTGAAGAATGATTTCAACTTTGGACTTATGATTTTCATATAATACTCTTCTAAGAATCGGGCATTAGTGCTAATAATGACCTTCCGATCCTTAGGACTATAGAATAAACCACCTTCGTTCCTCTAGGATAGCCAATAAATGACCTTGCGTCGGATCTAGCCTCCAACTTGTCGCCTTCTTGTTCAAAGACGTGTCTTTGGATCGCCCCATATCCTTATGTGGCTTAAAGCGGGCTTGCGTCCAAACCACAACTCGAAAGGGGTCTTTTCGATCGACTTGGATGGTACTAGATTTAGCAAGTATGTCATTGTTTCTAAGGCATACCCCGTAATCGAAATAGCAATGTTGCATAACTCATCATTGATCTAACCATTTCAAAAGAGTCATATTTCTTCGCCCGACACACCATTCTTTGTGGTGTGCCCATGAAGTGCTATTTGGGATGTAATCCCACACTTCACTAGATAGTCCATAAACTCGTTCTTGAGGTATTCGCCACCGCGATCGAACGCAGATGACTTGATACTTTACCTAGCCGTCTCCACTTCCGCCTTAAACTCTTTGAATTTCTCAAAGCATTCGGACTTGCGGTGAAGCGGTATACGTATCCGTACCTTGAGTAATCGTCAATGAAAGTGACAAATACTGCGTACTCCACGAGCTTGTGTGGACATCGGTCCACACAGTCGAATGGACTAACTCAACATTTCTTTCGCTCTATAACCCTTCGCTTTGAAGGGTGCAGTCGACATCTTACCTTCTATACGAGATTCGCAGATGGGAGCGGAGTAACCGTGAGATTACCCAACGCCCATTCTTAGCCGGTCTTTGGATCCTATTTAGATTGATGTGACCTAATCTAAGACGCCAGAGAAAAGTAGAGTCATCTTCTTGAAGAAAACTTTCTCTTTTAGGGTTTGATGTAGATGCAACATAGTTATAGGTATTATGTTTTGCGTAAATAGTATAAAGCGAATTATATAAGGTGCCAACACAGATAACTTCGTCATTTCTTATGATAGAAACACCACTATCAAAAATAACAGAATATCCACGAGTAAATAATTTGAAACATAAACAAGGTTCCGTCGAAAATCCGGCACATATAAAACGTCTTTCAAAGCTAAAACTGTTGTCCCAAAACATAAAGAAACATCTCCAACTGCAACAGCTTCGACTTTCGCGCGTTGCCCATGGAGATCGTTATCTCGCCATCAAACAGCCCTTGTCGCGGGAACCCCCGCAAGGTGTAACAAACATGATCGATTCACCGTATCTACTACCCAAGAATGGGTAGAACAAGTCGCTAAACATGTTTCCGTTACTAAAGCAAACGCCGCACTGAGCCTTGAGCATAGGGCACTTGGCCTTCCAATGCCCGTCTTACACGCACTGAAGCACTTGCCTTCTCCTTTCGCTTCTTCAAGCCTCCTGGCAACCATGTTCTGCTCCCATTACTCCCACTATTTCCTTGCCTCTACCACCTTTGGTAACCCTTTTCTATTTCCATTTTGCGATGAAAATTTTGGGCCCTTAGATGTGCTAGCGAGCATGTCTCCTTTTCCCATAACTCCTTCCGCAAAGAACGAGATCATTAAGCAACCGACTAAGTGTAAACTCGGTCTTGCTCATGATCGCATTTACGCGAAAGTTCTCAAAAGACTTGGGTAGTGTATTGAGGATGATATCGACCTTGGCTTCGCCGTCAATACCTCCTCCCAACTGATCAAGACTATCCATGAGATGAGTCATGTGGGAGACATGTTCATGGACCGAACTTCCTTCTTCCATCTTACACGCCAAGATTTCTCTCATTGTGTGGGCGGATCGTCCGATCCGATCGCCCAAACTTACTCGAGACTTGACCAAATATCGTCGCGTCTACCATCGATCGATGTCTTTGCTGGTGCAAGCCTTTGGACATAGTAGTCATCATATAGCATTTAGCCATATTGTTCGACTTATTCCAAAGTCCGCTGACTCTCGCCGCTCATTAGTCGATCGTCGATAAGGCATTGGGTTTAGGAGTAGTGAGAACAAACATGTGTTCTTCAATGATAAGAACATATTCCATGTTTCGTTTCCACTCGATAAAATTTGGACGGATAGCGGATTTTGTGCGAGCATATTGATAATCGGCGTAAGAGACATATCTCGAAGCGATAATGTAAAACACATAAGCATACGATCGCAAATAATTCGTAACAATAATATTGTAACCTTTTGATAAAACAATATTAATTGAAACCTCCAATCGCCCAAGGAATCCACATACGCAGCCCACGCGTGTGGGCGTTTACATGAACCCCGACCGGACTAAAATATACCTTTTAGTCGTTTAATTTCAATCCATGTCAACTTATCCTTATGACAAATGAAATTAACAATTGGACCTTACTGAACCACATCACTATCGCAAGAAGGGACTTGGCGGAAGTTGTACTGAGGTGATGTCAAGCATTGACCACAATTTTAACGATGAAAATGAATTCTTAGAATTGGTATACTCACTCGGACCATACCGCTTCAATTCAAATTCTTTTGTTATCTCATTTTATATCTATCTCTAGAGAACTTATGAAAATCACACATGAAGCCACGCAGCGTGTGGGCGTTTACATGAAACTCCCACTTCTCAATAGATTTAAAATGTTTTATTTAGAAATCTCATCTAACAAACTTATGATAAGCAAAGTGCAAGCAAACGGCGTGTGGGCGTTTACTCACGGTCGTCTCACTTTGTTTAGAGATCAAAAGTGGAGGTCTTGACATTTTAATTTGAAAAATTAATTTGTCGGGTTGCTTGTAGTCTTTTATTCAAAAGGTTTGTCCATGCGATCACGTAATCTAGCATGCTTTTCTATAGAACTCAACATGTAAAACATGCTCGCGAATTCTAAAATATGCTTGATAAACGCGATAATCCTAGCATGCTTACTATGCACGTCCAATTACGTAAAACACATAAAGGTTTGTCAACGTAATATAAACATACATAGCATGCTCTTGCATAATTTAAACATCCACGACATGCATATGAGCGATAAAATAAAATAAACGTTCATCGCGCCCAATCGTGAAACACCGCACATTTAAATCTAATCTATTACATAGATTTACAAAGTGAATAAAACTTGAAACGGACCTCGCGTGCACGGCGCGGACGGATTCAACAAATAGGCCTCGCGTGCGCGGCACGGACGAAAAATCTGGATTGGGGTGGAAAAGGTGCGGGCGGGTCGGCCAAATCATCTTGGGCGGCGCTAGGGCAAAGCCTACCCGCCTGACCTGCGTGCATACCGCTGTAGCGTGTTCTCGTGGGCTACTCGCGGTCGCTAATGCGACCGCGACCGTCGAGCTGCGTGTGCAGCCACGCCCAGCGCCCGAACATCCGCCGAGATGTCATCGCCAGCGTCGAAACTTCGCGATCGCGAGTTCGCTCATGGCCGGGTTTTCATGCGGCGCGCCCGTCGCCCGCTTCGCTCGCTTGCCGCGGCCGTATCTCGCGACCGCTCGCTCGCTCGCGTGGTGCCGAGGGATCGTCTTGTGAACGCGACGCCCGTCGCCAGCGCCCTCGCGATCGCCCTCGCGATCGCGAGGCTCGCTTCATGATACCGTCTGTGGACCGCCGAGACTGTTTTCCGTCGTTTCGTTCTTCGTTCTTTCGTCTTCGTTCTTCTTTTACGGATAAGATTTACATAATAAAATCTAATCTAACCACGGATTTTCTCGTGGTGAAAACAACAACAACAAACAAAATAATAAACGAGCCACGATGAGCAGCGGATCCACAATTAATTAAGCATGCGTAATAATCAAGCGTGAATTAATCCAGCAGAGCCAAGATTCGATCCATGCTCGATACCAATTGTGGGGGAAAACATATGTTAACCCTCGGCCCGAGGATCCATCTTGGGTGTTTAATTCACCATACATTGATTATAAACCTAGCATGCGTCTATATAATTAATCGCAACACGTAGGGGTTTTCACGTGTTTACCTTTGGATCTGTCGAGGTGGATCGAACGGGATGAACGGATCGAATGGTCGAGACTTGTGCTTTGACCTTCCGGGTGTATCCCGGATGCCCAATCTCCAACGTCGGTGAGGGCGATCTATGGAGAATGCTTGGAAAATCACCCTTTGCTCTCTTCACTAAAACTCACGAAAATTTTCTCTCAAACACAATGAGATGACCGAAAATAATGTGTTAATTATGTGAGCATTAACTGACTTTATCTCATACCTTATATTTATAATGCACTACCTTAATCCCATATGGAAATTACCATAATCCTATATGGAAATTACCATAATCCTATATGGAATATTACCATAATCTTAGGATTATTTCCATACTCTCAGGATTATTTCCATACTCTCAGGATTATTACCATAATCTTATATGGAAAGGATCTATGCATATACCATAAATATAATAATATCCTTGTGGGATAAAGAGAATAAAATCTTGCCTTTGGGAGCATAAAGGGCGCGATTTTCCTTGGCTACGGGCTAGATGGGCCAGCCCAGGATCAAATGCAGAGGAATAAAGATGGGCCTTAAATAAATTAATTATCTTATGTTCACTTGAACATAAATTAATTTATAAACATTTATTCATGCCACTAGAGAATAAATCTTGACTTACCCTTTATTACGAAGTTGAGTCGGCTTGCACTTAGACATTCTGAATCCCGTATTTAAGATATCGAACGTCCATTAATCATATATAGCAATGATCGCTTAAAGCGATTAATAACTTCATTTCCTTAAGTAGTACCACTCGACCTTATTATTGTACTTGAGCTAACTCAACTGCGGGGTTTAGTACAATAAACCTTTGAGCTCCTTAAGGGGCGTCATCATCCTAGCGGATACGGTGACTCGTCTGAGATAAATAGCGTGACATCAAGATCGCCACCACCCAAGATGCGGAGAATCTTGGGTTAGAAATATAACCTCACCCATAACAAGTCAAAGTGATGGATGACAACTCATACTCACCTAATACCTTATCGAGGTTTAGATCATCGTAAGTCACGAGATCTTGGTTCTTCACGACGGTCGGAAAGAAGAACTCATCTCCTGTGATCCTTCAATACGTCGAGACGCGTACCGGCATAGACAAGCAACTAAGTCAAGTCACTTCTTATCTATCTCGCGGCCTCAAACCGACAACTCGTCCTTAAGTTGTCTCGGTGTGAAACTTTTATATCTCATTAAGCTTGACCAATCATACAGACTTCTGTGATCTTCTACACACTGTATGATCTAACTTATATATGAGATAAGGGGACACAGATATATGCAATCAAGTATTCAATTCAGATAGGAGATTGTAATAGTGGTAACAGGAAACATTGTATACAAGCTCAACCAAACTGCTGTCAGTATACAAATCCAACAAGTTCTTCTATCTAACTGTCATGAAAAACCTAGATCTCGGTGACTTTACGTTGATCTAAACCTCGATAAGGTATTAGGTGAGTATGAGTTGCTGATCATCACTTTGACTTGTTATGGGTGAGGGTTACATGAGTTAACCCAATATTCTCTGCATCTTGGATGGTGGCAGTGCTTGTATGTCATGCTAGTTGCCTGTATCGAGTCACCGTATCCGTTTAGGATGATGACGTCCCCTTAAGGAGCTAAAAAGGTTTATTGTACTAAACCCTGCATGTTGAGTTATCTCAAGTACAATAATAAGGTTGAGTGGTACTACTTAAGGAATTAAAGTAATTAATTATTTTAAGCAGTCAGAACGCTGTAAATAATTAATGGACGTACGATATTTTAAAGACGGGGATTCGTGAACTTTAAGTGCGAGCCCAACTCAACTTCGGAAATAAAGGAGTAAGTCAGCATTTATTCTCTAGTGGCATGAATAAATGTTTATGAATTAATTTATGTTCTGGGCTGAACATAAGATAATTAATTTATTTGAGGTCCATCTTTATTCCTGCATTTGATCCTGGCTCGCCCATCCGCTCACATTACTAAAGAATTTTCTTCCTCATATAGAGTCCCTTGGGACTCTGTTTTGATCTCTCTATCTAAAGAGATATTATTATATTTATTAGATATCGAAATCATATCATGATAGGAGTTAGGGTTGCATTATAAATATAAGGTGAGAGAAAATCAAACCCTAATGCTAGTGAAATTTTAGAAAACTACAATATTTATTGTTGGGATTTTTGAAACTTTTTAAGAAGGAGGAATGCGAATTTCTGTAGTACTGTCCATAGATTGTCCTCACTCGACATTGGAGATTAGGCAATCGGGATACAGTCCAGAAGATCAAAGCACGAGTCTTGATCAAATTCATTCCTGACAAATTCGCAGGTAAACACGAGAAAACACCAACGTGTTGCAATTAATTATATAGGTGCATGCTAGGAACATAATCTAATCTGTAAAGAGAAACGAAGACAAAGAACACGGCACGAGACGGCGTGAGTCCGTCATTGGGCAAAAATGCACGGCACGAGGGCGTACGGGTGACGGCACGCGGACGTGCTCGGTGCTCGCAGCACGCTGCTCGGTTGCATGCGCATGTTTCTCGACGGATAGGGGTGCGGTGTGCGGGAAGGCTCGGTAGATGGCGTAGACATCGGCGGCGGGCGAGATGGTACGCAAGTCTCGACCTTTGGGCGTGCGGGTGCCGGTTTCGTATGGATGCCTCGGCGCTGAGCGTGCGTGCTCGACGGGAGCCTTGGTAGGCTTCGGCAGCCGGCACGTATTTTTCACGCGGTTACCTCGGTATGCCTCGGCGGTCGCGCCACGACCCTCGCGTGCGTCTCGGCGGGTCGCGCTCGGCGGCCTTCGGTGGGGCTCGGGCGACAAGACGGTGCCGTCGGCGCTCGAGCCCGGCTGCGAGTCGTCGCGCAGCTTCTCGGTAGCTTCCGGTGATGCTCCCGGTAGCACCTCGGCAAGCCTCGACAGTCACTCCGGCCACGCTGGGTGGACTCAACAAGTGGCGCTCGGCACTCCCGGTAGCTCCCGACGACGATGTGGGCGGCAGGCGGCGCACGAACGAGTCCGGTAGGTCTCGGTGAGGTCGGGCGATGGACGCCGCCCACTCTCGGCGGACCAGGCGGGTCCTCTCGGCGGGTTCGCGAACGGCCGGACGAGGCGAGTAGAAGGGCGGCGGAGTGAGGCTGGGCGGCTGGGCACGCTGTGGGTTGTGCCCTAGCACGCGGCCCAGTCCACTTGGGCCGACCTGGCCCGTTTCGGCCCAGACCCGAATTTTGACCTGGTTCCAAATTTTCGACCCGATCCATTGTTCGGCCCGTTTTCAATTTTCGGCCCATATCCAGTTTTGATGAATCTGATCCGTGCCCGTGCACGCGAGGCCCGTTTTTGAGATTTTTTTTTGAAGATCTGTACTTTACAAATTTATGTAATAAATTAGGTAGGGAAGTACAGGATCCATGAGTGGGCCGTGATGAACGAATTTATTTTATTTTTATCGTTCAAAGCATGTCGTGGATGTTTAAATTATGCAGAAGCATGCTATGTATGTTTAATTACGAAGATAAACATATTATATGTTTTCGTGATTGTATGAGCATAGTAAGCATGCTAGGTTTATCGCGTTTTGAAGCATATTTTAGAATTCTGCGAGCATGTTTTACATGTTGAGTTCTATAGAAAGCATGCTAGGATTACGTGATCTACATGGACAAACCTTTTGAAAAAAAAGACTAAGCAAGAAATCCGTCATATTAACTTCTAAAATTAAAATGTTAAGACCTCCACTTTTTAATCTCTAAACAAAGTGATACGCATTGTGAGTGGCGCCCACACGCGTGGCTTGCTTGCCTTGTTTATCATAAGTTTGTTACATAAGATTTCTAAATAAAACATTTTAATCTATTGAGAAGTGGGAGTTTCATGTATGGCGATCACACGCGTGGCTTGCATATGCGATTTTCATAAGTTCTCTAGAGATAGATTTAAAATGAGAAGACAAAGAATATGGATTGAAGCGGCATGGTCAGAGTGAGTATGCCAATTCTAAGAATTCATTTTACATTGTTAAAATTGTGGTCATTGCTTAGACATTACCTCAGTACAACTTCACGTGAAGTCTCTTCTCGTGATAGTGATGTGGTCTAGTAAGGTCCAACATTAATTTCATTTGTCATAAGGATAAGTTGACATGGATTAAAATTAAACGACTGAAAGGTATATTTTAGTCTGGTCGAGGGGTTCATGTGTAAAAGTCAACACGCGTGGCTTGCATGTGGGACTTCTTGGGCGATTGGAGGTTTCAATTAATATTGTTTTATCAAAAGGTTACAATATTATTGTTATGAATTATGTGCGATCGTATGCTTATGTGTTTACATTGCTTTTCAGATATGTCTCTTACACCGATTATCAATATGCTCCCACAAAATCCTCTATCCGGTCTAAATTTTATCGAGTGGAAACAAAACATGGAATATGTTCTTATCACTGAAGAAAACATGTTTGTTCTCACCACTCCCAAACTCGATGCCCTTATCGACGCGTCGACTAATGAGCGAGAGTCAAGCGGACTTTGGCATAAGTTAAACAATATGGCCAAATGCTATATGATGACTACTATGTACAAAGACTTGCAGCTACAGCATCAGTCGATGGTAGACCTGACTGAAATATGGTTAAGTCTCGAGAGTAAGTTTGGGCTATCGGATCGGACGATCCGCTTCCACAATGAGAGAAATCTTGGCGTGCAGGATGGAAGAATGAAGTTCGGTCCATGAACATATCTCTCACATGACTCATCTCATGGATATTCTTGATCGGTTGGGAGGGGTATTGACGCGCGGCGAGGTTGATATCATCCTCAACATAACGCCCAAGTCTTTTGAGAATTTCGGCGTGAACGCGATCATGAGCAAGACCGAGTATACACTTAGTCGGTTGTTTAATGATCTCGTGACCGCGGAAGTTGTCATGGGAAAGGAGCACATGCCCTTGCTAGCACATCTAAGGGCCTAAATTTTTCGTTGAAAAATGGAAGAAGAAAAAGGGGTGCCAAACGTGGTAGAGGCAAATGAACCAGTGGGAGCAAGAACATGGTTGCCACCGGAGGCTTGAAAAAGCCAAAGGAAAGAGGCAAGTGCTTCAAGTGCGGCAAGACTGTGCATTGGAAGGCTAAATGCCCTATGCTCAAGGTACGTCATTTGCTTTAGTAACGGAAACATGTTTAGCGACTTGTTCTACTCATTTAGGGGTAGTAGATACGAGTGCGACTGATCATGTTTGTTACACCTTGCAGGGGTTCCTGCGGACAAGGGAGCTGCATGATGGCGAGATAATGATCTCCATGGGCAACGCGATGTAAGTCGAGGCTGTTGCAATCGGAGATATTTCTTTATGTTTTGATAGGACAATTCTAGTATTAAAAGACGTTTTATATGTGCTGGAGTTTCAGCGGAACCTTATTTCCATTTCCAAACTATTTATTCATGGATATTCATTGTTTTTGATAGTGGTGTTTCTATCATAAAAATAACGGGTTATCTATGGAGGCACTTTATATAATTCGCTTTATACTATTTCTACCAAGCATAATACCTTTAATTATGTTGCATCTACATCAAACCTTAAAAAGAGGAAGTTTTCTTCGCAAGATGACACCACATTTCTCTGGCATCTTAGATTATGTTACATCAATCTAAATAGGATCCAAAGACTGACTAAGAATGGAGCGTTGGGTGATATTACAGTTACTCCGTTCCCAGTCTGCGAATCCTGTATAGAAGGAATGATATCGACTAGACCTTTCAAAGCGAAGGGTTATAGAGCTAAAGAAGTGTTGGAGCTAGTCCATTCGGACCTGTGTGGACCAATGTCCACACAAGCTCGTGAAGGGTACGAGTATTTTGTCACTTTCATTGACTATTACTCAAGGTACGAATACAAATACTTGGTTCACCACAAGTCTGAATGCTTTGAGAAATTCAAAGAATTTAAGGCGGAAGTGGAGACGAAGCTAGGTAAAAGTATCAAGTCATTGCGGTCTGATCGCGGTGGCGAATACCTCAGTAACGAGTTCATGGACTATTTGGTGCAGTGTGGGATTACTTCCCAGCTCACTACATCGGGCAGGACCATAGCAAAATGTTGTGTCAGAGCGAAGAAATATGACGACTCTTAGAAATGGTTAGATCAATGATGAGCTATGAAACATTGCCTATTTCGTTCTGGGGGTATGCCTTAGAAACAGCGGCATACTTGCTAAATCTAGTACCGTCCAAGTCAGTCGATAAGACCCCTTTCGAGTTATGGTTAGGGAGCAAGCCTAGTTTAAACCACATAAGGATATGGGCGATCCAAACATGTCTTTGAACAAGAAAGTCGATGTTAGAGGCTAGATGCGAAGCAATGTTATTTATGGCTATCCTAGAGGAACGAAGGGTGTTATTTCTATAGTCCCAAGGATCAGAAAGTCGTTATTAGCACTAACGCCCGATTCTTAGAAGATGATTGTATGAGAAACCATAAATCCAAAGTTGAAATCATACTTCAAGAATTAGAAGATGATCGTATTCCGCCACCGATTAAACCAAAGGTACGAGATGTCGTGTCTAGTGGGAGGGATCGACAACAAATACTTCAAGAAATTGAAGTGGGTCGAGTTCCACTGGAGATACCGACTATAGAAGTGGCACCTATCCAGCAAGTTGTGCGAGATGGAGAACCACAGGTCACTGCACCCACCGTTGCCATTGTGCCAGTAGCGCCTCGTCGTAGTAGGAGGGTTGTTCGTCAACTCGAGCGATTTATATTCGTGGGTGAATCTTCGGATTTAGTCCCAGGAAACGAACAAGCTGTAATCGACCCATGGACATACAGTGAGGCGATACAAGACACTGATGCAAGATCATGGCACACCGCTATGGACTTAGAAATTGAGTCCATAACAGCTATGGATGTATACGAAAAGACACCTCTACCAGATGGCAAGGAAGCCATAGGTAGTAAGTGGGTATACAAGAGAAAGAGAGATTCAGATGGAGAGGTTTCGGCTTTTAAAGCCAGGCTTGTGGCGAAAGAGTACACTCAGATTGAGGGCATCGATTTCGATGAGACCTTTTCGCCTGTAGCAATGCTCAAGTCCATCAGAATTCTTCTGGCCATAGCAGCCCACTTAAACCTTGAGGTTTGGCAAATGAATGTGAAAACCGCTTTTCTAAACGGTTACCTTGAAGAAGGTAGAGACATCTATATGCAAAGAACCCAAGGTTATGTGGTGAAGGGTGAAGAGCATCTAGTATGGAAGCTTAAGAAGTCCATTTATGGACTTAAGCAAGCTTCCCGATCATGGAACTTACGCTTTGACAAGGTGGTAAAGTCCTATGGATTTACCCAGTTGCCTAGCGAAAGTTGTGTGTATCGTTTGGATGTCAACAGTGATGTGGTATTTCTTGCACTTTACGAGATGACATCCTTCTACTGGCAACAATGTGAAGTGTTATCGACGAAAAGTTGGTTATCCGATCAGTTTCAAATGAAAGACTTAGGAGATGCAGCGTACATTCTTGGGATCAAGGTTTACCGAGATCGCAAGAGGAGAATGTTGAGCTTATCTTAGGCGTCTTACATTGATACTGTGATTACTCGTTTTAGCATGAAAACTACCAAGAAAAGATTGCTACCTTTTAGGCATGGTGTTCCTTTATCTAAGGAGCAGTCACCTATGACTGCAAAGGAGATAGAGGAGATGAGACAAATTCCTTACGCTTCCGCCGTAGGAAGTCTCATGTATGCAATGCTATGTACGAACCCGATATCTGATATGCGGTAGGCATAGTAGCTAGGTATCGCCTAACCTCGACGAGCTCATTGGATGCGGTAAAGCATATACTGGCACCGAAATGACTCGAGACTATAGGCTAGTTTACCAAGCAGATAGTCTAATGCATTTGGGTTATTCAGACTCGGATTTCCAAGCTGACCATGATGAGAAAAAGTCTACCTCAGGCTATGTGTTTACCTTGGGAGGAGGAGCCGTATCCTAGCGGAGTGCAAAGAAGCGATGCATTACGGACTCCACCATGAAAGCCGAATATGTAGCCACTTCGGAGGCTGCTAAGGAGACGGTATGGTTCAAGAACTACCTCATGGATCTAGATGTAGTACCTGGTTTGTCCAAGAGTATCATAGTATACTGTGATAACTCAGGTGCAGTTGCAAACTCGAAGGAACCACGGACCCACAAGGCAACCAAACACATAGAGAAAAAGTACCATGTCATACGAGAAATCGTTAGGCGAGGAGACATCTTGATTGAAAAGATTGCATGCTGCGGATAACCTAGTTGACCCATTCACGAAGAGCACGCAAAAAGTCTACGAAGAGCATATTCGAGGACTTGGATTGCGCAAGATGGCACCCACTTAGAAATGAAACTTTTGTAGAAGTGGAAGAAGCAAAGTGATGGTGTGTTGTAATAGCTAGTAGAGAGACACATTGTATACTAAAAGTTTACTTTAGTATAAGTGGGAGATTGTTGGATTTGTATATTGGAAGCAGTTTTGGTTGAGCTTGTATAAAATGATTCCTGTTACCACTATTACAATCTCCTATCTGAATTATTTACTTGATTGCATATGTATGTCCCCTTATCTCATATATAAGTTAGATCATACAGTGTGTTGTAGATCACAGAAGTCTGTATGATTGGTCAAGCTTAATGAGATATAAAAAGTATCACAGCTGAGACAACTTGAGGACGAGTTGTCGGTATAGGCTGAGGTATAGATAAAAAGTGACTTAACTTAGTTGCTTGTCTATACTGGTACGTCTCTGACGTATTGATGGATCACAGTGAGATGAGTTCTTCTATTTACCATCGTGAATAACCTAGATCTCGGTGACTTTACGTTGATTTAAATCTGGATAAGGTATTAGGTGAGTATGAGTTGCTGACCATCACTTTGACTTGTTATGGGTGAGGTTACATGAGTTAACCTAATATTCTGCATTTGGGTGGTGGCGGTGCTTGTATGTCATGCTAGTTGCTCAGATCGAGTCACCGTATCCGTTTAGGATGATGACGTCCACTTAATGAGCTCAAAGGTTTATTGCACTAAACCCTGCGCAGTTGAGTTATCTCAAGTACAATAATAAGGTTGAGTGGTACTACATAGGAATTAAAGTAATTAATTATTTTAGCAATCGAACGATGTAAATAATTAATGGACGACGATATCTTAAATACGGGATTCGTGAAGTCTAAGTGCGAGCCGACTCAACTCGGAAATAAAGGGTAAGTCGGCATTTATTCTCTAGTGGCAAGAATAAATGTTTATTAATTAATTTATGTTACGGGTGAACATAAAATAATTAATTTATTTGAGGCTCATCTTTATTCCTTGCGTTTGATCTCCAATTTTGGGCCATCCAGCTTGTTACTAAGAGAATTTTGTCCCTCATATAGAGTCCCACTTGGGACTGCTTTGATCTCTCTATCTAAATAGATATTATTATATTTATTAGATATGCGAAATTCTATCATGATAGGATTTGGGTTGCATTATAAATATAAGGTGAGAGAAAATCAAACCCTAATGCTAGTGAAATTTTGAAAACTACAATATTCTTTGTTGGGATTTTCAAAACTTTTCAAGAAGGAGGAAGGTGAATTTCATGAAGATCTCCATAGATTGTCCTCACTCAACATTGGAGATTAGGCAATCGGGATACAGTCCAAAAGATCAAAGCACGAGTATTGATCCAATTCATTCCTGACAAATTCGCAGGTAAACACGAAAAAACATCAACATGTTGCAATTAATTATATAGGTGCATGCTAGGAACATAATCAATGTATGGTGAATTAAACATTTAAGATAGATCCTCGGGAGAGGGTTAAAATAAGATTTCCCTACAATATGATCCACCTATAAAACAAAGTTCAGTTTCAATTAATTAATATAATATAAGAATATTTAATCAATAAACAATAAATAATAATAAAATAAAAGAATAAAAAAAACAATACAAACAATTATAAATATTAAGTATCTATTGTCCGTGGCTACAATTATTAACAAAAGGTGCATAATTAATTACTATATTGATCATAATTCAAATTATTCATATAAATTGCGATTAAAATTAAGAAAAATTATAGACCAATATAATTCATTTACACTATAATTATAGTCTACTACAACTAAGAAAAATAACAATCTATATTTTAGAAATAAACAAAAAATTATTGCCGATAATTATACCATATTTAATTTTCAATAGTTGCATATTTTCGTGAATAACCCTTTCAAATAAACAAGTATACCAATAACCAATAATACTGGTGAAATTCCCTAAAATCGATCAATTTTATATAAAACAGAACAAAAATCCCCTAAAATCGGTCAATTTCGTGAATAACCCTATTAAATTGATATTATGTCCGATTTTATGCTCTAATTAAATTGATAATGAGGTACCTAATTAAATAATTAAAGTCTCAATTATAAATAATTAAAGTCTCGATTATAATATTGGAAATTTTATAATTAAAATCTCGATTATAATATTGAAAATTGTGATTTGCATTTGCTAATTAAATTGATAATGATATTTTTATATGCTCTAATAACACTTTCAAAAATACATGTGTAATTTCATTAAATTACATGACCTAGTTATAACCTTCTAAAATAAACATGGAGTATAAATCACTAAATAAAACAATAATCCTCGAAAATAAACATTATGCTATAAATTTACATTATTCCTCTGAATTTTCTACTAATTTCCCCAACAATATATTAACTAAATCTAAAATAAAACAATAATATCCTGCCGAATTTTATTTTTTTCATAACCGGACGAATAATATAATCGGACAAACAATCATAACTGGACGAGTAATAACCCTAAAAAATAAATAGCTATAAATCTACACAATAAACAAGTAAAATAATAATAATGGATAAAATCAGACGACATTATAATTTCTTGCGTAAAACAGGTCGAATTTTCTCAACGATCGAAATTCTCATAAAATCGATTGCAGGTTTAAGAAAAATTCATCTGATTTTAGGAGGAAATTCTATATATTTTTATGAATTGATAGAGATACTTATTATATTTTAATTTGAATGGTATATTCTATATATTTTTGTGAATTTGAATATATCCCATATATACTTTATCAATTTGGGCATTATAATTTTTCTCTGGTTATTATGTATGCAAATTAATCCTTAGAGTACACGCTTTCGATGGTATAATGATTTTTTTTTTTTTGGACAACTACAATACTTGAACTTGTTTTAACTTGTTAAGATGGTAATAGCCTAATGAAAGAAAAAAATCAATAATTTATTGGATTAAAACTACCGTAAAATCATTTTTGTTTGGGTAAGTTAAATACAGAAATTTAAAGGTCGTGTTACGGTGGATTCGAACCCGAAACATTTGGCATCGGACATTAACCACTCTACCACTAGACCAACACACACTAAAATCATATTATTATAGTCTAAATTGTGTAATCAACTGGCCAACTGTGCCTTTCCTGTCGGATTCATTTCAAAACCAAAAGTGACACAAATCTAATTTCTTGAATCTAAACAATCTGTCAATAATAATTTATTGAGCTAAAATAATTGCAAAATAATAATTTCCGACTAAACTAGCGTATTTCCATCTTAAAAAAATTAAACTTAATTGCGAGATCAATGACATTTAACTGGGCCTTAAAATATATTAATATAATCAACAAACCGGCCCAATGTTGTTGCATAAGGCCCAATTAGGATATTGAGAGTCATTTTTCTTCTTCTTCTTTCTTCTTCTGCAAATTCGCAACCCAAAAACCCTACTCCTTAAACCTCTCTCAATTGTGCGCAAACAATAAACACGTACTCCGACATTTTCAATTTCTCACACCCCAACCCACGCTCCGACTTTTTTCTTCACACACCGCCACCGCCATTGCCGAGCCCGGAGTTCAGCTGTGCGCAACCGGAAAATCATGAAGGGCAGCAAAAATCTGAAGAAGAGGCCGTCTAATCCGGCGAAGGGCAGGAGCAACAACAGTAGAAGCGGTTCTCCTCCATCGCGGATGATTCATTTTCGAAGTTACGGAGCAGAAGCGGCGCCGTAAATTCGACAACGACGAAGAGATTAAGAGCAGCGATGAAGATGGAGGAGAGTCCGGCTCGGAGGAGGAGGCTGAGGAGAAGGAGGAGGAGGAGATAGAGGAGACGGCGGCCGAGAAGAGGAAGCGGCTGGCTGACGCGTTTCTTGAGAAGCTTAGGGCGAAGGAGATGGAGAGAGGAGATGAAGATTCGGAGGAGGAGGGTGAAGGGCGGAGGGAGAGGAAGGGAAAGGACACACTTATTGCGAAGATTTTGCAGCAGGATCAGCTCGAAGAGAGCGGCCGCGTTCGACGAGCCGTTGCTTCTAGGTTTGTGTTTATTTGTATTAGCTCAATTTGGCATGTCGAAGTAAATAAGCATATCTGAAGCTGTAGTAATAATTTGGGGATTATTGTTCATTAGCTGAACTTTGTCGTTCATTACTGGCATGTGATCGTTGTTTATGTTGTAGGTTTTTGAATTAGTATTGGTTTGTATGTTGTTTTTAGGGTTCAGAAGCCAGAAACGACTGAAGGATTTCGATTTCTAGTAAAGCACAGGCAACCTGTCACTTGTGTGGCTCTATCTGACGATGACTCGAGAGGGTTTTCTGCGTCGAAGGATGGTGCCATTGTTCACTGGGATGTTGAAAGTGGGAAGGCTGAAAAGTATCTTTGGCCTTCTGATGAAGTTTTGAAGTCTCATGGTGTGAATGACCGGCAAGGTCGAGCTAAAACACAGTAAACAGGTTCTAGCATTGGCCGTCAGCTCTGATGGTCGGTATTTAGCTAGTGGAGGCCTTGATAGGCATGTTCATCTGTGGGACGTCCGGACACGCCTACATGTTCAGGTCTGTTTCATTGCACTAAAAAAGAGTGTCGGAGAAGTAATTAAGTTTTTGCACTTATATTTAAGCAACTTGATCTTGCTATAAACATACTGACTTTGTTGAATAGATTTTGAATCTTTGCCGAGTTGACATATTTCCTCGGGACGTCTTTATTCATTTGATGATGCATCATATGCGTATACTCCTATCTGCTGCATCGAAAGATGCAATCTTGTACAGAAGCTTTACCTCATTTGCTTAACACTGGAATTTGCATATCGTGTTATATGCAGGCTTTTCCGGGACATAAAGGACCTGTTTCTTGCTTAACATTTAGACAAGGGACTGCAGAACTCTTCTCTGGCTCATTTGATCGCTCTATCAAGATTTGGAATGCAGAAGATAGGACTTACATAAGCACATTATTTGGGCACCAGGTGAAGTTTTGACCATTGACAGCTTGAGAAAAGAGCGTGTATTGACTGTTGGACGCGACCGTACCATGCATTTGTGGAAGGTAATTCAAACATTTGAAGAGTTTGAAACAGCAGCTAGCAAATATATATGTTATGTCCCAGTGCTGCTGGCCCTTATTTCCCCTGCTCATCTTTTTTTTTGGTCAATTAACAAAGAAAGCGTTAGAGTGGACTCGAAGCTGAGACCTTTGGCCTCAAACATTAACCACTCTACCACTAGGCTAACACATGCACATGCTCATCTTGTTTCTTCATATGTGATATATGGTCTACAACTGATATGCATCAGTACATCACGAACTATGAAAAGAAAAATTATTACCACCTTTCTGGTCTGACTGAAATTAAGATGTCACAAATGAAATGCATATGCATGAGTGTAAAAATGGAGCTGCTTTCATGCTTGAATTTGTGGGGTTCATTTGGGAAATTTGTAAGATGGTGTCCCTTCTTCTCTCTCATACTCTTGTTGACTGAATCTATTATTTACTCTTCAAATTGGTTAGATGGTTCCAGTTGATATTTTTCTTCTCTTACTATTGTTGACAGTTGTATTTGTTACATATGGAAGAATAGGTACCAGAAGAATCACAATTAGTATTTCGTGCTCCGGCATCTTCACTGGAGTGCTGTTGCTTTATTAGTAATGACGATTTCTTGTCGGGTTCCGATGATGGAAATGTTGAGCTTTGGAATGCGCTACGCAAGAAGCCTGTCCATATTGTAAAGAATGCACATGTCTCATTTAGTGAACACAATTCTGATCAGAATAATTATGAAGGACTGTCAAATGGCCATAAAGGTTACTAGTCTCTGAATGCAATACAGTTTAATCGATACCAATAACCTTTCTGCTATCGTAAGTCATGGGGTTCTGTTCATGCAATTCATAATTCTCTGTTTATCTTTTACAGAAAATGATGCCCGAGATTCATTGAGACATGGTTCAACTGCTCTATCCTGGGTCAACTCGGTGGCTGTCTGTAGAAGCAGTGATCTTGCTGCTTCAGGAGCTGGAAATGGATTAGTACGCCTTTGGCAAATTGAAAATGAATCTAAAGGCATTCTTCCTTTATTTGAGCTCCCCTTGGTTAGCTTTCACTTCCTATTTCTTCCAGATTTTGGTTTGATGACACAATGGGTACAAATTTCCATGGACTGTCAGTTAGAAAGAGTAACAGGTTCTTAAGAGTTACCATGATCCCAAACAAATTACCTTCTAACCTATGTGGATATCACGTAAAACTACCTTGGTGCTCATTTTATTTTATTGATTTAAATTTTTAGTTATAATTCTCTACTTTATGGCTTTCATTGCTATTCTGATGATCTAAAATACAGGATGGATTTGTAAATTCGTTGGCATTTATGAAATCTGGAAAATTCCTAATTGCTGGGGTTGCACAGGTGAAGATTCTTTTATCTTTACATAAATTTTAGATCTTCAAACCATCTGATGTTTGTATGTTACGCAAGAATTGATAAAAATGCTCCTATTTGACGTTCTGTGTATTAGCACTAGAATTGGAAAAAGTATTCTTAACTCTCTTATTTGGAATTGCATTTCTTCTTTAAATGTCTAACAAGACCAATACTTGCTTTTGTGTACATTAATGAACCTTTTATAGTGGCATCTACATGCAAGTGTCTCTTGACTCTCTCCTATTAGATTGTCTGTTTTATCCTTACAAAATGAACTTGTTTTGAAGTGCTAATTTGGATAAAAATGTGTTGAACTTTGATTAAATAAGAGAAGCCACCTCAATTGCACATTCGAGGAAATCGGTAGCAATTTAAGAAATCCTGCTTAATAAAGCAAAGACAAGTCCTGCTATTGGTTTTTGACTTGTAAATAAAATTAATAAATTCCTAATCCTTACTGCTAAGCGTGTAGATTATTATTTATCATTACCTGAATCCAAAGGGTTAAGCTCAACTTTGGATCATATATGATTGTTTAACCGTCATGTGGAGTTGAATCAAATAAATATTTGGAACTGTTTGTGAGTGGTGCATTGTATTGTATGGTGAGCTTAATGAGGTGTAAATGCTCCTCGAAGTTATGTATTGATTGCATAATCCATATAAGATGTTAAAGGAGCTTGGCTTAGATGCACTCTGGAATTTGAGCACTTCTATTAGTAGGCAAAATTGATACCTATTGTTACTTGACATATATAACACATGTACGTACACCCTCTGGTTCCACTACATTTCCGACACCAATTGTCTCATCATTATCATCATCCAGAACTTTAATATCGGTCTAACATTTTATCTCTTGACAGGAACCTCGATTAGGAAGGTGGGGACGAGTTGCTTCTGCTAAAAGCGGAGTTGCATTACACCCCTGGAGCTGTCATGACATTGTATCCCACATTTAGTCTTTTAAATGATGAGATTATAAGATGCAAAAATCCAGAGCTTTGCTCTGATCCGAGTGGAATCAATTTTCACAACCTGATATCTCAATCTTGAACTCTGAAGAGAAAAAGATCACTCCTATAGCAAATCAATGATTCTGACATTGTCTATGGCCTCCCAAAATTTTTCGTGGCTCAAAATATGAGGATGCTAATATTTGTTATGTACACCAACTGGGAGACTCCATTTATTCAGGTAATTTTCTTGAGCGTGAAGTGTTTTGAGAATCTCGTTTTCCCCGAGTTCGACCGGCTTAAAGCTTACAGAAATCCTTGTTCTGCTTTCCCTTTTAGTCTTTGTCTTGACTGTATCGGGCCTCACATTTTGCTGATAAATTTTGTATTGCTGGAATCTTTTCATCAGTTTTGGGGATTTTATTAGTTAGTGTAGAATCTATCATAAAATTTCGAGGGAAAAGCATCATCAGTGGATGTATATTTGTTTCCCTTTATTTATGTAAGGAAGATATGAAGGAATTATTCTTTAGATGAGAACCCTGTATTGTTCAAAACATGTCACGTATTTTATGCTCGTATATCACATGATGGCGGACATTTAGTTCACCTCAGTAGTTTTTCTTAATATTATTTTTAATTATAGTATTTCATAAATTATTATTGGGATCATCAAATTTATAATGCTACAAAAATCAAAGTTGATTTATTTCTTTTCCCCTTTAACTGTAAATAGATGAATAAAAGAATAAATCGTGTTTGGATTTTTTGTAATTTGTATATTTTAGTATTGATGACAAATTTTCATATATTAGAATAAAAACTAAAATTAAAAAGAAAAATATTAACCTAGTTATCAATGGTGTATAGAACGGTCGAAAAGAGGCAAATAATAAATGAACCATTTATTTATTTTATTTTTGAGGGGATAGTTGAATTAAGAGCTTCATACTAAGTGCCATTGACTTTAAACTAACATTTTAAACAGTAGTACCATAAAATTCAATTCGTTTTATATGAGATTAATATAACTTTTGTATGTCATACTTCTCCATCCAATAGATAAATTAATTTTACTCTTATCAAATCATCCAAAAAATAGATTCAACGAGCACCTAATATGTGTGTATACATATAATAAAAATTCAGATCTAATAATTGCCGTGGACTATAATAATGGGACGGTCAAAAGATAATAAATAGACTATATTTTCATCGTGGAAGGAGTATAATTTACTCAGAGCAATTATAACAAATTATCTCGAAAGATTTCCATATTAATTCATGACATTTTGAACATGATCGATCCTAAATTCGTTAGGGAAATAAATGCGAGAAGAACACAAGGATTTCGTGGTTCGATCGTGAATAAGATCTACGTCCACGCAGGCGAGAGAGAGTATGTGTATTGAAAGTATAAGAAGTGATTACAAAGAGTGAATGAATTACGTAGTCTAATCTAGCCTCTATTTATACACAATGTATTGACCTGAGATCTCGAATCGAAGTCTTCTCTAACTAGGATTCGAGATCCTATCCCTCTTGAATTAGGATTCTTTTAGATATGGTGAGCTTTCTGCGTTCATCGGCAGAGTCTTCATGGGCGAACTTGTCCGGCCGAGCTTGATGTCGGGTTTACTTGTATTGGGCACGATCTTGGGCTTGGTAGTTGGGCGTATCCTATCACAACCCCCAAAAGATCTGACGAGGTCATCTTTGGATTGGGGTTGTTGTGACGAAGCGGGGTTTGGACGATCTTACATTCTTTTCAATTTGTGTGTCGATGTTTTGGCGTCGTATATCGAATCTTGTCTTGGCAGATGTATGTGCCGAGGTCTTGATTGGCTTCACCGGCGAGGCGATAGGCCGTGGTCTTGACGGGCTTCACCGACGAGGCGTTAGGCGAGGTCTTGGCGCTTCACTGGCGGGCGTTAGGCGATGTCCATTCATCGCTTCACGGCGGGCGTTGGGCGAGGTCTTGTCTGGTTTCACGACGGGCGTTAGGCGAGGTCTTTGATTGATCGCTTCATATGGCGCTAGGCGTTAGGCGAGGCGGTCTTGATTAGCTTCACACGGCGGCGAGGCTTAGCTTCACGGCGGGCGAGGGCGAGACGGCATTTTTTCCGTTCTTGAGTCTTGGGCGCGGGATCGCATTTAATCGCATTTAATTGGCAGCGTTTGGATTCCCGATAAAGTGCATATTAGGGAATGTCTTCCTTGATCGCAATATCTCTTATCACTTGCCTTCTACATTTCTACGAATTTCAAAAACCTCTGCGCCTTTGCGAAAAACAACGTATTCTGCGCCATTGTGACTTGAAGCCTCTGTCTTCTTCATCGATAACCAAAAAGTAAGTAATGGCTACCTCTTCTATTAACGAGTCTTCGGCGTCAAATCATATACATTTCCCGTCCGGTTTAGTGTCTTTACTGTTTTACCGTATTCATATGCCGCTTCGAGTGTAGTCTGCGTTTCCCTCGGTGGGGATTGCGACAAAGTGTCTTCCTTCTCTTCAATCTAGGTATATCGATATTAGGGATATATGTTTTCAATATAGTATTCCCCTAGTATTGAGTTCGTTGCCCCGTCAGGAGGATAGGGCTTGTGCCCTCCGGATGGTTTTATCACCGTGTCGAGGGCGGCCTCAAAGGCGGTCTTGTCTTCCTTTCCCTACGTATATCGTCGAGTTCGAGATGTTTGGTCTATCTCTTGCCCAACTCTCGCCGAACTCATTCCGGCATATGAGCGCCCTAGGTGTCTATGCTATAGGCATAATTTTCCTTTGACCTTAGAGCTTGTCCTTGCTTTTTGCAATTGAAGGCGGTTGGGGTGGTATTATCTATCACCCGTAGGAAATTCAAAGCCAAAATTAAGTCGAAGATCTCAATGGCGAAGAAGTTCTTCTTACAGCCGGTTTCAGTCAATGGAGTTCGCATGGCGATCGACAAGATCGCCGATGTGTATGTCGACAAGGACTTTGGTGACTTGGAGGCTGGACAAAATTGGCCTTGTTGACGAGGTCTTCTCGAGGCCGAGCTTGCGAGGCGGGGCTTAGCCTTATGATCCTACCTCCGGGGTGGAGTCGGTGAAGGTGAGGCCCTTCTTCTCTCTCTTTTTTTTCTTTATTTCATGAGTTACGTATTGATCTTGACCCATGTGTTTCCTTGTAGTGAACTTCTGAAGGAAAGGAAGAAGAAAAGGAAGGAGCCGATCTCGTGGCGAACCGATCTCGGTGGCGAGTCGAGTCTCCGACCTTGAAGGATTCGAGGCCATGCCGAAATGACTATG
This sequence comes from Salvia rosmarinus, assembly GCA_036937905.1. Classification (NCBI taxonomy): domain Eukaryota; kingdom Viridiplantae; phylum Streptophyta; class Magnoliopsida; order Lamiales; family Lamiaceae; genus Salvia; species Salvia rosmarinus. The sequence continues at coordinate 46,844,219 of CM072819.1, forward strand.
GAACCTTGAGATCCCTTCGCGCGACCACTCAAGCGCTTGAAGGCGGAAGGATGAAGTCCCGAGTCCTCGGTTGCTGCCGAGGTGAGTGCGAATAATCGGTTCAAGCCGGCGCCTCGTCTCTTTCACGAGGTTCGTACTGTCCTTATACTTTGTGCGATAGTAACAAATTGTGTTCTTGACTGATGTATTTTTGTATAGGGGCCGAGGGCGTGGCGGCGAGTGTCGAAGTATCCGATCTTATATCGGATTACTTGAAAAGGTGCCGTGTCGCGGTTTGTGGGTGGCCGGTATGCTCGGGAGGTGGAGGATTGAATACCCTCCTTGCTCAAAAATGTCGAGGCCGAGGCTAAGATCCGGGACCTCGTCAAGCGAGCGGCGGATCGGCGGCCATTGAGGCGGCGGCTAGGGCGGTCGGCGGAGCGGCTGTGGCGGGGAGGCGGCAAGGGGCGGCGGCGGGCGAGGTTGCCTCGATGAAGGCGAGGTGGAGCAGGTTCGCCGTCGGGAGGCGGACATGGCGAGCTCGGGAGAAAGCGCTTGGCGCCCTGCGGAGAGGCTGTTCTGTCGGCGGGCTTCTCGGGAATGGTCTCGGGCCGGTGATGTGCTTAACAAGCGCGCCGTCTCGGGCCGCAATCGAAGAGGTCGCCGAGGACTACCGGATCTGGACAAAGCCAAGTATGGGTGCGAGGAGACCGAGGATCTTGTCTGAGGCAGGCCTACTGATGTGCTCGTCCGCGGCTGAAGGAGCTTCCGTGCTTGAGCCTTGCCTCTCCTCCGTTCTTTTGTCGCGCGGTGCATGCGGCGCTTGTCCGTGGATCGGGATCCCGACCGAGGCTTTATTGGCTGATCATGCAAAGGGGTCGGGGAGATGGTGATGCTTGAGGCGTCGAGACTCGGTAGTTCGAAAGGCCGAGGCGGGCGAGGCTATCCGAGCTGCGGGAGGATGACGTGGACATGGCGAAGCTTCGGGAGGGTCGATTGATCCTGCATTTTTTTTTTTTTTTTTTTTTTGAATGTAAATGTACAACAATTTTTCGCCTAAGGGCATGTTAATAAAATTACAAGTTTATGTCGAAACTTATCTTTTTTTTTATTGATTGTCTCTGAAATGTTTGATGTTTCTCCTTGGTTGAATCAAATCAAAGACACATCATGAGCTCTTGAGTTGAAAGAGGTCGAACTCACTCCATATAAAGGCGGCTCGGTCACGTCTGGTGGTCGATGTCGAGCATAGAGCCGCTCGGAGAGGCGTGGCGAGCTCGGGCTCGCCTTTTGGAGTGGAGGGCGTTGAGGTCGCCGAGGAGAGGCAGGTGATAGCCGAGGAGCATGCAGTCGAGGAGGTTATCCACGAAATGGTGGGATAGCGATCCGGAAGTAAAGCGAGGTTGTCGAGGCTGCTGCCCGTTGTTCGAGTATAAGCGCGAATATGGCGGACCTCTTGGCAATTCGGGCGATGCGTTGAATTGAAAAGGCTCGGGAGCATATACAAAGCTGTGATCGCTCGACAACCACAACTCGGCGACATACTTGACGGGATGCTGAGGCCTCTTCTTGCCGGAGCTTCTCGATCTAGAATAAATGAACCACATTATGACGATCCGGGTGGCGCGCACAAGAGGCGTGCTATTGCTCTTGAGCGTCGTGGACCCTCCATGCGTCGAGGCCGGGCGTCATCAAGTGGTCGAGGCCGAGCTCATGAGCTGCATCGTCAGTGACCGAGGTCGCTCGGCGGGCCCGTAATATAGACCGAGGGCGAGGTAGAGGTAGGATTAGCATAGATGAGTTCTTTGAATTCCGATTTTTCTAGGGATTGGCTCGACTTTTCCCGATCCGCTCCGTCCTCGTAAAATGTAAATGTAACTGTACATCTTCTATTTAATAAGAATGGTTTTTGTTGACTTTGTATTTGAACAAAGTAATATGCCAAAGTAGTTAGTCCTCGTGAAATTCCGCTTCAAAAGAAATCGTTCTCGTGCGTAGGGATGGTTCTGTTTTTTTGCCGAGGTCGTCGGGAGGGTGGTCCCGCTCGTCTACATAGAAGCAGCTTGAAATAAGCGAAGGTAGTCGATCTCGTATGTAGGAATGGTTCTGTTTTTGCCGAGGTCGTCGGGAGGGTGGTCCCCGTCTACATAGAAGCAGCCGAAAATAAGCGAAGGTAGTCGATCTCGTATGTAGGAATGGTTCTGTTTTTGCCGAGGTCGTCGGGAGGGTGGTCCCCTTCGTCTACATAGAAGCAGCTTGAAATAAGCGAAGGTAGTCGATCTCGTATGTAGGAATGGTTCTGTTTTTTTGCGAGGTCATCGGGAGGGTGGTCCCCTCGTCTACATAGAGAGCAGCTTGAAATAAGCGAAGGTAGTCGATCTCGTATGTAGGAATGGTTCTGTTTTTTGCGAGGTCGTCGGGAGGGTGGTCCCTTCGTCACATAGAGAGCGCTTGAAATAAGCGAAGGTAGTCGATCTCGTATGTAGGAATGGTTCTGTTTTTGCCGAGGTCATCGGGAGGGTGGTCCCTTCGTCTACATAGAGAGCGCTTGAAATAAGCGAAGGTAGTCGATCTCGTATGTAGGCATGCGGCGTTTAGATTTACATGCGTATTAAGCAGATGTGTCGACCTCCGTCGAGGGAATTTGTCCTCGTGAGGGTAAATAATCGAAGATTAATTATGCATTAGTGACAAGTAGAACTCGTAAAATAAAGATTTTATTGATAAAGATGCGCGACCACCAAATAAGCGGACTCTAAGCAGGACTTTAAAAATATGACCGAACAAGACCCGACCCTTGACACTTATGCATGATATTTCTTGGATGGATGATGTGCCATCGTTGGGTAATTGCTCACCAGACAATTGGCGAGCTTATAGGCCCCTTTGCGAGGACTTCGTCGACCGGTAAGGTCCTTCCCGTGTGGCTTCCGACTTGCCGAGCTGCGGCTTTCTTGACTTCATTATGTCGAGATGAGGTCGCCCACTTGGAATTGTCGGTTTTAACGGTTGGTTGTAATACCGAGCTACTTGTTGCTTGTGCCGAGCTTCCTTGATGTGGCGAGGTCTCTTTCTTCGAGTAGGTCTAGATCAGCTCGTAGATTTTCCCCATTTGCTTGGCGGAGAAGTCGATAGTGCGAGGACTCGGTACTCCGATCTGCGAGGATCACGCCGGTTCCATACACCAAAGCGTATGGTGTTTCTCCGTTCGAGGTCCGGCGTTGTTGATGCGACCATAGGACTGCGGTAAATTTTCCACCCGAGGCCTTTAGCTCGGTCGAGGCGAGTTTTAGACCCTACGATGGTCTGTTGGTAACCGGTCGACCATTTGCTTGAGGATGGGCCACCGGCGTGAACTTTTGTTGGATCGAGCTCTTGACACCAATCTTTGAATGCCTTATCCGTGAATTGTGTTCCGTTATCCGAAAGGAGGATATGGGGATGCTTAGAGCGACACACTATGTTCTTCCATACGAAGTTGAGGCGTTCTTGCTTGTGATTTTCGCGAGGGCTCGAACACTTCTACCCACTTCGTGAAGTAGTCGATCGCAACAATTAAAATTGGGCTGTCACGGTGCTTTACAAAGGGGCCCACAATGTCAATCCCCATTGCATAAGCGGCGAGGGCTCTGCGGAGGTGAGGTCGGTGCAGGGTAGCAGTGCGTTCCATGGATTTGACACCGGACACTTTTTACGAGGTCCGTTGAGTCTTGGAACATTGTTGTGATAGTATCCCCATCGCATGACTTTCTTTGACAAGGCCGGGGTCCGATGTGGCTTCATACGAACCCGTGTATTTCGTAGTAAACGTAATTGGCTCGGTTTGGACCCAAGCACCTTAAGAGGTTGGAGATATGACTTCTGTACGGGACTTCTGCTCAATTGTATATCGCAGATTTGTTGAGGATCCTCCTAGCCTCCGACTTGTCGTGAGGCGATTCGCCTTCTCGGTACTCTCGAATGGGAGTCATCAATTGGGTTCTTCATCCGAGACTATGTTGACCTCGGCTCCGTCTTGACATCGTTTATGCTCTGCTTTGGACTTCCTCTCTTGGCGGGCTCGTTGATGGCGAGGCGATTTATAAGATGTCGGCTCGGCTATTTTGCTCCCTTGGGATGCGAACTATCGGAAGTGTGAGAAAGTCCGTTGCGGGCTTTTGCTTTTCGAGATACTTCTTCATTACGCTTTTTGCCTCGTATTTTCCCAACATTTGGCTTACAACGACTTGAGTCATTTGTGAACTTGCGGCTCGTATCTCGAGACTTTGAGCGGCGCGAAGTCTGCGATCGGTGCCTCATACTCCACCCGTTATTCGTATTTTTGAATGTGAACCAAGTGAGTAGGCGATCTCTTGGTCGTCCGGGCCTAGGAGTAAGATACTGCTCCGCTACCTTTGTTTCCAAGCCCGTCAGCGTAGAGTTGCCGGCCTCCCTCGGTGTTTCAACCATGGGTTCGGCGGCATCGTCGTCTGGACTCGGTGGGCTTTGGTTTTCGGCGAAGTTAGCCTCGGCAAGAAATCCGCTGGGGCTTGACCTTTGATGGCTGGCGGGCGAAGGATATATCGTGCTCGCCCGGTTCGATTGCCCATTTCGCGATTCTCCCGATGCTTGAGGCCGTCAATACTTGCGAAGTGGGTAGTCGATGAGGACTTGTATGCGATGTGCATGGAAATGCGGACGTAGCCTCCTCGCGGCATTTACCAATGCTAAGGCAAGCTTCTCCGGTGATACCTCGTTTAAGACCTTTTAGTGCTCGGTGATGAAATAAACCGGGGCGGCGTCCTTCTTCTCGTGCGGGTGCACTTATGGATTCGTCGAGGCGGAGGTAGAGGAAAGGACCTCTCCCTCTTTTGGGACGGATAGAGTGGGAGCTTGGCGAGGTAGCTCTTGAGGTCTTGGCGGATCTGCACCTCGTCCCATGAGAATTTGGGGCTTTTGAGTATCTTGAAGAAGGGTGGCTGCTTATCCATGACTTTTGAAAAAGCGGCTTAGTCGGCTATGCAACTGTCGACTTGTGTACGTCATGGATGGTCTTGGCATCTTCATTTCCAAAATGGTTTGGACCTTGGTCGGGTTTGCTTTAGCCCTTCTTGTGAAACCCAACACCTAAGAACTTTCCGGACCGGATCGCAAACGTGCATTTACGGGGATTGACTTTAGGTTGATCTTCGAAGAAGGCGAGGGCGATCACGAGGTCGACCACACATGCGGCTTCTTCCTTGCTTTTGACGACGATGTCGTCTCGTATACCTCCACATTCCGACCTATGTAGGGCTGAAATATTTTGTCCACCATCCTTTGATAGGTAGCCCTGCATTTTAAGGCGAATGGCATCTTTTATATCGAAGACCGAAGTCGGTAATGAAGGCTGTTTTGGCGCGTCTTCGTCGTCCATCGGGACTTGGTGATACCCTTTGTATAAGTCCAGCTGAAGACTTCGTACCCGACCAACGCGTCGACCTTCTTGTCGATGTTGGGAAGGGATAGCAATCCTTTGGGCAATGCTTGTTGAGGTCGGTGTAGTCGATACACATTCGCCATCCCTCCTCCTTTCTTCACCATCACCGGGTTGGCTATCCGGTCGGATATTTGACCTCGAGCGATGTCGTGCTTTTAATAGCTGGTTCACCTCGTCATGAATGACTTGGTTCCGTTAATTGCGAAGATTCTTTGCTACATCGAGCGGCTTTGTGTTGGTCGATATTGAGCGGTGGTGATGATACTCGGCGAGACTCGGTCATGTCGGGGAGACCAAGCAAACACGTCTCGAATTCCCTTAGGAGTTGGATGATCGATCCTTCACTTGGTGTCGTGGTGAAACCAACTGGGCGACCTTCAATGGCTCATCTTTGTACAATCGACCTCTTCCACGATTGTCGGGGAGTGGCGATGTCTTCCGGACTCAACTCTTGGGTTTCTTTAATTGCTATGCACGTGGGTGTTGGACCGAGGTCCGGCACCTCGTAAGGCAACTTGCATACACTCCTTGGCTTACGATCGCCTCGGATCACATTTGTTCCCCGTGGTGGGTATTTTTATCGTCGGTGGTACGTTGAGCATACCGCCCTTACGTTCAGCCAATCTCGCCCTAGTATGATGTTATCGGCGAGTTGGCCTTCCTCTGACTGCACCACCTTGGTCGAGGTCGTTGGTGCTTTCCCACCGTGACGGGTAGCTCGATTATTCCTACAGGCGCGTCTCTTCGGGCGAAGCTTGGAGTGGTAGCGGGGCTTGTGCGGCGTGCGTCTTCCACTCCTAGCTTGTCAAGCATTCCTTAAAAGGATGCTCACCGCGCCTTGTCGATGTAAGCTTCACCAACTTGTTTGCGACCACTACGGATCACCAATGCATCACGGTGGGAGTCTTGTCGCGAAGCGGGTCGTCTTCGGAGAAGGTGATCGCCTCGTCCTTCTCGAACCTCTTATTGGTGGGTTATTTGGTTCTAGGACTTGGGCATCGGCCTTGAGGAGGACTTCGTGACTCCACGGGAGCCCGTAATTGTGGAACCACCCGTCATATTGGGGCTCGTCATCTCCTTCCTCGTCGGTCTTTGCGCTTTGTTTTTTTGTGGGGGCACAATTTCCTCTTATACGCTTTTCTTCTTTTGACTTTGGTCGGCAGCGACTCTGTCCTCAGTATTTCTCGGGGATCCGTCACGAACTAGCATCTCAATTTCACCCATGAGCTCGTTGCACTCTTGATGTCGTGCCGTAATCATCATGGAATGAGCGGTGTTATCCGTAGGTCGGCACCTCTTTCCTCCTGTCATCGGTCGAGGCTTCTCGAACAGGTTCATATGGAGTGCGTAGATTTCTGCCCTCGGCTTCGTCAACGGGGTGTATTGAGGTCGTTCCGAGGCGTCGCGCGGACCGAGCACTGGATTTTATCGGGCGATGTAATCATCCAGGCGCTTCGCGGCCTTGGTTCCGATCTTCCTTCCTTCGTCTCTTCCCTTTTCCGAGGATCCGCTTTTATGCGCTTGCGCTTTCTCTTGTCGGCCTCGTCGCTTTGGCGAACCGATTGGCTATGCGCCGGCTACATTGCGATCGAGGTTCGTGCCAGCGATCTCTCGATATAAGGCCCGGCAAGATGCCGTTTTGGAAGGCGAGATGACTAACGGTCGTTCACGTCTTGACCTTGAGCACTCCTTGTTAAACCTTGTCATGAAGTCGCCGATGGACTCATTACGGCTTTGCCTTATGGTGAGGAGGTGTGCCGATGGCGTTTTAATTCCGCCTTTTGGAAGAACCTTCGGTGGAAGGCGACCATCGGTCGCGATAGGGCCGATGCTTCCGTGGGTAGGCTGTCGAACCACTGCGGGCGTTGTCGACGAGTAACTCGGGAAGAGTTTACACATGTGAACCGGTGAGCTTTTGGTTGATCATGTTGTATTGGGCTGCGAGAGGAAGTTACATGGATCCCTCGATCCGTCATAGGGCGATGCTTGGAACCCGATATTTATCCAGGAGAAAGTGTTGAGTATCTATTTGAGAAGGGGTGACTATCTTCCGTATCCATCGAAGCCGTCCCTGGAGGCGGGGCGGAGTTCGACGATCGAACTCATTTAGGTGACTCGGACCGGCCTCGCGGCGCCCACGATGCCTTTTTCTGCGCTGCTCGTCCCACGGAGATCGGGCGGAGTTATTGGATGGATTTATTACGGCGATCGGGGCTGGCAGCGGCGATCACGATGTCCTCTCCCGCGTTGCTGGTTCCTGCGCGGTCGGTTTGGGCCCGACCTCTCGTTGTGATGCCTCGTATCTAGACGAGGCTTCGTGTTCGTTCTTCGGGGCGTGGCCGACCGTGTGCTTACCGAGGAGGCGAGAAAGCTCTCCTTATTTTTTCTCGAAATCCTTGGCGGCGTCGTCAAGGTTTACTATGAGCGGAGGTTCCCACGGATTATTGCTACGATTGCCTTCGCTATGGTAACTGCCTCCTGCGGGCGGGTGTCCGTGCTCGTCGAGACTTTGGATATGCCCTCGGGGTTCCTTCTCCGATTGGGCTCTTCCGAGTTGAGCTCGGCGTTCCCTTTCGCCGTCGGCGTTGTTGTTGCATGACGGTCTGGGGCGTGGCTTACGGTGTACTGGTCATGATTACTTCCACAGTAAACAAGGTTGATCGAAAACACAAAATTTCGTTTCCAGGCGGCGCCGATGATCGATCCTAAATTCGTTAGGAAATAAATGCGAGAAGAACACCAAGGATTTCGTGGTTCGATCGTGAATAAGATCTCGTCCACGGGCAGAGAGAGTATGTGTATTGAAAGTATAAGAAGTGATTACAAAGAGGTGAATGAATTACGTAGTCTAATAGCCTCTATTTATACACAATGTATTGACCTAGATCTCGAATCCGAAGTCTTCTCTAACTAGGATTCGAGATCCTATCCACTTGAATTAGGATTCTTTTAGATATGGTTTGAGCTTTCTGCGTTCATCGGCGGCAGAGTCTTCATGGGCGAACTTGTCGAGCCGAGCTTGATGTCGGGTTTACTTGTATTGGGCACGATGCTTGGGCACAGTAGTTGGGCAGTATCTATCGTAACACAATATCAATAACTCTGAAAAACATCATATCAAATACATATTTAGATACGTGTTTTGCATGTTTTTGTTTGGTTTTTCTTTGGTTGTTTTAGACGATTTGGTTCCTATTTGGTTTATAATTGAATATCTTTTATTGGAAACATGTTCGTTTTCGTTTTGTGTAGGGAATGATCGCGTTTGAACCATTTTGTGCATAAAAAGCGCACCCAAGCGCCGGACTCGACGTAGCCGGCGCTGGGTGTGCATCGCGTCGCGAGGTAGCAAACAGAAGACCCGCGTCCGGCGCTACAACGCATCAGGCGCTGGGTTTCGTGTCCAGAGAGCACCCGCGTCCGGTCTTGGCGTCGTTATTTGGGTGCCCAAAGCAAGAATCCTCCCGAGAGCACCTGCCGTCCGGCAACACGCGTCGCGCCGGGTGGTGAGCAGTTTTAGAGGGCTCCGCCCGGTATTTGAGAATCGAGATGAAATTCCTCGAGAGCTCGGCGGCGTCGGGCGCTGCATCCCGTCGAGCTACGGGCGAGCGACGTTCGCCTTGTTTTTAACGCAGCGTCCGTGGCGCAATGAATTTCAGGCGCTATAAATATGTTTTAAGCGAAAACCTAGTTCCATTTTATTATTTGGTTTCATTGTTTTGTTCGTGCGCCTCCTCACGCAATTTTCTTTCTTCAAGTTTTCCAAGTAATTCAAGTATTGTTCTTTGCTATTTGGACTGAAGATTATTAATTGTAAGGATTATCGTTGTTGGATTTCTCCTCCTGAACACTTTATTTTCAATTTCATTGTTCGTTCTTGCTCGTAAGTTTTCTTTATCGCTTTCTACGTGTTCTCGTATCTCTTTGATGATGATTAATATTGTTATTTGTCTAATTATTCTTGTCTTTCATTTAATCTCTGCGAATTATGTCTAGGATTTATCATATTGGTTCCGTGTTCTTCAATCTATGGGTCAATTCTTGTCTAGATTATTTATTTGCTTGTTAATTTTCGCCTAGTTAATTCGCCTTTCTTTTCTTAATAATTCCTAGCCTAGGTAATTAATTTACAGCTTTAAGGTGACGATCAAACAACTCTTTGTGATTAGAATGTTTAGGGATTTAATTGCTTTCGTGAGGTGAGTTAGTAACGCCCTGTTAAGTTTTCCTTGATAGACGACTCGGATTAGCTTGCTCGCTAGGACGACCTCGTTAGATTGCGAGGGACTTTATTAGTGATCTTTTTAGTCCAACAAATTTTGGCGCCGTTGCTGGGGAACACTTTAGGCATTTTCTTAATGTTGCCTATTTTTCGTTTTTATTCTTCTCCTTGCCTTTCTTATTTCGTACCGCAGTTGCCTTTGATCTCGTTTGTTGAGTGTTGTGTATGCAGGGACGCCAAAGTCTAACTCCTAGATTGGTATCCCTGTTGAAGGATACTCGCAAGCCAAGGAAACCGCGACTGCCTAGTGTGGCGGAGTTTGATCACTCCGATTGTGATAGCTTCTGTGAGGACAGTTCTCTCACTCTCGAATGTGAGGGGCCTTTTGTGGGAGGTCAAGGAGGATTCACTACCGTCGAGAATTCCTTGTTTGAAGAAACCCCACCGAGAACCATGGGTGACCGATGAGACAACAACCATGACAATTTAGACAACAATCGGGGCGCAAACGCTGCCCCTCGCCTGATGGGGGATTACCTCCGCCCAAAGATAGGGGAGACTACAAACCCTATCGTGTTGTGCCCCGCGGCACGTGGGTATGAGTTGAAGCCAAACCATTTCAATCTCATTCCTATTTTTCATGGCATGGCGAATTAGGATGCCTTAAGCTTCATCAGAGAGTACAATCAAGTGGTGCAATCGTTCCCTCTGTTTGGCCTGAATGAGGAACAGTGGAAGATGCGCAGTTTTTCGTATTCTTTGAAAGATAAAGCCAAGTCTTGGCTTATGAGCTTTCCCGTCGATTCTTTGGCAAATTGGAACACCGTTGTGGAGTAGTTTATGTTGAGGTTCTATCCGCAGCAGAAGACCAAAGATCTTCGATCCAAGATTATGTCGTTCAAGCAGGAACTGGATGAGCCGTTTCATGAAGCAAGAGAAAGATTCAAAGAGCTACAAAGGCAATGCCCACATCACTATTTCCCGTTGGTTCTCTTGTGTCAATTCTTTTATGACGGGATCCTTAAATCCGATCAGAAAAAAGCTGACGATGCGGCAGGGGGCAACATAGCTCATATCACAGCCGAGGCTCTAGATGAGATCTTTGATGTCATGGTGAGCAACTCCTCCGAAGGCATCTAATGCAGCGGTCTGTCATTACGTGGAGACATGATCGGAATTAACGAAATGAAGATGAAGCGGTGAGTTTCCTTCACCATCAAGAGTTCGCTGCGCCTTCGCAGGAGTTCGTTACCGCCTCGAGATTTCTATGCGACCTTGTGGAATTTGCATGGAGATGGGACATACAACCGATGTTTGTCCCAATATGGGAGCACCCGTCTATGAAGGCGGAGTAGAAGCCTACGCTATGCAAGGCTTTCCGCCTCGACAGCCTTATGAGTCGAGACCGACCTATGAGCAAACCCAGCCGCCGTACAACTCGAGATGGAAGAATCAGAACCAAAGTCAGGGGTCGGGTTCAAACCCACAGACTCGGCGCCTCTCGCAGCATGATACCGTCATAGATGATACTATCTCGGTACCAGACCAGTAGTAGGGGCTTATGGTCGTGAGATCGGTATCCACAGTAGTCTTATCAACCACCGTCATACAGTATCCCTACCCGCAACAGCCACCGCCACCTCAGTATCCATATCCACAACAGTCGCCTCCATCGCCGCAGTACCCTCAGCAGCCTCCGCCGCCACAACAGTTTCCACGCGGCTCATCGCTATCTCAGCGGACTCCTGCTGAAGAGTCTCTCGACGCCTACATCACTAAGAACAATCAGAGAATTGACAATACTGAGGCGACAATGAGGCACCTCGAGGACACTATGGGTCAGATTGCCACTTCAATTAATGAGATGAGGTAGCAGAGTGAGAGGAACAAGTTGCCAGGGCAAGCTCATGTCGTGACGGTACTCCGAAGTGAAAAGGTTATCGACAACAAGGTGACTATGCCGACTCCTGTGCCTTCACAGGCACCCAGTGTCGACTCTGAGCAACCTCATGTAGAAGAAGAGGTTCCCGAGAAGAAAGAGGAGAGTGCGTTGCACAAAGCCTCCAATCGTTATGTTCGTCGGGATAATCTACAAAGGAATTGTTCAAGCCCGGGTCCTTATCCCCACCGGTTGTGAATGCCAACAAGACCAACAGATTCGGTGATTTCTACAAGTTGTTGTCTCAAGTGCATGTCGACTTGCCTCTGATGGACGTCATCCGGCTGTCCACCGCCTATGTTAAGTTCTTTAAGGAGCTCATTGATGCAACCCAGTTTTGTGAATTTAATTATTATGTGGCATATGGGCCACGTTTTGTATCAAGATTTTCGTAGTATTTTTAGGCTTGATTATCTAGAGTTCTAGTCTATTAAAACTTCTTTTGTAAATTAGAGTTCTACTTTGATTAGGAGTCCTTCTTTGATAAGGATTAGAGTTCATTTTCAGCCTATATAAAGAACATAAGCATCTGAAAATATTGACTTTTGATTTACGAATATATGTGAGTTTTATTCTCTTCATTAGCTCTTGAATTTTCTTGCATTTGCCAAGAAATTCAATTATCGACAATATCAGCGAGACATCCATCCTCGTTCGTGTGTCATTCGTCGCCCCTAGTTGATCGTCGACTATCTAGTTGGGGTATAGGCGAAATCTTGACCTATATCACTTCGAGGGTTAGATTCGAGAGGTTTTGGGATATTCCATCTTGTTCGTTCTTCCGTTCGGTGTCGATAGATCATTCGTGCAGCGAGGATCTTATCATTTGGTATCGAGTGACCTTAGTTGGGTCGGTGTCTCATAGGGTTCGCGGATCGCCGATCGAGGCGATCGGGTCTTATGGGGTGGGGATGATCGTCCCGCATTGCTCATGGAGGCTTATCACAGGTGGATATAAGGTGGATTCCACATTTGGTATCTTGCGAGGGCTAGTGAATTGAAGTGGGTGAGTCCGTTTGATGTAGGTGACGACTTGGATTTGAGGACAAATCATTCGCAAGAGAAGGGAATGATGCAGCCCAAGTTTTGTGAATTTAATTATTATGTGGCATATGGGCCACGTTTTGTATCAAGATTTTCGTAGTATTTTTAGGCTTGATTATCTAGAGTTCTAGTCTATTAAAACTTCTTTTGTAAATTAGAGTTCTACTTTGATTAGAGTCCTTCTTTGATAAGGATTAGAGTTCATTTTCAGCCTATATAAAGGCTTGTAAGCATCTGAAAATATTGACTTTTGATTTACGAATATATGTGAGTTTTATTCTCTCTTCATTAGCTCTTGAATTTTCTTGCATTTGCCAAGAAATTCGATTATCGACGATGTCGATGAGACATCCATCCCTCGTTAGTGTGTCATTCATCGTCCCCGAGTTCTTCTGCGTCAACTATCTAGTTGGGTATAGGCGAAATCTTGACCTATATCACTTGAGGTTAGATTGAGAGGTTTGGGATATTCCATCTTGTTCGTTCTTCCGTTCGCGTGTCGATAGATCATTCGTACCAGCGAGGATCTTATCACTCACCTCGAAGAAGAGGTGGGGAGACATTGCCAATGTGGTGGTCTCAGGCGGCTAATTCGATCATGCAACCGTCTTCCGCCAAGCTTCGCGATCCGGTAGCTTTATCATTAAGATTGCTATGGGGAATGGGAAAGAGGCCTTGGGTATGCTTGATTTAGGCGAGGATTAATTTGATGCCTTATTCTATCTTTCGAGAATTAGGTCTTAAGGAGTTGATACCCACAGAATGACCCTTCAATTAGGCGATAGATCTATGAGATACCCCAAGGGGTAGTGGAAAATGTTATGGTTAATGTGGGGGTCTAATAATTTTGATGGATTTTGTGGTTTTGGAAGTCGGGATATACGAGAGGATGGTAGGTCTCACACTATTCTCCTAGGTTGACTGGTTTATGGCCACCACTAATACCATGATAGATGTTAAGAGTGGCCTTATCAAGATGTTTGTTTTGGGGACTACGGTTACCTTTTCTGTGAGAGACAGCCTTAATGTCCCTACTGCTCATTATATTGATGATTGTGCCTTTGTTGATGCTATTGAGCCTTTGGTCGAGAATGTATTTTTGCAGCTGCACGCGATGAAAGAGGTTTTCATGGGATCGACCGACGAGCAAGAATTAGCACATGGTGGCAAGCTTTCCGAGTCGGATGTCGAGCTCGAGGAACTCCCAATGCACTTGAAATATGTGCTCTAGAGGAAGGAAAGCCAAACCGGTGATCATCTCCTCGTCTTTGTCTCGGTATGAGGAAGATGCGTTAATTTGTGTTTTAAAGAGGAACAAGCTCGTCTTGGTGGAGTTTGGCTGATATCCGTGGTATTAACCTCGCCACGTGTATGCATCATATCATCTTGGAAGAAGGAGCTCGCTTGACGAGAGATGATCAAAGGAGGTTGAACCACGTGATCTACAAGTAGTGAAGAATGAGATCTACAAACTCTAGGCAAAGGCCTCATCTTTCACATCACCGATGGTGAGTGGGTGAGCCCGTGCATGTAGTGTCGAAGAAATGGAGCATCCTTTGAACCGAAAATAGTAAGGGGGAGTTGGTGCCAGTCCGAGCCACCACGGGATGGCGCATGTGCATTGACTACAGGAAGCTGAATGCCGCCACCAAGAATGATCACTTCCCTCTACCTTTCATTGATCAAATGCTTGACAGGTTAGCCGGACATGATTTCTATTATTTTCTTGACGGTTTGTCTGGTTATTATCAGGTTGCCATAGCTCCGGAGGACCAATCCAAGACGGCGTTCACGAGCCCGCATGGGACATTTGCTTACCGTCGTATGACTTTTGGCCTTTGCAATGCACCTGGGACCTTCCAACGGTGCATGATGACCATCTTCTCGGAAATGATCGGCGACTACATGGAGGTATTTATGGATGACTTTTCTGTTTTTGGTTCCTCGTTTGATGACTGCTTGGCTAAAATTGATCATGTGCTTAATAGATGTGTCGAGAGTCATTTAACTTTGAGTTGGGAAAAGAGTCATTTCATGGTTAAGAGTGGTATAGTACTCGGGCACTTGGTTTCTCATGAAGGATTGAGGTTTATAGGACTAAGATTGATGTCATAGAAAACTACCCCCCTTGTTGACGTAAAGGGGATTAGGGTTTCTTGGGGCATGCGGGTTTCTACTGCAGATTCATTAAGGATTTTCAAAATCTCTCAACCCCTATGTCGTTTGCTTGCCCAGATGTGCCTTTGTGTTTGATCATGATTGTATGCATGCATTTTACGTGTTGAAAGAAAGGTTGACTAGTGCCCCGTGGTTGTAGCCCCGAACTAGAATGAACATTTTGAAATCATGTGTGATGCTAGCAATCACACGTGAGAAACTGTTTTAGGTCAGCGAGTAGATAAGATGCTCCGTGTAATTTACTATGCTAGTTCTACCTTGAATCATGCATGTGAATTAACAACCACCGAAAAGAAATGTTAGTGTGGTGTTTGCTTTAGAAGTTTCACTTTATATCATAGGCTCTAAAGTGATTGTCCATAGTGACCATGCGACTTTGAGGTATTTGTTAACCAAACCTCAAGCCAAGCACAGGTTGATCCATTTGGGTACTTCTCCTTCAAGAGTTCGACGTAGAGATTAAGGATAGGAAGGAGAGTGAAAATTGTGTGGCTGATCGTTTGTCCCGTCTCCAATCCCCGAATGTTAGACTCTTGCATGAGACTGTTGCTAATGATTTTCCTTATTAAAATGCCTTTGCGGTCTCATCTTCCCCGTGGTTCGCTGACATTGTTAATTATCTTACTTGTGGGGAGATGAGACCTGATCTAACTTTTCAGGAGAGGAAGCGTTTTCTAACCTTGTGCAGACAATATTTCTGGGACGAGCCATATCTGTTCAAATTCGGGAAGGATGATGTGATCCGTCGATGTGTGCCTGAGGAAGAGCAATCCCAAGTGTTGGAAAGGTGCCACAATGGCTATTGTGGAGACCATTTTGTGGACAAAGACAGCCTTCAAGGTGCTCGGTCGGGATTCTCTTGGCCATCATTGTTCAGGGCGTGAGCATTCTACCGTGCTTGTGACCGATGCCAACGCACGGATCTATAGGTGCGGAATGAGATGCCCCTCAATAATATTCTTGTGGTGAAATTTTTGATGTGGGGAATTGGTTTCATGGGACCTTTCCTAAATCTTTGGTTTGAATATATTTTGCTTGCCGTTGACTAAGTGTCCAAGTGGGTGAGGCTATCCCACTAGGACATGTGATTCTTATGTCGTTTTGAAGTTTGTGCGAGGAGAATATACTTTGCGGGTTTGGTTTCCCAAAGCAATTATTAGTGATGGTGGAAAGCACTTTTGCAACAAGTTGTTCGAGAAGTTGATGAAAAGAATGGGATTAACCACAAGGTGGCAACGCCCACCACCCACAGATATTGGGACAAGCGAGACTAGCAATCGCAAATCAAGGGATTCTAGAGAAAGCGGTCCAACCTTCGTCAGAAGATTGGTCCACCAAACTTCCCGATGCACTATGGGCATACCGCACCGCATACAAAAGCATCCTGGGATGAGCCACTTATCGTTTGGTGTTCGGAAGGTGTGTCATCTCCGGTGGAGATCGAGCATAAGGCCTTGTGGGCTATCAAAACCATTTCTTTGGAGATGCAAGATGCTTCCAGTAGCAGGATGTTACAACTCTCGGAACTTGAAGAATTTCGTAATAAGGCATACGATAATGCCCGAATCTACAAGGAAAAGGTGAAGGCCTCCACGACAAACACATTGTGCACAAGGATTTGAAGCCCGGAATGAAGGTTTTGTTGTTCAATTCCCGGTTGAAGCTCTTTCTCGGAAAGTTAAAGTCCCGTTGGAGTGGCTCGTTCATTATCAAGGAGGTGAAGCCGTATGGCTCGGTTGTGCTCACTAAAGAAGGTTCGAAGGAATCGTTCGAAGTCAATGGTCAACGTGTGAAGCCCTATGTAGAAGGGGGTCCGACCTCCGTCACGGTGGAATCTATTTTCATTGCTGACCCCTCGTCGTCGTGATCTATTCTCGTCAAGCTAATGACGGTAAACAAGCGCTTCGTGGGAGGCAACCCACGTGTTGGTTTGGTTCCTTTTATGTTTTGTTCTTATTTTCTTTCGGTTTTATTTTGTTTGTGTTTTTGTTTCTCGTTTGGTTTTGTGTGGTGCAGGATTTGGAGTTGTTTTATCTAGGAGTTTCGGGTATGTGTAGAACAAAAGTCGAGAGGAGGAATGGTGATCGTGCACAGAAAAAGGAAACCAAGCGCTGGACGCATGTCAACCGGTGCTGTGAGCATGTAAAATCACGTCCAGAGAGGTACCCCAGGCGTCGGACGCACCAAAACCGGCGCTGGATACAATTGAAGAGGAGTACAGAGAGCTCACCCAGCGTCGGACATGGCGAAACCAGCGCTGGGTGCGAAACGTATTTGGGCAGAGAGCTCACCCAGCGCCAGACGCACTAAAACCGGCATTGGGTGGGGAACGTTTCCCATGGCCAGAGTAGGTGACCCAGCGCCGGACGCCATGAAACCGGTGCTGGGTCCATATAAAAATTATTTAATTATATTAAAAAAAATTATATATTGTACGAGTAGGGTTTCTCTCTCACGTCTCTCTTTCATTTTTCCACAACGCCGCTCTCTCCTTCCGTTTCTCCAAGCCCAACGCCGCTCCTCCACCACCCGATGCTCGATATCTTTCCTCCGAAGCTTCTTAAGCTCTAGCTCTCGGCTTAGTCGCCTCCACCTCCTCTCCTCTCCTGGCGCCGACTTTCCGTCCGGCGCTACTGCTTTGCACCTCCGTGCTTCACACCACCGTTCCTGCTGGCACGATTCCTCCTCCGTCCGGTGCTCTGTCCTCCCGTCCGATGCTACGTCCAGCATTTCACCTTTGTCAGCGCCGCTCTCTCTCCCTCCGTCCGGCGCTTGCTTCTCGTCCAGTGCCTCGCCTCAAATCCGTCCGACGCCCACTCACCTCCGCCCCAGCGCCCGCCTCCTCTACGTCCGGCGCTACACTCAACGCCTCGCGCCTCGTGACCCAGCGCCCATCTCGCTCCATCCGCGCTACCCTCAATGCCGCGCAATGCAATGCGCATCGTCCGTCTCTCTGCGTCGGCGTTGCCCACGCTCCCGCGCCTCGAGCGCTGGCTTCTTCCGTCCGGCGCTACTCTAGCGTTCAACTTTCATCATTCGTCCGGTGCGCCGCATGCGTATTTTAGTATGGTTCAAGCGAAACAATGCGTCGGCTCAGGTTCCGTCATCCTCGAGATGATGATGTTCTATGGAGGAATCTTTGGAGGATATAAGCATAATGTACTCACCACATTTCCAATTTATAATCCGTGGAAGGTACACATTATCGACGTTTTGCACATCAAGATATAACTCCTCCGCGTCAATTCAATTGGCAATTGATGCAAAGTTTAGGTCTTGAATATAAAATAAAGAAATATTTAAAGAACTTAGGCCTTCTACAATATGCTATGATGGAATTGCCTGGTTATTCTCCGTTATTGGTTGAATTCTATTGTACGATGAATTTTGATGATGAATCCGACACTATGACATGTCGTCTGTTGGGTCAAGAGTATGCTATTACACCTCGTATTATGAAGGGGGTGTTTGGATTTCCAACTTCAGGTGCACGTGGTGTACCTCCTTCATTCAATGTCAGAGAGACTTGGCAGGAATTATCAGGGTTTAACAACTGGTCATCAGTTGGAATGCCGAGTGGATTCATTAAGGATGCGGCATTAGCTATGGTGCATAAGTTCATCGCATTTAATGTTTTTGGGAATGAGCAGGCCAACAAGGTCAACACTGCTGAAGTCTTCTTGCTCACATGCACAATCAAGAAGACAAAGGTTTCGCTGACATTCTTCATATGGGAACACTTGCAGCTTGTTCAGCGGCGTAAGAAATGTCGGCCAACATTATGTCAAATCCCTACTGGTTTATCAGTACATTTAGGGATTATCAATAATGAAGGACGACATATTTCAGGGCAAGATCTGATACGACCTAAGATAATTGATCTTAGTGAGCTTCGAGGCGCCCCTTTTGCATATAACGAGACAGCTCTTGTACCTCATCATTTGAGGAATTGCGTGAAGATATATATGCATGCACAACTCGCAGAAGCCCAAGCAGCAGATGCAGGATCATCTCATGCACCTACGGGTGATATGGCCATTTTTGATACTACTCTTGCATCCAGATGATGAAGGCGACCAGCATACCGAGGCAAGAGAGGATACATAACCCGTTCAGAGCAACGCCGATCCCAATCATCCACAGTTCCCTTTTCAACAAGGTGCATCAAGAATGGTATAATTCTATCGTGAAGAGTGGGCGGTTCGGGAGTGAATTAGTTGCCATGGGCGAAATTCGTCAAGACATCTATTCTCGATTTGATCAGCAAAATCAACGTCTTGACAAACAGAATCAATTGTGGCATGAGCAGAACCAACGCTGGAATGAGTATAATCAGCAGATGATTGAGCAGAATCAGTGCATGGCTGCTCTTGAAGCTTAGTGGAACGCTTGGACCACATTTCATGGCGCTCCACCTCCACCACCGCCGTCTGACCAATAGTGATTCATCACTATTGGAGCGTATGTTTATTTCTGTTTTTGTGTGCATCGTTTGGTTTTAGTTGTTTTGCTTGTCTTTGTTTGCTGTTTTTGTAGGTTTTGTTTCGTGCTTGATGCCCCACCGTTCCGTTTCTTCGCTTTCAGGGAAGTCGCCTCTATTCTCTTATATATTTATCTGCAATGAGGACCTTGCCTGTTCTAAGTGTGGGGGGGTTTCTTTTTCTGTTTTGTTTGTGTTTTGTCATTTTCTGTTTCATTTTTTTTTGTTTCGTCCTTAACTTTTTTGTTTGGATATGAGAGGATTTTATGTTCTTGAAATAAATGGTGCGTGAAGAATTGTGCTTTAAGTTGAATTAATTATGTTTTGATCTGAATTTTAGTTCGTCTTGGTTTATATGGTTTTTAGTGTGATGAAACTTAAGTGTCAACTTGAACTGTGGGACATGATTAGAAAAGTTGTGATTAGACAATGTGTGTGATCGGTTGTCATATATTTCATACATGAGACCCTTTTCTTGTGTGATTTTTTCAAAAAAAAAAAAGAAGAAAAGAAAAGAAAAGAAAAAGAAAATCATTGTTGTGATGTTTGAAATAAGTGGGCTTAAAATTCGAATAAGGGGCTCTACCCCTCTTGCTTGTGTTGTCTCTCGAATGGAGACTTTATGCGATGGGTATAGGTAACTACGTTAGGATACTCGAGTGTATAACTTGACGGTTTTACCTAACGATTATTGTCCTATAATCGGTTTTAAGTTCCACATGTTTTATTTATCTTTATCATTGGGATATCTTACATTAAAAGGAACCATGTGAGTTGTATATTGATTTCTGAAAACATATTTGAGTCGAGACATAGTTATTCTTTGATAAGTCACATGTTTGAATTGATAAATGAGAATCATTGTATTGAGAATCATATTATTAAGATGCATTGAAATGATGGAAATATGTGATTGATTCTATTTGAAGTATTAATTCGATGTGTACCATTCTTTTCAAGAAACTAAAGTTGCTCGAGGACAAGAAAAGAGTTAAGTGTGGGGGAGTTGTTTTGTATATTTTTGTTTGGTTTTTCTTTGATTGTTTTAGACGATTTGGTTCCTATTTGATTTATATTTGAATATCTTTTATTGGAATAATGTTCATTTTCGTTTTCGTTTTCGTTTTGTGTAGGGAATGATCGCGTTTGAACCATTTTGTGCATAAAAAGCGCACCCAAGCGTCGAACTCTGCGTAGCCGGTGCTGGGTGCACATCACATCACGAGGTAGCAAACATAAGACCCGCGTCCGGCGCTGGGTTCCGTGTCCAGAGAGCACCCGCGTCCGGCAGCGGCGGCGCCCCCGTGGGCGCCCAAAGCAAGAATCATCAGGCGCCACATCCGTGCCGCACGATTCGGCGCCGGGCGCCAAGCCGAAAGTCTCGAGGGCTCCGCGTCCGACGTTGGGAACCCGAGATGAAATTCCTCCCGAGAGCTCGCACGTCCGGCGTTGCATCGCCTCCGACGCTGCGTAAGATTTGAAGATCGTCCAGTGACTCCACGCGTCTGGCGCTGGCCTCCGTTTTCGAGAGTTCGCGCGTCCGGCGTTGGGCGAGCGATGTTTCGCCTTGTTTTTTAGTGCGCGCGTCCGGCGCTGGATTCACGTCCGGCGTTGTGCGTGAATTTTTGGGCGCTATAAATATGTTTTAAACGCTGATAACCCTAGTTCCATTTTTATTATTTCAGTTTCGTTGTTTCGTTCGTGCACCTCCTCTCACGTAATTTTCTTTCTTCAAGTTTTCCAAGTAATTCAAGTATTGTTCTTTGCTCTTTGGACTGAAGATTATTAATTGTAAGGATTATCATTGTTGGATTTCTCCTCCTGAACACTTTATTTTCAATTCCATTGTTTGTTCTTCCTCTTAAGTTTTCTTTATCGCTTTCTACGTGTTCTCGTATCTCTTTGATGATGATTAATGTTGGTATTTGTCTAATTACTCTTATCTTTCATTTAATCTCTACGAATTATGTCTAGGGTTTATCATATTGGTTCCGTGTTCTTCAATCTAGGGTTCAATTCTTGTCTAGATTATTTATTTGCTTGTTAATTTCCGCCTAGTTAATTCGCCTTTCTTTTCTTAATAATTGCTCGTCTAGGTAAGTAATTTACAGCTTTAAGGTGACGATCAAACAACTCTTTGTGATTAGAATGTTTAGGGTTTTAATTGCTTTCGTGAGGTGACTTAGTAACGCCCTGTTAAGTTTTCCTTGAGAGACGACTCGGATTAACTTGCTCGCTAGGACGACCTCGTTAGATTGCGAGGGACTTTATTAGTGATCTTTTTAGTCCAACAATACGCAGTTAATTAAGATTACATGTGAATAATTCCACTAATCTTATCTAGGTCAAGATACATAGCAATGCATAAATATTAAGAAAACAATTTGATACCATCAAAAGAAATTTCATATAGATTATAGTTCAAATATTAAATCATTGACCTTTTAATAAAAATGTCATGATTTATTAAATGTCATCTTATCCATCCACCAAATACGTTCATTTAATTTCATTTTGGCCAATCCAAAAAAATATTCACTTTCATTATTCACATTTTTATCCTAAACATATCCATTTATTTAAAAAAATCACTCATGACCTATCTTTTTACATTCACTATTCATTAATATATTTATTTATTATCCATATGGTCCACCTTTTAATTACATTATATATTGATATATTCATTTATTATCTTCACTCATTATAATATATTAAAATTCTTATTACCAAAATTAATGAACAAATATAATGGACGAAGAGTATGATTTAACCAACAAAATACTATAAAACATCAAAATGTTTGAAAGTGGTGTATCCACTAAGCCACGTCATTATTTGATCCACTATTGTAGAAATTGATACATGGGAAGTCTATATATAATACGATTACTGAAATATATTGTTACATCATTATTTGATCCTACTTGGCATTCTCATATTTCTTCAATCTTATTTTTCTTAATTCTTGATTTATACCTACTTAATTCTATATTTTAATTCTATTAATTATGTTATATTCCAATCATTCCAATTTACGTTAATTAGATTATTGCTATAAATTGATTACCTTAATTAGATGATTTATGTTACATTTGCTACTATTATTAATTTTTTGATGGCATTATATGAGTACATGACTAATTATTCTATGTCATCATTTCTTTCCCCATTTTTTAGTTTTCAAGGGCAAAATTTTAAAGATACATGATTAATCAATTTAAATGTAATCTGCATTACGAGTTATGGCAACAATTATATTCAATCGGTCTTGACGATTTTTTTATGAAAGTGCATGCGCTATTATATATACTGTAGTAACTTTTCACAAATCTAATTTATTAATCTTTTTGTGCAGTTTGGAAGGAACAATTTTTAAGGTCATATTGCAAAATGAAAATCAAATTAAGATTTTGTTTACCAGAACGTGGGCTTCTGCTAGCTCACTCGCTCCATTAAACATAGATAAAAGGTGATAAATATTCTTAAATGATGTTCTACTTATGCAACGAACTAAATTAAATGTTGTATAAGTATAAATAGATTTAATCATTCATAAAATTGAAAACTTCTTTTCATTCCTTTTTTTTTTTAATCTCAAAATAGATACGTCATGCTGCGTGGCTCCCCTGGACTCTATACATATGCTGTGCTCGAACGTTTAAAAGGGTGGCCTTCTTTTCTCATACAAGACATCTTCACTTCTTTGGTAAATAATAATCAAATGCATCTAAACTTTACATAGGTTAGAAAATATATTTATTTGTATATACACATATATTTATACTCAAAATAATAAAACTGATGTACATATATAATTGAAATAAAAAACTATGATAAGTATGTAAATACTAAATTTTTTATACACATATTAGAATTGGTAATGATTATTTTGATTCACAATCTCTAATTTATATTCATATATTTTTTATGATTAACTGAATTTGTTATACGTTCAACTTGATACATAAAAATATACATACATCCACGTCATTGTTAGTTCAAACTTTTTATACCCATTTCGTATGTCTCTCAAATGTAAACACCCTCTTACTCTCAAGTCCAAATACAGATAGAAAAATAATTTTTTTTAAAAAATAAATAGGGAAAATATATTTAAAATTATGTTTATTTTTATAATTCTGTTTAAATATAATGTGGTAGTGGATATATTTCAGTATAACATGTTCATGAATTGAAAACCTAAATAAAATTGTGTACAAATTTTTCATGAGATTTCATGAATTGAAAACCTAAATAAAATTACATTTATATGCTAAACTAATTAGTGGGTGTTAATCTACGAGTTTGAGATGAAAATCAATAATAAAATCAATTTTCAATTCGATTTAGGAAATATATGAGTATCTAAATTCTAAACAAGTCTAAACATTAATCAATATGTGCAAGAGGAATTTTTTTATTTTCTAAATTTTTATTATTTATACTATTTATTATTAATGCTTAGTTAATATCCAAGTTTTTTATTAAGAAAAGTAACCAATAATTACCAATAATTATAACAACTTATAAAACTATATGAGTTTAAAATGAGAACAAGTAATAATATTTTTTAATCGATTTGTTGTGAGTACGAGGATATAGATTAACCCTTTAAACATATAAGTGAAAAAAATCGAAGAAAATCCCCCTTAACCTATTTTTTATTATAATTTTATCTTATTTTAAAAACTTCTTCCCCTGAATTGTTGAAATACTATCACTTCGAAAAAAAAAGTATAGACTTATTTTTAAAATTTATACTTTTTATTATCAACTTATTAATGAATTTGTTAACCCAAAATCTTTTAGTTTCAGTTTGAATTTACCCACGAATCTATATATATGTAATATCCCGTAGAATTAGATGCCTAATTACGGTTTTGAAACCCAGTAAATTAGGAATTCATGACGATTCAATCAATCTGAAGATAGCGAATAATGGTTTCGAGTATTCTGAAGGAGCAATTCCTATTTTATATTCACCGAGAATTGTGAATTTAGAAATAGAAGTTTGTAAAGCATATCGACAAGATTATTTTAACGCCGATTACACATCATACGTCAAGATTTTGTGAAATTTTCGAGAAATAAGATTGGAATTAATTTTCATATTAATTCCTATGTTATTAGAATATTAATTATAAAGTAAGTTCAAACTTATGCGACCATTTTGAGATGAGTCGATTATGATCATTTTGAGACGTTTTGAGCGTTAACGTCTAGAAATGTTTTGAGATGAGTTCAATGATCCGGAAATTATCCCAATTAATTTCCTATCATTAATTTATATAATCAGTAATATTAAATATTAAATATTAAAATCAATTTTTGAGTTATTAAAACTCGATATTTATGAAATGGGTTTCGAAAACCCTAATTATACAAATTAGGGTTTGGTCACGGGTAATGATACCATTAAATTATCCTATGGTATCTAAACTATATGTTATGATATATATGGATATTATTAAGCATTAAAATTAATTTTTGAGCATTAAAACTCGGTATTGTGTATTTAATAATTTCGAAACCCTACATTTCAAAATTAGGGTTTTGTGTGCATGAAATGTGCTATTATTTTATCCTATTTTCCCTATTATTCTCGAAAATTTCAAATATATGCCTAAGAGGTGATTTAATTATTTTATGACTTGTATTTTATACCTATGATCATGTATGATATATATATATGGTATTAATGTACAAAAATAAAATAATCCTACCTATTGGACCCCTAAACCTTAGGCCATCATGGATTGACAAGGCATGCTTGTCACCTCTTTAAACACCCAATGCATGAAGAGCTCCTTTTACACTCCTCAATCATCATCTCCTACTCCCCAAAAATTTGCCTACCTATTTGGACACCTACATAGCCATAGGCCATCATGAGATGTGTGTGTGTGTGTGCCTAAGAGAGAGAGAGAGATACATGGGAGAAACTCTTCCCATACACTTCATTTCACTCATAATACATTTTCTCCCTCTCCCCCCCAAAATTTTCAGACCTCTCCTCTCCTTTCCTCTTCTTCTTCTCCTACACCATTTCCACCATGGAAGAGAGAGCTCAAGCTCCATCTCTCTCATTCATCTTCAAATTCGTGACTAAGGTATAACTATCTCCTATGACTCTTAGACATGATTAAATCATACTTGCATGGTTAGATTGATGATCTTGGTGGTGATTTGGGGTGATAGATTCACCATTTTCGTGGTTATATGAAATGCATACAAAAAGAATAAGCTTAAAACTGAAAACTGGAAGTATGTTACGAAAACAGTAACTTCATAAAATTATTTGACTAAGTTACAGTGATCCAATGAATGTGAAATTTTACTATGTTGCAATTAAACATGTATATTACGTCTCTGTAAAATTTCAAGTCAATACAACTTGATTTTCTATTTTAATTCTATTTTTCAAAAACACTGCACAAATCTGTAAAATTTCGGTGTTCATCACCCACGGTCCGTGGCTTTCGTTTCGAGTTTGGATAATGGTAAAACTCTAAAAATTGGCATAAACATAAATTAGCATGTCTAGAAGATCTATGTAAATTTTCAGAATTTTCTAAAAATTTTTACTATTTATTCCAGATTTTTCAAACGAACTGCACAAAACTGTCACTGTAGTGATAGCTTGTAGTAAAATATTTTTATCTCCCAATCTATTTTGAATCATTGAGTAAGGATTTTTCTAGATTAAACTAGACTTAAGTGGCTTTTCAATATGATTTGTTGCATTCCTATATTCCTTATAATGAACTCACGGTGAATTTTTAAAGTTGACGCATTACAGTAAGCTTTTTGGACAAACTGCCTTAGTAAAATTCTATGCTAAATGACTGTCCGTGTACGACTTTTGCGTGAGATATTCGAGCCATTTGTAATCCGATTTTGACTTTTGTTTCTTCGTAAGAAATGTTCCTTACCATGTCTAGTTGTGATCTGGAAAGTTTGATCCCAAACCAAGCCTTATAAGTATACTGTTCACTGACCCAAAGTCACATACTTGAATGTTGTCCTTTCCAACTAGTCAACTTTGAACTTACGTATTTCTCGATGCATCAAGTATCTTCTAGTACGGTCTTCATAAAACATGTAGTTCTTATTACAAGGTTTCTAAAATGGTATCTTTCAGTCATTTTGGTAATGTGAGTCAAAGTTACGAGCCTCGCAAAATCCTCGTCGTTAAGCTAAATCTGAAATCCTGAAAATTTTTCTAAGTATAGAAGAAGTCAGTTGAGTTGCCCACTTTGAGAGCCTATATCTCCAGAACCACGACTCTTTTGGGTCGACTTCCTTCTTAGAACTTATAGTACATATTTAGTGGTTTCAGAATGTGTCTTTTGCGGTCATACGTATTTTTAATCAAGAGTTATGAATCGTCAAAGTATGACACTCTAAATCTGGAAATTTGAAAAATATTCTAAGTATAGAAGTCGGTTCGAGTTGCCCACTTGAGACCCTATATCTCCGAACCACGACTCTGTTGGGTCGACTTCCTTCTTACAACTTACAGTACATGTTTAGAGGTTTCAGAATGTGTCTTTGTGCGGTCATACGTATTTTTAATCGAGAGTTATAGATCGTCAAAGTATGACACTTGGGTTGTTTTAAGTTGTTTTCTTGAAAATTAAACACTTTAAATTTAACTAAGTGTTGAAACTCCCTATGTGAAACATGCCTTATGTGACTAACATGCTATTAATTGATGCATTCATATGATATGTCGCAAGGTACATTAAAGCATTAATAAGATGCACTAATTTAGGATAAAACAACAATATGATATTTTTACCAAGACGCCTTAACGTGAAATATTTGACCAGCGCTACTACATGATCAATTGATTGTATATCATGCCATGATATACACTCAAGTAGAAATATGGGTTCTAAGACCCGATGGATGTTTCAACTCCAAAACCTCAAAGCCGTGAATAGATAGACTAAGCTCAGGACTCGCAATCCAAGAAATCGGTTAGACAATCTAAAGTCCAGTGGGCTTTATCTTCAAAATGTGGGCCTTTTCTTACCCCACTAAAATGTGACTTTAATGTTATTCCAAATGAGTTTATTTACGACTTATTCTATTAATCATATCAAATATTTTCTTGCATTACCGCCAAAATATTTTGTTTTGTGTATGGATCCTATCTGTTTGCCGGGTAGTAATGTGGAGATGGTTGGAACTTTATTATGACAAGTTATGTCATTTGGGTCGCACCAACCTTTTTAATGTCGGGTCTGTGCGGATGATAAATGCTCGCTAGGATTGGCGTGAAGGTTGGAACTATCTGTTGTGTTAACATATGCTTGCAGAGAGCGTGTGTGGTGTCAGACGGGATTACGGCGGTCACGGTCGTAGATGGGAGGCCTCCTCGACGCTTATTATTTATTATTATTATGTATTGTGACTATGAGATACGGACCATACACACCAAGAAAATGCTTGGCCAAGCTACTTTTATGAATCGAATGATTTTAGTAAGACAAGGCCTTTTAACTAAAACCCCATGACTTACTCGACATTGGCGCGTAATTGAATATTATCAAATGTTTTGGCATGAGTCCACCGAGTGCATTCTTGTACTCACCGCATGTTTGTTTTTAAATGTGCGGGTTGAGCGAGATGATGGATGGAGCGGTGTTGAGCAATAGGAATATTGTCATTGAAAAGTTTATACCTTGATAGTACATCGTCATATGTACATATCACATGTTTTCCATTGCAAGAACTTAAGTTATGTACTAAAGTCCAAGAACATGCTTGTCATATGAATTACGGCTTTTGTTAAGGAGAATTTCGCTTAATTATACATGTTTAGAGTTACAATCCTTCTAAATCCTACTTAGGATTTGGGGATGTGACAATATAATAGGATTAAGGATTTTATGACTCTCTCTCCTATGTGGCATCATATAATCTCTCAATTTCTATTTTTCTCAAATCTCATTTATTCTTAATATTTACATCTCCTATCCCACATTGATTTTTTTTATCAAATTTCACCCTAATTTAAACTTATATAAATAGTTGATAGTAGATTTTTTCATTCCACAATACATAATTATTTTGCATCATCAATTTTATTTGCACCATTATATTCCTCCATTCTTATGTATCTAAATTTCTATTTAATGTCTTTAAAATTTTAATTTAATCATACTAAAATATATTATCCCACATTAATTTCTAATGATACTCCACCAATTGAACAACTTATATATATATATATATATATATAGGGAGGGTTAACGAAGAACCATTTTTATTGTGAACGTGAGAACCAAAACCGATGAATTCATTGTGAAAGTTGATGAATCCGTTGGGAAAATTATTGAATCCAAAAAAATAGAATTTTCGCCCCTCATGGGATTCGAACCCGGGTGAAAAGTTCCGAATTTCTGAATTAATTAAATTTCTCAACGGATTCATCAACTTTCATAACGAATTCATTTGGTTCTTAGTTTTTAGGATAAGAATGGTTCTTATTTGAACCAAACTCTATATATATATATATATATATATATATATATACTTAGAATAAATGTATATTTTTTCATCATACAATTATTTTATACCACTAATTTAATTTGGCTAATTAATTAATTAGATAGCCAAATAAATAGTTATATTTTTTAAATTTTAAACTATCCATTTAATGCCACCTTATCAATATATAATTGGATTAGTGAAACTTAATGCAACCTCATCCTCATATTTTATGTGGCACCATTAAATTCTTCCATTCTTATTTATCTAAATTTTCTATTTAATGTCTTTAAATTCTAATTCTAATCATACTAAAATATAGCTCATATTGATTTATAATCATACTTAACCAATTGAACAACTTATATATATACTTAAAAATCAATGTATATTTTTTTATCCTACAATTATTTTGCACTAATAATTTAATTTCATGGCCAAATAAATAGTTATATTTTTAAAAAATTTAAACTGTCCATTTAAAGTCATGTTATAGATGATGCTATAATTGGTTTAGGATATTTTCATTGCTCCACGAGCAAAACTAACACGAAATTGAATTATTATTTTTTTGTCTAACATTATAAGTTAATTATTGAGATGAGTAATTAATTACTATAACAAATTATATTAATAAAATTAAATAGGTTCGTGTAATTAATCAAATGTAGGACGAGTGTTGTTATGTATATGTTTTATACATGTTCTTTATTTCTAAATTTTTTGTTATTTATATTAATTAATGTTTATTCGTAATATTCAAGTCATTCTTGAGATGATAAATAATTATTGTAACAACTTATAGTTATAAATTTAAATATATTTTGATAGTTATACGTATTTTTGGGACAAAACGAGTAATAAAATCATTTTTCAATCAGATTTTGGATATGTAAGTGCATATAAATTTCAATCACTATAACAACTTATATTTATAAATTTACGAGTTTGGGTTACTAATCGAATTTAAGACGAGTGCATGTATATAGATTATAGGCGGGTACAAACATTTATCAGCATGGCCATGAATGTTTAAAATGATTGCGATCATTAATCTTCAAGCCCACTTTTAATTTTCATTATATTTTAAATTTTTAGTTATTTTCTCCATTTTTAATATTTTCACAACTAATGGTGCTCGATTTTTTTAATACTACGTACTATTAATGTTTACTTTATAATATTTTGTAACAGCCCTCTAGTCCTAATGACGAATTAGTAGGGACTATTACTTGAAACAGTAATTAAGAGACATGAAAGACAATTGATTACAGACTTGTGAGACATATATCAAATAAACTTGGAAACTTCAAACCATTAGATATAAGGTACGCAAATTTACATGTGAGACGAGACCAACAGATCTTTATCAAAAGGGTTCAACTGATCTGAAGGTATTTAATAGTCAACATCAAAACATAACTTAGTGTTCTTTGCAGCGGAAAAACATGTGAATACACATATGACGATGTGTAGTCAAGGTTCTACTTATCAGCGACAAAAAGGTTCCGACTGCTCAACACACCTGCATCCATCATCAGCTCAACCTGCACATTTAAAAACAAACATGCAGGGCTGAGTACAAGAATGCACTCAGTGGACTCATGCCAAAACATTTTATCAACTTTAAATTACACTGACCCATCACAGTAAGACACAAGGGTTTTATTTGAAAAGGTCTTGTGCTTACTAAACATTTTCATCATTTCATAAACATTGTCTGGCCAGACATATTTCCTTTGTATGTATGATCCATATCCTTTCTTCCTCATATCACATCATCTTACGCCGTAGAAGTAGGCCTCCTTCCACGACGCTGTGATCGGCCGAAAATTGTCCTTTCGGCTCACAGTCAACCTTAAGTGTACACGTTAACCCTAGCCAGAAATTGACCATCCGGCATAGGATCCGAATTCGATTTTCATTCATAAGTTGGTAGCGAACCAACAACATTCATCATCATTCATGGATAGGATACATACATAAAAACATAAACATTTGGGCAGGTAATTAAATAAAACATTTCATCATCATTTCTTGAAATAATGCATCGTAAATAAAACATTTGATAAGCATTTTATCTTTGATGAGTAAAGTAAAGCCCACCTGGTACGTATGCTCCTTACACAGACATTTCTTAACGTCAACGATCAAAACGCGTCCCACCTTTACATAAGGAACTAATTTAGTACGTCGGTCATGTTTTTCGAGGACGTCAAAGTCTAATAGGCTTTGAAAACCTTCTAAAATAATACTTCGCATGTTCTAACTACTTTAGTACGTCTTTTCATCGAACATCTTAACTTATAACTTTTTGTATTTCGATAGAGACGAAATATGATTTATGGCCTCATATTAATCATTTAGGTCAAACGTCGAACTTATACTAACGTCTTTCGATAAAATGATTTCAATTATGAAATCGTTTCCAATAAAAGAGATATTCTTATATTTCTAATACGTCTTACACGTATTATTGTATTTATTCAACGTATACCATATTTCTATTAGACGTACAACATAACATTGATAACATACTAACGTATTTCATACGTTTTTGACTTTTAATAACATATATTTCGAATTATTCACATATATATCAATAAATTTTCATATAAATTGATTTTCAATCGATTTCTAATCATATTATTATAAGTTTCGATCCTTCATGCTAATCAACAATCATAATCGATATTTTACCTAAGTATGACCTAACTTGTACAATACATATCATTCTTCACATCTTATGTCGTTTAACACAATGTTTCGACATTAACATGGTATACCTCATTTAAAAATTCACATAAATTTATAGTATGACTAAAACATATTTTTAGAACATAATATGTGATTATACATGATAACATAAATTTAAAACTTTAAAATCCTATCACATAAGCTTTCGGCCCTTTTTGTTTTATTTTTAAAACTTTTCCAAAAATTCCCATAAATTCACATAACATATTATATTAGCATAGGATCAATAATATGTAAAAATATTGATCATAGAAAAATTGTACATCATCTTATTATACACTATAGTTTTCGGTACTTTTAATAAACATATCAAACATTTTTCAAAAATTTCAATTAAATCACACAACACATAATCATCATCATGTATCATCAATATAACATAATTTCCAACTTTCACAAATCATACACTAACATACCTTAGAACTATGAAATTTTCGAAAACTTTGACTTAGGTACAATTAATTTTCTAAAATTCCAATAAATTCATATTACACTATATTATGAATCTACATCACTAATATGCTATAATATCATTCAAACATGAATCATATATCAACATAATATTTTTCTATAATTTTCGGTAATTTCACAAACAAATACTAATATTTTTCAAAAATTCTAAATAAATTCATATAAGCTTATTTATTACCATAGATCATTAATCCATGCTCAAAACAACAAATAAAAATCATTTCCAATATCATATGTACACTACATGTATTCGGTCACTTCATGAAATTTTTATACATGCTCAACTTTGTACTAAATTCATAATATATGCTCATATACATCATATAAACATATTTAATAAACAACCAAACATTATAACAACATTTTCGAATTTTTCATCATAAATAACATAAGTGCATATCATGAGATCTAATGGATGGATTTCGAAAATTTAAGCATGTATACAAAGCTCGTACGATTTCTAACCTTTTAATCGTCGATTTTCAACGGCAAACGTTTTCTACCTAAGATTTGAGAAAGAAATTGAAGGAACTCTCTTTTCTTTTTCTCTCAAGCCTCTCGGTTCTTCAAGTGCCAAGATGGAAGAAATTATGGCCTTATACTTTATATATACTAATGCCCCACTTGTGTACACTTAACACATAAAATGACAACCTAATACTTTACAACTCATGCAAAGTTTTCAATCCACTTGTGTAGGTTTAGAGACAAATTTTATTTATCACATCACACTTTATTATGCCATACCTTATCATATAATTAATACACGCTACATATCACTTTCAATCAATTTGCAAAATCCTTCATTTATTTAATGTATGTTTCGGCCAACTCATGAATAAAATGCTTCCCACTTGTGTTTTTAATAATTCAATTCATTAATGATCATATTATAACATATAAGAATTAATTATTTGATAATTCCAAAGAGTAACTATCACTATCATGAAATAATGAAAATTTAATTCTTTGTACACATATATATAAGTTTCGGCCACCTCATATAGTATAGGACAAAATTTATATTTTTTTCATGCTTCAATACATCATCTTATCTCATAATCAATACATATCAATTTCATTCTCATAATTATCAAAGAATTAAGAAAATTCATCACTTTAATACATATATATATATGTATCAGCTATCATATAAAATAAAGAGATAAATTTATTTTGTCTTAAACTATATTTATGAATCATATGTGTCATTATCAATCATAATCCAATATTAATACTTTAGGAAAATATCAATTTGAAAAGTCAAATATTATACACTTTGAATTTTCAACATGTTCACACTTATTCACACACATGATTTTCGGTCCTTATAGCATAAATGTGAGACAAATTTTATTTTTACACTAAGATACAAGAATTAAATTATCACTATCATAGACATCACTTTCACACACATAAGCTTTGAATTTTCTATATTTCTCTTTCAATTTATTCAACATTTTCGGCCCCTATAGTACAAAGGTCATCCCACTTGCACAACATGATAGAACACCTAGGCTTATCTCTTAAAAATATCTCATTAACATAATTATTACATAACATCATCAATTGGATAACAATTTAATTCATTTCACACTTAATAACCATATTTTCAAAACATATATAGCAATAATGCTATACCATTTTATTTTCTTGCAACATATAGCTAATATATAGCCATGTGACATATTATAAGTCCTAGATGATAAATTAAATCATAGGAAAAATAATTAAAATTATTTCATGTCACAAACCCTAATTTTCGAACACTAAATCGAAAATAGGAATAAATTATTCATCTTTTATCCTTAATTCCTCTAGCATTATTTTAATAGGGGATTATATAAAAACAATGCTCTTATCACATAAAATAATCATAGGAATTTAAATATTGTAATTCCTTAATCCTTAGTCCTTAATTCGAATTTAAATATTGTAATTCCTTAATCCTTAATTCCTTAATTCCTCTTAACGTTAATAATCGAATCATCTCAAAACGTTCATAATAAAGTCGTAATCACTTTATTCATTCCTTTCGTTAATAAGAAATTTAATTCTAAGTTTCGACACTTAGAAAAATAACGTAAGATTAACTATCGACGTTAGAATAATGCTTTCGAAGGAATAATATAAACTATATTCCTTAATTCACTAATCATTAGTGAATATGATATAAGAATCCTCGTATCATAGATAGTTGAAATCAATATTCGATAAGTTACTATCTCAATTATCGAGACGAAACCCTAATTTATGATTTTTATTATCGTAATTAAGCTTTAAAACTTCGTGATATTACATTCTATCCCCTTTAAAAGAAATTTCATCCCGAAATTTGCATACCTTAGAAAATATTGGGGTATCGTTCCTTCATGGCATCCTCAAGCTCCCTCGTGGCCTCTTCTTGTTCATGGTGTCTCCACAGCACCTTCACTAGAGATATGGACTTATTCATTAGTTGTTGAACCTTACGATCTAAAATAGCACTAGGTTCTTCTTCATAACTCATATCTGGGTTGAGCATCACGTCGTCATGATGAATCACATGCTTTGGATCATACACGTACTTTCTTAATTGTGACACGTGAAAAACATTATGTACCTTCCCCAAACTTGGCGGAAGTGCCAATCTATAGGCGATTGGGCCTATTCTTTCTAGGATCTCGTAAGGTCCTATAAAACGTGGTCTCAATTTGCCTTTTACTCCAAACCTTATAATTCCTTTTGATGGAGAGACTTTAAGAAAGACTTTATCTCCACATTCAAAATGTAGCTCAGATCTACGCGTATCAGCGTAAGACTTTTGTCTATCTTGAGCTTCTTTTATTCTTTGCCTGATTTGGCGAACAATTTCAATCATCTCACTTACTGTGTCAGGCCCTAAAATTATACTCTCACCTACTTCATCCCAATAAAGCGGTGATCGACATTTCTTTCCATATAATGCTTCATATGGGGCCATATCAATCGTTGCTTGATAACTATTGTTGTAAGCAAGTTCGATGAGTGGTAAAACATGCTCCTAATTTGCACCTGATCCAACACTACTGTTCTTAGCATATCCTCAAGTGTTCGAATCGTCCTTTCTGATTGTCCATCGGTCTGAGGATGAAAAGCGGTGCTAAAATTCAACTCCGTGCCCAATTCTTTTTGTAAGCTAACCCAAAATCTAGAGGTGAACTTGGAATCTCTATCAGATATGATAGATTTTGGTACCCCATGTAGGCGTACAATTTCCTTTACGTACAACTGGGCTAACTTATCGGATCCATGAGTAATTTGAATTGGTAGAAAATGTGCACACTTTGTGAGTCGATCCACTACTACCCATATAGTAGTGTTTCCTATTTTTGACTTTGGCAAACCCGTCAAAAAATCCATCGTTATGTCATCCCATTTCCATTCGGGTATTTCCAAAGACTGTAGCTTTCCGTAGGGTCGTTGGTGTAATGCTTTCACTTGTTGACAAACAAGAAAACGCTCTACAAAAGAGGCTACATCTCGTTTCATGTCTTCCCACCAATACTTTTCTCGTAAGTCTTGATACATCTTAGTACTGCCTGGGTGGGCGGTATAAGGAGTATCATGAGCTTCACTCATGATTTTGGTTCGAAGCTCGTTATTGTTTGGAATGCATAATCTTTCCTCAAACAATATGGCATTGTCAGGCGCT
Organism: Salvia rosmarinus; assembly: GCA_036937905.1. Classification (NCBI taxonomy): domain Eukaryota; kingdom Viridiplantae; phylum Streptophyta; class Magnoliopsida; order Lamiales; family Lamiaceae; genus Salvia; species Salvia rosmarinus. The sequence goes on from CM072819.1 coordinate 46,879,921, forward strand.
TCTCTAAAATCTTTTAGCCCTTCAATTCTTATTTTGACCCTTGTCTTTTCCAAATTTTCATCCTTCCTCTGTTCATCTATTATCCTCTTTCTCAAGTCAAACGTCAATGTGAGCGTAGCAATACGACTCATAATCGTCTCGGGATGTTCAATTATCTCTATCTTCATTCTCTCAAACTCTTCAATGAGTTTCTCTTCTCTTGTTAAGAGACTTCCCAATTTGGATTGATTTTTACGACTCAAGGCATCAGCTACCACATTTGCCTTTCCTGGGTGATAATTTATACCACAGTCGTAATCCTTTACTAATTAGAGCCATCTTCTTTGCCTCATGTTTAAATCTCTTTGCTCGAGAAGTATTTCAAACTCTTATGATCTGTGAAGATCTCACACCTCACTCCATAGAGGTGATGTCTCCAAATCTTTAGTGCATGTACTACTGCTGCTAGTTCCAGGTCATGAGTTGGATAATTCAATTCATGTTGTCTAAGTTATCATGATGCATAGGCTATTACTTTTCCCTCTTGCATTAACACACAACCTAGTCCATTCTTGGAAGCATCATTATAGACTACATACTCTTTGTCTGCTTCTGGAACTGCTAGTACTTGCGCACTAGTTAACTTTTCCTTGAGTTTTTGGAAACTCGTCTCGCATTCCTCAGTCCAAGTAAATTTGATTCCCTTTCGGAGTAGCTGTGTCATTGGCCTTGCTATCTTAGAGAATCCTTCAATGAATCTCCGATAGTAACCAGCTAATCCCAAGAAACTCCTGATTTCATTTTGAGTTCTTGGCGATTTCCATCCTTACACTGCTTCTATCTTTGCCGGATCCACTTTAATTCCTTCTGTTGACACAATGTGTCCAAGGAATATTACTTCCTTAAGCTAAAATTCACATTTGCTGAATTTGGCAAAAAGTCGTTCGGATCTTAAGGTTTGCAAAACCGTTCTCAAGTGTTCCTTATGTTCTTCCTCATTCTTCGAATAGATGAGAATATCATCTATGAAGACTAAGATAAATTTGTCTAAGTACGGATGGAACACTCTATTCATGAGATCCATGAATACGGCTGGTGCATTTGTTAATCCGAATGGCACAACTATAAACTCATAGTGGCCATATCTTGTTCGGAATACAGTTTTAGATATATCTTCTGGTCGCACCATGAGTTGGTGATAACCCGATTTAAGATCAATCTTCAAAAACACACTTGCTCCTCGTAATTGATCAAACAAGTCATCTATCCTTGGCAGTGGATATTTGTTCTTAAGTGTCAGTTTATTCAGTTCCCGATAATCAATGCACATTCTCAAGGAACCATCTTTCTTTTTAACAAATAATACAGGTACTCCCCAAGGTGATACACTAGGTCTGATAAAACCTAGGTCCAATAGCTCTTGAATTTGGATTTTCAGTTCTTCAAGTTCTTTTGGAACCATTCGATAAGGCGCTTTCGACACTGGGGCTGATCCTGGTTCCAGGTCGATGGTGAACTCCAGCTGCCTGTCAGGGGGTAATCCTGGTAAATTTTTGGGAAAAACATCTGGAAATTCCCGAACAATTTCCATATCCTCAACCTTTATCTCTGCTTTATCTTCCTCGTTCAGATAAACAAGGAATGCCCGACTCCCTTTCTTGTTCATCATTCTCCTTGCCTTCGGTAGCGGATCTGATCGTGATCTTTTTCCCATGTTGATTCCATGGCTTCGTAGCTTATTGTCTGTGAAAATGGAGTGAAATTTTCCTCTCCTTGCACAGGATTGTGGAATGGTTTTCGGCTAACCAATCAATCCCTAGGATTATATCTATATCCCCCATAGGTATTATGTTCAAGTTATTTGTTAGAACCTTAAGTGATCATAAGTTCAACTCTAGGTTCGAGCAAACATGTGTACGATCATAATCCTCCTATGGGTGAAGAGATTCTCATTTCCTGATTTGCTTGTTCAAGTTTGAGCTCTAGCATATCAACACATGCTTTTGCGATGAAAGAATGTGAAGCACTTGTATCGAACAAAAGTATAATAGGTACATTGAGAAGTGTTCCCATACCTGCCAGGTTTCCCTGGTTTTGTTCGTTCTGCCTCCGGTGTAGAGTATAAGCTCTAGCCTGTGCCGGTTGAGGCTGACGGGGTGCTTGCCGTTGCTGGTTCTGTTGTTCTTTGCTGGTACGCTGCCGTCATCATGGTTGTTGTGGCCGCTTGTCGTCGTTCTTCTTGTGGCTCTTGTTGAGGTTGAGGTTGGGGCTGATATTGAATAGCCCTGAGTGGTTGGGCATGGCCTGGCTGATTTGGCCTTCCCACTATTCCCGGGCGTACTCACAGCAATCATATGCAAAGTGGCCCTTCAAACCACATTTAAAGCAACTGCCACTGCCCGCTAAGCACACTCCTTTGTGTAATTTATGACATGTCAGGCAAGGAAGAGTCCTCATCTGCTCTTGCGGACCTCCCATTGGTGTGGAAAACACTGGCCTTTTCCACCCTTGCCCTTGTGGCGCCATGTTCCATTGCCATGGCCTCTTGTTGTTTACATTCCCAAAATTTCCTCGATTGTTGTTACTGAAATTTTCTTCCCACTTTCTTTTACTTTTGTCCACAGCGCTATGTGACTGAGTCTGTGCTGGTCTGGCATTGCGGCCTCAATATCTAAAGCCCTGTTGAGAGCTTTAGTATAAGTTAAGTCACCGTGATTCGCAAGAGACATCCTTATCTCATGCCTTAGACCAGATCGGAATTTCTCTGATATTTTCATGTCAGTGCTCACTTGGTCTGGAGCATATCTCGACATATCGCAAAAGATGCGATCATACTCCGTCACAGACATCTTTTCCTGCTTCAGATTGAAAAACTCATTCTCTTTTTTCTTCCTATAACTTTTAGGGATGTATTTCTCATACATCTCTCTCTTGAAGTCCTCCCAAGTGAAATCATCCATTTGTTCTGGTGTTAAAGTTTTCCTTCGAGCTTCCTACCAGAAATCAGTAGGTCCGGTGAGTTGGAAAGTAATACAAGACAGTTGTTCTTGTGCTTTACAATGGAGAAAATCAAAAATTCTCTCCATGGTTCTTACCCATTGCTCGGCATCATCCGGACTTCCCTTTCCGTTAAAGGCAGGAGGATTTTGCCTAAGAATAAGTTCTTCGATCCTACGGTCAGGTGGAGGTGGGGGTGGTTGTGGTATAGCTTCTTCTTCTTCTTCGGTTTGTGGAACTCTACCCCTTCTCCTACCTCTTCCTCTAACTCCCTGCTCGGGTTCACGTCTAGACGGCATTCTGATATTGTAAAGATAAAATTAGCATTCGTGATATCGTTATCACAGTTCACATACATAACATCATCATACCATCTCATCAAAACACAGCTTTAGAAAAACCATTCATCATTTTCATGCTCATCTTGCCATAAAAGCCCATTTAGGGTCATCATGCATATATAGGAAAATTGCCTCAAAGAGGATCGTATGTACAAGTCATCGACTCAAAATAAAGTCAGTACATATTGCGATACTTTTCCTAACTTAACCGCCATCAACTAACATACTAGATTACGTAACGTTACAAAAATACTATGCTTCTATTTCTACTACTATAACGTTACTAAACACACTACACATCTGCATCTCATTATGTTGTCTAAAACTTCTACCATTCGTCAAAGCTTCCATCGTCACCATCTTCCATGTTTACATCCAAGTTCCTATCATTTTCCGGATTCTCTCCCAGATTTCCTTCTTGGTCCTCGTCTTCGTTCTGGTTTTCTTCCAGATCTTCTTCCTCCGGGTCTTCTTCCTCTTCTGGATCCTCCTCTCGGATCTTCTTCTTCGTGGTCCTCGTCGAGTCTTCTTCACGCCAAGACGTCATGCGAAGGTCTGCTCCATCGCCCCCATGGCAAACACATCATGCACATGAACATAGTCGTCTCGGGGATCATACACCCTCATGCGCGCCGTCTGAGGATAGGGTTCTGCGGAGGCGGTGGTGCCGCCATCGATGGCAAGATCGGAAGTGATGGTCGTGTTGGATGTCCAGTGACGGTGGCGGAAAATCTGGCTCCCAATGCTCTCGGTCTTGCCGCTCTCTACATGTGCAGGTCGACCCTCTTCCTCTAGATACCTTAGTACTATGGGATCAACTTCTCTCGAAACCTCCGTATACAACCATTACGGTGAAACGTCGCGCCATGTATACTCTCGCGTGGAAGGTATGGTCCTCTTGGTGCAACTCTATAAACCTTTGAGACATAGCTCGATGATCGATGAATCTTGGCGATCTGCGATCAAGTCGTAACTACCGTCTGCATCGATAAATATAGTCACCGATATCTCCATAGCTAACCTTCCCAATCACAAGGCGATCGAGTCAAAGCAAACGCTTAATGCCGTCAAAATCAGCCATACCATATTCGTATGCAGCCATCCAGTGATGAAGATAATGCATCAAGAACTCTCCTAAGCTTTCATCCCAGCACATTCTATAAGTACGGTATGCTCGAATCACTTCCTCTGGTGTAGCTCGCGGCCCTAATCTCCTCTTTGTTGTGTAACGAGTCCTCACCATCTAACACATACAGTACTAGCATAAGTCAATCAAGACATATCTGATAAGCAGATAAGATAAACTGAACATATCTGTTAAGCATATAAAACAATCCAAACGTATCTGATAAGCAGATAAATGTTATCGGCAAAGGTTCTCATGTATAACACACATCATAGCTCTATTTATTCTACTGGAGAATCCTACTTTTTAGTAGCATTCTAAGATTCTTATCGCACTATAGAGTTCTCGTTCTATGTAAATCATAAGACTAAATTCAACTGATTCTTTGATCACGTTCTTATTTCACTTTCTAACGAAAAGTCATAGTCATATCGATTCCGTCGTGCGTGAACATCCAAACGAAAGACTATACTCATGTCACTTATCGTATAGTGACATTAATCCTTTCATCATCATCCTTCAATTGTTGTTATCAACGTTTTGCATCTTGATCCTTTTGGTATCTTCACTTTGGTTTTGGTTGTTCTTGTTTGAAAACTCGCATTGTCTTCATTTGATCTTTGCGTTCGTTCTCATATCGATCTTTTGCTTTCGATCTCGAGATGGAATGAAGTTCTCAAGTCCATCTTTACTTTTGTTCTTGTAATGGGAGGAAGTTCTTACATTCATACTCAATGTTTTATTGCAATAAGTGATCATGCTTTATATCGCCTATGTTCTTTTAGATAACATATACATCATCCTAACTAACTTGAGATTTGAAAATAAAATTTCAAATATTTAGAACATTGCTCGTTTGTACATGCGCATTTCTTTGAATTTCGAAAATTCAACATTTCATCTTTGGCACATCATGTCCTTTTTTCGATTATTATCAATCATTTCCATCTTTGATCACTTCGCGTAACTTCCATTTCCAACATCTTTCCATAACTTTCTTTTCAAATCATTTGTCATAATATTCATTCATTTCAAATCAATTGCATAACTTTCATTGATTTCAAAACAAAGTTTCGAAATTTCCCTTTTCAATCATTTTCATAACTTTCTTTTCAATCAATCTTCATAACTTTCTTCACTTTTAAAACATGATTTCAATCCTCTTCATCTTTGAACTTTTCATTTCAAAACTTGAGAAGAAATCATTTACCTCATCCCGGTTGAGCTTGATGTGATGGAGTGTTGAGCACAGTCAGCTGATTTCTAGAAGTCTAGTGGCTCAATCTAGACTTAACTTTGAAAGGAGGTTTTGGATTCAAAGAGCGAACTGCTCTGATACCACTTTTGTAACAGCCCTCTAGTCCTAATGACGAATTAGTAGAGACTATTACTTGAAACAGTAATTAAGAGACATGAAAGACAACTGATTAAGGACCTGTGAGACATATATCAAATAAACTAGGAAACTTTAAACCATTAGATATAAGGTGCGCATAATTTACATGTGAGACGAGACCAACAAATCTTTATCAAAAGGGTTCAACTGATCTGAAGGTATTTAATAGTCAACTTCAAAACATAACTTAGTGTTCTTTGCAGCGGAAAAACATGTGAATACACATATGACGATGTGTAGTCAAGGTTCTACTTATCAGCGACAAAAAGGATCCGACTGCTCAACACACCTCCGTCTATCATCAGCTCAACCTGCACATTTAAAAACAAACATGCAGGGCTGAGTACAAGAATGCACTCAATGGACTCTTGCCAAAACATTTTATCAACTTTAAATTACATTGCCCCATCACACTAAGACACAAGGGTTTTATTTGGAAATGCCAGGCTTACTAAACATATTCATCATTTCATAAACATTATGCGGCGGACATATTTCCTTCAGTATGTATGATCCATATCCTTTCTTCCTCATATCACATCATCTTACGCCGTAGAAGTAGGCCTCCTTCCACGACGTTGTGACCGGTCGAGGTGTCCTTTCGGCTCACAGTCACCTTTAAGTGTACACGTTAACCCTAGCCAGGAATTAACCCTCCGGCATAGGATCCGAATTCGATTTTCATTCATAAGTTGGTAGCGAACCAACAACATTCATCATCATTCATGGATAGGATACATACATAAAAACATAAATATTTGGCCAGGTAATTAAATAAAACATTTCATCATCATTTCTTGAAATAATGCATCGTAAATAAAACATTTGATAAGCATTTTATCTTTGATGAGTAAAGTAAAGCCCACCTGGTACGTATGCTCCTTACACAGACTTTCCTTAACGTCAACGATCAAAACGCGTCCCACCTTTACGGAAGAAACTAATTTAGTACGTCGGTCACGTTTTTCGAGGACGTCAAAGTCTAATAGGCTTTGATAACCTTCTAAAATAATACTTCGCATCTTCTAGCTAATTTAGTACGTCTTTTCATCGAACATCTTAACTTATAATTTTTCGTATTTCGATAGAGACGAAATATGATTTATGGCCTCATATTAATCATTTAGGTCAAACGTCGAACTTATACTAACGTCTTTCGATAAAATGATTTCAATTATGAAATCGTTTCCTATAAAAGAGATATTCTTATATTTCTAATACGTATTAATGTATTTAATCAACGTATACCATATTTCTATTAGACGTACAACATAACATTGATCACATACTAACGTATTTCATACGTTTAAACTTTAGTCAATGTTTTTGACTTTTAATAACATATATTTCGAATTATTCACATATATATCAATAAATTTTCAAATAAATCAATTTCTAATCATATTATTATAAGTTTCGATCCTTCATGCTAATCAACAATCATAATCGATATTTTACCTAAGTATGACCTAACTTGTACAATACATATCATTCTTCACATCTTATGTCGTTTAACACAACGTTTCGACATTAACATAGTATACCTCATTTAAAAATTCACATAAATTCATAGTATGACTAAAACATATTTTTAGAACATAATATGTGATTATACATGATAAAATAAATTTAAAACTTTAAAATCCTATCACATAAGCTTTCGCCCTTTTTGTTTTATTTTTAAAACTTTTCCAAAAATTCCATAAATTCACATAACATATTATATTAGCATAGGATCAATAATATGTAAAAACATTGATCATAGAAAAATTGTACATCATCTTATTATACACTATAGTTTTCGGTACTTTTAATAAACCTATCAAATATTTTTCAAAAATTCCAATTAAATCACACAACACATAATCATCATCATGTATCATCAATATAACATAATTTTTCCAACTTTCACAAATCATACACTAACATACCTTAGAACTATGAAATTTTCGAAAACTTTGACTTAGGTACAATTAATTTTCTAAAATTCCAATAAATTCATACAACACTATATTATGAATCTACATCACTAATATGCTATAATATCATTCAAACATGAATCATATATCAACATAATATTTTTCTATAATTTTCGGTAATTTCACAAACATATACTAATATTTTCAAAAATTCTAAATAAATTCATATAAGCTTATTTATTACCATAGATCATTAATCCATGCTCAAAACAACAAATAAAAATCATTTCCAATATCATATGTACACTACATGTATTCGGTCACTTCATGAAATTTTTATATATGCTCAACTTTGTACTATATTCATAATATATGCTCATATACATCATATAAACATGTTTAATAAACAACTAAACATTATAACAACATTTTCGAATTTTTGATCATAAATAACATAAGTGCATATCATGAGATCTAATGGATGGATTTCAAAAATTTAAGCATGTATACAAAGCTCGTACGATTTCTAACCTTTTAATCGGTGTCGATTTTCAACTGCAAACGTTTTCTACCTAAGATTTGAGAAAGAAATTGAAGGAACTCTCTTTTCTTGTTCTCTCAAGCCTCACGGTTCTTCAAGTGTCAAAATGGAAGAAATTATGGCCTTATACTTTATATATACACTTTTCACATAAAATGACAACCTAATACTTTACAACTCATGCAAAGTTTTCGGTCCACTTGTGTAGGTTTAGAGACAAATTTTATTGTGGAAATATATGGGAATGCCATTTTTTTTTAAAAGTTGAAGCAGTTTATATCCATTTCAAAAAAAGAGTGCAGCGTATACCCATTTCATTTTTTAAATATATTTTTGAAGGATTTGCACAGAAATTAATACAGTCATTTCAAATATCAAAATCGTTAACTAATTTAATTTACAAATTAAATTAAAATAAAGTTTCTGAAATCTTATTTTTTATAATTATGTACAAATTAAATTAAATTAAATTATCTGGGTGGGGATGGGGTTGGTAGTGGGGTGGGGTTGGCCATGTGGGGTTGGCCGGCGGTGGGGTGGGTTGGCAGTGGGGTGGGATTGGCCGTGGGGTGGGGTTGGCGGTGGGGTGGGGTTGGTGGGGGTGGGTTGGCGGGGTGGGTTGGCCGGTTGGCCGAGGTGGGTTGGCCGCCGGGGGTGGGAGTGGGGATGGGTGGGTTGGCGCCGGGGGGTTCGCCATGAGGGGTTGGCCGGCTGGGGGGTGGGTTGGCCGCCTAGGGGTTGGCCCTGAGGGGTTGGCCGTGAGGGGTGGGTTGGTAGGGGTGGGTTTCCGCTAATTTTATTAATTATTTATAAATTAAAATCCTTATTATTAATTATTAATTATTAATTATACCGACTTTATTAATTAATTATAAATTAATTATAAATTGAATTTGATTATTAATTATTAATTATTAATTATATGACTTTATTAGAGATGAAAATTAAATAAACGAACAACTCGTACTAAATAAACCTACCACTTTTTGCAAATTAAATACACCAACAACTTTCGTACTAATGAAAATTAAATAAATCAACAACTTTTTGCAGTGAATTTACTTCACCAACAACTATTTACAGTGAATTTACTTCACCATTAATGACATGAATAAAATTTTGATCGGAATTCTACCTATATATTTCATTCTTTCATTTCGTTCACTGAATCATTCACTTTCATCTTACGCATATCTATATTTGCAATCGTTTTTCTTTATCAAATATCTCGCTTTCGCTCTCGCTCAGTGGATTATAAAAGGTAATTTCAATATTTTGATGTATTTGTTATATATATGATTCCTTAATTATTGTTAGATGAATTTAGGTGAATTTTTAATTAATTTCAATTAATAATTATTTAGGGCATCATATAACCATTGTGCATTGTATGAATAATTAATTAACCATTGTGCTTATGATTTTATTGTGTATTATGAATTTTAGATGAATTAAATAGTTTAGTTTAGTTTAATTTAGTTTAGTTTAGTTTAGTTTAGTTTAGTGTAGTTGAATTTTAGTTTAGCTTATTGGGGTGGGGTTGGCATTTGGGGTGGGGTTGGCTGTTGGGGTGGGGTTGGCCGTGGGAGGTGGGGTTGGCAGAGGGGTGGGGTTGGCGGGGGTGGGGTTGGTCGTGAGGGTGGGGTTGGCAGCGGGGTGGGGTTGGTGGGGGTGAGGTTGGCCGTGGGGTCTGAAGTTAAATTAAATTTTTATTTTGTAGTTGAATTAAATTATAGTTTTCGGTTTAATTTAGTTTAGTTTAGTTTAATTATTATAAATACGCACCAATGCACTTGAATTTTCATTTAGTGGGGTAGGGGTTGTCATGGGGTGAATTTTTCATTTAGTTTAGTTTAATTTATTTTAGTTTATAATATTTAGTTTAATTTTTGAATTTTTGATTTATCCGCTCGTGTAGGGGGTTGGTCGCGTAGTTTAGTTTAGTTTAATTTATAACATTTAGTTTAATTTAGGTGAATTATTATTTAATTTAGTTTAGGTGAATTATGGTTTATATCCGTCCCCGATGAATTATAATATTTAATTATTATTTAGTTTAGAGATTTGTTTTATACTTAATGTTAGATGATTTATACCGTCCATTATTGTGCATTTGTATTATTTATTGAGTTTATGTGAATTATTATTTGATTTGTATTATTTATTTAGTTTATGTGAATTATTATTTGATTTAGTTTAGGTGAATCACGATTTATACACGTTCGTTTTGAAATTTTCATTTAGTTTAGTTTAGTTTATAATTTATTGTTCTTATTATTAAACATTCGTGATCAATATTTTTGTTTTATATTTAATTTGTATTATTTAGTTTAGATGTTTGTTTTATAATTAATGAATTTTTAATTAATTATTGTGCATTTGTATGATTTAATTAGATGTCGGGGTGGAAGAATATTATCATTAGATATGGAGGATGTTGGGATGATTGTTTGAACTCTGGCGGTACATCATCATATACCCATGTTCGGATGATAATGCACTTATTTGGGAGTTAAGAGAAAGCATTAATTCCTCTCGAGCAAATTCTTTCGACTACCAACTACATTATATATCGAGATCTCGAAGTGGTAGACTTATCAAATCACTTTTGACTACCGATGATCGACTAGCTCGATTGGCGAGGTTTATGCCCAACCAGAGTGTATGTGACATATGGAGGCGTCCGCCCTAACGAGAACACAAGCATATATGCCACAATTCGAGCAACCACGTGATACAAACATATGACTACACTTCACAATACTCATCTCGGATGAGTCATTCACGAACAATTTGGAGCATATGATTGGTTTGGGCAAGATACACCTCGAAGTGCCGCAACATGTGCGCGAAGTGGCTAACGCGATCATCGACGGCAATGATGATGGCGATTACGTCGTCGGCGGTGAAGAACAAACATCGTCGATGAAGAAGAGGAGGAGGAGGCGTGCGGCTGCAAATGTGATCTCCGCACGCGTTTGTAGAATTTGATGCGTGGATACGTCGAGAGGGTGGAATAGAAAAATTGCTTGGGATGATTATGCGAGCAACACGCGAGGGTAACGAGGACTCGAGGTAGAACAAATGGAAGAGATGAGCAATGGCTAGCTCCTCGTTATTCCTCATGAGGCTTCAACAATCTTTTGCTAGTCCTCTTGACTCATTCAACCCCGATGAGTGGCGAAGGTTCCATCTTCGACAACAAGGTGGACCTTAAGATATCGATCGGTTTGTGGCATACGGAACAAAGAGCGTAATTTGTTATTAGTGATCGGACCCGCACCGGATTACGCTCAAATGCGTATATCGTGATCGATGTCCGCTTTATCGCGCGCATCGCAATGTGGTGGTTTTGGTTTGTGCATAAGTTTGATGCCGACACACTGTGTAGATGATCTCGTGAATACCAAGCGCGCAAGGTCAAAGCCCGTGTGATTGCAACATACATAGCGCGAAAAATGCGAGGACGGTGAAGTCATTAAGCCGAGATCGATTATGGCCGAGTTACAACGAGTATGGCGTAAAGCGCCATTTATTGTCGCGGTGAGAGCTCGTAATAGGCAATCGAGATGATATATGGTGGGTATGAACAATCCTATCGGATGCTACCGGGTTATCTTCACATGTTGCGGACAACTAATCTCGGTTCGTTGATTGACTTGGATATTGACCGTATGGTCGCTTTTCACCACCTTTTTGTGGCGCTCGGCCCACCGACTCGGTTACACGTTGTGCATGAGGCCTGTTATTGTTGTGGATGGCACGCACTTGAAGGGCCGCAATAAGGGTATATTGTTTGTTCTTTACACGAAGGGCGACAACGAGCAAGTTTTTCCATTGGCTTATGGAATTGGTCCGATCGAGAATGATTTATCATGGACTTGGTTTACGGAACACGTGAAGGCGCTTACATCCGAATTCGACACGCTGATTGTGTCGATGCGCACGCCAAGATATCCAATCTTGTGAAAATGTCTTTCCGGAGAACGCCCACCGCTTATGCTACTACCATCTCACGAAAAATCACGCCTTTGGGAAACCGTCGGTGGCATTGTACCGTAGGTGGCTTATGCATATCGGGAGGCGGAGTTTGACAAAGCAATGAACATGTTAAAGTCCCTCTTGCCTAAAGATAGACCCACGGTGGTGCGTATGGCAAGTGGCGGAGGTAGGAGTTGAGAAGTGGGCGAGATCAAAGTGCCACGTGAGCGCTATACTTTTGACTTCCAACATTGCGAGTCCTTCAATGCTCGGTTGTTGTGGGCAAGATGATTGCCCATTTGCTCTATGGTTGAAGCGATTCGTCATATCATAGAAAAATGGTTCGATCAAAGACTTCAAGCGACAAGAACATACCCCACCGACCTAACCCCTGAAGTCATTCGCAAGATACGGGTGAGTTGGAGAGATCACGTCGGTATACTATAGTGCCCAAAAGTAACGACACATTCAAAGTCGAGGGCGAAACCAAACCTTCAATGTCAATCTCGGACGTAATCGTGCTCGTGCTTGGGTGGACATGGATCTCGATCCCATGTTCTCATGCGATTCTTGACTATACGGTATGGGCTACATACTAAATATAATTTTTTAAGACGGTATTCCAATTTATAACTAACAACTTTATCATTATTTTTGATACTAAATTTTAATTTGTGCAGCATAAAGATGACCAAATTTCCAGCTATGTAGGAGAATACTACCACGCCGAGAAGCTAGTGCAGCCTACTCATACAGAGTAAATCATGTTCCGCCTAATCCGGTTGATGCTTCCTACCGATGTCGCATGTTGTTGAGTATTGCCACACCGTCACGTGATGCGACGGTGGTCGCTCGAAAGTCACGCCATCGTCATCCAACCGAACGCCCCATCAAGATCCGTGGAGGAGAAATGGGGTCAAGCAAAGACAAGTCGTGCACGTAGGAGGTAGGGTAGTATTCGGATTTCGGATCGGATTTAGCTCAATCCGATCCGATCCAAAATCAATTCTTATAATAAAATTATCCGATCCGAACCATATTATCAGAAAATCCAATCCGAAAATCCGAAAATTTTACTATCATATCCGATCCGAACCGAAAAATCCGAAAAATCCAAAAATACAAAAAAACCAAAATCCGAAAATCGAATATTTTATTATTATTTATAACCTTATTTAATATTTTAACTAATTTTTTTTTTTTCAAGAACCTGCCTAATCAATTAAACAATCACAATCTTCATAAAAACCTAAGTACCAAATCATTCATTACAATCAATAGGTTCTCCATAAAAGCCTAAGTTCCAAATCATTCATTACAAACAATAGGACTAAATACTTCACTGCCAAAAAAAAAGAAAAGGAGTTTCAAGGGATCAACCACATAACCACAATTGGCATAATCATTAACTCTCATAGGCAATAGCTTCCAAATTCCAACAGATAATGGAGATTGATTAATTTGTTGAAGCTTGCAATGCTAAATTTTTGAAACCTACAAAACAAAGTTAGAGTTATATAAGCAGAGCGTAGAGAGAGCCTTCTCCCTTCTACTTTCGAAAATCTGTAGCAAAGAAAAAAAAATCTCCAATTGTCAGCTAAAAGAAACTTTACCAAATTCTTCACCAATGTGTTATTTATTTTTCATTGTCGTTTTCAAATATCACTTTCGAATTCATTTCTATAATCTGAAATCTGAAATGAATAATTTCAGAAGCACTTTTCATTATTTTTTTTTATTTTTGAGTCCATCTTTAGTGCATTACAACCGAATAGAATAGTTTGATCTTTTTATAAATATTTTTATTTTCTTTAGTCATTGAGCTTTAACTAAAAATGAACTATAAATATTACTTCAGAAAAATATGTTCAAACTTGTTCAATACATTTAGTTATTGTTCAAACTTGTTCAATAAAAAAATCAGCGAGTCAGTGACATCGAATCAAGTGCAGCTTAGTTTCATTTTCAATCTATAATTACTGAAACAACAACAATTTTAGTAATTAGTTACCTGGCTTTTCATATCATAAAGAATGTGAAAAATTATATTCACGTATTTATTTAAATTCTCACGATTTTATATATAGTACTCAATTTTCTTTACACATCCACTCTACCACACAAATACATCATCGAATTTACAAATAGTTGTTTTCTTTGCCCAACGATTTGCGAGAAAAAGCTACATACAAGGTGGGGTTGCGGCGGTGGGGCAAGGTCAGACAGGAAGGTTGAGTAAAAAAAAAACAACCAAGCAAACAACATGAGCAGAGATGCCGAGAGAGAGAGAGACAAACTTGTATGTCGTGAGTCTCGTGATTGATTCAAAGGCTGACGGTGGGGTTGCGGAGGAAGGTGGCCGTGGGCGAGTCGGCAGCAGACGTGCGGAGTTCACTGCTGGGGCGTTCTTGAGCTCTGGAGACCGGGTGGAAAGTGAAAGCTTGGAGATTGGAGAAAAGCGGTCGGGCGCTTCGCTTCGAGAGTTGAGAATGAGTTTTGCTAGTTTTAGGGTTAGGAACTTAGAAATTAGAATAGGCGGCGAGAACCTGAAGGTTTAATAACTTTAATATAAGTAAATATTATTATATATATATATAAAACATAATTCGGATTTCGGTTTTTTTCGGATTTAAAATATACCGATCCGATCCGATCCGAAAATCCGAAATTTTAAAAAAAATTAATCCGATCCGATCCGAAAATTCGAAAAATCCGAACCGAATTCTAAATTTCGGTTTGGTTCGGATCGGATTTTTGGATTTCGGGTATTTTGCTCACCCCTAGTAGGAGGTGTGGCTTGTGTGGTTCTTCAGATCACACGCGACAATCATGTCCTTATTTACCATCCCATTAATTGAATGAGATATTGATTTTATTTTCTTCACTTAACTTGATATATGAGTTTAATATTGATGATTAAGCTCTCATATGATACTAAAGTAAGAAGTTGGGAAGAAATTAAAGGAAATTATAATTTATGTATATGTTAGTGAAACATATTATGTAAGTAAGGAGTAATGAAGCTTAATTGAGGAGTTTAGAACTAAGAATATTTAAAAGTTGAATTTTATAAACATATTATGTTGAAATGAAAACTTGATGACAAAGATATTAGATTATATGTTGTTAAGTGATTATAAATGGTTGATATACCTAAAAGTATACTAATAGAATGATCTTGCTTTAATTGTTAAGCGATTAATTGAAAATGTTGAGTCGAACTCCTTATTATATTTAGTTGGAAATGTTCTTGAGTTGAATGGTCGTTTTGATTTGTGAATTATGTTGAAACCAAACTCGTGATATCCTTCGAGAAAATATCTTTGAAATACAAATATTACAAATATACTCAAATCTGAATATTACATGTTTCGACCACTTTCTATCTATGACTCAAACATGTTTTGACCACTTTCTATCTATGACTCGTTGACATAATTCAAAGAAAGCAGCTATTTTCTTTCGGTAGGCATATACATTCTCATTACCACGGGATGCCGGGAACCCGAAATGATGCGTTGGCGTACATGCACATGTGCGTTCCAAGATCAACGTTGTCTTGCTTGTCGAGCGTACATCGTGGCAAGAATCAGACACACCATATCACGTGGAAAGCACGAACACCGAGTCCGTTATCTTCAAACCAGCGAGTTACGTAAGAACTGTAAATAACATCCTCAAGCCGATCCGATTCATCGAAGCGCCTCTTGTCGCCCTGCCTAATAAATAATGTAGCGGATCGAAGAATTCACATATCCGGTCCTCATGGTAATTGAGCCAAAATGATGTGACACGTGTTAAAACAAGGGATGATGACGTCAGAAAAGAGATTGATTTTGTAAAGGCACAAACAAAAATATATTTTATAATTAGTCGATGTATAGCGAAGTTTGCTCAAAGAAGAAGCCATGATCTATGACTTTGGCCCACCTTGCTACTACCACGGACAACCCGATACCAATTAATAGATGGATCCCACGTAGATATAACATGATCTAGCTCTTCTCGTGTTTGAATATTGTCAAAATACGCAGCCACTCTCGACAAATGTACAACTATTCAAAGAAGAAATAGAAATTGATATATATAAAGAATATATACATATATTCACATCTATAAGAAATACGAAATATATACTTACAAAGAAATCGGTGTCCAAAATAATAGTGTTCGACTCATTGATCCCATTCAACAAGTCTTGCCTGTTTATTAATCGGTTCTCGGATGCATCATGTACAAATCAAGAGGTCGCAATAAATAATTTATTTTTAAATAACGATTTCATATCCGAAAATAAAATAGAAATAAGTGATACTTACCCTACGTCAAGATCTTGGTAGGGTCTTCGATGCGAACAAAATCATCATGGAGGTCGTGGCATCCACCGGCTCAATAATCACCGAGCCAGTCCTCGCCTCTTTGAAAATTTTCATAAAGCGTATACACTATCGGGGATAGGGCGAGGCCGGGGCTATTCACGTCGGTGACCTCGGTGCGGTAGCAATGAACCTTACTGTTCGCTTCTACGAGTTGGCTAATTTTTGTTAAAGCAACGAGTTAGAAAAAGTAAACATATCAAATATGATGCAATAATATAAAATAAGATAATTTACCAATGGTCTGGCATCTCGGCATGGAATGACGAGGTTGGATCTCGACGTGTGACGGGCTAATGAATCCGTATAGATCCAGTACTCCCTACAGCGAAGGCGCTGGGTGATATACTGGGTCAGATGGAGGCGCCAGATCCGCATAGAGTCTGGGTACATCGATGTGTGAGTCACAGTGAAGGCCCTGTCCACGATCCACTCGCATCGTGATGGAACAGGTTCCCTGACCGGCGGCGATATAGCCTTTCGGTGCTATGCGAACGTCTACATCGACAGCGCTTCTAGTCATAGAGGTTAAACCACGTCTTGAGTCATCGAATATTCTCA